>OU612045.1:108827675-109444033 GCA_914767935.1 Coremacera marginata
ATTATGTTGTTGGTACATAACTCAGTAGTAAAAGCAGTATGGTGGAAGGTATTGGAATATATCTGCTCAGCCTCACAGGTTGGACTAACCTTTACTTCGTCATATGAGGTAGTAAAAATCAAATCTAGCCAGCGATTGTTTCGGTTTGGAGCAGGAGCAACTTGCTGACAATCATTACTATAAAAAGTACTTAATAAATCGAAGTCGACCGCATTGGACAGGTTAATTGGAAGGAGATGGTTGTCATCATCATCGTGCACAAAAGTTATATTGGGACGGTTGAAGTCTCCAAAAATAATAATTCTATCATCTTCGTTTAACGCAGCTGTTATTGACGTTATGATTTCACATAATTCATTGTAGGAATTGTGGGTTGAATTCGGAGGAATATAAATAACACCTATGTATACGGAAGCTTTTTGATCTAGCCTTATTTTGATTATTTTGTGCTCAAAGCATTTGGAGGAGCAGGTTACAATCAATTCACTAGATAAGGAGTTATGTGTGGCAATTAAGACACCGCCTCCTCGAGACAGGCCGCAGCTTGCATAGTTTCTGTCATTCCGGTATATTGTCCAGTTGCTATCTAGAATTTCTTCATTTTTGATAGCGTCATTCAACCACGTTTCCGTAAAGACAAAAACATTGAAATGACAAGATTTAGCTTCAACAAACAGTTTATTGAGTTTGCCTCTCATGCCACCACAATTGTGGTAGGATATATAAAAAGACGCAATTGAAGGTAGTGTATTTCGGGAGGCTGGATAATCGGACATTGCTTTAGGATGAGAGTTAGGGACAGTAAATTATAGGGTAAATGAGCTTATTTTAGCCACTAACTGGGAGAATATCTTAAACAAAAACAATGTTGATGCAATGTACGAAAAACTTGAAAGCACTTTTAGGGACATTTATTGTAAAGCACAATGTGAAAATAAACATAAGAAAAAAAGAATAAATAACCCGTGGATTAGTGAAGAGCTCGTGAAAACTTGCGAGACCAGAGATAAATTGTACAAAAGATGGTTAGTTAAGCCCAAAGATAAACAACGAGAACGCGAGTACAAATCATTTAGGAACTCCACAAATAAAAAATTATAATATGCAAAAAACCGTTATTATTAAAACAAATTTTATGAAAATTGAACAGATATGAGAAAGACTTGGCAAACAATAAACGAAATTTTGGGCAAAAAGACATCAAGCCTTGATGAAGCAATAATTAAAAACATGAAAACTAAAAATACTGTCGAAATATCAAACAACTTCGCAACAACATTTAAAAAAAGCGTACAAAAAACAATACACAACTGTTCAATTAAGACATTGAATGTTAATCAATGCTCCCTGCAAAATTCAATTTTCATTCAGCCGGCTAGTGAATATGAAATTTTTAATATCTTAAATAGCATGAAAGCGAAAGGCGCTGGTTATGATAAAATTCGACCGAAAGATTTAAAAAAGCATGCCCATGTTGTAACTCCAATCATAGCCAAACTAGTAAATCTGAGTCTTGAAGAAGCAAATATACCAAAAAATTTAAAAACATCAATAATACGTCCTATTACGATACTGCAATCGTGGTGACGCATGTTAACATCGAGACAGCCACAAAAACTATGCAGCAAGAAATAGATAAAATAACGAGATGGTCTAATGATAATGGCTTAACTATCAATGCGACCAAAACCAAAGTAATGCACATCAAACCACCACATATTCTACACCGCAATATTGAAATAAAATTTCACGACTATGAATGCCTACACGCTTCTTACTCATCTAATCACAACAACGATACTGCCGACTTATGCGAAGCAATAATAGAACAAGTTGCAACTTACAAATACCTTGGAATAATCGTTGACCACAATTTAAAATGGTATGATCATGTACAATACGTTAAAAAAAAGCTCAGAAAAGTGTCATATATGATCTATCACCTCAACAACTGCAGCAACAATAATGTCGTAAGGCAAGCCTACTTTCACAATGTATGAATCATATATACGGCATGGTATAACTGCATGGGGCACATCTTCTCACTGTAGACTAATTCAAAACATCCAAAATCAAGTGTTAAAAATACTTGACAGACGGAATCGAGATAGCAGTTATAGTACAAACACTATGCAGCTAAGTAAAAAATTGAACGTTCTTAGTATTGCAGGAATATATAAAACAACATTGCTGAATGAGTTTTACGATGAGCAACAATATAGAACCGAGATAAGCCATCAACATAACACGCGAAGAAGAGCTGAAGAAAGATACCAAGTTGCACGATTTTACAACGACTATGGCAAACATACTCTCCAAGCGATACTACCAACAATTCTAAACGAGCTACCAACTTATCTAGTGAACATTACAGACAGAATGAAAAGAAAAAACAAATTAAGTTGTACTTTATAAGAGCATAAATACGTAATAGTAACAAATACAAATAACACAGCCCTATTTAACATGAAAGCACAATGAATTAACACGATCGAAACTCACAAAAATAGTGAAACAGAAAATGCAAGCACAACAACAAAAAACGAACTTCACCAAAGTTATATAAAATTAATAAATCAGCAAAAAGAAACGTTATAAATACAAAGCAATAATTAATTCAACATTGAAAACAACAAATTACTAACAGAACAAGAAAATAAGAACAATGCAGTATCAACAACATCAGATACACAAAAACTAGCAACGAAACCTAAAACCAACAGCAGAAAAATTAAACTTTACTTTTTTTTACTAAACGAAAAGCAGCCAAACAAACAATAAAAAAAATATTATAAAATATAGTTAATAATAACATCAACATAAGAAACAGCTGATAAACAATCACTAAAATCTACAAGCCAACAGTGAAATCAAAATCAACAATAATAAGCAAACACAATAAGCAGCAGCTGAATTTGTTTTCATTAGTTTCCTATTAACATGAAAGCCAACAAGATTTAACAACAACACGATCAAGAGTGAAACAGAAAAAATAACATCAATGATGCAAAAAACTAAAAACGAATTTCACCAAAGTTATACAAAAATAATAAATCAACAACAAAAAAGAGTGTAAATAAGAAGCAATAATAAATCAACATTGAAAACATTAATTAACTACGCAAAATTAAAAAAAAAAAAAAAAAAAATCTGAAAAATTTATATCTAAATGTGTAAAAAACTAAAACTTAACTACAGCAAATACAACAAATCAAACCAATAAAAAAATACCAACAGGAAATTAACAACAGGAAAAATACCACCAATATCTACAATTATCTACCATAAAAATCCGTAACATATAAACAAAAAACAAAAACAAATCTAACTATGCTGTCACATCTACAAAAAACCAAGCAACGACAACAAATGGACAAGAAAACAAAACAGAACAAGAAAAAAACTAATAATGCAGAATCAGTAACACCAAATACACAAAAACTAGCAACAAAACCTAAAATCAACAGCAGAAATATGCAGTTTTACTTTAAAACGAAAAGAAACAATAAAAAGTAAATTATAGACTTAGTTCAAAATAACAACATCCACATAAGAAACAGCTGATCAACAATCACTAAAATCAACAAGCCAACAGCGAAGTCTACAATAACAAGCAAGCACAAGAAGCAGCAGCTGAATTTGTTTTCATTAGTTGTACATATAATAGTCTACATTTTATTAAATTAAACTAGATTAATCTTAAGTTTAAATATCTTTCCGCAGATAAGCCCTCAGGGCTTCGCGGAATCCATGAATTTTATATAGTAAATACAAATTACTACTATTACTAAAAAAAAAAAAAAAAAAAACTATTACTATTACTATTACTACACTAGCGAGATTATATTACTATTACTATTACTATTACTATTACTATTACTATTACTATTACTATTACTATTACTATTACTATTACTATTACTATTACTATTACTAAAATTACCAAACTTGCCCCTGTCATTACCAAACTTATTAACGCCAGCATAAATCAAATGAAAATCCCAGAAGCCCTAAAACAATCTATAATACGGCCAATATATAAAAATGGCATAAAATCAGATTATTGCAACTACCGGCCTATAGCTATACTACCCATAATAGAGAAAATACTTGAAGAAATCGTGGTACGAAGATTAAGACAATTTATGGTGAAATATAAAATCATCGATTCAAACCAATATGGATTTCAAAGAGGTAAGAGCATCAACAAGCTTTTAGGAAACTTTGCTAGCAATTTAAATGGACACCTGAGTAAAAATCATCATAGCTTGGCTTTGTTTGTAGACTTCAGCAAAGCTTTCGACACGCTGTCGCATAGCCAGCTGATAGTCTCACTGGAAAAAGTAGGCATACGTGGCAATTGCCTCAACTGGTTCAAAAACTATCTCAACTTCAGAACATATCGTGTTAAAGTTTGCAACGAAGTGAGCGAAGAACACCAAATTATAAATGGCGTTCCTCAAGGATCGAAGCTAGGCCCACTGCTATACATAATTTATGCCAATAGTATGCTGAAATCATTAAAAAAAAGTACAACCTATGCTTATGCAGATGACACATCAATAGTGATCTCCCATAGAGACCTCAAAATTGCAACCACTAAAATGCAACACGAGCTGGACATCGTAGCGCGCTGGTCACACCACAACGGTCTTACAATTAACGCCGACAAAACAAAACTCATCCATATAAAGCCTCCACACGTTCTCTATAGCGACATCAAAATAAAGTTCCATAACACTGAGTGCTTGCATGCAAGCCGTGCCTCCAGCTGTAATGCGAATGATAGTTGTGATACCTACATAGAAGTGGTTCAAACATATAAGTATCTCGGCGTAGTTGTTGATCATAACCTCAAATGGCATGATCACATCGACCAACTTCGTAAAAAACTCCGAAGTACTTCATACATGCTGCACCATCTAAGTAACTGTAGTAATTTTCGAGTACTTAAGCAAGCGTATCAAGCATTAAGTGAATCCTATATCCGTCATGGCATAACGGCGTGGGGATCTTCAACGCACTGCAGGCAACTACAACAAAGTCAAAACTACCTACTAAAAATTCTAGCAAAAAAAAACAATATGCAGATTAGTAATGGAACAATTAGTAAACAACTTGAGCTACTCAACGTCGAAGGAATATTTGAATCATCCCTAATCTGCGAATTCTATGATGACCCGCGCTTTAGAATACTGATCGACCACCACCATGGTACGCGTCAAAGAACGGAAGGCAGATTTAAAGTCACACCATTTTTCAACAACTATGGCAAAAGCACACTGGAAACAATGATACCAACTCTTCTTAACCAACTCCCGACAGAGATACTGAATATCACGCATGTGGAGAAACGAAGAAAACTAATTAAAAATTACTTTGTAAACTCAGATAAAACTCAGAACAAACAACGAAAATTAGAAACAACAGCAATATGGCACCAAGGAACCAACACCAAAAGTCTAAAGAGCAGCACTACCAAATAGCAACAACATTACTCGTAATACAACATGTAAATATGCTGCACCCAATCAAGCAACATTAACAACTATAGCATCGCAACATTAGTATCGCAACACTACCAACAACAATTTAGCAACTGCAATAAATATATAACAACACCACTGGCAATGGCAACGCGACCAACATTGTCGTAACAGGAACAACACACCACCCGCAACTACAACAATTACCTAAATAGGAACAGCGCTCATACAACAGCAACTTGCAGCCATCGCTTATTAACACATTGGCAACAGCAACACATCGATACGAGCAACATAAACAACAACAATATAACAAACAGCAATAAATATATAATAATGTTAAGGCGACCACCATTGTGCTACCAGCAACAACACAACATCCGTATGAACAACAAGCAACAACACAACATCCGTATGAACAACATTAATCAAAACAGTAACAGCAACACAACATAGCAACACTAACAACAATGCTGGTAATACAAACTACAACAGCAAAACTTGCACCGCACCCATAGCACTATTAACGCATTGGCAACAGCAACACTACATGATTGCGAAAAAAAAAAAAAAAAAAAAAAAAAAAATTAAAAGAACATACTAATAACATATACTTCAACACAGAACAATATTGAATTAGCAACAAACTACCGGCAACAACAACACAACAACTAGCAGCAACGCCATAACTAGCAACAACACAACAACTAGTAACAACACAAACTGGAAACTAATATGAAATCTCAAAGTCGTAGCTATTGAACATTAGTTATACATCAATTATACATTATTATTTTTTATTCAATTTTTATTTCTCGCTTTTATTTAAGCACAATTTACTTTGAATTTTTAAAATATCTTTAACTAGAAATGGAATTCAGAAAATTAAAAAAACATTTCCAACAATTTTCTCCTGCAGACAAGCCTTAAAGGCTTCGCGGGAATCATGAAGTGTATTTTTTCAAAATTATAATTAATAAAGATAATTAATAATAATAAAAAAATAATAACTATTACTATTACTATTACTATTACTATTACTATTACTATTACTATTACTATTACTATTACTATTACTATTACTATTACTATTACTATTACTATTACTATTACTATTACTATTACTATTACTATTACTATTACTATTACTATTACTATTACTATTACTATTACTATTACTATTACTATTACTATTACTATTACTATTACTATTACTATTACTATTACTATTACTATTACTATTACTATTACTATTACTATTACTATTACTATTACTATTACTATTACTATTACTATTACTATTACTATTACTATTACTATTACTATTACTATTACTATTACTATTACTATTACTATTACTATTACTATTACTATTACTATTACTATTACTATTACTATTACTATTACTATTACTATTACTATTACTATTACTATTACTATTACTATTACTATTACTATTACTATTACTATTACTATTACTATTACTATTACTATTACTATTACTATTACTATTACTATTACTATTACTATTACTATTACTATTACTATTACTATTACTATTACTATTACTATTACTATTACTATTACTATTACTATTACTATTACTATTACTATTACTATTACTATTACTATTACTATTACTATTACTATTACTATTACTATTACTATTACTATTACTATTACTATTACTATTACTATTACTATTACTTATTAACTATTACTTACTATTACACTTAAGTTGTGAATTCCATATCGAGCGCACGCATTTCAATTGAGCTCTGTTTAAATTAAATTATTTCTGTGGTTTTTCTAGCATTTTAACTATCAAAAATAAGTGCAGTGATTCTTCTTTATAGTTTAATTATTTTTTATGCACAAAACTTCCACAAAAGCGTGAATTTAATCGGTGTCGCAAGTTATAGAAACCTTGCTAAAAACGAAAAAAAAAAAAAAAAAAAAAAAAAAAAAAAAAACAGAAAAAAAAAAAGAAAAAAAAAAACCGCTCAAAGTTCACTTTTCCGGCTATCTTTAGTGCGAGTGATTCTTTTTAATACTTTCATCACGAAATGAGTGAGGAAGCTGAATCAAATGTTTCGAGCGCCCTCTGCAACAAATGCATGAAACCGCTCCCATCAACAGGAGAGTTCGTCATTTGTCATAATTGTAGGTCAAATTACCACTTCAATCCATGCACGACCGTTTCCGAAATTACTTACGCGCGTATGACAACTGACCGAAAAGTCGAGTGGAAGTGTCACAATTGCAGACCAAAAAGTAAATCGGCAGCAACAACAGCTACTTCTACATCAGCAACAGCAGCTATTGCAGCAGAACACCAACAAAAATCTCAAAAACAATTCCGTGAGAAAGAAGATGAGGAGGATGATTGCCAAACAAAGCGCTATCGCTCAAATGATACACTATCAAGCGGCGTGATCAAATCGAATCTCGATGCAAGCAAGGCCGAAGTTGCCGAACTCAAAACAGACATGAGAGACATTAAAACACTCATAGAGCAGCTTACCAAACAAGTCACTACCTCGCAAGATGAAATGAGAAAGGACATGAGCAATGCACTCGCCAAAATAAACGACACTATGTCGCAATTAGCTACTCAGGTCAAAGACCTCAGCCTCAAAAATGATGAGAAAGATAAGCGAATCTCTGACATGGAGCACAAAATTAATGCTTTAGAGCAAAAAGCCCTTGAAATGAATATTGAGATCAGCAATATTCCCATAAAAGAAAACGAAAACACAAAAAATATCGTTAAAGCAATTGCAAAAACGATCGATGTAAACATAGCCGAAACTGATATAGTCGATGCTTTTCGCACAAAGCGCAAAAACAACAACATAATAGCCAAGCTATCGTCTTTGCATATTAAGCAGCAACTAATGCAAAGAATGCGCGGCAAACGAATTGATGCTGAGAATATAGATGGAGAGCATGAAGATGGAAATAATAACAGAAGAGGAAAAATTGTTTACATTAACGATCAGCTGACAGCATTTAATCGGCGCTTATTATGGCTCGCCAAAAATAAAGCTAAAACATCAAACTGGAAATTTGTTTGGGTCCGTGAAGGGCGTATCCTTGCCAAAAAAAACGAATCGTCGACTGTTATCCAAATTTTATGCGAACCCGATACCGAGCTTATGATTTAAAAAAAAAAAAAAAAAAAAAAAAAAAAACAAACATTTTTACATATTTGCATATGAAAATCCAAAATTCCAACAAAAACACTATGAATAATATAACAACAACAACATATAGCAATTTTCAAAACATTCCCAAAAACCAATTAGCAAGTTATCACTTTTCATGCATTTACTTAAACATTCGTTCACTGCGTAAAAACTTTACTCCCTTTTTAGCGGCAATAAACAATATAATTCAATTAGTTCACATTATTATTTTAGTAGAAACCAACATAACAAATGATGAAAACTGCTTGTTTGCTATCGAAGGTTTTAGCTCTGAGTTTCTTAATAGAGAAAAAGGTAAAGGAGGAGGCATAGCGATTTATATTAAAAACTCAATCGCATACGAAAGCATTTCTATTAATAGCTTCTCTTTCGAGTCAATGCAAATTAAACTCAATATAAACAAAAGTACCTTAACCATGCTTGCTGTTTACCGCCCACCGTCCCTCAACGTATCAATGTTCGTTGACGAATTGGAGCATCTGCTTGACCGAGTCGACAAACAACACCATGCTTTGATCATAGGCGACATGAACATAGATTTACATAAACAAGACTGCAACAACACAAAGAAATACCTTGAGATGCTCGCAGCGAATGGAGTGGAAAGCACAATCACAGAAAGCACTAGAGTTGACATTAGCAAAAACACAACAACAAATATTGACCATCTACTTATTAGAAGCACAGAGAGCGACATTCACGCAGCAACAATATCAACAGATATATCTGACCATTACTCACTAATGTGCGGACTCGTATTAAAAAATAACAACAACAACGAAAGAGAAAAAATTCAACAGAAAACTAAAATCAGCGATCGTAGGGTAAATACACTAATGTGCGCCACTAACTGGAACGCAATATTAGCATCACAAAATGTTGACGATATTTATAACAAATTATCGGCCACATTTAAAGATATCTATGCCAAATCGCAAATAAAAGTGAAAGAAAAAGCAGCAAGAATTCCTAACCCATGGATGAACGAATATTTAATAAAGTGTTGTGAACAAAGAGATAAACTTTATAAAAAATGGAAATTAAGACCTAGAGACAGGCAAAAAGAATATGAATATAAAACATTTAGAAATATAGTTAATAAAAAACTTCAATTTGCAAAAACTAATTATTATCAAAATAAATTTTATGAAAACAGAAAAGATGTCAAAAAAACGTGGCAAACAATTAACGAAATAATTGGAAAAAAATCAAATAATTTAGACAAAGTCATACAAAAAAATTTTAAAAACGAGCAAGCTTCCGTAATCGCAAACGAATTCGCGAAAACATTCGAACAAAATATACAAAAAACTATACATGAATGTGAAATTAAAACAATGAATAATACTGAAAGTGCCATTTCGAATTCAATATATATTGAACTAACAAGTGAATTAGAGGTTTCCAATATAATAAAAGGCTTAAATATAAAGAAAGGACCAGGAAACGATGAAATTAGACCAAAAGACCTAAAAAATAATGTTGATATCGTAGCCCCTGTCATTACCAAACTTATTAACGCCAGCATAAATCAAATGAAAATCCCAGAAGCCCTAAAACAATCTATAATACGGCCAATATATAAAAATGGCATAAAATCAGATTATTGCAACTACCGGCCTATAGCTATACTACCCATAATAGAGAAAATACTTGAAGAAATCGTGGTACGAAGATTAAGACAATTTATGGTGAAATATAAAATCATCGATCCAAACCAATATGGATTTCAAAGAGGTAAGAGCATCAACAAGCTTTTAGGAAACTTTGCTAGCAATTTAAATGGACACCTGAGTAAAAATCATCATAGCTTGGCTTTGTTTGTAGACTTCAGCAAAGCTTTCGACACGCTGTCGCATAGCCAGCTGATAGTCTCACTGGAAAAAGTAGGCATACGTGGCAATTGCCTCAACTGGTTCAAAAACTATCTCAACTTCAGAACATATCGTGTTAAAGTTTGCAACGAAGTGAGCGAAGAACACCAAATTATAAATGGCGTTCCTCAAGGATCGAAGCTAGGCCCACTGTTATACATAATATATGCCAATAGTATGCTGAAATCTTTAAAAAAAAGTACAACCTATGCTTATGCAGATGACACATCAATAGTGATCTCCCATAGAGACCTCAAAATTGCAACCACTAAAATGCAACACGAGCTGGACATCGTTGCGCGCTGGTCACACGACAACGGTCTTACAATTAACGCCGACAAAACAAAACTCATCCATATAAAGCCTCCACACGTTCTCTATAGCGACATCAAAATAAAGTTCCATAACACTGAGTGCTTGCATGCAAATCGTGCCTCCAGCTGTAATGCGATTGATAGTTGTGATACCTACATAGAAGTGGTTCAAACATATAAGTATCTCGGCGTAGTTGTTGATCATAACCTCAAATGGCTCCGAAGTACTTCATACATACTGCACCATCTAAGTAACTGTTGTAATTTTCGAGTACTTAAGCAAGCGTATCAAGCATTAAGTGAATCCTATATCCGTCATGGCATAACGGCGTGGGGATCTTCAACGCACTGCAGGCAACTACAACAAAGTCAAAACTACCTACTAAAAATTCTAGCAAAAAAAAACAATATGCAGATTAGTAATGGAACAATTAGTAAACAACTTGAGCTACTCAACGTCGAAGGAATATTTGAATCATCCCTAATCTGCGAATTCTATGATGACCCGCGCTTAAGAATACTGATCGACCACCACCATGGTACGCGTCAAAGAACGGAAGGCAGATTTAAAGTCACACCATTTTTCAACAACTATGGCAAAAGCATACTGGAAACAATGATACCAACTCTTCTTAATCAACTCCCGACAGAGATACTGAATATCACGCATGTGGAGAAACGAAGAAAACTAATTAAAAATTACTTTGTCAACAGATAAAACTCAAAACAAACAACGAAAATTAGAAACAACAGCAATATGGCACCAAGGAACCAACACCAAAAGTCTAAAGAGCAGCACTACCAAATAGCAACAACATTACTCGTAATACAACATCATCGCAACACTACCAACAACAATTTAGCAACTGCAATAAATATATAAAAACACCACTGGCAATGGCAACACGACCAACATTGTCGTAACAGGAACAACACAACACCCGCAACTACAACAATTACCTAAATAGGAACAGCGCTCATTAGCACATTGGCAACAGCAACACATCGATACGAGCAACATAAACAACAACAATATAACAAACAGCAATAAATATATAATAATGTTAAGGCGACCACCATTGTGCTACCAGCAACAACACAACATCCGTATGAACAACATTAATCAAAACAGTAACAGCAACACAACATAGCAACACTAACAACAATGCTGGTAATACAAACAACAACAGCTAAACTTGCACCGCACCCATAGCACTATTAACGCATTGGCAACAGCAACACTACAAGATTGCGAAAAAAAAAAAAAAAAATAAAATAAAATAAAAAGAACATACTAATAACATATACTTCAACATAGAACAACATTGAATTAGCAACAAACTACCGGCAACAACAACACAACAACTAGCAGCAACGCCATAACTAGCAACAACACAACAACTAGCAACAACACAACAACTAGCAACAACACAAACTGGAAACTAATATGAAATCTCAAATTCGTAGCTATTGAACATTAGTTATACATCAATTATACATTATTATTCTTTATTCAATTTTTAATTCTCGCTTTTATTTAAGCACAATTTACTTTGAATTTTTAAAATATCTTTAACTAGAAATGGAATTCAGAAAATTAAAAAAACATTTCCAACAATTTTCTCCTGCAGACAAGCCTTAAAGGCTTCGCGGGAATCATGAAGTGTATTTTTTCAAAATTATAACTAATAAAGATAATTAATAATAATAATAATAATAATAATAACTATTACTATTACTATTACTATTACTATTACTATTACTATTACTATTACTATTACTATTACTATTACTATTACTATTACTATTACTATTACTATTACTATTACTATTACTATTACTATTACTATTACTATTACTATTACTATTACTATTACTATTACTATTACTATTACTATTACTATTACTATTACTATTACTATTACTATTACTATTACTATTACTATTACTATTACTATTACTATTACTATTACTATTACTATTACTATTACTATTACTATTACTATTACTATTACTATTACTATTACTATTACTATTACTATTACTATTACTATTACTATTACTATTACTATTACTATTACTATTACTATTACTATTACTATTACTATTACTATTACTATTACTATTACTATTACTATTACTATTACTATTACTATTACTATTACTATTACTATTACTATTACTATTACTATTACTATTACTATTACTATTACTATTACTATTACTATTACTATTACTATTACTATTACTATTACTATTACTATTACTATTACTATTACTATTACTATTACTATTACTATTACTATTACTATTACTATTACTATTACTATTACTATTACTATTACTATTACTATTACTATTACTATTACTATTACTATTACTATTACTATTACTATTACTATTACTATTACTATTACTATTACTATTACTATTACTATTACTATTACTATTACTATTACTATTACTATTACTATTACTATTACTATTACTATTACTATTACTATTACTATTACTATTACTATTACTATTACTATTACTATTACTATTACTATTACTATTACTATTACTATTACTATTACTATTACTATTACTATTACTATTACTATTACTATTACTATTACTATTACTATTACTATTACTATTACTATTACTATTACTATTACTATTACTATTACTATTACTATTACTATTACTATTACTATTACTATTACTATTACTATTACTATTACTATTACTATTACTATTACTATTACTATTACTATTACTATTACTATTACTATTACTATTACTATTACTATTACTATTACTATTACTATTACTATTACTATTACTATTACTATTACTATTACTATTACTATTACTATTACTATTACTATTACTATTACTATTACTATTACTATTACTATTACTATTACTATTACTATTACTATTACTATTACTATTACTATTACTATTACTATTACTATTACTATTACTATTACTATTACTATTACTATTACTATTACTATTACTATTACTATTACTATTACTATTACTATTACTATTACTATTACTATTACTATTACTATTACTATTACTATTACTATTACTATTACTATTACTATTACTATTACTATTACTATTACTATTACTATTACTATTACTATTACTATTACTATTACTATTACTATTACTATTACTATTACTATTACTATTACTATTACTATTACTATTACTATTACTATTACTATTACTATTACTATTACTATTACTATTACTATTACTATTACTATTACTATTACTATTACTATTACTATTACTATTACTATTACTATTACTATTACTATTACTATTACTATTACTATTACTATTACTATTACTATTACTATTACTATTACTATTACTATTACTATTACTATTACTATTACTATTACTATTACTATTACTATTACTATTACTATTACTATTACTATTACTATTACTATTACTATTACTATTACTATTACTATTACTATTACTATTACTATTACTATTACTATTACTATTACTATTACTATTACTATTACTATTACTATTACTATTACTATTACTATTACTATTACTATTACTATTACTATTACTATTACTATTACTATTACTATTACATTCGAGTTAAAACGTCGCCGCGCACAGACGTGCTTTTTAATATATCCTAAAAATTCTTGTTTTTATGCATAAAGCGCAGTGCAATTGAAAAATAATATTCATTCCAAAACGCTAAACACAAACTTAGCAGTGATTAGTATTTATTTAAATAAAAATTGTCCCATAAATTAGTGCAAAATAAAGTTTTATTAAAGCGTGTAACATATATATAAACATAAATTACAAAAAAAAAAAAAAAAAAAAAAAAAGAAGTGAAAATGCTACATCAAAGCTCTCTTCAACCGATACCTTTGCTGTGTGACAAATGTGCCAAGTCTCTTTCTCCCAACGGTGACTTTGTCACTTGCCAGAATTGCTCATCACATTACCACTATTCTCCGTGCTCGACCGTCTCTGAATATACTTACTCACGTATGAACAATGAGCGTCGCGCCGAATGGAAATGCCATAATTGCAGGCAAAGAACAAAATCGGGAAGCTCAGCACAACAAGCAGCACCGGAACAACAACAACGGCAGCCAACACAAAAGCAACACCGTGAGGATGATGAAGATGAAGACACCCAAGGAAAAAAATACCGCCCATATGATACTCTTGGCATGAAGAGCCTACAGTCTGACATATCGGAGCTGAAGTCAGATATGAAAGAATTAAAAATGATAATTGCGGAATTAACAAAGAGTATTGCAAGTTCTCATGACGAGCTAAGAAAGGAGATGGCAGAATCGTGTAGCAAAATAAGCGAAACTGTTTCTCAACTTGCTACTGAAGTCAAAGACCTAAGAGAAAAAAATAATGAAAAAGACGCTCGCATCTCAGCAATGGAGCGCAAAATCAACGCTCTTGAACAGCAGTCGCTGGAAAAAAACGTTGAAATTACTAACTTTCCGAAGAGCGAAAATGAGAGCGCAAGACTCATTATAAAAAACATTGCACAAAAATTTGATATCAACTTAGCTGATAGCGACATAATTGATGCGTATCGCATTAAAAACAAAAACAGCACCATTGTTGTAAAACTCTCTTCGCTTAACATAAAGCAAGACATCATGAAGAAAACAAAGGGTAAATACATCGAAGATGGCACACTAGATAATGACACTTCTGACAAAGAAAATAAGAAGAAATTGCGTGTGTTCATAAATGATCAGCTGACTGCATCAAGTCGTCGTTTACTTTGGCTGGCTAAAACAAAAGCCAAAACTACGCACTGGAAATTTATATGGGTCCGCGAAGGACGAATCCTTGCAAAAAAATGTGAATCGTCTTCAGCTATTCAATTATCTTCAGAAAGCGATATAGATTTAATAATTTAAATTCTATTAAAATTAAAACGTATCAAAACAAAGAAAAATAAAAAATAAAATACAAACATGAATAACATCATTACAAACAAATACCTTAATTTCCAAAACATAAACTTACAAACTTTCAAAAGTTATCACTTATCTTGCATTTTTTTAAATATCCGCTCGCTACGGAAAAACTTTATACCCTTTCTCGCTGCAGCTAACAACATAATTCCCTACGTGGACATTATTATACTTGTTGAAACGAACATCACCGACGATGAAAACAATTTGTTCTGTATAGATGGTTTCAACGCTGAATTCTTAAATCGAAAGAAAAGCAGAGGAGGCGGCATTGCAACCTATATCAGAAATAGTCTGTCATATACGCAACATCAACACCCTAATATTGTGTCATTTGAAAGTATGATTATACAAACTGAAAAACATAATCAGTCAATAACACTACACGCTGTCTATCGACCACCATCGCAAAACATTAATTTGTTTATACAAGAACTAGAGCAACTTATCAATAATGTCGAAAAAAAAAATTTTATAATTATACTTGGCGACATGAACATAGATTTAAAGAAGGCCGATTGTAGCTCTACAGCACTTTACCTAGAGATGCTGTACTCGAACGGTATCAAGAGCATAAACAATGAAAGCACTAGAGAAGACGCATGCAGAGACACAAGTAGCAACATTGACCATCTTCTAATCAGATGTAAAGACAGCAGCGTTGATGCAGGCGTAATAACAACAACCATCTCTGACCACTACTCGCTTATGTGCGGCCTGACTTTCAACAGCAACAACAACAAAAACGGCGAAACGCAACACAAAGAAAATCAAAAAATAAACATCAGCTGCAATAGGGTAAATGCGCAAATATCCGCCACTGATTGGGAAAATCTTTTATGTCGACAAATATTGACCACATTTATAGCCACATTAAAAAAACATTTACAACAATTTACGATAACTCGCAGATATTATCAAAAAAAAAGCATAAGAGAAAATCAAATCCGTGGATGAACGAAGAACTAATAAAGTGCTGTGATATGAGGGATAAACTTTATAAAAAATGGTTAGCAAAACCAAAAGACAAAAAATTAGAAAAAGACTATAAAATATATAGAAACATAGTGAATAAAAAACTAGAGAGTGCAAAAAATGTTTACTATAAAAATAAATTTTACGAAAACAGAAACGATATAAAGAAAACGTGGCAAATTATAAGTCAAATTATTGGCAAAAAAAAAACCAATCTGGACGAAACGTTAATAAATAACTTTAAAGATATTGATTTACAAACTTTAACCAATAATTTTGCAGCAGCCTTTAAAAATAATATACAAAAAACGATACACGTGTGCGATATTAAAACAATACGAAATACAGAAACAAGCTTACCAAATTCAATTTTTATAGAAAGAGCAAGTGAGATCGAAGTGTTCAACATTCTATCAAACTTAAATATACATAAAGGTCCGGGACATGATGAAATTCGTCCCATAGATCTCAAAAACAACGCATCGATAATAGCACCGGCTTTAACAAGGCTTATAAATATGAGCCTCGAGCAACAAACAATACCAAAAGCACTTAAGCTTTCTATTATTAGGCCTATATATAAAAGTGGTGTTAAAAATGAAATAAACAACTATCGACCTATTTCAATATTGCCCGTAGTTGAAAAAATTTTAGAAGAAATAGTGTCACGCAGACTTAAAAACTTCATAGAAAAATATGATCTAATTGATTCAAACCAATATGGCTTTCAAAAAGGTAAAAACATTAACAAGCTGCTTGGCAACTTTGCCAGTGATCTTAACGGTAATCTTAGCAAAAACTTCCACAGCTTAGCACTTTTCATAGATTTCAGCAAAGCATTCGACACGTTGTCACATAAAACGCTCCTTGAATCACTAGAAAATGTTGGACTTCGCGGTAATTGCTCCAAATGGATAGAGAACTATCTAAAAATGCGCTCGTATCGCGTCAAAATAGGTAACAACTTAAGTTCAGAAGTCAATGTAACACATGGTGTCCCGCAAGGCTCAAAACTGGGACCACTCTTCTACATCATCTACGCAAACGGTATGCTTAAAGCATTAAAGCATAGTAAAGCGTACGCATACGCAGACGATACAGCGATAGTGGTGGCACACAGAGACGTAAACATTGCAACCAAAATCATGCAAAATGAACTCAATGTAATCACAAAATGGTCACATGATAACGGTCTGACGATTAATGCAGAAAAAACAAAATTAATGCATATTCGACCGCCTCATATACCACGCATCGAAATCGTCTTGCAATTCCACGACACGACATGCTTGCACGACCACCAAATCGCAAACATGTCTGCCGATAACTGTAAGACTTTGATAGAGCTCGTAGATAACTATAAATATTTGGGCGTGATAGTTGATTCACACCTTAAATGGCATGATCATATAGAGCAGCTAAGAAAAAAATTGCGGAAAACATCCTATATTCTACATCACCTTAGTTTTGCAAGCAACTATACTGTACTGAGACAAGCATATTTTGCACTTTGTGAATCGTATATTCGTCACGGCATAACGTCGTGGGGTTCATCAACTCATTGCCGCGAGCTGCAAAACAGCCACAATAGCGTCATCAAAATACTAGCAAAGAAGAAGAACATCTATAGTACACAAAACAACAATCATCTTAGCAAACAGCTTCAACTTTTAACCGTCTTAGATTTATTTAAATGCAGCCTGCTGAACGAATTTTCCTGCGATAATCGTTTTAGAATTCCGATTGATCACCAATACAACACGAGAAGAAGAGCAGACGGAAAATTTAAAGTAGCAAAATTCTACAACAACTACGGAAAAAACACACTTGAAACGATGATGCCAACAATCCTGAACGAACTTCCAGCCGAAATTATCAATCTAAGACCCGATAAAAAGCGCAATCAACAAATAAAATCGTATTTTTTGCACCAATAAATTCAACTAAATTATAAATCATAAAAAATACACAGCTAATCAATTAACTTGCCAACTTTACTATAATATAAAATTTTCCGTATTAACATCTTATTTTTAGAAATTTCAGTTATTTTAAATTCTTCAATTATTTAATTTTTTTTTTTGTTTTTTCTCTTCTTCTTTATTAAATAAATATTATTTCTAACTTATTGTAAATAATTGTTTAAAATTACATAATACTTTATATTATTTCAAATTTCCTGCAGACAAGCCCTAAGGGCTTCGCGGGATACATGGATAATTGTAAATATTATTGAAAACATTGAATGAAATAAAACTTAAACTTAAACTTAAACTTAAAAAACTATTACTATTACTATTACTATTACTATTACTATTACTATTACTATTACTATTATTATATTACTATTACTATTACTATTACTATTACTATTACTATTACTATTACTATTACTATTACTATTACTATTACTATTACTATTACTATTACTATTACTATTACTATTACTATTACTATTACTATTACTATTACTATTACTATTACTATTACTATTACTATTACTATTACTATTACTATTACTATTACTATTACTATTACTATTACTATTACTATTACTATTACTATTACTATTACTATTACTATTACTATTACTATTACTATTACTATTACTATTACTATTACTATTACTATTACTATTACTATTACTATTACTATTACTATTACTATTACTATTACTATTACTATTACTATTACTATTACTATTACTATTACTATTACTATTACTATTACTATTACTATTAATGAAAGAAAACTCGCTTGGAAATGTCAAAAATGCAGATTGAAAACAAATGCAGCAGAAATAATAAAAGAAGGTGATCAGAGACCCCCAAAACAACGCCGCAACGAAGAGATCGACGAGGACGGCGCCGAAAGCAAGCGATATCGAGCTTCCGACTCTCAAAAACCCGACCTTTCATCTGTAATGGCTGATGTCTCAGAGCTTAAATCAGATACGAAAGAAATTAAAACTATAATGGAACAGCTGAGCCTACAAATTATGAAATCTCAGGATGAACTGCGAAAAGAAATGGCCAACTCCCTCTTAATAATAAACTAGGCAATGGGAAAGTTGGCAACGCAGGTGGCTGTTCTCTATGAGAAGAATAGAGAGAAAGACGAACGTTTTAATCAGATGGAAAAGAAATTAAATGCGCTGGAACAACAATCAATTGAAAAAAATAATGAACTTGGGAACGTACCAAAGAAAGACGACGAAAATCTCAAAAAAATTATTGAAAATTTTGCCAAGTCAATAGGAGCAAACATCACAGAGAGTGAGATTGTAGACGCATACAGGGTAAAACAAAAAAGTAACAAGATAATTATTAAGCTCTCCTCTCCAAAAGCAAAGCGCGAAATAATGCAAAAAACGAGTGGAAAAAAATTAACGCTAACTCTCTTGGAGAAAAATTTGAAAACGAAAGCAGCACAAGAATTTACATCAATGACCACCTTACAGCAACAAATCGCCGCCTTCTTTGGCTGGCAAAAAACAAAGCAAAAGAAAAGGGATGGAAATTTGTCTGGGTCCGTGAAGGACAAATTTTAGCAAAAAAAAATTGAGCAATCTAATGTCTTCCAAGTCAAAAGTGAAAGTGATATTGGCCTTATAATTTAAACCTTAAAGAGTAACACGCATAACAGAAAACAATAAATTTATCAAACTAAAATGAATACATTTATAACAAAAACTATAAACAATTTTGAAGAAATAGATACATTAAACAACTCTCCTAATCACGGTGTTACATGCTGCTACCTTAATATACGCTCTCTCAGAAAAAATTTTACCTCTTTCAAAGTTGCAATAAACAATATAATAAACTCCATAGACATTATAGTGCTCGTTGAAACAAATATTACAAACGATGAAAATGAGTTGTACTCTTTAGATGGTTTCAATACAGAATAAATGAACAGAGAAAAAGGCAAAGGAGGTGGAATTGCCGTATTCATAAGAGAATGTATTCCTTTTGAATCATCTTTACCAATCGTTTCATTGGTATCATTCGAAACTATGCAAATAAAAATAAAACAAAGCCATATCCAACTTACGCTCTTTGCAATCTATCGCCCTCCGTCAAGCAATACAGCGCTGTTTCTCCAAGAATTAGATAAGATAATGCAGGAATTGGAAAGAAAGCAAAATGTAATCGTTATTGGCGACATGAACCTCGACCTGAATAAGACGGACAACAACACAATAACCTACCTCGATATGCTCTCATCGCACGGTATGCAAAACACTAACAACACAGAAAGCACTCGAGTTGACATTGCACGAGAGACCAGCACAAATATAGATCATCTTTTTATTAGATTCAAAGAGAGTAATACTTTTGTTAATATAGTCAAAACGGACATCTCGGACCACTACGCTCTTGTTTGCAAAATTGCAATAAACAACAACAACATAAATAATGTCAATAATCAACCGAAAAAAGTAATGAACAATCATAGGGTAAACGCACTAATTATGTCCACTAACTGGGAATATGTTTTAAATGAAAATAGTTCTGAAATAATATACGAGAAACTAGAAAACATATTTAAACACATATATGTAAAATCAGAATGTGCTACAAGGAAAAAGACGAGTAGAGCAAACAATCAATGGATTACCAACGAACTAATTAAATACTGCGAAACAAGGGATAAATTGTATAAGAGATGGCTAGCTAAGCCTAAAGATAAGCGACGAGAACGCGATTACAAAACATATAGAAATATTACAAATAAAAAGCTGGAATACGCAAAAAACAAATTTTACCAAAACAAATTTTATGAGAGTCGAACAGATATGAGGAAAACGTGGGAAATAGTAAACGAAATATTAGGCAGAAAAACATCAAACATTGATGAAATAATAATAAAAAACATGAAATCTGCTAATACAACAGAAATAGCCAACAGTTTCGCTAAAAAATTCAAAGAAAACGTCAATAAAACAATACATACCTGCTCAATCCAAACATTGAATTACGAACAAACCTCTTTACAAAACTCGATTTATATTCAACCTGCTAGTACTTTGGAAATTCTCAGCATACTTAAAACAATGAAAGTTAAAGGTGCGGGCTATGATGGAATTCGGCCGAAAGACTTGAAAACGCATGCTAATCTGTTGACTCCCGCTATAACAAAACTTGTAAACTTGAGCCTAGAAGAAGCAAATATTCCGCAAAATCTTAAATTATCAATAATACGTCCAATATATAAAAACGGAACAAAATCAGATTATGAAAATTACAGGCCAATAGCAATATTACCAGCCTTTGAAAAGATATTAGAAGAAGTGGTTGCTATGCGATTGACTGATTTCATCAAGAAAAACAAATTGATCCATGATAATCAATACGGGTTTCAGAAAGGAAAAAACATAAACCAACTTCTAGGGTCATTTGCTAGTTACCAAAATAAAGGACTTAGTAAAAATTTTCATAGTCTTGTAATTTTTGTAGACTTCAGTAAAGCATTTGATACGCTCAAACACGAAACTCTCTTGCGAACTCTCTGTAATTGTGGCATACGCGGTGACATACTCAAGTGGTTCGAAAACTATTTACACCTAAGAAGATACCGTGTTAAAATCGATGGAAATCTTAGCGATGAAATAGAAATAACACATGGAGTGCCACAGGGCTCAAAACTTGGCCCAATACTCTACATTTTGTACGCAAATGATATGCTAAGGCAACTAAAACGCAGCGAAAGCTTTGCCTACGCGGATGATACTGCAATTGTAGTGACCCATGAAAATGCGGAGATAGCTTCTAAGATTATGCAGCAAGAAATAAATAAAATAACAAGATGGTGTCATGATAATGGACTGACCCTCAACGCAAGCAAAACCAAACTTCTGCACGTCAAACCACCACATATTTTGCATCACAACATCAATATACAATTTCATGATTTCGAATGTCTACATGCCACAGAGTCAAACAATCTCAGCAACTCTTATATTGATCCTTGCAAGACAAAAATAGAGCAAGTCACATCCTACAAATACCTGGGTATATACGTCGACCACAATCTGAAATGGTATGATCATATTCAGTACGTCAGAAAAAAGCTCCGAAAAGTATCGTTTATGCTCTACCACCTGAAGAGCTGCAGCAACAACAATGTCCTAAGACAAGCGTATTTTTCCTAATGTGAGCCCTATATACGGCATGGTATTACCGCATGGGGCACGTCCTCCCATTGCAAATCACTTCAGAAAAGTCAAAACCAGGTGCTAAAACTATAACATCACCACGTAGCGAATATAAACGCTGATATAGATCTCAGTAAAACAGTAAATGTGTTGAATATAGAAGGAATATACAAAACAACACTGCTGAATGAGTTTTATTATGATCAAAAGTATCGAATAAGTATAAACCATCAATACAACACACGTAGAAGAGCCGAAGGAAGATACCAAGTTGAACCTTTCTACAACGAATATGGCAAACATACCCTCCAAGTTGTTATACCCAATATTTTTAATGAATTGCCTCCAGAACTTATGAACATCGCAAATAACTTAAAAAGGAAAAAACAAATAAAATTTTTTTTTATAAATGCATAGAAGCGAAAAAAACTGGATTAAAAAAACATATAAAAAATAATTTTTCAAATTACGTCTATAATCTTCGTATAAAAACTACAAAAACAAACAAACAAAAAAAAAAAAAAAAATGAACGCAAAAATCGTCAACTGAAAAGAAGTGGCTTTCAAATCTAAAAATTATTTATGTTGGCCAACAATTGTACCGCGTACCCTACACTAAATCAATACAAAAAAAAAAAAAAAAAAAAAAAAAAGGAGGCAAACAATTTTAAGAAATCAAAAATACCACACAAAATAACCAAAAACGATGCATCAAAACAAAAGTTCGTCAAAAAATATTCAGTTTAGACTAAACAAAAACAAAAGCGCAAAAAATAAAAAAATAATAAAAACAAATATAAACAAAATAGAAACAAACATCTTAAATCGAAGAGAGAACTAACGACAACTACAACCATACATACCAACATTACAATAAGCAGTTATTAGCGCTAAAAGTAATTGTCAAAACCTAAAGAATTTAGTCTCGTAACGCATAAACAGGAAGAAAGCAGCAAGGTAGACAAATTTAATTTAGCCACTGCAACTCAAAAAAGAAAAACAGTGAAAAAGTTTCGTTAAAAATAAAAAAGTGCATAAATAATAATAACAAAAGTGCAAAAACAAGCCAAGAATACATACAAACTGCCCATAAATATTAAAAATATTACAACAAACACATAAAACCAACTAAAACTAAATATAATCAAACAACTTAAACCAACAAAAACAAACAACAGCTTGGCTTAAAATCCCTTAAAATGGCTATTAATTAAATTTAAAAGTGCTTTTGCATAGAGCCGAATAAATAAATTTTTCAAAAAAAATAACTATAAAATTGTAATAAAACAAAAACCTGTTCAAAAAATAACTAAGACTCAACATAAAAAAAAGAGATAACAATAAAAGCAAAAGCATACAAAGCAACAAGGAAATAGAATAAAATATGTGATAATGAAGAGAGAAAAAAAAAAACAAAAAAAAAAAAGTGTGAATAGCTAGAATTAAAAACGAAGTAATAATACCAAAAATAAGAAATAGTGAATAAGTGATAGTGAATCAAGGAGTTAAAAACAACTTAAAAACTAACAAAAGTGCAAAAATAATAATAACAAAATTGCAAAACAACAGAATATCACAAGCCGGTCAAAAATATTTCAACAAACCTATAAAACATGCTAAAAATATTTAATATGTATTTCAACAAGAAGAATCAATCCTATTTAAACAAACGATTTTTCAACGAAAACAAAAATATAAGAAAAAAAAAAAAGTAAAACTGAAAATCAAAGCAACTATAGAAGAAAGAAAAAAACAGCAATAATATGAAAAGCGAAGAGAGAACAACAATTGCAATAACAACTCAACACATTACAAAACGAATATTCAAACAATTCAAAACAGGAAATATTAATAAAAAAACAAAACAAAAAATAAATGAATCATGGAATTAAAGATACTACAATAAAAAAGAAAAAAAAAAAAGAGACAACAAAACAACACAAATCAACTGGAAAACAGCATAAGCGAAAAGGATACGTACACTAAATTAATAAGTTATACCTTTATAGTAATAAGTTTGTATCATTTCATTATTCAGCTTTTATTTAATCATAAGAAAATGATATTATTATAATAATTAATTTTTAATATGAACTTTCTAAAATACGCCAAACACGATTTTTTCCTACAGATAAGCTTTAATAGCTTCGCGGGATTTATGAACTGTATATGTTAATAAGAATAAAAAATAAATTAAATAAATAAATAATAAAATAAATAAACTATTACTATTACTATTACTATTACTATTACTATTACCATTACTATTACCATTACTATTAATATTACTATTACTATTACTATTACTATTACTATTACTATTACTATTACTATTACTATTACTATTACTATTACTATTACCATTACCATTACCATTACCATTACCATTATCATTACCATTACCATTACCATTACCATTACCATTACCATTACCATTACCATTACCATTACCATTACCATTACCATTACCATTACCATTACCATTACCATTACCATTACCATTACCATTACCATTACCATTACCATTACCATTACCATTACCATTACCATTACCATTACCATTACCATTACCATTACCATTACCATTACCATTACCATTACCATTACCATTACCATTACCATTACCATTACCATTACCATTACCATTACCATTACCATTACCATTACCATTACCATTACCATTACCATTACCATTACCATTACCATTACCATTACCATTACCATTACCATTACCATTACCATTACCATTACCATTACCATTACCATTACCATTACCATTACCATTACCATTACCATTACCATTACCATTACCATTACCATTACCATTACCATTACCATTACCATTACCATTACCATTACCATTACCATTACCATTACCATTACCATTACCATTACCATTACCATTACCATTACCATTACCATTACCATTACCATTACCATTACCATTACCATTACCATTACCATTACCATTACCATTACCATTACTATTACTATTACTATTACTATTACTATTACTATTACTATTACTATTACTATTACTATTACTATTACTATTACTATTACTATTACTATTACTATTACTATTACTATTACTATTACTATTACTATTACTATTACTATTACTATTACTATTACTATTACTATTACTATTACTATTACTATTACTATTACTATTACTATTACTATTACTATTACTATTACTATTACTATTACTATTACTATTACTATTACTATTACTATTACTATTACTATTACTATTACTATTACTATTACTATTACTATTACTATTACTATTACTATTACTATTACTATTACTATTACTATTACTATTACTATTACTATTACTATTACTATTACTATTACTATTACTATTACTATTACTATTACTATTACTATTACTATTACTATTACTATTACTATTACTATTACTATTACTATTACTATTACTATTACTATTACTATTACTATTACTATTACTATTACTATTACTATTACTATTACTATTACTATTACTATTACTATTACTATTACTATTACTATTACTATTACTATTACTATTACTATTACTATTACTATTACTATTACTATTACTATTACTATTACTATTACTATTACTATTACTATTACTATTACTATTACTATTACTATTACTATTACTATTACTATTACTATTACTATTACTATTACTATTACTATTACTATTACTATTACTATTACTATTACTATTACTATTACTATTACTATTACTATTACTATTACTATTACTATTACTATTACTATTACTATTACTATTACTATTACTATTACTATTACTATTACTATTACTATTACTATTACTATTACTATTACTATTACTATTACTATTACTATTACTATTACTATTACTATTACTATTACTATTACTATTACTATTACTATTACTATTACTATTACTATTACTATTACTATTACTATTACTATTACTATTACTATTACTATTACTATTACTATTACTATTACTATTACTATTACTATTACTATTACTATTACTATTACTATTACTATTACTATTACTATTACTATTACTATTACTATTACTATTACTATTACTATTACTATTACTATTACTATTACTATTACTATTACTATTACTATTACTATTACTATTACTATTACTATTACTATTACTATTACTATTACTATTACTATTACTATTACTATTACTATTACTATTACTATTACTATTACTATTACTATTACTATTACTATTACTATTACTATTACTATTACTATTACTATTACTATTACTATTACACTCAAGTTGTGAATTCCATATCGAGCGCACGCATTTCAATTGAGCTCTGTTTAAATTAAATTATTTCTGTGGTTTTTCTAGCATTTTAACTATCAAAAATAAGTGCAGTGATTCTTCTTTATAGTTTAATTATTTTTTATGCACAAAACTTCCACAAAAGCGTGAATTTAATCGGTGTCGCAAGTTATAGAAACCTTGCTAAAAACGAAAAAAAAAAAAAAAAAAAAAAAAAAAAAAAAAAACAAAAAAAAAAAAAAAAAAAAAAAACCCCTCAAAGTTCACTTTTCCGGCTATCTTTAGTGCGAGTGATTCTTTTTAATACTTTCATCACGAAATGAGTGAGGAAGCTGAATCAAATGTTTCGAGCGCCCTCTGCAACAAATGCATGAAACCGCTCCCATCAACAGGAGAGTTCGTCATTTGTCATAATTGTAGGTCAAATTACCACTTCAATCCATGCACGACCGTTTCCGAAATTACTTACGCGCGTATGACAACTGACCGAAAAGTCGAGTGGAAGTGTCACAATTGCAGACCAAAAAGTAAATCGGCAGCAACAACAGCTACTTCTACATCAGCAACAGCAGCTATTGCAGCAGAACACCAACAAAAATCTCAAAAACAATTCCGTGAGAAAGAAGATGAGGAGGATGATTGCCAAACAAAGCGCTATCGCTCAAATGATACAGATACACTATCAAGCGGCGTGATCAAATCGAATCTCGATGCAAGCAAGGCCGAAGTTGCCGAACTCAAAACAGACATGAGAGACATTAAAACACTCATAGAGCAGCTTACCAAACAAGTCACTACCTCGCAAGATGAAATGAGAAAGGACATGAGCAATGCATTCGCCAAAATAAACGACACTATGTCGCAATTAGCTACTCAGGTCAAAGACCTCAGCCTCAAAAATGATGAGAAAGATAAGCGAATCTCTGACATGGAGCACAAAATTAATGCTTTAGAGCAAAAAGCCCTTGAAATGAATATTGAGATCAGCAATATTCCCATAAAAGAAAACGAAAACACAAAAAATATCGTTAAAGCAATTGCAAAAACGATCGATGTAAACATAGCCGAAACTGATATAGTCGATGCTTTTCGCACAAAGCGCAAAAACAACAACATAATAGCCAAGCTATCGTCTTTGCATATTAAGCAGCAACTAATGCAAAGAATGCGCGGCAAACGAATTGATGCTGAGAATATAGATGGAGAGCATGAAGATGGAAATAATAACAGAAGAGGAAAAATTGTTTACATTAACGATCAGCTGACAGCATTTAATCGGCGCTTATTATGGCTCGCCAAAAATAAAGCTAAAACATCAAACTGGAAATTTGTTTGGGTCCGTGAAGGGCGTATCCTTGCCAAAAAAAACGAATCGTCGACTGTTATCCAAATTTTATGCGAACCCGATACCGAGCTTATGATTTAAAAAAAAAAAAAAAAAAAAAAAAAAAACAAACATTTTTACATATTTGCATATGAAAATCCAAAATTCCAACAAAAACACTATGAATAATATAACAACAACAACATATAGCAATTTTCAAAACATTCCCAAAAACCAATTAGCAAGTTATCACTTTTCATGCATTTACTTAAACATTCGTTCACTGCGTAAAAACTTTACTCCCTTTTTAGCGGCAATAAACAATATAATTCAATTAGTTCACATTATTATTTTAGTAGAAACCAACATAACAAATGATGAAAACTGCTTGTTTGCTATCGAAGGTTTTAGCTCTGAGTTTCTTAATAGAGAAAAAGGTAAAGGAGGAGGCATAGCGATTTATATTAAAAACTCAATCGCATACGAAAGCATTTCTATTAATAGCTTCTCTTTCGAGTCAATGCAAATTAAACTCAATATAAACAAAAGTACCTTAACCATGCTTGCTGTTTACCGCCCACCGTCCCTCAACGTATCAATGTTCGTTGACGAATTGGAGCATCTGCTTGACCGAGTCGACAAACAACACCATGCTTTGATCATAGGCGACATGAACATAGATTTACATAAACAAGACTGCAACAACACAAAGAAATACCTTGAGATGCTCGCAGCGAATGGAGTGGAAAGCACAATCACAGAAAGCACGAGAGTTGACATTAGCAAAAACACAACAACAAATATTGACCATCTACTTATTAGAAGCACAGAGAGCGACATTCACGCAGCAACAATATCAACAGATATATCTGACCATTACTCACTAATGTGCGGACTCGTATTAAAAAATAACAACAACAACGAAAGAGAAAAAATTCAACAGAAAACTAAAATCAGCGATCGTAGGGTAAATACACTAATGTGCGCCACTAACTGGAACGCAATATTAGCATCACAAAATGTTGACGATATTTATAACAAATTATCGGCCACATTTAAAGATATCTATGCCAAATCGCAAATAAAAGTGAAAGAAAAAGCAGCAAGAATTCCTAACCCATGGATGAACGAATATTTAATAAAGTGTTGTGAACAAAGAGATAAACTTTATAAAAAATGGAAATTAAGACCTAGAGACAGGCAAAAAGAATATGAATATAAAACATTTAGAAATATAGTTAATAAAAAACTTCAATTTGCAAAAACTAATTATTATCAAAATAAATTTTATGAAAACAGAAAAGATGTCAAAAAAACGTGGCAAACAATTAACGAAATAATTGGAAAAAAATCAAATAATTTAGACAAAGTCATACAAAAAAATTTTAAAAACGAGCAAGCTTCCGTAATCGCAAACGAATTCGCGAAAACATTCGAACAAAATATACAAAAAACTATACATGAATGTGAAATTAAAACAATGAATAATACTGAAAGTGCCATTTCGAATTCAATATATATTGAACTAACAAGTGAATTAGAGGTTTCCAATATAATAAAAGGCTTAAATATAAAGAAAGGACCAGGAAACGATGAAATTAGACCAAAAGACCTAAAAAATAATGTTGATATCGTAGCCCCTGTCATTACCAAACTTATTAACGCCAGCATAAATCAAATGAAAATCCCAGAAGCCCTAAAACAATCTATAATACGGCCAATATATAAAAATGGCATAAAATCAGATTATTGCAACTACCGGCCTATAGCTATACTACCCATAATAGAGAAAATACTTGAAGAAATCGTGGTACGAAGATTAAGACAATTTATGGTGAAATATAAAATCATCGATCCAAACCAATATGGATTTCAAAGAGGTAAGAGCATCAACAAGCTTTTAGGAAACTTTGCTAGCAATTTAAATGGACACCTGAGTAAAAATCATCATAGCTTGGCTTTGTTTGTAGACTTCAGCAAAGCTTTCGACACGCTGTCGCATAGCCAGCTGATAGTCTCACTGGAAAAAGTAGGCATACGTGGCAATTGCCTCAACTGGTTCAAAAACTATCTCAACTTCAGAACATATCGTGTTAAAGTTTGCAACGAAGTGAGCGAAGAACACCAAATTATAAATGGCGTTCCTCAAGGATCGAAGCTAGGCCCACTGTTATACATAATATATGCCAATAGTATGCTGAAATCTTTAAAAAAAAGTACAACCTATGCTTATGCAGATGACACATCAATAGTGATCTCCCATAGAGACCTCAAAATTGCAACCACTAAAATGCAACACGAGCTGGACATCGTTGCGCGCTGGTCACACGACAACGGTCTTACAATTAACGCCGACAAAACAAAACTCATCCATATAAAGCCTCCACACGTTCTCTATAGCGACATCAAAATAAAGTTCCATAACACTGAGTGCTTGCATGCAAATCGTGCCTCCAGCTGTAATGCGAATGATAGTTGTGATACCTACATAGAAGTGGTTCAAACATATAAGTATCTCGGCGTAGTTGTTGATCATAACCTCAAATGGCATGATCACATCGACCAACTTCGTAAAAAACTCCGAAGTACTTCATACATACTGCACCATCTAAGTAACTGTAGTAATTTTCGAGTACTTAAGCAAGCGTATCAAGCATTAAGTGAATCCTATATCCGTCATGGCATAACGGCGTGGGGATCTTCAACGCACTGCAGGCAACTACAACAAAGTCAAAACTACCTACTAAAAATTCTAGCAAAAAAAAACAATATGCAGATTAGTAATGGAACAATTAGTAAACAACTTGAGCTACTCAACGTCGAAGGAATATTTGAATCATCCCTAATCTGCGAATTCTATGATGACCCGCGCTTTAGAATACTGATCGACCACCACCATGGTACGCGTCAAAGAACGGAAGGCAGATTTAAAGTCACACCATTTTTCAACAACTATGGCAAAAGCATACTGGAAACAATGATACCAACTCTTCTTAATCAACTCCCGACAGAGATACTGAATATCACGCATGTGGAGAAACGAAGAAAACTAATTAAAAATTACTTTGTCAACAGATAAAACTCAAAACAAACAACGAAAATTAGAAACAACAGCAATATGGCACCAAGGAACCAACACCAAAAGTCTAAAGAGCAGCACTACCAAATAGCAACAACATTACTCGTAATACAACATCATCGCAACACTACCAACAACAATTTAGCAACTGCAATAAATATATAAAAACACCACTGGCAATGGCAACACGACCAACATTGTCGTAACAGGAACAACACAACACCCGCAACTACAACAATTACCTAAATAGGAACAGCGCTCATTAGCACATTGGCAACAGCAACACATCGATACGAGCAACATAAACAACAACAATATAACAAACAGCAATAAATATATAATAATGTTAAGGCGACCACCATTGTGCTACCAGCAACAACACAACATCCGTATGAACAACATTAATCAAAACAGTAACAGCAACACAACATAGCAACACTAACAACAATGCTGGTAATACAAACAACAACAGCAAAACTTGCACCGCACCCATAGCACTATTAACGCATTGGCAACAGCAACACTACAAGATTGCGAAAAAAAAAAAAAAATAAAATAAAATAAAAAGAACATACTAATAACATATACTTCAACATAGAACAACATTGAATTAGCAACAAACTACCGGCAACAACAACACAACAACTAGCAGCAACGCCATAACTAGCAACAACACAACAACTAGCAACAACACAACAACTAGCAACAACACAAACTGGAAACTAATATGAAATCTCAAATTCGTAGCTATTGAACATTAGTTATACATCAATTATACATTATTATTCTTTATTCAATTTTTAATTCTCGCTTTTATTTAAGCACAATTTACTTTGAATTTTTAAAATATCTTTAACTAGAAATGGAATTCAGAAAATTAAAAAAACATTTCCAACAATTTTCTCCTGCAGACAAGCCTTAAAGGCTTCGCGGGAATCATGAAGTGTATTTTTTCAAAATTATAACTAATAAAGATAATTAATAATAATAAAAAAAAATAATAAAAAAACTATTACTATTACTATTACTATTACTATTACTATTACTATTACTATTACTATTACTATTACTATTACTATTACTATTACTATTACTATTACTATTACTATTACTATTACTATTACTATTACTATTACTATTACTATTACTATTACTATTACTATTACTATTACTATTACTATTACTATTACTATTACTATTATTATTACTATTACTATTACTATTACTATTACTATTACTATTACTATTACTATTACTATTACTATTACTATTACTATTACTATTACTATTACTATTACTATTACTATTACTATTACTATTACTATTACTATTACTATTACTATTACTATTACTATTACTATTACTATTACTATTACTATTACTATTACTATTACTATTACTATTACTATTACTATTACTATTACTATTACTATTACTATTACTATTACTATTACTATTACTATTACTATTACTATTACTATTACTATTACTATTACTATTACTATTACTATTACTATTACTATTACTATTACTATTACTATTACTATTACTATTACTATTAATGAAAGAAAACTCGCTTGGAAATGTCAAAAATGCAGATTGAAAACAAATGCAGCAGAAATAATAAAAGAAGGTGATCAGAGACCCTTAAAACAACGCCGCAACGAAGAGATCGACGAGGACGGCGCCGAAAGCAAGCGATATCGAGCTTCCGACTCTCAAAAACCCGACCTTTCATCTGTAATGGCTAATGTCTCAGAGCTTAAATCAGATACGAAAGAAATTAAAACTATAATGGAACAGCTGAGCCTACAAATAATGAAATCTCAGGATGAACTGCGAAAAGAAATGGCCAACTCCCTCTTAATAATAAACTAGGCAATGGGAAAGTTGGCAACGCAGGTGGCTGATCTCTATGAGAAGAATAGAGAGAAAGACGAACGTTTTAATCAGATGGAAAAGAAATTAAATGCGCTGGAACAACAATCAATTGAAAAAAATAATGAACTTGGGAACGTACCAAAGAAAGACGACGAAAATCTCAAAAAAATTATTGAAAATTTTGCCAAGTCAATAGGAGCAAACATCACAGAGAGTGAGATTGTAGACGCATACAGGGTAAAACAAAAAAGTAACAAGATAATTATTAAGCTCTCCTCTCCAAAAGCAAAGCGCGAAATAATGCAAAAAACGAGTGGAAAAAAAATTAACGCTAACTCTCTTGGAGAAAAATTTGAAAACGAAAGCAGCACAAGAATTTACATCAATGACCACCTTACAGCAACAAATCGCCGCCTTCTTTGGCTGGCAAAAAACAAAGCAAAAGAAAAGGGATGGAAATTTGTATGGGTCCGTGAAGGACAAATTTTAGCAAAAAAAATTGAGCAATCTAATGTCTTCCAAATCAAAAGTGAAAGTGATATTGGCCTTATAATTTAAACCTTAAAGAGTAACACGCATAACAGAAAACAATAAATTTATCAAACTAAAATGAATACATTTATAACAAAAACTATAAACAATTTTGAAGAAATAGATACATTAAACAACTCTCCTAATCACGGTGTTACATGCTGCTACCTTAATATACGCTCTCTCAGAAAAAATTTTACCTCTTTCAAAGTTGCAATAAACAATATAATAAACTCCATAGACATTATAGTGCTCGTTGAAACAAATATTACAAACGATGAAAATGAGTTGTACTCTTTAGATGGTTTCAATACAGAATAAATGAACAGAGAAAAAGGCAAAGGAGGTGGAATTGCCGTATTCATAAGAGAATGTATTCCTTTTGAATCATCTTTACCAATCGTTTCATTGGTATCATTCGAAACTATGCAAATAAAAATAAAACAAAGCCATATCCAACTTACGCTCTTTGCAATCTATCGCCCTCCGTCAAGCAATACAGCGCTGTTTCTCCAAGAATTAGATAAGATAATGCAGGAATCGGAAAGAAAGCAAAATGTAATCGTTATTGGCGACATGAACCTCGACCTGAATAAGACGGACAACACAATAACCTACCTCGATATGCTCTCATCGCACGGTATGCAAAACACTAACAACACAGAAAGCACTCGAGTTGACATTGCACGAGAGACCAGCACAAATATAGATCATCTTTTTATTAGATTCAAAGAGAGTAATACTTTTGTTAATATAGTCAAAACGGACATCTCGGACCACTACGCTCTTGTTTGCAAAATTGCAATAAACAACAACAACATAAATAATGTCAATAATCAACCGAAAAAAGTAATGAACAATCATAGGGTAAACGCACTAATTATGTCCACTAACTGGGAATATGTTTTAAATGAAAATAGTTCTGAAATAATATACGAGAAACTAGAAAACATATTTAAACACATATATGTAAAATCAGAATGTGCTACAAGGAAAAAGACGAGTAGAGCAAACAATCAATGGATTACCAACGAACTAATTAAATACTGCGAAACAAGGGATAAATTGTATAAGAGATGGCTAGCTAAGCCTAAAGATAAGCGACGAGAACGCGATTACAAAACATATAGAAATATTACAAATAAAAAGCTGGAATACGCAAAAAACAAATTTTACCAAAACAAATTTTATGAGAGTCGAACAGATATGAGGAAAACGTGGGAAATAGTAAACGAAATATTAGGCAGAAAAACATCAAACATTGATGAAATAATAATAAAAAACATGAAATCTGCTAATACAACAGAAATAGCCAACAGTTTCGCTAAAAAATTCAAAGAAAACGTCAATAAAACAATACATACCTGCTCAATCCAAACATTGAATTACGAACAAACCTCTTTACAAAACTCGATTTATATTCAACCTGCTAGTACTTTGGAAATTCTCAGCATACTTAAAACAATGAAAGTTAAAGGTGCGGGCTATGATGGAATTCGGCCGAAAGACTTGAAAACGCATGCTAATCTGTTGACTCCCGCTATAACAAAACTTGTAAACTTGAGCCTAGAAGAAGCAAATATTCCGCAAAATCTTAAATTATCAATAATACGTCCAATATATAAAAACGGAACAAAATCAGATTATGAAAATTACAGGCCAATAGCAATATTACCAGCCTTTGAAAAGATATTAGAAGAAGTGGTTGCTATGCGATTGACTGATTTCATCAAGAAAAACAAATTGATCCATGATAATCAATACGGGTTTCAGAAAGGAAAAAACATAAACCAACTTCTAGGGTCATTTGCTAGTTACCAAAATAAAGGACTTAGTAAAAATTTTCATAGTCTTGTAATTTTTGTAGACTTCAGTAAAGCATTTGATACGCTCAAACACGAAACTCTCTTGCGAACTCTCTGTAATTGTGGCATACGCGGTGACATACTCAAGTGGTTCGAAAACTATTTACACCTAAGAAGATACCGTGTTAAAATCGATGGAAATCTTAGCGATGAAATAGAAATAACACATGGAGTGCCACAGGGCTCAAAACTTGGCCCAATACTCTACATTTTGTACGCAAATGATATGCTAAGGCAACTAAAACGCAGCGAAAGCTTTGCCTACGCGGATGATACTGCAATTGTAGTGACCCATGAAAATGCGGAGATAGCTTCTAAGATTATGCAGCAAGAAATAAATAAAATAACAAGATGGTGTCATGATAATGGACTGACCCTCAACGCAAGCAAAACCAAACTTCTGCACGTCAAACCACCACATATTTTGCATCACAACATCAATATACAATTTCATGATTTCGAATGTCTACATGCCACAGAGTCAAACAATCTCAGCAACTCTTATATTGATCCTTGCAAGACAAAAATAGAGCAAGTCACATCCTACAAATACCTGGGTATATACGTCGACCACAATCTGAAATGGTATGATCATATTCAGTACGTCAGAAAAAAGCTCCGAAAAGTATCGTTTATGCTCTACCACCTGAAGAGCTGCAGCAACAACAATGTCCTAAGACAAGCGTATTTTTCCTAATGTGAGCCCTATATACGGCATGGTATTACCGCATGGGGCACGTCCTCCCATTGCAAATCACTTCAGAAAAGTCAAAACCAGGTGCTAAAACTATAACATCACCACGTAGCGAATATAAACGCTGATATAGATCTCAGTAAAACAGTAAATGTGTTGAATATAGAAGGAATATACAAAACAACACTGCTGAATGAGTTTTATTATGATCAAAAGTATCGAATAAGTATAAACCATCAATACAACACACGTAGAAGAGCCGAAGGAAGATACCAAGTTGAACCTTTCTACAACGAATATGGCAAACATACCCTCCAAGTTGTTATACCCAATATTTTTAATGAATTGCCTCCAGAACTTATGAACATCGCAAATAACTTAAAAAGGAAAAAACAAATAAAATTTTTTTTTATAAATGCATAGAAGCGAAAAAAACTGGATTAAAAAAACATATAAAAAATAATTTTTCAAATTACGTCTATAATCTTCGTATAAAAACTATAAAAACTACAAAAACAAACAAACAAAAAAAAAAAAAAATGAACGCAAAAATCGTCAACTGAAAAGAAGTGGCTTTCAAATCTAAAAATTATTTATGTTGGCCAACAATTGTACCGCGTACCCTACACTAAATCAATACAAAAAAAAAAAAAAAAAAAAAAAAAAAAAGGAGGCAAACAATTTTAAGAAATCAAAAATACCACACAAAATAACCAAAAACGATGAATCAAAACAAAAGTTCGTCAAAAAATATTCAGTTTAGACTAAACAAAAACAAAAGCGCAAAAAATAAAAAAATAATAAAAACAAATATAAACAAAATAGAAACAAACATCTTAAATCGAAGAGAGAACTAACGACAACTACATCCATACATACCAACATTACAATAAGCAGTTATTAGCGCTAAAAGTAATTGTCAAAACCTAAAGAATTTAGTCTCGTAACGCATAAACAGGAAGAAAGCAGCAAGGTAGACAAATTTAATTTAGCCACTGCAACTCAAAAAAGAAAAACAGTGAAAAAGTTTCGTTAAAAATAAAAAAGTGCATAAACAATAATAACAAAAGTGCAAAAACAAGCCAAGAATACATACAAACTGCCCATAAATATTAAAAATATTACAACAAACACATAAAACCAACTAAAACTAAATATAATCAAACAACTTAAGCCAACAAAAACAAACAACAGGAATCGTCAATTAAAAAAATTGGCTTAAAATCCCTTAAAATGGCTAACAATTAAATTCAAAAGTGCTTTTGCATAGAGCCGAATAAATAAATTTTTCAAAAATAATAACTATAAAATTGTAATAAAACAAAAACCTGTTCAAAAAATAACTAAGACTCAACATAAAAAAAAAGAGATAACAATAAAAGCAAAAGCATACAAAGCAACAAGGAAATAGAATAAAATATGTGATAATGAAGAGAGAAAAAAGAAACAAAAAAAAAAAAGTGTGAATAGCTAGAATTAAAAACGAAGTAATAATACCAAAAATAAGAAATAGTGAATAAGTGATAGTGAATCAAGGAGTTAAAAACAACTTAAAAACTAACAAAAGTGCAAAAATAATAATAACAAAATTGCAAAACAACAGAAAATCACAAGCCGGTCAAAAATATTTCAACAAACCTATAAAACATGCTAAAAATATTTAATATGTATTTCAACAAGAAGAATCAATCCTATTTAAACAAACGATTTTTCAACGAAAACAAAAATATAAGAAACAAAAAAAGTAAAACTGAAAATCAAAGCAACTATAGAAGAAAGAAAAAAACAGCAATAATATGAAAAGCGAAGAGAGAACAACAATTGCAATAACAACTCAACACATTACAAAACGAATATTCAAACAATTCAAAACAGGAAATATTAATAAAAAAACAAAACGAAAAATAAATGAATCATGGAATTAAAGATACTACAATAAAAAAGAAAAAAAAAAGAGACAACAAAACAACACAAATCAACTGGAAAACAGCATAAGCGAAAAGGATACGTACACTAAATTAATAAGTTATACCTTTTTAGTAATAAGTTTGTATCATTTCATTATTCAGCTTTTATTTAATCATAAGAAAATGATATTATTATAATAATTAATTTTTAATATGAACTTTCTAAAATACGCCAAACACGATTTTTTCCTACAGATAAGCTTTAATAGCTTCGCGGGATTCATGAACTGTATATGTTAATAAGAATATTAAATAAATTAAATAAATAAATAAATAATAAAATAAATAAACTATTACTATTACTATTACTATTACTATTACTATTACTATTACTATTACTATTACTATTACTATTACTATTACCATTACCATTACCATTACCATTACCATTACCATTACCATTACCATTACCATTACCATTACCATTACCATTACCATTACCATTACCATTACCATTACCATTACCATTACCATTACCATTACCATTACCATTACCATTACCATTACCATTACCATTACTATTACCATTACCATTACCATTACCATTACCATTACCATTACCATTACCATTACCATTACCATTACCATTACCATTACCATTACCATTACCATTACCATTACCATTACCATTACCATTACCATTACCATTACCATTACCATTACCATTACCATTACTATTACTATTACTATTACTATTACTATTACTATTACTATTACTATTACTATTACTATTACTATTACTATTACTATTACTATTACTATTACTATTACTATTACTATTACTATTACTATTACTATTACTATTACTATTACTATTACTATTACTATTACTATTACTATTACTATTACTATTACTATTACTATTACTATTACTATTACTATTACTATTACTATTACTATTACTATTACTATTACTATTACTATTACTATTACTATTACTATTACTATTACTATTACTATTACTATTACTATTACTATTACTATTACTATTACTATTACTATTACTATTACTATTACTATTACTATTACTATTACTATTACTATTACTATTACTATTACTATTACTATTACTATTACTATTACTATTACTATTACTATTACTATTACTATTACTATTACTATTACTATTACTATTACTATTACTATTACTATTACTATTACTATTACTATTACTATTACTATTACTATTACTATTACTATTACTATTACTATTACTATTACTATTACTATTACTATTACTATTACTATTACTATTACTATTACTATTACTATTACTATTACTATTACTATTACTATTACTATTACTATTACTATTACTATTACTATTACTATTACTATTACTATTACTATTACTATTACTATTACTATTACTATTACTATTACTATTACTATTACTATTACTATTACTATTACTATTACTATTATTATTACTATTACTATTACTATTACTATTACTATTACTATTACTATTACTATTACTATTACTATTACTATTACTATTACTATTACTATTACTATTACTATTACTATTACTATTACTATTACTATTACTATTACTATTACTATTACTATTACTATTACTATTACTATTACTATTACTTTTACTATTACTATTACTATTACTATTACTATTACTATTACTATTACTATTACTATTACTATTACTATTACTATTACTATTACTATTACTATTACTATTACTATTACTATTACTATTACTATTACTATTACTATTACTATTACTATTACTATTACTATTACTATTACTATTACTATTACTATTACTAACTTCAAGTGTGACTTCAAGTATGATCGGACGTGTTTTTATTTAGCTCTGTTAAACCGTTTTTATGAACCTAAAATTTGTGTGATTTGAATCTACAATCGGGCGTTATAAAAATCAATCTGGTGCTGCTGTTAAATAAAATAAAAAGTGGAAGATGAATAATAATAATAAAGTGTTATTAATAAATAAATACAGCATTTTATAAATCAAACAATAAAATCAAAAATCGTTCTTTTACAAAAAATAGCTCTTTTCTCAATTCCTTTTCGTGCGCGCCGCTCTATTTTCTCTCGATTTGTTGTTTTTTCTTTTTGAAGAGATGGATGACAATAACACAACAAAAACCGCCAATAATCTGTGTCATCAGTGTAAGAAGCCCCTTCCGCCCACTGGAGACATCGTCTCTTGTAACCTATGCAAGGCTAAATATCATTATCAGCCTTGCACGACTCTCTCTGAACATTCGTACTCGAAAATGAGCAACGATCGGAAACTCGCGTGGAAATGCCAAAAATGCAGGCTTATTTCCGCATCATCGAGCGCAAGCGTTTTTTTCAATAGCAAACGCTTCAACAACAAATCAAGAAGGTGAGCAGAAGCAACATACCCAAAAACAACGCCGTAACAATGACGACGACGAGGAAGACGCGGAGAGCAAGCGATATCGAACATATGACAATCAGTCTCTTGCTGCTCGGTAAAGGCTGATGTCTCAGAGCTAAAATCCGACACAAAGGAAATAAAAAATATTATGGAACAACTGAGTTTGAAATTATCGATCTCCCAAGAAGAAATGCGAAGAGAAATGGCAAACTCGTTTGCGAAGATTAACGAAACAATGATACAACTAGCATTACAGGTTGCTGACCTTTCTAAGAAAAACAAAGAAAAAGATCAGCGCTTAGATCAAATGGAGAGAAAGATCAACGCTCTTGAGCAACAATCAATCGAAAGAAACATTGAAATTGGAAACGTACCAAAGAAAGAGGATGAAAACATTAAAAAAATTGTGGGAGCTGTCGCCAAATCATTAGGCGCAAACATTACGGAACAAGATTTTATTGACGCATACAGAACAAAACAAAAAAACAACAACATGAACTGAGCGTGAACTGATGCAAAAAACTCGTGGGAAAAAATTAATGCCGATTCTCTTGATGAATCATTTGATAGCAATATAAGAATTTATATTAATGATCAACTTACGGCAACAAACCGCCGCCTTTTATGGTTGGCCAAAAACAAAGCCCGGGAACAGGGATGGAAGTTTGTTTGGGTCCGCGAGGGACGTATTTTAGCGAAAAAGGCAGAACAATTAAATACAATTCAAATTAATACTGAAAGCGATATCGGCCTAATAATTTAATCATAAAACTCTGTTTACCACAAATACATTTCTTATAAGAATAAAAAAAAAAAAAAATAAACAGAAAACCACAACAATATGAACACAATAATAACAAAAACTATAAATAATTTTCAGCAAATAAACCTCAACGATAAACAAAATTGCAGCATTTCATGCTGCTATCTGAATATACGCTCTCTTCGAAAAAATTTCAACCTGTTTAAAGTGGCAATAAATAATATTATACACTCGCTAGACATCATAGTCCTCGTTGAAACAAATATAACCAACGATGAAAATGAGCTGTTTTCTTTAGATGGTTTCAATGCAGAATATTTAAACAGAGAAAACAGCAGAGGAGGCGGAATTGCCATCTTCATAAAAGAAAATATTCCCTTTGACTTCTCTTTGCCAATGGTCACGTCTTTTGAAACGATGCAAATAAATATACGGAACGATCACCCGCTTACTCTACTTGCAATTTACCGCCCACCCTCAGCAAGTTCAACGCAGTTCGTAAATGAGCTAGACAAAACAATACAAGGAATTCAAAGAAAACAAAATGTAATCCTAGTTGGTGACATGAATATCGATATAAACAAGACAGACAACAACACAATAAATTACCTCGAAATGCTCTCACTACACGGCTTGGAAAATACCAACAATACCGAAAACACTCGAGTTGACATTCGCGAGAAACAAGCACAAACATTGATCATTTTTTTATGAGATACAGAGAGAGTGATACCCTACGGACAGTAATTCAAACCGACATTTCTGATAACTTCGCTCTTTTTTGTCGAATCTCAGCAGAAAGAAGCATAAGAAATAATGTTAGCAATCAGCGAAAAGAAAACATAAATAATTATAGGGTAAATGAGCTTATTTTAGCCACTAACTGGGAGAATATCTTAAACAAAAACAATGTTGATGCAATGTACGAAAAACTTGAAAGCACTTTTAGGGACATTTATTGTAAAGCACAATGTGAAAATAAACATAAGAAAAAAAGAATAAATAACCCGTGGATTAGTGAAGAGCTCGTGAAAACTTGCGAGACCAGAGATAAATTGTACAAAAGATGGTTAGTTAAGCCCAAAGATAAACAACGAGAACGCGACTACAAATCATTTAGGAACTCCACAAATAAAAAATTAGAATATGCAAAAAACCGTTATTATTAAAACAAATTTTATGAAAATTGAACAGATATGAGAAAGACTTGGCAAACAATAAACGAAATTTTGGGCAAAAAGACATCAAGCCTTGATGAAGCAATAATTAAAAACATGAAAACTAAAAATACTGTCGAAATATCAAACAACTTCGCAACAACATTTAAAAAAAGCGTACAAAAAACAATACACAACTGTTCAATTAAGACATTGAATGTTAATCAATGCTCCCTGCAAAATTCAATTTTCATTCAGCCGGCTAGTGAATATGAAATTTTTAATATCTTAAATAGCATGAAAGCGAAAGGCGCTGGTTATGATAAAATTCGACCGAAAGATTTAAAAAAGCATGCCCATGTTGTAACTCCAATCATAGCCAAACTAGTAAATCTGAGTCTTGAAGAAGCAAATATACCAAAAAATTTAAAAACATCAATAATACGTCCTATTACGATACTGCAATCGTGGTGACGCATGTTAACATCGAGACAGCCACAAAAACTATGCAGCAAGAAATAGATAAAATAACGAGATGGTCTAATGATAATGGCTTAACTATCACTGCGACCAAAACCAAAGTAATGCACATCAAACCACCACATATTCTACACCGCAATATTGAAATAAAATTTCACGACTATGAATGCCTACACGCTTCTTACTCATCTAATCACAACAACGATACTGCCGACTTATGCGAAGCAATAATAGAACAAGTTGCAACTTACAAATACCTTGGAATAATCGTTGACCACAATTTAAAATGGTATGATCATGTACAATACGTTAAAAAAAAGCTCAGAAAAGTGTCATATATGATCTATCACCTCAACAACTGCAGCAACAATAATGTCGTAAGGCAAGCCTACTTTTCAATGTATGAATCATATATACGGCATGGTATAACTGCATGGGGCACATCTTCTCACTGTAGACTAATTCAAAACATCCAAAATCAAGTGTTAAAAATACTTGACAGACGGAATCGAGATAGCAGTTATAGTACAAACACTATGCAGCTAAGTAAAAAATTTAACGTTCTTAGTATTGCAGGAATATATAAAACAACATTGCTGAATGAGTTTTACGATGAACAACAATATAGAACCGAGATAAACCATCAACATAACACGCGAAGAAGAGCTGAAGAAAGATACCAAGTTGCACGATTTTACAACGACTATGGCAAACATACTCTCCAAGCGATACTACCAACAATTCTAAACGAGCTACCAACTTATCTAGTGAACATTACAGACAGAATAAAAAGAAAACAAATTAAGTTGTACTTTATAAGAGCATAAATAATAGTAACAAATACAAATAACACAGCCCTATTTAACATGAAAGCACAATGAATTAACACGATCGAAACTCACAAAAATAGTGAAACAGAAAATGCAAGCACAACAACAAAAAACTAACTTCACCAAAGTTATATAAAATTAATAAATCAGCAAAAACAAACGTTATAAATACAATAATGTTTACAATAAATACAAAACAAACGTTAAAACAAATTACTAACAGAACAAGAAAATAAGAACAATGCAGTATCAATAACATCAGATACACAAAAACTAGCAACGAAACTAAAAACCAACAGCAGAAAAATTAAACTTTACTTTTAAACGAAAAGCAGCCAAAACAAACAATACAAAATATATTATAAAATATAGTTAATAATAACATCAACATAAGAAACAGCTGATAAACAATCACTAAAATCTACAAGCCAACAGTGAAATCAAAATCAACAATAATAAGCAAACACAATAAGCAGCAGCTGAATTTGTTTTCATTAGTTTCCTATTAACATGAAAGCCAACAAGATTTAACAACAACACGATCAAGAGTGAAACAGAAAAAATAACATCAATGATGCAAAAAACTAAAAACGAATTTCACCAAAGTTATACAAAAATAATAAATCAACAACAAAAAAGAGTGTAAATAAGAAGCAATAATAAATCAACATTGAAAACATTAATTAACTACGCAAAATTAAAAAAAAAAAAAATCTGAAAAATTTATATCTAAATGTACCAAATAAGTCGTAAAAAACTAAAACTTAACTACAGCAAATACAACAAATCAAACCAATAAAAACAACAACAGGAAAAATACCACCAATATCTACAATATCTACCATCAAAATCCGTAACATATAAACAAAAAACAAAAAGAAAATCTAACTACGCTGTCACATCTATAATAAACCAAGCAACGACAACAAATTGACAAGAAAACAAAACAGAACAAGAAAAAAACTAATAATGCAGAATCAGTAACACCAAATACACAAAAACTAGCAACAAAACCTAAAATCAACAGCAGAAATATGCAGTTTTACTTTAAAACGAAAAGAAACAATAAAAAGTAAATTATAGACTTAGTTCAAAATAACAACATCCACATAAGAAACAGCTGATCAACAAACACTAAAATCAACAAGCCAACAGCGAAGTCTACAATAACAAGCAAGCACAAGAAGCAGCAGCTGAATTTGTTTTCATTAGTTGTACATATAATAGTCTACATTTTATTAAATTAAACTAGATTAATCTTAAGTTTAAATATCTTTCCGCAGATAAGCCCTCAGGGCTTCGCGGAATCCATGAATTTTATATAGTAAATACAAATTACTACTATTACTAAAAAAAAAAAAAAAAAAAAAAAAACTATTACTATTACTATTACTATTACTACACTAGCGAGATTATTACTATAACTATTACTATTACTATTACTATTACTATTACTATTACTATTACTATTACTATTACTATTACTATTACTATTACTATTACTATTACTATTACTATTACTATTACTATTACTATTACTATTACTATTACTATTACTATTACTATTACTATTACTATTACTATTACTATTACTATTACTATTACTATTACTATTACTATTACTATTACTATTACTATTACTATTACTATTACTATTACTATTACTATTACTATTACTATTACTATTACTATTACTATTACTATTACTATTACTATTACTATTACTATTACTATTACTATTACTATTACTATTACTATTACTATTACTATTACTATTACTATTACTATTACTATTACTATTACTATTACTATTACTATTACTATTACTATTACTATTACTATTACTATTACTATTACTATTACTATTACTATTACTATTACTATTACTATTACTATTACTATTACTATTACTATTACTATTACTATTACTATTACTATTACTATTACTATTACTATTACTATTACTATTACTATTACTATTACTATTACTATTATTACATACAGTACGAAGCTTTCGCCGCAGACGGACGTGTTTTTCAATTGCTCTCGATAAAACATTCTTTACGCGAGGATAACTCTATGATTTCTTAAGAAAAATATTTATCATAAAAAACGCTGAAAAACAACATAATAGTGCCTTGAATTGCCATAAAAAATTCGTGCTTAAAAATACAGAAAATAAGTGAAAACTTAAAACCCATAACTTTCTTTAGAAATATATAAACATAAATAAAATTTAAAAAAAAAAAAAAAAATCCAATTCTTAAAATGTCGCAGACATCTCAACTAACATCTCTTTTGTGTGACAAATGCATGAAACCGCTGTCCCCTACTGGCGACTTTGTCACCTGCCACAATTGCTCTTCGCGTTACCACTACTCTCCATGCACAACAGTATCTGAGTTAACCTACTCACGCATGAACAATGACCGAAAAGCAGAATGGAAATGTCAGAACTGTCGGCAAAGAACAAAATCAAGCTCAACCGGCCAACAATTGGCAACGGAACAACAGCAGCAAGCGCAAAAGCAGCAACGGGATGATGATGAGGAGGAAGTCATTCAATCAAAAAGGTACCTTTCTTCTGAAGCTCTCTCGATGAAGAGTATGCAAGAAGACGTGTCTGAGCTAAAAACAAACATAAGGGAAATAAAAGAAATAATAGGGGAGCTTAGCAAACGTATTGCAAGCTCTCATGAAGATTTGCGAAAAGAGATGGCAAACTCTTTCGCCAAAGTCAATGATGCAGTTTCTCAAATCGCCACTCAGGTCAAAGACCTAAAAGTGAAAAACAACGAAAACGATGTACGCATTGCAGCAATGGAGCGAAAAATATGTGCTCTTGAGCAGCAGTCTCTGGAAAAAAACTTGGAAATAACAAACTACCCAAAAAACGAAAACGAGAGCGCAAGAAACATAATAAAAGAAATTGCAAGTACATATGAAATAAATCTGACTGATTGCGACATAACTGATGCGTACCGCATTAAAAACAAGAACAATACCATTATCGTTAAACTCTCTTCTCTCGTCATAAAGCAGGAAATAATGAAAAAACAAAGGGTAAACATATCGGCTGTGGTACCCTACAAGAAAATTCAGAGGGAAGACCTAAACTACGAATATTTATCAACGACCAGCTTACAGCTTCAAATCGACGGTTACTGTGGCTAGCAAAAAGCAAAGCTAAGATGTCTCAATGGAAATTTATATGGGTACGCGAAGGACGAATTCTCGCAAAAAAAACTGAATCTTCTCCAACTATTCAAATATCAATAGAAAGGGATATTGAGTTGATTATTTAATTATTTTCTTTTTAAACGTTTACACAAAAATCCAATACAAAATAAACAGTACAAAAAAAAAAAAAACAAAATTATATTAAAAAATGAATAAAATTCAAACATACATTTATCCAAATTTTAAAAACACAAGCAGAAGACTATTAAAAAGTTATCATATATCATGTTTATTTAAATATTCGATCACTACGCAAAAATTTTACACCTTTCTTAGCTGCAATCAATAATGTGATTACTCATATAGACGTTATTGCTCTTGTTGAAACAAACATTAGCGATGACGAAAATAATTTATTTGCTATACAGGGTTTCAATGCAGAGTTTTTGAATCGCGGTATATTATTAGAGATGATATATCTTATACTCAAACCGTACACCCTAACATTACATCTTTTGAAAACATGTGTGTGAAAATAAACAATAATAAACACTCTCTAACTAATCTATCGGCCGCCGTCACAAAATATTAACGTGTTTGTAGAAGAGCTAGATTTCTTGATCAACAACGTGCAAAGAAATTGCGACATGGTTATAATACGTGACATGAATATCGACTTACATAAGACTGACTGTAGCTCAACAGACTACTGCTTAGAGATGCTAGCATCGAATGGCGTGGAAAGCATCAACAGCGAGAGCACAAGAGTTGACGTCGGCAGAGGCACAAGCAGCAACATAGATCACCTGCTCACTAGATGCAGGGAAAGCGAAATTTGTGTGGGTGTCATACAAACAACAATCTCTGACCATTACTCGCTCTTTTGTGGTTTCAAACACAGCAACAACAACAACAGCGAATCTCAAGAAAAAGCACAAGTAACTAAAACATTAAGTGATAATAGGGTAAATACGCTAATACGAAGCACTGATTGGAATCAAACTTTTACGTCAACAGATATTGATACTGTTTATAATAACATACACACCAAATTTAGAGCAATCACGACAGCTCTCAAAAGACTGCAAAAACTTCTCTTAAAAGAAAACCAAATCCGTGGATGAACGATGAACTTATAAAATGTTGTGATATAAGAGATAAGCTGTATAAAAAATGGTTATCTAGACCAAATGACAAAAATTACGAAAAAAAACTATAAAACGTACAGAAATACGGTTAATAAAAAGTTAGAAAGTGCGAAAAATAATTATTACAAAAAGAAATTTCAAGAACACAGAACTGACATTAAAAAAACATGGCAAATTATAAGTGAAATAATTGGAAAGAAAAAAGCAAATCTTGACGAAACGTTAAAAAATAATTTTAAAGACATCAATCTACAAACTTTAAGTAACAATTTTGCCCAAAGCTTCAAAGAAAATACACAAAAAACAATACACGAATGTGATATAAGAACTATTCAAAATACAGAAACAAGCTTACAAAACTCAATTTTTATAGAAAGTGCAAGTGTGATCGAAGTATACAACATTTTGGCAAATTTAAATGTTCATAAAGGCCCAGGGCACGATGAGATACGTCCTAAAGATCTTGAAAATAATGCATCCACTATAGCACCGGTCTTAACCAAACTAATAAACATGAGCATTGAACAGCAATCTGTACCAAAAGCACTTAAGCTTTCGATCATTAGGCCAATTTACAAAAATGGCATAAAAAATGATGTAAGTAACTACAGACCAATCTCAATTTTACCAATTATTGAAAAAATTTTAGAAGAGATAATTGCACGTAGACTAAAAAATTTTATTGAAAAATATCACTTGATTCATCCTTACCAATATGGGTTCCAAAAAGGAAAAAATATTAATAAACTCCTCGGTAATTTCACAAATGACCTAAATGAAAATCTAACTAGGAACTTGCATAACTTAGCTCTGTTTGTAGATTTTAGCAAAGCATTCGACACGCTATCGCATAAAACACTTCTTATATCTCTGGAAAATGCTGGACTTCGCGGTAATTGCTCCAAATGGATAGAAAATTATTTAAAAATGCGCTCGTATCGCGTCAAGATTAGTACAAACCTAAGCTCACAAGTCGATGTCACTCATGGAGTCCCGCAAGGCTCAAAACTGGGACCACTCTTTTACATCATTTATGCGAACGGTATGCTAAAAGTACTTAAACACAGTAAAAGCTACGCGTATGCTGATGACACAGCAATAATTGTGGCGCACAAAGACATAAAGATTGCAACAAAACTCATGCAACACGACCTAAATATTATTACAAAATGGTCACATGACAATGGTCTGACTATTAACGCAACTAAAACAAAAATTCTACACATACGGCCGCCGCATATCCAACGCACCGAGCTCACCTTGCAATTCCACGACACAACATGCTTGCACGACCACCAAACCTCAAACATATCTACCGATAGTTGTAAGACAGAAATTGAAGTAGTGGATAACTATAAATATCTAGGTGTTATAGTTGATTCGTATCTTAAATGGCATGAGCATATACAACAGCTTCGAAAAAATCTAAGAAAAACGGCATACATGCTACACCATCTGAGTTTCACGAGCAACTATACGGTCTTAAAACAAGCATATTTTGCCCTGTGTGAATCTTACATTCGACACGGCATAACATCATGGGGCTCAGCGACTCATTGCCGCGAGTTGCAAAATAGTCAAAATAATGTTATCAAAATACTGGCAAAGAAGAAAAACATCTACAGACAACACACCAACACCCTAACACTTTGCAAGCACCTTCGACTTCTGAACGTCTCAGAATTGTTTAAATGCAGCATAGTCAACGAATTCGCTAGTGATGGTCGTTTCAGAGTCCCGATTGACCACCAACACAACACACGAAGAAAGGCAGATGGAAAACTTAAAACAGACAAATTCTACAACAACTATGGAAAGAACACACTGGCAGTTTTGCTACCAACAATATTAAATGAACTTCCGAATTACATTGCCAATATAAGAAATGCGCGAAAACTAAATCAGCAATTAGTAACATTTTTCGTCAACAGATGATATATTAGAAAATGAATTTTTTTATTATTTAAGCATAAATATTAGTTTTAATTCTTTTTCAATGTTTTTCATATTTTCTTTTTTTATTTTTAAAATACGTGAATTTATATCATTTCATCAATTTTTCTAAATTTCCTGCAGACAAGCCCAAAGGGCTTCGCGGGTACATAATAATTTTGTAAATAATGTTGAAAAACCTGGAATGAAAGAATAATAAAATTACATACATACATACATACTATTACTATTACAAGGGTCCGCGAAGGACGAATTCTAGGAAAAAATTGTGAAGTCTCTCCAATCATTCAAATTTCTTATGAAAATGATATTGATAAATAATTTTAACAAAATTTTATTAATAACAAGTTACAATAAAAAAAAAAAACAAATAATTATACAATATGATCAACATTAAGACACAAAAATATTTAAACTTTCAAAACATAAATTTACAAACATTTAAAAGTTATCATTTACCCTGCATCTTTTTAAATATTCGCTCACTACGGAAGAATTTTTTACATTTTCTCGCTGCAATATAAAATATAAAGACGTTTGTCAATGTTATTGTTCTTGCCGAAAGTAACATCACTGATGATGAAAATAGTTTGTTTTGCATACTAGGCTTTAAAGGAGACATAGCAGTTTATGTAAAAAATGACATGCCATATACTTAACATTTGCACCCTAATATTGTCTCATTTGAGATTATGCCTATAAAAATAAATACAAAAAATTAGCCAATAACGCTCTACGGTATCTACTGACCACCTTCGCATAACGGAAACACTTTTATTGAACAACTAGAACAACTTTCAAATAATGTCAATAATGTAGAAAAAAATAATAATATCATTGTTCTTGGAGACATGAATATCGACATGTACAGTACTTAGAGCTGCTGTGCTCAAACGGCATCGAAAACATAAATAATGAGTGTACACAGGAAGACGCCGGCAGAGGCACAAGCCTTACATTCAACGACAAAAGCAGCACCAACAGCAACGAAAAAGTGGAAAACGAAGAGCATGTAAAAAAAAACCATAAGCTGTAATAGGGTAAGCGCGCATATATCCGCCATTGATTGGGAGCAACTTTTCATCTTCGAATATTGACGATGTTTACAATAACATTGAAAACACATTTAAATCTGTTTACGATAGCTCGCAGATTATAACAAAAATGTCAAAAAAAAAGTGAAGAACTTATAAATTGTTGGGATAAAAGAGATAAACTTCATAAAAAATGGTTATCAAAGGACAAAAAAAGTGAAAAATAATAAAAAACATTTAGAAACAGTGTTAACAAAAAATTAGAACGTGCAAGAAATGATTTCTCCAAAAATAAACTATACGAACAGAAAAGATATTAGAAAAACATGGCAAAATATAAACAAAATAATCGGTATCGATAATCGTATAATAAAATCGTATAAAATTGGTATAATAATCGATTAGAAAATTTTTTAAACGAAAAAATCCAAACGTTAACCAACCAATCAAATTTCTTTAAAGCAAACAGCTTTAGAGAAATTGTGCAAAGAACTATACGTAATAAGAACTATGAATGTATTATTAAGACAATACGAAACCCAGGAATCAATCAAGCAAACTCCATTCTAATAAAAATCTTAGTGAGATGGAAATATTTCATATACTAAAAAGTTTAAACCCACAAAAAGGATCTGGAAATGGCACAATTCGACAAATAGACATTAAAAAAAATGCATTCATGATGGCTCCGGTACTAGCAAAACTTGTAAATGGGTCAGTCCGCAGAGATTGATCACATAGTGGGCGCTCGACTATTTTAAAAAAATTTTATTTTTTTACCATAAATTTCGTAATGTTTCAGCATGTTAGAACTGCTTTCAAAAAAATTTTTTTTGTTGTATTTGCAAAATGGCGGCCATATTTGATCATATCATAATGATCATATCTCAGCTCCTATTAAACATACAGTAATAAATTAAAAAACATAATTTTATTTATACGTATATCTTAGGCTATTATTTTGCATTTCAGAAAAATTAATGAGTGTGTTAATTAATTAAAAAAAACTTTAAAGTTTCAAAAAAAATCGTAATATTTGGTAACTTTGAAAAAAAAAAATTAATAGAAAGAAGCTAGTGGCAAACCAATTTTTTTTGGTTTAGGTACGTCTTGGTAAGAACTTAAAATATAAATTTTTTAAAGTGACTAGATCATAAACTTTTTGGGTTACATCGCTTTGAAAAATAAGAAATCTCAAATTTGCCTCAAATTTGGGGTCAAGAATCTCCAATGGGCACGGGTGAAAAATTTGAAATGAATGTTAAATAAACTACGTAATAAGATTATTCTGATGATATAAGAATAAAAGTGGTTTTTAGGGTTCATTTAAAAGATATAGCATTTTAAAATTCGTGCATTTTATTACGAGGTATGAATGTTCTCAAATGATGTTTGAACTATTTTTCATATAAAATGTGGTAAATGTAAAAAAATAAATTTTTTTTATTATATTAGCAATCAAAATTTAATAAAATAAATAAAAAAAATAACAATTTATACATATATACTTTAAATAGATGCCATAACAGCTTACCTTTGCGACTAATTGTTTAATGATATTTGAATTTCCGTTTCGATGCTTTTTCTTGTGTTGACCTATTCGGTTTTAACGGTTGGATGATCCTCATACTCTTCGGATGTAGAAGTGATGAAGCATCGCATTTTCGTATCCGAAATTGGAACGAAACGGTGGAATTTCCGTGTTCCTGGAATTCGTTTTGATTTTTTCCGTTTTCTAATATCTTTAAAACGGTAAACACTGTTTCGGCTGTACAGGCTGAAAACGGAATGCTTTTTTTTCTTTCAGATTTGGAAGTATTAACTAATCTTTCATCAAATCTTTTGTAAGTCTAACGAGACGCGCAGACACATTGAATTCCGAAACAATTCTTTGATATGACCTTGAATCTGGAAGCAAACATATTATTTTGACTTGATCTGACTTTTCCGCAACTGCACATTTTTTCTTGAGCTTTTCAATTAGTTCACCGAATTCCTGTACTGAATTCAAAGGATTCATGTTCTCTAGTTTATCCTCATCGAAGACTTGCTCGAGGTTTCTTTTAACAGCTTTTGTTTTTTTAATTAATTTTAAAGCTGAAACTCTTTTTCCAGCACTCATTCTTTGAATTTTGGATGCTAGTGAAACTTCCAAAATAGAACATACTGAATCCATCTTTTTGAGCGATAAAGTGGGAGGCACATACTCATTATGAGCATCGCAATCAGGTTTGACCTCAAGTTCGCAATAACTTTCGCTTGGCTTTTTTACAGGTACTGAGAAAACTTTTCAAAAACAATTTTTACCAAGAGATTTACCGGGAATGAGACAGACACCACTATTGATTTCTCCATTTAAATGTTCTATAAGTATTTCTTGTAACCTGTAACCTCCCTTTTTTTATGGATATTAAAAGGGTCACAGCAAGCCCGGCCGTATATATGATGATATTTATGTATATACTTTTGTATGTGATAATCACATACAGAGGTAATATCACTTGAAACTCGGTATGTAAGAAGTTTTCGATCTGTATCACTTAATGTGTTTATATCCTTAATCTCATTTTTCACTAATCCATACACATTTTTATGGCACTGTTAATTTTTAAAAGTCCCCACGGGAGCACACGCTATTCATCGCGATAAATCAATTAATTTAATAATATTTCAATCACTTAAATTTGTAGCGTTCTCATCAAGAATTAACACGAGACTAAAAAATCAACGTGATCGCGTTTTTCTTAAATCGAATAACAGTGAAAGTAACAAATCTTTAACAAGTAGTCAAAATACAAAATAGGTGAATTACTTTGTTTTTTATTCCTAGGTTACAAATCGTGATTTTTCATGCGTTTTCGTGCAAGTAAGAATATTCACCGTTGTGTTCGTGGTTGTGCGTGCAAGTGGACGTCGTTCCTGTGCATGCTTCTGCATGTACATTAGGCTGGGCTGATATTTTTTTTTTTTAATTTTAATATGCAATAGGTATCAAAAGTTGCGTATTTTTGCGCTGATTTAAACACCATTTTTGAAATTAATGTAACTTTTGCCCCCTACCAGAGCTTTTCTGATTGAAATGTTTGTTTAATTATTTTGTTTATTGTGTTGAATTTTAAACAAACATAATTTCAATGATAGTTTTCGGACAAAGTATTAGAAGAAAAGGTCTAGTCCCAAAGGTAAGCTGTTATGGCTTATATTTAAAGTATATATGTTTGAATTTTTATTTTTTTTTATTTATTTTATTAAATTTTGATTGGTATTGTAATAAAAAAAATTTATTTTTTTACATTTACCACATATAATATCAAAAAAAGTTCAAACATCAACCACTTTCATTCTTATATCATCAGAATAATCTTATTACGTAGTTTATTTAATATTAATTTCAAATTTTTTCACCAGTGCCCATTGGAGATACTTGACCCCAAAGTTGGGGCAAATTTCAGATTTCTTATTTTTCAAAGCGATGTAACCCAAAAAGTTTATGCTCTAGTCATTTTAAAAAAATTTATATTTTAAGTTCTTACCAAGACGTACCTAATACCAAAAAAAATTGGTCTGCCACTAGCTTCTTTCTATTAAATTTTTTTCTTCAAAGTTACTAAATATTACGATTTTTTTTTTTGAAACTTTAAAGTTTTTTTTAATTAATTAACACACTCATTAATTTTTCTGAAATGCAAAATAATAGCCTAAGATATACGTATAAATAAAATTATGTTTTTTAATTTATTACTGTATGTTTAATAGGAGCTGAGATATGATCATTACCGCGAACTCTATAAAATTCGAAAATCGCTTGTGGTTGCATGACAAATATGGCCGCCATTTTGCAAATACAACAAAAAATTTTTTTTTGAAAGCAGTTCTAACATGCCGAAACATTACGAAATTTATGGTAAAAAAATAAAATTCCTTCCACATATGTAGAAGTACTTAGGCAATAGAAGTACTTAGGCACTTCAATACATATTCACTCCTAGTTGTGGAGCCACTAAGTAATATATATTTTATATTGTTTGTAATGGGCAATTTATAGGTCACATTAAAATTCAAAAACTTTGTTTTATTTTTTTTACATTTATTACAGCTCAAAGAGTAGTATTTGACACATTTTTTTTGGTTGCCCATCGCTGCTTGCTTAACTAACCTACTGGTTGTTAGCCAACACTTTCCGATACTCACTATGTTTCCTTTATAAGTCATATATCATAGGAACCCTACAAAGATTTACACAAATAAGTGGCAATATAAATTACTGAGCTTTCTATTTGCATTCTGGTTTTTTTTACACTAAAAATTCATTGCTTAATGCTTATTTCATTGACTAAATAACTAAACAAACCAGTGAAAAATATAAAATATGCTAATTACGGCAAAATAAATACATTAATATATATTAAAAAATTATATAAAAAAAAAGTGCGTTATAATATAAAACAAAATAAGACGTAGCGTGCAGTACAATTTTGACGACCGACCCAATTTCAAAACCTTGTCCCACAATGAGAGTTACCGTTCATAATAAAGAACGTTTTTCTACCTGATATGCAAAGCTTAGCTTAAATGGTGATATAAAAGCCAGCGCGCTCACGCAACTGCGTTTTTCTTAAGGAAAATTTTACGCAGTGACACAAATCAGTCGAGAGTACAGACGAAAGTTCCAATAAATTATAATACTTAAATAAACTATAAACGATTTTGGATAAATTCTACTCAAACAAAGTGCGAGGACGCGCAGGATTACTGACCAAAAAGGGTCTTCAAAATGCGGCTCACAAGTGACTGTGTCGCCCGGAAACATCGAAACACGCACCTGGTTTCAACTAATCTACGTGCCTCTTAAAAGCATCGAACCACGCGGCTAGGAATACCCGATTCACGTATCATCTAAAGTATCGCAAAACACGCCTCGGATCACATTATTCACATAACCAGATATCGCCATAAGCACCCACCACCGGAATCAGCCGAGTATTACCGCAAGTCTCGATCACGCAACGTTCGCGAGACACAAAATGTTTAGAAACTGCTTTAAGACGGGTTCCGCATTTCGTGTAGAGTTTTGGTAACATAAAATATAAAAAAAAAAAAGCTATTAACATTTTTATTGAATTTTTTCGTGAAAATCGTCATAAACATCAAATTAGTATATATAAGACTTTACGAAGGGTCAGAAATCTCCAAGTAAAACCGAATTGAATTCTGTTCCGTTAGTGGAAATCACTAGAGCTATTAATTTTTTTGTGTAAATCACTTAAAATTATCTTGTGTTTTATATTTAATCAAAATAACTAAAAACTAATTAATCCTGAAAGAATAAAATTAAAAATTAAATGCAATTCTATAATTGCTATGGAGTGTAATCATTTTGTTTATCATAAGACTATATATTCGGAATATATATAAACTTAACTTAAATAATTTTACATTAACATGTAAAGAGTCATGCAAACTAAAAACAAAAATAAAAAAAAAACCTTTTAATCCATCGATTTTGAAAAAAACAAATAATTGTTCTTGAAAGCTTTAATTCAGTGAATTAAAGAAAACTCTAGTCTGTCTTTTAAAGACGCCTACTTTTTTAATTACATACTGATAGTTTTTTTTTCTATATATAATTTCGTATAAATATTCTTAAACTTCGAAACAAGAGTGAACAGCAGCATCTACATCGTCGTCGCTAGGCCTACCGTCGCATCGATGGAGAACATTTCAATGTAAGTCTGTCCTATTTATAAATATATTTTTTTTTCCATTTAAAGTAATAAGTTGTAGTTATAATTACAACAACTAAAACCCATAAAGATGGGGGAAAAAAAAAACTACATTAAAACTTTGATATGCTTCCGTGTACTAATTCGTGTTCCAAGTTCGGTTTGTTCCGTGCTCACGATTAAGTTTTGCTCCATAATTCTAGTTTGCATTTTTATATTTTTCTTTGTTTTTCTCACTACGTAATATGTTAAAACAGCTTACAATCTCTCGCTCGCGTAATCTTTACCACTGATGCCGTGAGCATTTTTTTTTGTCTACTACTAAAACGTAATGTGTTTTAGTAATATAAATTAATCTCTTACATATTTTTTTTTATCTAATAATCGCTTTAAAAATAATTAGCATACATATTATAAGCAAATCGATATTTTATTTTCTTGCCTGATATATATAAAATGTATAAAATGTTCTTTGCTATATTGATTGTTTAAACCTACTATTTTTTCTTATAAATTCTATTTAACTTACATTGAATGAAATTTTTCTTATATTTGCTATGAAATCAACAATAAATATGGAAATTTATATCTTTATATGATAAACAAAATGTTTTATTAATTTAAATCGTTATAGTCCGTCGTCATCCGTCATGCTAGTTTTCCAAGTTTAAACTTCTAAGTTTATCTTGTCTTAGGGGCAATATTTTAAATTAATTATTGCCAAGGTAGGGAGGGTATAGAATGAGGACCACATAACATCTATGGCTCCTCAATATCAGGTAAGATAGTACAAGGCTAAACAGTGATGCTTTGTCGGGTTTTTTTTTTTTTTGTTTATTCTTATTTAGATGCTGGTTTTAAGGCATTGGTTTTTTTTTTTGTTTATTTCAAAGTGCACATAATTCTATTGTCGTAATGCTGTGTTGAGTAAAGGAGTAGGAAGAACCCCGACTATTTCGACGAGCTAGCTAGTGCATCGCTAGATGTGCACAACCACCGAATCCGTAACTCAAGTACCACCTATTCCTGTCCCTTTGCTTAGGTTTTGGGATAAGATACATCAAAGCGGGTTTCTCTTTTTATTCCTTTTTTTTTTTTTTTATAACTTTGACAGTTGGCGTTCATGGCAAGGCATTTGCATTGAAGGCGTCATAAAAAAAAAAAAAAAAAAAAAAGAATTAGGCTTTTAGTGTAGGCCAAAAATGAGAAGAAAAAGGAAGTATGTAACAAAAGCGAACGCTACAGCAGGGAACATTACATGTTGCATAAACACCAGAACGCGCTGCTTTCCTATAAAAGACTATGATAGAATTCGTTGATAGTTACAAATACCTAGGTGTATTAGACTTGCACCTTAAATGGAATGAACACATATAATATCTTAGCAAAAAACTATGTAGGTCTTCATATATGCTACATCATCTGAGTTTTGCAAGTAACTATGCGGTACTCAAACAAGCATACTTCGCGCTATGTGAATCGCACTTACGCCATGGTGTAACAGCATGGGGCTCATCAACTCACTGCGGAGGACTTCAAAATTCAGCGTTCTTAAAAGAATGGCAAAAAAATTAATGTCTATAGAACACACGACAATACTAAACTCTGCAACAAACTCCAAATATTATGCGTGGTTGACTTATATAAATGCAGTATACTCAACAAATTCTGTTAGGAAAGTCGCTACAGGAATATCGTAGACCATTCTGAGGGAAAATCCAAAACAGCTATTTTCTACAACACTTACGGCAGAAATACGTTTCCGGTATTGGTGCCAAAAATACTGAATGAACTTCCAAAACACATAGTCAACATGAGACACATCCATGAGGAAAACAAATAATTACAACAACAACTTTATACAAAAATTCTAATTTTTATCACTTTGTCGAAAAACATATTGAAAACTTGTTTATTTACTTAATTATTTAAAAAATTTAATTCTCTTAATTTACTTACTTTTAGTTTAATATATATTTACTTTATTCATTTTTAAAATATTAAAATATTTCATATTTTCTCGCAGACCAGCCCAAAAAGCTTTGCGAGGTACATAAATATATAAAAACCATTTGTCAAAATACAATGAAATAAACAATACAATACTACACAATACTATTACTATTACTATTAGTTTTTTGGTAGAAAATATTAAATTTAATTGTTCAAAATTTGTAGTTTATTAATAAAGTAAATAATGCACATGAAAAAAATTTCAAAATGGAGCCGAATACAGCTCCTTGAAGATAGTCCTCATTTTTCACTGCGCATAAAATAGCAGTCACAGCGTGCACCTGAAACAGGCTGAAATGAATAGAATTAAAGTTTTGTGTTTTTTTTTTCAAAATTATGTCTTCGAATTACGAAAAATGAAAATTAAGAAAATTATTTATTTTACACAAAAAATAGGCATTTTTGCACAGGTTTTTTTGCAATAAATCAATTTTGGCACATTATTTTAAAAATCAATTTCATCAATATGCAAGCGATTATAAAACTGCAGCCAAAATTTTAGAAAGTTATCTTAATTTTTGTTTAAAACTACGCAAACTCAAAAAACGTAGTTTGTAGAAAAATGCATTTAATGTTTTGATGAATGAAAACTTGAACATTTTAACTTACAATTTAGTTATCCATTCTAACTAAGACAATTTGATTTCTCATCTCTGACGACAAATGCAAGCAATAGAAGAAATTTTCTTTTATAATATATTTCATTTCTTTTATAGCAAAAAGAGGGGACCGCATACGATGCTCTATTATACGTCTCAAAAGGTATCTCGCTAACTTTACGAAAACGGGCTATAACTTTCTTATTATTAAAAATATCTTATAATAACTTTTCCACATTCTTGAATGTTTTTGAACGGAAAAAGAATAAAAAAAAAATCGATTTCTTAAGGGTACCTTACCCAAAAAAACTTTTTCACCACAAACAATTTTCTCATAAAAATATTCATTTATGTTTAAAGAATTTGTAAAAAAATTTTTGTTTTAAAAATTTGGAACAGAAATGTTTTTATAAGCGTGTGTAGCGCGCGCCGTCAAGTACTTGGTTTCATCAATTTGAATTGAATTTTAATCTCTCGCTGCGCTCCTCCTTTTTTTTATTCATACCGGTTAGTGCTATTGTATATATTATATATAATATATGTATATACGAGTATAGCAATACAATATATATTTATAATAACAAGGCCGCAATCATATGCGCACGAAACAGACCAACCGTTTGAGCACTGAACTGGCTAAACGGCAAAAATCATCAAAGCAACAGGAGCTGCAAGTAAGATATGAGGCTCTGAAGGGGTTATCATATGAATCTGGAATTGATCTAGAATAAGTTGCAAAAATATGATTAATTTGGCTCATTTTTGGAAAAAATATGTTTTGCTTTTCATACATTTTTTTTTAAAAAACGTTTTAGCATTCGAAAGTAGAGTTCCCGAAAAATATTCGATGGATTTTTTTTATTTACTGTATTTTTAGTAATATTATTAATAATCAACAATATTTTATAAATTTTCCAATTATTTATAAAAAAAAAAATTCGATTTGAAACTTTAAACATGTTTTTCTCGAAATGGTTTTTTTGAAATTTGCTTGCAAGACAACTCGGAGTGACTTCCCACTTTTTTTAAAAATGAGCCTTAAAAGAAATTTACAGCTTGTTATGTACTCAAATTTACACCCATTTTTTACGAAATCAACTTTAAATAAGTTATTTTCTTACAAAAAAAAAAATTTTTTTTAAAAAATCGAAGTCACTACCGTGGCGTAGTGTTTACTTTACAAATGTATGTTTTTTTTTAGATGATTACAGATCATGTTATTCTGCAAGCAAAATAGTCCTACTCTTCTCGCATTGCTTCATGACAACGCCACGTACACGCAAATGACGTCAGAAACACAAAAAAAAACATTTTTTATATACTATAAAAATCGATGAAACCAATAAAAAAACTTTATATCAATATCTCTGACCATTTTTTTGCAGTATTCTTTCAAAAAAACGCCTTCAGAATCGTCTTTATTACATAAAGTTACCCTTAAAAATTGCAATTGGGTTTGCTACCTTAATTGATTTCATTCCATAATAAAGCTTTTGCTTGATTTTTGCGCAAAGCAGTTTTCATTTTGTTTTTCTCACTTTCGCGTGACATTTTAGTCTTTTTTACGATCAGCTGATTAAGTGTAGAAATATGACAAACAACGATTAAGGGTTGCTCACATGTGCCGTATTTTTGTATAACTTAAAGATACGACATAAGACAGACCTTGTGAATTGCATAACTTGCATTACTTACCGCGTTGACTTCTTCAGCATCATACCAGACATTTATATAACTGTGTAACAGAGCCTGTTCAACTGAAATACGCTGCTCTGGATCAATTACTAGCATTCGACTTAATAGATCACGCGCTTCAGAAGCTTTCCGTCGACTTTGCTCATTGTTGTCACTTGGAAATAGAACATCTGGAAACAGTCTTTCAAATGAGTATCCAGAGTATCTTGGTCTATTTTCTACATAGTTTCGAACTGTTGGTTGCAAACGTTGCATGAATGATGTTGAAGGAGTACCCAATTGTTCTAAAAAATGAAAACCTTGTACTTGAGTATTATCTTGGGTATAAGTTTTAGTATTATTTTTCAGAATTAAAGATTGATTAATAAAAAGTTCAGGAAAGATAAAAATATGAAAAGTTATTATTTTTGTTGTCCATACCATCCAACTTTAGAAATGGAGCATCAACTTATGATGTTCTTAGTTTTCGAAAACAATCTGTAAAGAATCGGATTACTCAACCTCCTACTTCATAAATATAACGCTACTGGGAAATTTTAAATACTTTTGTAACGGCCAGTTTAAACAATAGATAATGTTTTGCGAATTTGGTCATCTATGCACAACAACAATAGTAAGCAAAAGTGAACACTTTTCTAATAACGGTACACTGATTATTGCTTAATATTACTTTTGATGCTGTCTCATATTTATAACATCATTTCAAAATTTTTTATTAAAACGATTTTTATTGAATTTATAAAAAAAAAAATTGTATTAAATTACTGTTCCATTAGCTCCAATATTATTGTAAATGCGATTTGGCATTCTTGCAATTAATTTTTTAAATGTGTTTGAATCAATTTTACTCCATTCTTTGAAAATAACTGATTTCCGTTCTTTCACGTTGCCAAATTGTCTGTTACAAGAACGTACAAGGCGTACAAGAACTCCCCATAAATTCTTACAATTATAATCTGAAGAGTACGCCGGCTACTCCAATAAATCAATGTTATTGGCCTGAAATCATCTCGATTTACGTAGATTGCCGCATTATCTTGCTGGAAAATTAGTTGTGTCTGTCCGTTTTTTTTTCTTAAAGTGGAGTCAAACTGCTCTGCAGCACACGAATGTAGTCAGAGCTCTTCATGCTTAAACTATCAATTTCAGAAAAACCACCCCACACCATCACTTTCTCTCCACCAAAACATCTTTTTGAAAACGGAAGTGGCGTATGTCGTATTAATAATGTCAAAATCCATCCTGGCCATCAAGATTCCATTTTTTCTCATTGGAAAAAATGACACGTCAAAATTAAACTTCAACGTGGGACCCTTTTTTAAAACATTATTGAAAAGCTGACTGGTAGTCAATTTGTTCCTATGTTCCTTCTTGCAAATTCCAAGCTCGTTCTCTTACGTTTGCTAGCAAGAGCAGAAATACACATCATAAGTTCACTACAGATATGTTTACACTGTTGTAGCACTCTCCATACCGGTGTTCGGGAAACTTTTTCAGCAACAAAACTCCGCAACTCTTTTAAACTGTGTGTAGTGTTGCTCGGAGCTCGGATTTTTTTTCCGCTTATCGCGGTAGGAGGATTGTTTTTTTTTGCCCGGACATTTTGTTTTGCCGTAATTTTGAGGTTTGTTAACAAAATGCTGAATCACTCTATGGCTGCGATTAATTTTACGCCCGATTTCCTGAATTCCATAGCCTTCTTCTTTAGGAATTTTTATTTTTCCCATTTTTTCGCAATTATGTTGGGTTGCACGGGGTATATCCGGTCTAAATTTTTTTCTATTGTTAAGGTCTTGAAAACTAACTACACAGTTTTATTAATCTCTACACTTCAAACGCAGCAGAAGGAATAATTGCAAGTGGCGTTATAAATATGAAACAGCATTAAAAGTAATATTTAGCAATAAACAATGTACCGTTATTAGAATAGACTTTCGTCTTGCTCACTACTGTTGTTGTGCATAGATGACCAAATTCGCAAAACATTCTCTTTTGTTTAAGCTGACCGTTACAAAAATATTTAAAATTTCGAAGTGGCGTTATATATATGAAACACACCTTATATCTAATATTATATCTAATATTATTATTAAGATTATAAATAAATCTCATTAATACAAAAATACGCCGGAAATCCTTGATTCGGCTGTCTCTGCTTTTAATAGAACTCTCAATGATTGTTTTCTATCAGAGAAAAGCCCGTTTAACATCTGGTCCTGTATGGTATAACGAAGAACTAAGAAAATTAAGAAACTTAAAATCCATGCATTATAAAAAATTTCAAAAAACTCATATTATTACAGATTTGGGTTCTTATACCGCTATTAAGTACAAGTATCTTCAATTATGGAATACGATATTTATTTAATAAAAGTAAAATTAAACATCATGTTGCTAAACCATTCTGGAACTTTGTCAACACAAAAGCAATATTGATTCCTATCCTTATTTTATGAAAAATAAAACTGTTGAATCAGATAGCGAGAATACCATTTGTAATTTTTTCGCTGACTTTTTCAAAGCGACCTATTCATCTTCATCCTATGATAATATAAGCTATCCATATAGTGTTCAATCTGGGGATATTTGTCTCCCAATAATTGATACTAACACGGTTTTATCATACTTAAAAGCTCTTAAAATGTCATATAAAAGTGGTCCCGACAATATACCGTCATGCATATTAAAATACTGCTGGAAGTCGTCTTTTATTATTCCGTTGCACAAGTCTGGTAACAGGTCTTTAATCGATAACTATAGTGGAGGTGCAAAATAAACCGCGTTGCCGAAGCTTATCGAGGCAATCATTACTTCACAATTATCAAATGGTGTTAAATCTTTATTGTCACCACTCCAACATGGATTCGTTTCTGGGAAATTTACGGTTACAATCCTACTTGAATTTACTTTCAAAAATTTTGAGAATTTTGGAAAAGGTTTACAGACTGATGTTATATACACAGATTTTAGCAAAGCTTTTGATGTTGTTAATCATAAACTCTTAGTCTTTAAGTTATCTCTTGCTGGATTTCCCATAACACTTGTAAGATGGATTGAATCTTATTTATGCAATAGAACACAACGTGTTCTTTTTAAACTTGTGAAATCTCATGAGTTTCCTGTTATTTCTGGTGTACCTTAAGGAAGCCACCTCGGGCCTATTCTCTTTTAACTGTTTATAAATGATTTGCCATTTGTCATAAAGCATTCGAGTATTTTAATGTACGCAGACGAAGTAAAACTGTTTTTTCCTTTCAAAAATGCTAATGATGCCGTTCTCTTGCAAACTGATATAGACCATCTTTAAAGCTGGTGAATCGTATGGATCTTAACATGAAGAAATGCAAGCACATGACCTTCACTCGAAATCTCCTGTCACATGTATTAATAAAATTTGTGACCATACATTAGAGTCTTTAAATATCTTTCATGATCTTGGAGTAACTATGGATACTAAACTTCACTTCCATATTTATATTAATAAAATTATAGATCAAGCAAATAGTACCTTAGATTTTATTAAACGATGGGCAAAAGAGTTTAATAATCCCCATATAACAAAAACCTTATTCACCTCTCTAGTGCGACATATTTTAGAATAGGTTTCAATTGTTTGGTGCCCTTGATATAGTTGTTACATTGACGACGTTGAATCAGTTCAGAAAAAGTTTCTTTTGTTCCGCTTAAGCCATCTTTACTGCAATTAAAATTATCACCTACCACCTTATGAATATCGGCTGCAACTTTTAAATCTTCCTACTTTAAATAATCGGAGAATCATGCTAAATGCTACTTTGATTTTTTAACTTTTACATGGATATGTAGACAGTCAATATCTACTGAGCAAAATTTACTTTAATATTCCTTTCCGACCTAGAAGATCTTTTAAGTTACTTTACGTGAACTTTTGTAGAATTAATTTCTTGCAAAACGAACCACTCAGAAGCGCTTGTGGGGAATTTAATTTTGTTTCAGATGCATTTCTTTAAATGAATCCGTTTACTCAATTAAACATAATATTTTAGATTATCTACAGTACCGCCAGTAATCAATAACTCCTAAGTCATAGGTCTGATTGCCATCATTTTTGGTGAACAGATAGATATCATAAGCACAAAGGTGCCCGTGGGCGCTATTCGAGAACTGGACGTGGCAATACTAGATCTCGCAATACTAGTTACTACTGTATCTCGAATAATATTGACACTAGGGGACTGCAATTTATTGTAGTGCAGGAGTAGGCAGAATTATTAAAAATTACGGTCAACAAAGTACGCGTTATTCGACAAATGGGCGTGGCAATATTATAAAAACACTATATCTCGAATAATATTGACACTAGGGTAATAAAACTCGTTACAAGAATGGATATAATTATTTCAAAACACGTGACATCTAATTTAAATTTAAGAGACAGATATTTGAAATAACCAACAAACTTGTAGAATTTAATAGAACAAATTTTTTAAGAACAATTGTATTAAGGGGTTACATGACATTGGCAGTTTTTTGAAATCGAAAAACTTTTTTATGATAATTTTGTATTTTAGTAAATATTCTTAAGATTCTAAGAAAAAAAATTTCATGGAAAAATACGGGTTCAAACAGCTACAGCCGGATTAGTGAGAGCGCATTTTTAATTTTTGCGCTACCTACGTACGGCAGCTGGTATATACTTGTTTTACTTGCTACCTGCCGTTTGGTGGCTGTTATTTCATTCCTTCTTGAAGGGTGGGTTTTTTTTTGTGTTTTTGAATTTGTTTATATTTCTTTATATTTATAACTCATATAGTGGAATTTTTATTTTATATGCTCTTGGCATCTTTTGCAGCGTGAAGTCGTGGTTTTTTTGTGAAAAATATTGAAAAATTTAAAAATGAAGCGTCGTTCTTTAGATCGAAAAGGCAAAAGAGGTTTTTTAATTACAATGACTGCGCTTTTAGTTATTTGCAAATGTTTCAACTAAATGGTATCACCATAAGAGCTACAGCATTGAATTTTTCCAAAGGAAATGATGCAAATCGTTTGAAATGCGCCAGAGTGAAGGCATATGAAGCTTCAAAAGAAGCCTGCATTGCTAAACGATTGCAAAAAACTATAAGAAACAGCACAACACAAGATAACGAAGGCATACAGTACGAAGCAGGCATGGCATATTGAAGGTAACCTTTTTTTTCTTTGTTCACAAACTTTGAACGCGTTTATCTCGAAACCATGTTTTTCGTACTGGTTGCGGCACTAGCGGGTCCATTTTTGACGATTTTTTTTTTTTTTTTTAAACTTGATTCGCTATCGTATGACAAGAAATTTTTTTTCAAATTTTTTTTTGATTTTTTATGAATTTTTAAAGTCAATATTTTTTTTTAAAAAACACTTTCAAATTTGGAACATCACCAAAAATTGAAAAAAAATTAAAAAAAAACGCTCGTGTCATACGATAACCAAATTTGTTAAGATTTAAAAAAGTAATTTTTTCAAGATCGGACATTTTTGGCAACTCCCAGCGCTGCAACCACGAGGCCCAGTTTTTTTCTCTGCCGCCAGTTTGGAGCTCTATAAAACCATGTTGGAGTGAAAAAAAAATTTTTTTGATTTTGTTTTCTTGTAATTTGTTCAATTCTCTACAATAATAAAAAACATTTTTGAAAAATGGTTGCTTTTGACTGAGTTATGAATTTTTAAAACAAGGTCTGTTTTCTCTGCTTTAATGCAGTTTATACAATTTTTTTCGAAAATTTATCATATTCTCTAAAAAGAAATAAAAACTTTTTTTAAAAAAAAAGCCGACTACAAAATCACTTCAAATTAAAAAATAATTTCAAAATAAATTTTCCTTTTAATTTCTTGGTCATATTTGATAATTTATTTAAACAGATTTTTACATTGGAAAACTTATTATTTAATCTTTTTCTAATATGTTTTATTATCATACATATATTTATTTCTTTATGAATACAAAAGCTTTGAAGTTGGCGCTTCTGATTAAAAGTCTGATTATATTAGCGCCGACAATAAACATATAAATAAACAATAAAACATGTGCCTGATAGAAATTAGCTTGGTTGATAAAAAAAAAGAAATGGCCATTTCAACCCTTGAAAGGACTTTGACCGAGCTTCTTATGATCAATGTATTGGGTGTGTTGTGAAACATTTGAACACAAATGATCGAGAACTGGACGTCCCAGCTTTATGCCGACTCCGAACGGCTTATGTTCTCAAGAAGCTTTTCATGGCAGTTTTTTACCCTCTGAGGTTTGCCATTGTCTGCCGAACAGAAAAATTAATTCAATTGAAAAAACTTTCTGTGTCAGATTCGAACCTGGGTTCTCTGGAGTATGAGCCACACTCTATACTCACTACGCCACAGCCGCCACTTGGCTTGGTTAATACCTGTTACTAATAACAGGATGTTACATACCACATGTTTATGTAATCCGAAATTAGCACTATCCTTCGTGAAAGAAACGAGCAACAATACTTTCTGATATGAAAAAATGTATTGCTTATTGTGTACCACACGAACGAGAGTGCTCCTTTCGGATTTCATAATCATGTGGTTAATCTTCCGTTTGTTGCTCTGCACAGTGGGCCAGCCAGTTCTGTTTTGTGATCAAAAGTCAATATCTCTGCTTAACATAATGACAGATGGTCGAAGTTTTGTACATGGAGTATATAAATAATTAACCTTTAAGAGAACAAAAATGGGCGTAATTGATAAATAACCACGCCTACCTCTTATATAACACGAAAAAAATTATAAAAAAAATACGCTATATTTTTTTCGCATTGAAGTTATATCAAAATAACTCACTCTAAGATCTGAAATACCTCACACAATTAATTATATGTGCATAAATATTTGCTTACATTTTTCCCCATCTAGAATAGTACAGTATTTTTATGTATGTATGTAGTTTGTTTTTGTTATTCGTTGTTATTGTTTGACAAGTTTTGGTATGCAGTTCGTAATGCATTTTATGTACCGTTATATGAAAAATGTGGCGGTGCATTGGATGAAAAGTAGAAAAGAATTATATGTGCATAACGATTTTAGTTGGTGTTTGCTTGCTTAATTGATGGCTTTAAGTGCTCGCATTGGAAATAATTGTTGCGAAATATAAGGTAAGGATTTTTTCTTTTATAACCAATAAAGTTAATTTAATTATTACGTGTTAGATATGGAAAATGCCCAGCGAACGAGCCTTTCTGAACATGACCAGGAAATAATACTGGGAATAAGCGAAAATGGAGCTAAAATAAAAGAAATAGCCAAAAGGCTTAATCGCCACAGTAACAAATTTTTTAAAATGTCCTAGTAGTTATGGCACAGTTAGACGGATTGGTAGGAAAACACACATCGACGCCCAGTGTAAACTGAAAACTCAACATATTGCAGTAATCGAAGGAAAGAGTACCAAACAAATAAAAAGTCAAATGGGTCTTAACATAAGAAGTAGAATAGTTTAAATATTACATGAAAAATCCTAAAGATACACTTTCTTCCAAGTTGCGATAAAATAACCTTTTGCCTCGACATATTAACTCACGTTTGGCCTTTGCTACCAAGTTCCAATTTTGGGATAAGGAATGGCGTAACATTATCTTTAGTGACAAAAAAAATTTATTTTTGGTGGGCTTGATGGTTCCAAGAAGTATTGGCGGCATAGGGATCAGTTGCGGCGCACTTGCCACTTGCGTGTCCATTGAGTAGGATCGATGCTGATCTGGACTGCGTTTTGTTATGAAGGAAAGACTCTAATATGTTTTATATCAACAAAAATGCTGAAATGTAAGTTTATTTATTGGACAATGAACTAATATAATTTTCCGGCCAACTTTGTGGCGATAATTGGACTTACCAGCAGGTTAATTCGTCAATACACTGTGCAAAGCGTACAAGAGTTTTTTACAGCCATAAATATACCATTAATGCAATGGCCAGCAATAAGTCCAGACTTAAACCCCATAAAGATCTCTGGGGAATCCTCTATGGGAAAAGTATATGTATAAGGATGGAAGGCAATTTGAGACAGCTAGGGAGTTTAAAATATAAAAATAGCAAGAATGGCAAAATATCAGCCTATCCACCCTAAAATCATTGATTAATTCTATGCCATTCCGGCTGAGCCAAGTTATTTAAAAAAAGGATATCATATAAATACTAATAAGAAACTTTATTTAATTTTGTTATTTAGCTCGAAAATTGAGCAAAAAAACACATATAATTAAGTTGAGCACATATAATTAGTTACTATGATGAAATATTGTATGTTAATTTTTTTATTTAATTTAAAGGAGAATTGAATAACGCCCAGAAAATTGGGTGTACTTCCCTACTTCGCTTTGGAAATCACACTTTCTCATTCACATTGAAGCGAGTTCGTGTCTTAAGTCTTTTTACCATTTTTTCAGCTTTAATCGCTCATATCTGCTAAGCGCTATGACTTTTCAAAAATCTACTAATGTTCTGCTTACTTACACCCCAAGACCTTTGTAATGATATATCAAGTGTTGTTGTAGCATTTGTAGATTTTCTGGAAAAAAGGGGACCCTTACAGGAATAATATACCATATAGAATGACTGCGAGAGCAGAATTTTGAAACATTTTTATTTTAGAGCAAAAATAATTTTACTAATGGTGCACATGAAATTATATGTATGAAGTATGTGTAATATACGTTTGGATTAAGAAAAATTATGATAGTTTGCTACGCCCACCTCAAATACTTTTACACGAAAGTTGCATAGTATTAAGAATGAGTCGTCGTTTACCAATAAAATTTGGTATAACATATAAGTTGAAATGGGCTATATAAGATCTCAGACGAAAATATTTGTAAATCCGCCCACAACCACGCCTAACTCCCATGTAAAGCAAAAATTTAAAACAGTTCAATTTTTTTTTTATTGAAGTTATATTAAAATAACTCACTCAAAATATGAAATGTATGTGTGGATTAGGAAAAATTGCCACACCTACCTTCCATACTTTTAATACAAAATTTGCATAGCAATAAGAATAAGTCGTCTTATACCAATGAAATTCGGTATATAAATTGAAAATTAATATATAAATTGAAATCACCTATATATTGTGACTGACAAAAATATTTGCAAATTCGCCTTCAACCGCGCCTATATCCCATATAACACAAAAATTCAAAACACTACTCTTTGGGAAATATTGTATTTATATGGATAAAAATATTCCTGTCAATAGCCTACAAAATTCAGTGTAGTTTCCAGGGTCTACCACGAGGAGGTGACAGAATTTAACAGACCCCATATATTAATTTTTAATTTGTTTTGTTTTTAATTTTTTTTAACATTTTTTTATTTAATTATTTTTATAATTGCTTTTTATTAGTAAGGTCAATTTAGACCAAAAAACAATAGTAAAAAGTACATAAATTCCCAACAAGATGAAAGTTAGTAAAATTGTTCAAAACATAATTATAAATAAAATTTTAAAGTTCCCCATCATTCCTCTGTATGGAAAAAATTTTACTCAAGGTCAAAAGTTTTATCATAAAATTACCCAGACAAAAATTGTTGATCATAAAAGTATCTATAAAATTATCTATAAAATATGTATCAATACTTTTTTTCCCTAAGAGCCACCGTTTCTGAGATATAACGATTCAAAAAGTTGTAAAAGTTGTAATCGTCATATTATGCATGAGTTTGCCACGTATATACATCCTGGAGCTGTAATATATGTAAAAATATTTTTCTATCGGTGATTGTAACTTGCACTTAAAATATAAAATACACATAATAAGTACAACTATAAGAATATCAGGTAAAATGAATCCCAGTCCCTTATTTTATACGCCAGTGTAACCTCGAGACAACATCTGTCTCCTGTTCAATTGTATGCGTGGCTAGGGTCTTATACCAGTTTTATGTCAGTGTGTCCAATAAATGAAATACTGTTAGTCTTGAGTGCCACTCCGTAGTGAAAACACCTGTTTATTCGAACTTATATCGTGCTGTTTTGAGTTTTATAACAAAAATGTGAGAATATTGTTTTATTTGTGCTAAACTTTTAACTGAGGGTGAAGTTGAACGTGGTATGAAAACATTAATTAATGCAAGTATCGAAAGAGCAGATGAATTTTCAGAATATCTGAAAAATCAGAAATCTGTGACAATACATGAAAATTGCCGTAAAAGTTATAATAATTGCTAATGAAAGACAACGCGAAGAAGAAAAAGCTCACGAGTCAGGGAATCAGATTTTTGTTTTAAAAAACTATGCTTATTTTGCGGACTGGAATTGAATGAAGAGTATGAGAAAAGAAAATCCTCGGAGTTTCGCCGTCAAATCACACAGTCCAACATTTTTGAACACATAATTTTAGGACTCAATTCTGACAATTGTACGTGAAAGTAGGCCCAAAATGAAAAACTTGTGCATCATTCGTTTTGTCTTCTTGCCTGCCAAAATATTTTTAATATCGATTTGAAGTTAGTACCTATCGTATAGGGGAATTTTTCACGTTTTAGGCTCTTTTGTTTGACATAACTCGAGAACCACTAGTCCGATTTAGCTGAAACAAATTTAGAAAAAATAAGAAGTACAATTCCTCTAATCTGTTCTTATACCGTTTTCCTATGCGTGCAACACTTTCGAAGTTAAAAATGAATGTATGAAGGGAAAAAAGTATTTTTTGCCTAAAAATTAAAATTTTTTTTTTTAAAAATTCATAAAAAATCCAAAATGGAAAAAGTGTCAAATCTAATTACTTTCACGTAAAGTCACATATCCTATGAGCAAAATAAGGCACAGATCATGAAAATCGATGCAAGCGTTTCTAATTTATTCACAATTAAGTAAATGTATGAATTTCAAAAATTTGCTCGAGATATGCACAACATTATTTGGAGAAAACATTGACACCTTTTTTATGATTCTGAGAATTAAAAAAAAAGGAATAAACAAAAGGTAATGTGATTTTTATGATTGCGAAGCAATAAACGCTAATGATTCTGAGAATTAAAAAAAAAGGTATAAACAAAAGGTTATTTGATTTTTATGATTGCGAAGCAATAAACGCTAATAAACGTATGATAACTACCTGTATGATTTTTTTTTTTATGATTTTTGTACAGAAATTGCACCCACATTTAAGGGTGGTCATTATTTGGAAAGTTTTGCACAATTTGAAACGTACAAGTGGTGAATCAGGTATATAGCCAGGCACCCTTAAAATATGCGCCCATTTATAAGTACCTGCCAGTAAAATATTGAAAAATACGTAGTATTTATATGTGTGCATTGATCGATATTTTGTCATTCAGCCAGTGCCGACGAACGCGAACCGTAAAAGTGATTTTTCTCTAGTTTTTTAAAAGTGAATAACAACATAAAATATATAAATATGGAAAATAACAAGTGCCCAAAATTGGATAATTTTTGTTACGTTTGTGGTCATATCGCCCTAAAAAAAACAAACACTATCGAAAAAATTTGTTTACTGAGGATCTCAAAAGAGCGTATTGTGATTTTTTTGATGAAGCAGATGCACTGTGTGCAAAATGTGTTTGTGTGCAAATTGGATACATGGAAGAGGTGCAACGTTGTCTTTTATAAAGCCAGTAATTTGGGTGGAAGACACAACTGGACATGATGAATCCAGGTGCTACTCATACATAAATTTTCGTCCTGGATTAAACAAACAACAATTGAAAACAAAAATATACACTGCTGCATTTACTGCCACACTTCCAGTTAACCGCCGTGCTGATATCGATGCACCTAAGCCTCCGAGTATGGATACTGTGTTCCTGCAAGCCGAAACCGTTTTCCCAATCCGACCAATGTGAATGATGCAGATTGGACACCCAATATTGAAAATAATGCACCACAACCGATAACAGAAATCGAAATGGATTACGTTGTGGCCAAGCTGGGACTATCACAACAAAACTCCGAATGGTTGACATCATTTTTGAAGAGCAGAAAACTCACACAGCAAAATGTCAGCGCAACATCATACAGACAACGCCAAGCTGATTTTCAGAAATTCTATTATACGAAGCAAATACGTTCACGTACTGCCATGATATCCCAGGTTTAGTGAAAAAATTGGGAATGGATTATATCGCTGGCGACTGGCGTTTATTCATCGATGGTTCAGTTTCCAGTTTGAAGGCTGTGCTGTTACACAAAACAAACAAAAAACCGTCCATTCCATTGGGATTCAGCACAAACAAGGAGGAAATGTATAAATCATTGGCCAACATTTTGAAGGAAATCAAATACGATGAACACAAATGGAAGATTTGTTGCGATCTGATGGTGGTCAACATACTACAAGGCATTATAGAAAAGGGCGGCTATCCAAAATACTTCTGCTTTTTTTGTAATTGGAATTCACGATACACAGGGAATCAATATCAACGTAAAGATTGGGAAGCAAGAACTCCCGAGCTCAACAAACAATTACAATTACGCAATGAACCTATGATGGAGGACCTGGATGATATTTTGTTGCCACCGTTCCACATAAAATTAGGAATAGCTGGCAAATTCGTTGCAGTGGTAGTCAAGGATATTGTGGACGCCTATGACTGTTTAAAATCCATCTTTCCAAAACTCAGTGACGCTAAAATTAAAAAAGGTAAGTATCTTTGTCTGTATTTAAATATTGTCATACATAAATTTTTTTCGTTTCGATATATTCGCATTACCAATAATTTTTTTGTTTTTTTTTTTATTTAAAACAGGTATTCTCAATGGACCAGATATAAGGAAATTAATGAAAAGCGAATCTTTCACAAATGCATGGAACGCACTGAAAGATGTCATCGAAGGCGTTTTAGGAAAGAACCGAGTACAGCGAGATGGCATACAGAAACGAGTGGACAAGTTGCTGTATTATTTTGAAAAAATCAATGCATCCATGACATTAAAATTACATTTCCACCTTGATACCTTTTCGGCAAAATTACCTCAGGAATCAGACGAACAAGGAGAGAGGTTCCACCAGGTGCCCATGCCAATGGAAGAGCGATTCAAAGGCAAAAAATTAGATGCGATGCTGGCGGAGGTTTGTTGGTGGAGTTTGAAAATTATGCAGTATCAAGATGAAAGCACCGAAGAAGATGAAGATTGAAATTGGTGGACCCATGGGAAAAAACGAGCCTTTGAATATTATGGATTCTTCGGATGACGACGCAAGCTCAGACCACGAATATCAACAACCTACGAAGAAAAGAAGATCATCAGAACCACAAGCGTCAACTTCAACGGAAAGGGATATTGACAATAATTATAATTATAATTGAAAATGTTCTAAATTTTGTTTTTATGCATAGATTCCATAATTTCCATATTTTCTGTGTGAGAATAGCTGCAATACAAATCGGAATTTTTTTTTTAAGTTTTGTGTATGTTCATTCATAACATTATTGGAATTGAAATAAATTTATTCATCGATTTTCTCAAAAAATGTCTCACTTTACTCACAGGTTACGTGGCTTTATTTATACATTTACTTAATTGTGAATAAAATCGAAACGCGTGCATCGATTTTCATGATCTATGCCTTATTTTGCTCATAGGTTATGTGACTTTACGTGAAAGTAATTAGATTTGACACTTTTTCCATTTTGGATTTTTTATGAATTTTAAAAAAAAATTTTAAATTTTGAGGCAAAAAATACTTTTTTCCCTTCATACATTCATTTTTAACTTCGAAAGTGTTGCACACATAGGAAAACGGTATAAGAACAGATTAGAGGAATTGTACTTCTTATTTTTTCTAAATTTGTTTCAGCTAAATCGGACTAGTGGTTCTCGAGTTATGTCAAACAAAAGAGCCTAAAACGTGAAAAATTCCCCTATACGATAGTTACTAACTTCAAATCGATATTAAAAATATTTTGGCAGGCAAGAAGGCAATACGAATGATGCACAAGTTTTTCATTTTGGGCCTACTTTCACGTGCAATTGTCAGAATTGAGTCCTAAAATTATGTGTTGTACTGTGTTAGCCAAGTAAAGTACACTTCAATTTAAAGATTCAATTCTGGAAGTAGCTCGGACTCGTGGCGATGCTATAGCAGAAGCTTTTTTTGCTCGAGTCGAATTTGAATATGATTTAGTTGCTGCTGAAGCTAAGTATCATCATGATTGCTATGTTTCTTTTTTGAAACCATCCACTGGGGCTAAAATCGGTCGTCCTCAAGACGAAGCTACGAATCTGGCAATAGAGGAAATATTTACTTACATTGAAAATAGCGATGACTGTGAGTTCACTTTAAACGAATTAAGAAATGTTTGCAAAACTATGACTTTAGATAACAGGACGATGATGCTACGACTAAAGCTGAAGTATGGTGATAAAATTATTATCATGAAAAATTGGGAGCATCAACATTCATATGCTTAATAGATAATCATCATGATATTTTGAATCAAGCCTAGACGCAGATGCAACCATCATTTGCGAAGATATTCAAGCCCTAGTGTTTGATAATTCTAACTAAGGCTGTTTTTGGACCCTCTTTGAAAAACTTCTCATTTGAAAACGCAATTTTTTTTTATTGTATTAAGAATATATTAAATTAAATAAAAAAATTTTTCCTATTTACGAGGGCTGTTCAAAAAGTTGTCGGCCTTCAAAGTTGGGCGTCGAAAAAAAAGGTATGCTGCTTGCGGTCCGGATAACTCGACTTCGGATCATCTGAAATCGAAAAAGTAGACGGTGTTAGACTCAGTACAGATGTAGTTCTGCTCCCTATCTCAATCATAATTTTGCGATTATTTTTTACAAAATGGCGGTCATTAAAAATGAAAAACCGATTTTGGGTCTTTTTTAGTAGTTTAGTGTAAAAAAAAAATAGTAAAAAATTGTTTAAAATTGTGATTGAGGTAGGGTAAATTGTGACAAAATGTAGGGTGACAATTCTGCTTCGATTGCACTTTGTTTCATCAAAATCAGTTGAGAACTATGGGCGCAATATGGGCCGCAAGCTCGAAAAACGTGGTTTCGAAATAAACGCGTGTAAGTTTGAAATTATATTATTGCATCAAAAAAAAATTTAAATGAAAAATTTGAGCAGTTTTAGAAATTCGACAATTCTGCGTCGATTGCACTTGGTTTCATCAAAATCGGTAGAAATCAGTAGAACCGGTAACAAGTGACTTCGAAGTTCAAAAATGTGAATTTGAAAAAACTAAACGAAAATTTCAGGCAATAAAACATTTTTTTTTGTGAAAAACTTACATATATCAATCTGCCATGCCAGCCAGAAAGAACTCTTTCTTCTTCTTCAAAAAATGAGGACTCAGCGGCTCTTTGTGCTCTTCGGGCAGTTATTCCTTCTTTTGATGCGGCCAGAGCTCTGGCTTCGGACCTTTTCAAACGTTCTTCGTTCCGAGACATGGCGAAATCATATGTTACGTTGCCAATTGGGATGCCCATTAGGTTCATAATTTGAACTATTGGCAAAAAACCTTCGTTAAATATGGCAGTTGCAATATAATTGGCAATCTCAATAGTGCGTGTCCTCATCTCTTTCAAGGGACGAGTTTTTCGATTGCTACCAGTGTTTCTTTTATTTTTATTTCTATTACTTTTTCTATCCATTGTCTTTAGCACAAACAAAAATTTGTATCAAAACTGTACTTTTGAAAACTGTATGCGCGCGAGCCCGGCTTATAACTCAATACAAAGTGAACTAAACGCTGCCAACATTCGAATACCTAAACTCTAAAATGTGTATTCATTTATTTTTCAAATGCGTATACAAACAAGTTATTACCTGCTAAAGAACGCGTTGAACGAAATTCGGTGGTTGCTTCAAACCCTTGCATTCAAAAAGTAGCCAAATTAAGCAAATCGCAATTTGGCGAAAACATTGCTGGACAAAAAAGACCATATCTCCTAACGTATTTCGAATTTCAAAAACCCTTGTAGAACGATATTTTCAAATATCGTTGCATATAAAAAAAAAAATCGAACAAACATTTTTGCCAACCAAGAATACATCCTTAAACAATGAAATCCCAGAGTCGTTGACATATTTTTTGGAACGAGTTATTTTAAAGAATAAACGATCAAATTAGATCATTTAAAATTAATATGCACAAATATTTGCCATTGTATCATGACTGCTATACGGCCAAGGTCTTTTAAGTCTAAATTACAATTAGGCCTCGCAGTTTTTTTCCATCGGCGGTTCGGGTCTAAACGTCTTATACAAATTTTCTCGTCTCTTGGTTTGTGCGCATCTTATAATGATACAATAATGTACGAGGCAGCAGCAGTTTTTCATCGTCCTCCTCATGTCCCACCACCAGAAAGTGGCACACTTATTCAATACGTTGCAGACAATGCTGATATTAAGGCGGTCTTCTCATTCAAAACCCGTTTTTTGGACCCTTTTTAAAAAAATTCTTATTTGAAAACGCAAAGAATAATTGAAAACTTTTTTTATTTATTGTATTACAAAAGGTTCAAAGTAAATAAAAAAATTTTTTTTGCCTCGATACGTGGGCTGTTCAAAAAGTAATGAGACTTCAAAGTTGGTGGTGAAAAAAAAGGTGTCGTCACGGCGGCCATGATTCCGGGTCTCCGGAGCGTCTGAAATGAAAAAAAAAAACGGGGTTATAATCAGTATAGATGTAATTCTCGGGTGAACCTCAAGCTTAATTTTGTGATTTTTTTTGACAAAATGGCGGCCATTCAAAAAAAAAATTTCAATTTCGGGTTTTTTTTTTGTAGTTTAGTGTAAAAAAAAAAAAAATAAAAAATTTTTTAAAATTATGGTCGAGGTTCACCCGAGAATGGTGACAATTCTGCGTCGATTCCATTTTGTTTCATGAAAATCGGTTCAGTTGAACTGGAGATATCATGGCCGCCAGTTCGAAAAACGTGGGTTCGAGATAAACGCGTTTAAAGTTTGAAGTAATTTTTTTGGGAAAAAAAAAAAAAATCAAAAATGTTTAAATGCAGTTTTAAAGAGCTGACAATTTTTACTTACAAATATTAGTCGGCTATGCCAGCTCCATACAGGCCACCTCCTCTTTTTCGTAGAAACTGCTTTCTGCTGCCCTCTCTGCTCTGCGAGCCGTTCTGCCAGCTTTTGATGGTGCCGCAGCTCGAGTCTCTGATCGGTTCAATCTGTCTTCATTGCGAGATAGTGCGTATTCGTATGCGTTTTTGCCAATCGCAATACCCATCAAACCCATAATTTTAAGTATGGGTATAAAACCGTCGTTGAAGAGGCACGTTGCAATGAAATTGGCCACTTCGATGGTGCGTGCGCCTGAGTTGATGTGTTTGGGCGAAAGTGACCAAAGAACAGAATTGTAGGACTCATTGGAATTCTGAGTTTCAGATCCAAGGCATCTTTCAAGCAAATTATCTGCCGACAGCGCTTCGTAAGCTGGTTTTATTACCTCCATCACCTTCTTGTCCATCAGACCTTGCTTCACAAAAAAGGCTGTATCTTCTAAAGTATTTCGAATTTCTAAAAATCCTTTTAGGGGCATATTCACAACTACCCAAGCTATAAATAAATGCAAAAAAAAGTTGAAAAAAAAGTTGCTCAATGAGAAGACCCCCTTAATGTAAATACGCTTGACGGTAATAACACGCTCCACATAATGGGTATTATTCAAATTGTTACTCCAAAAAATTCCGTTTTACTTCAAGAACCTATGCCACGAAGAAAAGAAGCTCTTTCAGCAAAAGATTTCAAGGCAAAAGCTCATGTGCCGATACAGATCTATCAAAATGATGGTGTAGTAGGTTTCAGTAAAATAAATGTTAAAGATTTGGCTTATGGAACTGAAACGGTATCTCTCCTCAAAAGAGATGTAGTATGGTCCTATGGAAAATGGAAAAATACGTCTTTACCCGGTTGGAATTAGGGAATATGAATTATTTCATTTAATCATCAACCAGCCAGTAACTTTAATACTATCTATACTACTTTACTTTGTGCATAAGAGAATGCGAAACGGTATAGCCAGACTGTATGAATCGTGACTTTCGACCAACCCATGTATGCAAAAGCTCGAGAAATTGTATCAGCCGCACCTGACGGCTCTGAAGTGTCAAAAATCATCATCAGACTCGGAGGATTTCATCTACTGATGTCTTTTCTCGGAGCAATTGGTTATATTATGCAAGAAAGTGGCATGATTTGCCACATTTGCATCACTTGCAGAGATTTATGCACCAAAATCATTAGAAAAAATGCTGAATAGTCATGCTTACGCAAGAGCTGTTCAAGCTCATATATTAAATTCAGCTTACTTTAGCAATTATTATATAAAAAGATGTTGAAATTAATGTTATCATGAATGCAGAATTAATCATAAATATCGAGCATATATTAGATAACACTCTTTCATACAATGATATTAAAAATGATGGTGAAGTACCTGGAGCTTCCTCAATAAATTGAATCTAAAACTAAAAGAATATGAGGAACGAGGAACCAACTGCAAAACTTTGGCTTCAGTATTTTTATATGGTTTCAATTGCTAAAGAGTTCCTAAGAGCTGAGCATATGGGGGATTGGAAAGCTCATTTAAACTGCGTTAAAAAAATGCTTCCTTATTTTCACGCATCTGGACATTTTCCTTATGCTAAGTCTGCACACCTTTACTTGCAATATATGCAACAATTACAGAATATCATAGATCCTGAAGATTACGACAAATTTTCAGCAATTTTTCACAGTTAGACGTTCAGATAAATTAAGTTGTGGAACTTCAACAGACATGGCAATCGAGCAGTCTATGATGAAAGCTATGAAGACAGATGGAGGTATTGCTCGAGGGAGAAGTACGAAAGAGAGTATCATAAGTAAATGGGTTTATAGTATGCATGCTATGAATACAGTTTGTGAAAAATTAGAAGATCTCGTTAATGTTAGTATGGATACGACCGAACAGTATGTTGATGCAAGTGATTCACGAGTTAAAAAAGATGCTAAACACATACGAAAACTTTTAGAGTGGTTCTCAACGCATGATCCTTTTCCAGAGGTTAACAAAATTGTATCTATTGCGAGTGGTATAGTTTGTGATGGTAAAATTAATTGTCATAAAACTCGTGAAGTTGGACTTACCTCTATGGCAAAAATAACAGGACTGAAATTTAATAATATTAAATTAAAACGCGCTGACAAAGGTGTTCCTCTCTTAGCTATGAGTAGTAGCATAAAAGTTCACTACGAAAAAGTACCAGTTGACCCTGTATTATTGTTCCAACGCATGAGTATTACTGCAGCATTTTAAGATGAAATAGATAAATATTTTGAATATAATTTGGCTCCTTACCCTTTATAGTTGTTTGATGACATCGGGATGCGTAAAACACAGAAGTCTGCCATTTACGATTGTTTTGAAAAGGTAAATATTGATAATAATAACAATAATGCGACATACATTATTGACGGTGAATACTTACTACACCGCGTTGTGTGGGATAGCGAAGAAACATTCAATGTTATCTTAGATAAATACGTTCAGTATGTACGTCGACATTTTGGTCCCAAAGTTACTGTCGTATTTGATGACTATAATGATTGCACGAGAAATATTAAAGCTGCAGAACAACGTCGTCGAACTTAAGCAACATCTTCATCTTCTGATATTTTATTTGATGAACTCATGACAGTTCCTACCAGTCAACAGAAATTTCTTGCAAATACTCACAAGTCTCTAAAAGCTAAGCTCTACAAGCTAATAATAATGCTGATGTATTGATTATTGAAACAGCAATCGAGCATTTCAATGTGACAAATACAACTATTGTTGTTGGTGAAGATGTAGACTTACTCGTATTACTCACTGCTCGAACTCCAACTGAAAAAACTTTTTTCTTCTTAAAACCAGGAAAAGCTCAACATCAATCGGAAATATATTCACCTAAAAGTGTATCTACTTTTGCAAAGTGTCAAAATCATGTACTATTTTTACACGCAATAACTGGCTGTGATACGACATCTGTATTGTACAGGAGGGGTAAAACAACAGTTTTCAAAATGTTTGAAAAAAAAAGATTTTGCTCAATGTGCTGAAGTTTTTAAAAACAGTAATTCAACTCCGCAAGAAGTTATCACCAACGGAATTCGATTTCTTCTTTCTATTTACGGAGCTCCTGAAAAAACTAACTGCTTAGATAAAAATACTCGAAATAAAAAACAAGTTTAATTAGCTTGTCTTCCTCCAACCTCAGTTACTGCTCATCAACATCTTTTTCGGGTATATTACCAAGTTTAAATGTGGCTTGTTTATCAGCTAGACCCAACAGACTGGGGTTGGAAGTTGATCAACAATACATTAGAACCAGTTCAAACTTTACTCCCACCTGCGCCGGAAAAACTGCTGAACACAATTTTTTGCAACTGCAAAAAAGGATGCAGTGCTACATGTGGTTGCAAAAAAGTTGGACTGTTTTGTTCTCTGGCATTTACAAATTGTCAAGGCCGGTCGTGCCCTAATGTTTAATCATCAACAGTAGAGGATTCGTTTGATTTCAGCGAGGTGACATACGATACATCGCTATTGACTCAATTTACTTACACCCTGAAAGAAGATAGAGGAAAAGAAGAAGAACAAGAACAAGAACAAAAAGAAGAAGAAGAACAACAAGAAGATCAAGAAGAAGAAGAACAACAAGAAGATCAAGAAGAAGAAGAACAAGATCAACAAGAAGATCAAGAAGAAGAATTTAAAGGTTACGAATCAGACGAATAAATTTCACAATTTTTTTTAATTTACACCGCTTTTATCATTTCCAACCTTTGCTAATATCGGTTATTTTGCAATAGTTTCAAACTGAACAGAATCACAACAGACCCGTGGAATAGGTCTACTGGGGAAATCACGTTAAAAAAAAAACGCGCTAAGTACACGCGATTATGACGATTACAACTTTTGCAACTTTTTGAATCGTTATATCTCAGAAACGGTGGCTCTAATGAAAAAAGTATTAATACATATTTTATAGATAATTTTATGATTATCATATATATATGATATATATATAATATACTCAGACAATTTTTGTCTGGGGTAATTTTATGATAAAACTTACCGTTTTGCTGAAAATCGCGAAAAACTCATTTTTGACTTACTCTTGAGTTAATTTTCCATACAGAGGAATTATGGGCAACTTATAATTATGTTTTGAGCAATTTTACTAACTTTCAGCTTGTTGGGAATTTATATATCCTTGAATGTCTTAATTGACCGGACTATATAGTTTTACTAGTAGGACGTTAAAACAACCATACTTTTTTATTTGTTGCCGGTAAAAGGGGGTATGGCAAAAATTTTTTCTGTAAACTATCTCGTGCTCGAAAACAATCTACTGCAAAAATTTCAGCGCAATCGGCTCAGAAGTTTTGGAGTCTTAATGATTTCTTAAAAATGGGCTTAATTATAGTGACACCATGTCCATTTTTAGTACAGTTGCCGACGGTAAGCATACAAACCCAATTACTAAACTTCAGCCTTATACTTTAAAAATCGCCTGAAATATAGCATTTTCATTGATTTGTGGGCGGTAAAAGAGGGCGTGGAAGCCCAGTTCTTATACAATTGCCGAAAGGAGCCATACCAACTAAATTACCAAATTTTCGTCTCATACAATCGAAACAGTCGGAAATATTGCATTTTTATTTATTTGCGGTCGGTAAAAGAGGCCGTTGTTAAAACTAAGTATGCATTAATCTAATATAGGACGCGATAGATAAAAAAAGATAAAATTTTAACTTTATCTTATATATCTTTCAAAATATTTTGGCCTTTAATTCTTTTTAAAGCTTGGGAAACTCCACACAATTATCTAATAGAATTGAGTTTATTAACATATGTATATTCTAATATTTTTGCGTATACACTGCAACTTCAATGCATTGACTACGACATTAGAAGGTTTTATATAAAATTTTTACTAAACTAGGTATTCCAAAGAATTTTTTGGCATGTTTATATTTTCGATAGCTTGGGGAAATTTGGGGAACTTTTGAATCAAAATAGCAATTTATCTAAAAAACTAAGATTTTTTTAATGCATTAACTTTTTTCATCACAAAAACAAAATTTTTTCGAAACTTCAATTTTTTTTGGAATTGCATATATTTCACCACATATCGGACCAACACATATTGCCTCGAGAATTGCACTTAGATGAGAATGAAGTTCCACCCGTCAACACCTGCGAACTACTTGAAGCAGCAAAAAGGATTAGAGCAGAGAAAGCACCAGGTTTGGATGGCATTCCAAATAAAGTTCTTAAAACTGCAATGCTCAAGGCACCAAATTTCTTTTGTCAGATGTACACAACCTGCCTCCAAGAAGGAACTTTTCCAAGCCGGTGGAAAAAGCAACGGTTAGTGCTAATACCCAAAGGAGACAAGCCGCTGGAGGAACCATCATCATATCGACCTCTGTGTATGCTGGACACGATGGGAAAAGTGCTCGAACGAATTATTGTAAGGCGGTTGGAGAACTTTACAGAAGGAACAAGCAGCCTATCGCATAAGCAGTACGGCTTTAGACCAAAGAGGTCAACGGTAAATGCCATAGAAGAGGTATGCAAGATCGCGCGGAAAGCTGTGGAAGAAACGCGATGGCTAGAGGGAGCTAAACAATACTGCGCCGTTGATACTTTAGACGTCAAGAATGCGTTTAACTCCGCCGACTGGAACCAAATAACTAAGGCACTATGCGAACCACAAGCCCCAGACTATCTGCTCCAAGCTGTGGCTAGCTACTTCGAAAATAGGACATTGGTATACGACACTAGCGAAGGTGTAAAACAATACGCGGTCACAGGAGGAGTACCCCAAGGATCTGTGCTAGGGCCCCTATTGTGGAATGCCATGTATGATGGGGTTCTGAAAATTCAAAAACAGACTGGCGTAGACATAATAGGATACGCGGATGATATAGCCATAGTCGTGGTGGCAAAGAGGCTAGAAACTATTGCTAGCAAATGAAGCAAGACAATTGCGGACTTAAAGACGTGGCTAGAGCGTACTGGGTTTAAACTGGCCGACCACAAGACAGAAGCAGTACTAATAAGTAGTCGCAGAAAAATAGAGAGACTGGAAGTACGAGTGTGAGGGCACGTGATAACTTCCAGCCCACACGTAAAGTATCTCGGCGTCTTACTAGATCACCGCTTAAATTTTAGGGACCACCTGCACTATGCTGGTGGAAAGGCAGTGAAAGTGAGTGGAGCCTTATCTAGACTCATCCCAAACACTGGAGGCCCCAAACAACAAAGCAGGAAATTGCTGGCAATGGTCAGCACATCAATCTTAATGTACGCAGCACCAGTGTGGGCAGCAGCAACAGCAACAGCCCAGAGATCCTACATGAGGGAAGCTAACACAGCGCACAGACTGACCTCGCTCAGAGTATGTAGAGCCTTCCGAACAGTATCTGATGACGCGGTCAATGTTATTGCTGGAAGAATGCCGGTTGAAATTGCAGCAAAAGAAGCAGCAGCTCTACGGAAGGCAACAACCAGGAGAGAAATAGCAGGGATCCTCGAAAACAGCATAAGAGAGTGGCAAGAACGATGGGAACGGTCAACAAAAGGCAGATGGACCTATGAACTGATCCCTAGCATTAAAGCATGGACTACTAGGCGGCATGGTGAGGTAAACCACCATACGACGCAATGGCTCTCCGGACATGGCGGTTTCCGAGAGTACCTGCATAAATACAGGCACGTATTGTGCCTATACTGCAACAACAAAGCCGAGAATGCAAGACATGTAGTAACCGAGTGCACACGCTTCGAAGAAGATATTGAAGAACTACATAACAGCACCCAAGATACAAGTCCTTCGGAGATAGTTCGATATATGATGACATCGCCAGAAGCATGGGACACAGTCAGCAGCATTATCACGCGCATTATGCAAAAAGTACGCGCTGATGAGATGTCACATAGAATAGAAGACGAAAATAGGCTAGTGTAGATAAGATCAGTATGGGTTTCTGTACTAGAGTGCAATTTAATCCTACACGGAAATAGAAGGGGCTAAATAGAATTAGTGACAAACACTAACGACAGATGAATAGTGAGAGATAGATGCTCTGTCCGCCTTCCGAAGCAATACCGATAGGTGGTCCCGGGGGGGATTTACGGACCTGGTGGGGAGATGTTTTTAGCGTATTAAAGTTTCGCACTCAGGCTTTCGATGCTTTTCACCTTACTTACTTACTTAGTTGGTCGTAACAACCCGTGTCCGGGTTTCAACCGACCTCATCAGCTCTCGCCAGGCGCCTCTGCTTTGCGCGCGCCTTCTCCAATCGGATACACCAAGTGCGGTTAGGGCTTCCTCAGCCTGGTCCATCCATCGGAGGCATGGTCTCCCTCGTCGTCGTTGACCAGCGACCCTCGCCTCGAGCACCTTTTTCGCTGGAGCTTCGTCGTTCATACGATGGACATGACCCAGCCAGCGTAGTCGCTGCACAGTTATACGCCGGACTACGTCAATGTCATCGTAGAGCTCATACAGCTCGTGGTTCATTCGGATGCGATAGTCATCGCCGACTCGAACAGGACCGAAGATTTTGCGAAGAACTTTTCTCTCGAACACCCCCAGAGCGGCTGCGTCAGTTTGCGAAACTACCCATGCCTCAGCGCCATAAAGCAGCACAGGTAGAACGAGCGTCTTGTAGAGTGTTAGTTTTGTCGATCGAGAGAGGGCTCTGGAACTTAGTTGCTTACTGAGCCCGTAGTAGCACCTATTAGCAATTATTGTTTTTCGCTTTATCTCCAGGCTGATTTCGTTGTTAGTATTAATGGCGGTGCCAAGGTATACAAACTCCTTGACTACTTCAAAGTTATAGCTGCCGGATGAAACGTGGGAGTCTAAACGCCGAGCTCCATTGTTTGTAGACAGCATATTCTTTGTTTTGCCCTCATTTATCGTCAAACCCACTTTGGCTGATTCCTTTTCGATAGCGGCGAAAGCAGCGGTAACATCTCTCTTAGTTCTGCCAACAATATCAATATCATCAGGGTACGCAAGGAGCTGGACACCTTTATAGAAAATGGCGCCATTACGATGCATACCGGCCTTTCGTACGATCCCTTCCATGATGATGTTGAAGAGATCGCATGACAGTGGATCGCCTTGCCTGAAACCTCTTTCGGTATTGAAGGTTTCGGAGAGGTCATTTCCGACCTTGACGGAGCTGCGTGTGTTGCTCAACGTCATTCTGCAAAGTCTAATCAACTTTGCAGGTATACCGAACTCAGACATTATTGCGTATAGGCAATCCCTTCTCGGGCTATCGAACGTAGCTTTAAAATCGCCGCCGGTTTTAAACAATTCAGTTGACAGGCCGTCAGCACCCGCTGCTTTATTATTTTTGAGTCGTTGTATAGCAACTCGAACCTCTTCATGGCTAGGTGGTGATACTTCTACTCCGTCATCGTCGATTGGTTACACTGAACTGCGCTCTCCATGGGCGGCATTGGTGGAATCGTCGCCAGTAAGTAAATTGGAGAAGTGCTGTGTCCACAATCTAAGCACACACTGTGTATCCGTATTCAGATCTCCATCGTCTCTACAAGTGGATGCTCCGGGCTTGAAACCTTGGGTTAGACGCTTAACCTGTTGATAGAATTTTCGTGCATCCTTCTTGCCCTGGTATACCTCTAGTTCCTCACGCTAACACTTTTCTTGCGTCTGAAAAGGCGCCTCTCTTCCTTCCTCTTTTCGCGGTAGTTTTCTCGCACGGCTCGCGTTGCAGCTGACTGCAGCGTTTTTTTATATGCCTTTATTAGCTTTCGTTGCATTCCTGTGCGTATGTTCTTCGCATTGCATAATCGCATGCGGATCTTGACTGCAACAATATAATGGTCGGAGTCAATGTTGACCCCCCGAAATGTACGCACATCTAGAACACTAAACGCATGCCTTCCTTCGATTACAACATGATCAATTTGGTTTCGCGTTTTTTGATCCGGGGACAGCCAGGTGGCCTTGTGGATGTCGAGGTGCTTAAATCTTGTGCTACTAACTACCATGTTTCGCGCCACGGCAAAGTCTATCAGTCTTAGACCGATGTTTGTGGAAGTCTCATGAAGACTGAACTGACCGACAGTGGGGCCAAAGATGCCTTCCCTTCCGACTTTCGCATTAAAATCGCCGAGGACTATTTTCACGTCATGAACCGGAAGGTGGTCGTATACGTCCTCAAGACTAGCGTAGAAAGCGTCTTTGACGGCTTCGTCCTTTTCTTCCGTCGGGGCGTGCGCGCAAATAAGGCTGATGGAGAAAAATGTTGCCTTGATGCGGATCGTGGCCAATCTTTCGTTCACAGGTGTGAACCGGGAAACAAGGTGGCGTAGTTTCCGGCTGACAACGAATCCACATCCAAATTCGCGCCTCTCCGCATGACAGCTGTAGTAGATATCACAGTGTGCTTGTTTAGAGCAGCCTTGCCCTTTCCATCGCAATTTCCTGGATGGCGGTGATGTCAGATTTTATTGTTTTGAGGGCTTCCGCCAGTTGAATAATGGCACCTTCCCTATAAAGGGTTCGGACCTTCCAGGTGCATATCTGTAAATCATTGTCCGTTTTTCGTTTGCGGTGGTCGTCAACGTAATTGGGGTTCTTATCCGAGGCTGGTTTAGTTTTCATTGGGCAGTAGTAATGTGGCGGGACCCAAACCCTTCGCACATTCCATGTTTAAGGTCTATGGAGTGACCCGCCGCTCAAATTAGCCGTCAAACTGACGGATGCCAGTTTGCCGTTGCCCAGGGAACACCACGTGGAGGTTTAAGTCGACTTGAGACGATTTCGACATGGATAATGCTGGCCTCGCCAGGTTGAGGCGGTCAGACACGTTGCCATGTGAAGGTTCGCCCCCTGCTCCCTTTATGTTATGCTTTTCACCTACGGGGGGAAAAAAAAAAAAAAAAAAAAACACACACACACACCACTGGGGGGTTCTGCATCCCTTCAGTGCGCGTCCCCAGGGTGGCGGATAGGGGAAAGCTCGGCATATATATGCAGGGCAGGTGGGAAATAAAATACCACCCGCGGACCGAACAGAATCATCTAAACCAAGAGCGTGTGTCCCAGATTGGGCGGCTACTTGTCCGCAGGGGGGATCCAATTATTTCTAACAAATCCTTCGGGCGTAACGAACCCGCGGACCCTAGTTAACAGTAAACAATGAGCGGCTTCCTGGTCAGCGTCTGTTCTCCTAGATGGAGCGGCTGTACCACCCCGAGAAGGGTATCCCAAAGACAAGGTATTATGCGATTCGTGCCAAGGTCTGAATGGTGCTAGGGATAACAACAATATAGCACCGCTAACGGAGCCTCTCTGATACCTGGCCGCCTCAAGACGGAACAAGACAGAAATAAAAAATCCCAGGGAAAAACGAAAGACGACGAACCAACTCATCCTGGAGTAGCACAACAGGCGGGTGAAATACCAAACACGGAAGCAGCTCAAGAGCAGCAATCCAAATCTGAGTGGAAAACGGTTAAAAAAAAGACGACCAAAGGGCAAACCGGACCCGGCGAAAAACCGCAGAGGGAGAGGCTTTAGAACTGAGAAACGTAAGCCACTACTCGCTGACGCTATTGTTATCACTGAAACAGGTGATTTGACCTGTGCTGACATGCTGAAGATAATGAAGGCAAAACCCGGATTGCAGCAGCTCGGCGAAAATGTTAAAAAAATTAAAAGGACGGCGAAAGGCGAACTAATGCTAGAGCTAAAAGGCAGGTCAGATACCAAAACGTGTAGCCTTAAAGAAGAAGCGGAGAAAGCCCTGCAGGGATCGGCTAATGTTCGAATGCTATGCCAAGAAACAGTCATCTAGTGTCTTGACATCGATGAAGTTACAACACCCGATGAAATTGTCGCCGCCCTCGAAAAACAATTTCCAGAAATCGGCAGAGTAGACTGTAGTGCAATAAAATCCTTACGAGCGACACGAGAGGGTACACAAACAGCAACGATAGGTCTTCCGGCAAGAGTAGCAAAAACTGTTATCAAAGTCGCTCATGTCCGAGTGGGATGGGTAAGGTGTAGAGTACGCGTGCGCATCAGCCCAACAAGATGTTTCCGGTGCCTAGACTTTGGACACGTATCTAGACAGTGTAAAAGCGAAGCAGACCGAACAGATGTATGTTACAGATGTGCTGAGAAAGGACACACAGCAAAGACATGTAAAGCACCTATGAAATGCGACATATGTGAGCCGGAAACGCCGGGTGGAAATAAGCACCAAACTGGAAGCTTTAAATGCCCACAGTTCAAGAAGGCAATGAGGAAAGCTATGACGGGAAATGTTTAGGTGCATACAACTAAACCTAAACCACTGCGAGGCTGCCCAAGACCTCCTTAAGAAAACAATTATAGAGCAGGAGATAGACATTGCGTTCATTAGCGAACCCTATAAAAAGCCAACAAACAGCTGTCTATACACAGAAGACAAAACGAAGAAAGCTGCTATCTGGATAAGCGGATCCGTACCTTTCGAAATAAAGGGCAGCGGCCATCACGAATATTTTTCATACGCAAAAATAGACGGAGTGCACCTATACAGCTGCTATGTGCCCCCGAGCTTAAATCCTGGAGAATATCAAGCGATTTTGGACCGACTCGTAGCAGATGCCAGAGGAAAAGTGCCAATCATATAGCCGGTGACTTTAATGCCTGGTCAGTTGAATGGGGCAGCACAAAAACAAATAGAAGAGGGACAATGCGTCTTGAGTCCATAGCAGAACTTGATTTGGTATTACTTAATAAAGGAACAAATCCCACTTACATCAAAGGAACAGCTAAATCGATAATAGACCTAACTTTTTCCAGCAGCGCACTAGCCCGAGTAATTCATTGGAGCGTTTCGGACTTCTACACCTACAGTGACCACAGCGCTATAATTTTTGAAGCTCGGCAGCAAACAAGTCGTAGAAGATTAAAAATACACCCAAAAGCGCAAAAGCATGGCTGGAAAATTAGACACCTCGACGAAGACATGCTAGAAAGCATCGGTAACACCGAAGGAGACGCAGAGGCAAGGGCAAACCAAGCAGCAATGTTCATGACCGACGTGTGTGATCCAAAAATGCCACGATCAGGAAACGGCAACGGCAGAGCACCCGTTTATTGGTGGAATGCTGAAATAGCTTCGCTCCGGAAAGAATGCCATAAGCACAGAACAAGGCAGCTGAGAGCTAGAGGAAGAAGGCAAAACAACCATAGTCAACTGCAACATGACTTTAAAGCTAAAAGAAGGGAGCTGCACAACGCGATCCAAAAAAGCAAAACCCAAGCCTTTTCCGAACTCATCAATGACCTGGAACACAATCCATGGGGAAGTGCCTATAAAATAGTCTTCAATAAAATGAAAAGGGCTGGTGGGAAAGCTCCAACATGCCCAAAAATTATGGGAAATATAGTGGCGGGCCTGTTTCCAGTAAGGGACCCACACATATTGCCTCGAGAACTGCACTTAGATGAGAATGAAGTTCCATCCGTCAACACCTGCGAACTACTTGAAGCAGCAAAAAGAATTAGAGCAGAGAAAGCACCAGGTTTGGATGGCATTCCAAATAAAGTTCTTAAAACTGCAATGTTCACGGCACCAAATTTCTTTTGTCAGATGTACACAACCTGCCTCCAAGAAGGAACTTTTCCAAGCCGGTGGAAAAAGCAACGGTTAGTGCTAATACCCAAAGGAGACAAGCCGCTGGAGGAACCATCATCATATCGACCTCTGTGTATGCTGGACACGATGGGAAAAGTGCTCGAGCGAATTATTGTAAGGCGGTTGGAGAACTTTACAGAAGGAACAAGCGGCCTATCGCATAAGCAGTACGGCTTTAGACCAAAGAGGTCAACGGTAAATGCAATAGAAGAGGTATGCAAGATCGCGCGAAAAGCTGTGGAAGGAACGCGATGGCTAGAGGGAGCTAAACAATACTGCGCCGTTGATACTTTAGACGTCAAGAATGCGTTTAACTCCGCCGACTGGAACCAAATAACTAAGGCACTATGCGAACTACAAGCCTCAGACTATCTGCTCCAAGCTGTGGCTAGCTACTTCGAAAATAGGACATTGGTATACGACACTAGCGAAGGTGTAAAACAATACGCGGGCACAGGAGGAGTACCCCAAGGATCTGTGCTAGGGCCCCTATTGTGGAATGCCATGTATGATGGGGATCTGAAAATTCAAAAACAGACTGGCGTAGACATAATAGGATACGCGGATGATATAGCCATAGTCGTGGTGGCAAAGAGGCTAGAAACTATTGCTAGCAAATGAAGCAAGACAATTGCGGACGTACAGACGTGGCTAGAGCGCACTGGGTTAGAACTGGCCGACCACAAGACCGAAGCAGTACGTACTAATAAGTAGCCGCAGAAAAATAGAGAGACTGGAAATACGAGTGGGAGGCCACGTAATAACTTCTAGCCCACACGTAAAGTACCTCGGCGTCTTACTAGATCACCGCCTAAATTTTAGAGAACACTTGCACTATGCTGGTGGAAAGGCAGTGAAAGTGAGTGGAGCCTAATCGAGACTCATGCCAAACACTGAAGGCCCCAAACAACAAAGCAGGAAATTGCTGGCAATGGTCAGCACATCAATCTTAATGTACGCAACACCAGTGTGGGCAGCAGCAACAGCCCAGAGGTCCTACATGATAGAAGCTAACACAGTGCACAGACTGACCTCGCTCAGAGTATGTAGAGCCTTCCGAACAGTATCTGATGACGCGGTCAATGTTATTGCTGGAAGAATGCCGGTTGAAATTGCAGCAAAAGAAGCAGCAGCTCTACGGAAGGCAACAACCAGGAGAGAAATAGCAGGGATCCTCGAAAACAGCATAAGAGAGTGGCAAGAACGATGGGAACGGTCAACAAAAGGAAGATGGACCTATGAACTGATCCCTAGCATTAGAGCATGGACTACTAGGCGGCATAGTGAGGTAAACCACCATACGACGCAATGGCTCTCCGGACATGGCGGTTTCCGAGAGTACCTGCATAAATACAGGCACGTATTGTGCCTATACTGCAACAACAAAGCCGAGAATGCAAGACATGTAGTAACCGAGTGCACACGCTTCGAAGAAGATATTGAAGCACTACATAACAGCACCCAAGATACAAGTCCTTCGGAGATAGTTCGATATATGATGATATCGCCAGAAGCATGGGACACAGTCAGCAGCATTATCACGCGCATTATGAAAAAGTACGCGCTGATGAGATGTCACATAGAATAGAAGACGAAAATAGGCCAGTGTAGATTAGATCAGTATGGGTTTCTGTACTAGAGTGCAATTAAATCCTACACGGAAATAGAAGGGGCTAAATAGAATTAGTGACAAACACTAACGACAGATGACTAGTGAGAGATAGATGCTCTGTCTGCCTTCCGAAGCAATACCGATAGGTGGTCCCGGGGGGATTTACGTACCTGGTGGGGAGGTGTTTTTAGCGTATTAAAGTTTCGCAATCCGGCTTTCAATGCTTTTCACCTACGGGGGGAAAAAAAAAAACACACACACACACACTGGGGGGGGGGGGGGGGGGGGGTTATGCATCCCTACAGTGCGAGTTACAAACGAGGCAATTAATATTAAATTACAAGAAATTGTTTCAAAATATGGAAACAATAAAAACTAAATATTTATTGCCTCATTGCAACAACCCAAATCATTTAACACTTAAATTCAAATTCATTAATTGCCAAACATATTTGTCAATTCAAAATATGCAGCTAAGCAACTCCAAATATCATGTTACTTTTTTTTTTTAACTGCACCAACAAACCCAGAGACCCACTTAAGTGTTTTGTAACTTCATAAACATTTTGTAATCTTCGTTGTACTGCAACGAAGAAAGAAGAAAGAAGAAAAGAAGAAATTCTCACACATTGATATGTTTGTATTGATAAACTATTGGTATATTTTAAGTAACATTTATTGTGTTAGTTGTAAGAAAGTTTAGTTTTAGTTTTGATCTGAATAAAAGAAGTTGTGTTTTAAAAACATAAAGTGTCTTTTATTAAAAAGGACTTTATAACTGGCGCAGTCGGCTACAAATAATTCCGAAGAATTATTAAAAAGAACTTTAGAACTGGCTACAAATAATTCCGAAGAATTATTAAGAAGAACTTTATTAAAGAAAAATTATCTAAAGATATTTTTTTTAAAGAACTTTATAACGTTATTAAACGGAAGTTAAGTGAAACAAGATAAATAAATCTAATAAATTAAAATTCACTTCTTGACTGTACGCAATTAAATATAACTCAAGTTATATAATTTTAATAATTTATTTTAACTAAAACGAAGAAATTTAAAAGTGTCCAAAATGAATTCGGAACAACTTCTTACCACTATGAACAACCTAGAAGAGGTCATAAAAAAACAACAGGAGCAGATTCTCCAACAACAAAATATTATACAACAGCAGCAGCAACAAGAGCAACAATTTGCACAACACCTACAAACACATCAACAATCGACATTGTCAATGCTACAACTAACTCCAGCAACAATTCTCGATCAATTCAGAGCAGTCAAACCATTTGGAAAAGGACATGTTCTTACTTCTTTCATCAAATCAGTGGAAAAAGTGATGCAACTATGTGGTCAAAACCAGGATTTGTACAATTTTGGATTGCAGATCATCATTAACGAAAAACTTTTAGGAGAAGCTGGGAATTGCATCAGGACACTAGGAGACAACGCAACATGGGATGAAGTCAAGGAAAAGCTGAGACAACAATTTCAACCAAGAAAAACTTATTCAGAGGTATTCAATTATTGTAGGAATATTAAGGTATCAAATTTAAGAGAATTATTTGAAATATTTAGCAGTGCAAAATACGAAATAAACGAAATATTCGAATACGACATTGTGAAACCAAATATTTATAGTGCAAATCACGTTGACAGAGACTTAGCGGATATTTTGTTAAACAAAATTGACGGACAATTTAGGGCAAACATCGACAATTGCAATTCACTTAACGATATAACAAATAAATTCACTTTACTAAGAATACTGGATGACCCAAGGACAATAGACTATAGGCACAAAAAACAAAATCAAAATAGAAATAGTTCTGGACGCTATATTCAAAATGATAGTTCTGGACGATATCTACAAAATAATAATTCTGGACGATATCCACAAAATAATAATTCTGGACGATATCCACAAAATAATAATTCTGGTCGATATATTCAAAATAACAATTCAGGACAATACAGACAAAACTATAATTCTCAACAACCCAGACAAAATCTACAGAACCAAAGAATTGAAATTGAAAACATTCAGGAGGACGACATAAATTTTCAAAACGAGCCTCGGAATGTAAACTGCCAATAATAAAAATTCACATTGGTAACGAGAATATAAAATGCTTAGTTGATACAGGCTCAACTACAAGCATTATACAACCTAACGTATTAATTAATTTTCCACTACAAAAACTAAAAGAACCAAAAATATTTTCGACAATTAATGGTTTAAACAAAATTACCAACGAAAAAATTACTCCAATACCAAGAGAATTTCAAAAAGCAGGAACCATATCTTGGAAAGTGGTTAATCTTCATAATCGAAATTATGATGCTATTATAGGGCAAAATGTATTAACAACTTTACAAGCAAGAATTGATCTGGAAAACAGGTTTCTAGAGATAAAAGGGAATAAAATATTTTTTTTAGATAGTCCGTACCCATTCGATATCGAAAGTATACAAACGTTAGAACCCATTAGTAACCGCTTAATGGAAAATATAAATTTTGATCATATTAATTCAGAAGAAAGATTAAAGTTACAGAATCTTTTACAACAATTTGAAGATTTATTTTACTTTGAAAACGATAATTTGTCTTTTACCCATGAAATCCAACATGAAATAATAACTAAAAACTGTCAGCCTATTTACTCAAAAATATATAGATATCCACGAGTTCACGAAGTCGAAATTGAAAAACAAATCTCGGAAATGCTAAAACAAGGCATAATAGTTGAAAGCAACTCACCTTTCAATAGCCCTCTTTGGATTGTCCCCAAAAAACTGGACAATTCGGGTACAAAAAAGTGGAGAATCGTAATCGATTACAGGAAATTAAATGAAATCACACTTTGTGATAAATTTCCAATTCCAAATATCGAATCAATTTTAGATAAATTGGGCAGGGCACAGTATTTTACTACATTAGACTTGGCCAAAGGGTTTCACCAAATTTTAGTGAAACCCGAAGATAGAGAAAAAACAGCTTTCTCTACTCCTTTCGGACACTTTGAATTTACCAGGATGCCTTTTGGATTAAAAAATGCACCTGCAACATTTCAAAGATTGATGAATTCAGTCCTGAGAAAGCACATTAACAAAATCTGCGTAGTATATTTAGACGATATCCTCATCTTCAGCACAAGCTTAGAAGAACACTTAGAGAATATCAGACAAGTATTTAACACACTACGTAAGGCCGGTTCAAAAATCCAAATAGACAAATGTAATTTTATGTGTAAAGAAACACAATATTTAGGACACATTTTAACATCGGAAGGTATAAAACCAAATCCGGATAAAATAAGCGCAATAAAAGACCTGAAATTACCACAAACCCAAAAACAAATAAAATCGTTTTTAGGAATTACAGGCTACTACAGGAAATTCATCAAAGATTATGCTAAAGTATCATACACAATAATAAAATATCTTAAAAAGGATTTAAAAGTAAATAAAAATGATCCAAACTATATTTCAGCATTTGAAAAATTAAAAACAATCATTACTGATTACCCCATCCTAAGATACCCAAATTTCAATAAACAGTTTAAACTCGTCACCGATGCAAGTAATTTTGCTTTAGGCGCTGTCTTGATGCAGGACGGTCACCCTATCTCCTATGCGTCTAGAACACTTAATGACCACGAAAAGAATTATGCAACGGTAGAAAAAGAACTTCTTGCTGTAGTTTGGGGAGTGCAGTACTTTAGGCCGTATTTGTTTGGTAAAGAGTTTATTCTTCATACTGATCACCAACCACTGAAGTGGTTACAAGCCAAACACTCAGGAAAGGATATAAATCCAAGACTCCAACGTTGGCTAATACAACTTGGAGAATATGATGCTAAAATCGATTATATTAAAGGAAAAGATAATAAAATAGCAGATTTTCTTAGTAGAATTGATACAGGAAGCCATGAGATAAATTACCTAGAAAATGATGATAATGATTCTTTGGAAGTTCAAACAGTTCACTCTCAAGAGGAAGAAGCATTAAATCATATACCCATTTTAGATACCGTTGTGAACAGATTTAAGACACAAATAATTCTCGTAGAACATAAAACTCAAGAATTTGAAATTATAGATGCCAAGAAACGCATATATATTCAACAGGAAGAAATGCTACACGATATTTCCGACATACTAAGAAGACATATTAAAGATGGAAAAACGGGCATCTACTCATATTTAAATTATAGATTTTACCATCAGATACAATTAAAAATAATTGAAATGTATTCTCAATACCATAGAATAAAATTTGTTAAATGTAGTCACCTTGCTAAAGATATGAGGGACGAACACGAAACACTAAAACAAATTTCTTTATATCATACAAAAGAATCTGGTCATTCAGGCATAGAAGCAACTTACGAAGGAATAAAAAGAAAAATATTTTTCCCAAACTTAAAGATCTTCATAACAAAAGTAATTAATAACTGCAATATTTGTACTGGAGCAAAATATGACAGAAACCCAATAAAAAAGAAATTTGCAAGGACAGAAACACCAACTGATGTTAACCAAATAATTCACATATATACATATGTCAACAGCAAACATTCATTTATCAACTTTATTGATAAATTTTCAAAACACGCTGTTAGTCTCTATTTAGAAGATAGGAATAGTCAAACCTTGATCGAAAAAATAAGACTCTACATCTCAATTAAGGCGGTCTTCTCATTCAAAACCCGTTTTTTTGACCCTTTTTAAAAAAATTCTTATTTGAAAACGCAAAGAATAATTGAAAACTTTTTTTATTTATTGTATTACAAAAGGTTCAAAGTAAATAAAAAAATTTTTTTTGCCTCGATACGTGGGCTGTTCAAAAAGTAATGAGACTTCAAAGTTGGTGGTGAAAAAAAAGGTGTCGTCACTGCGGCCACGATTCCGGGTCTCCGGAGCGTCTGAAATGAAAAAAAAAAAACGGGGTTATAATCAGTATAGATGTAATTCTCGGGTGAACCTCAAGCTTAATTTTGTGATTTTTTTTTGACAAAATGGCGGCCATTCAAAAAAAATTTAAATTTCGGGTTTTTTTTTGTAGTTTAGTGTAAAAAAAAATAGTAAAAAATTTTTTAAAATTATGGTCGAGGTTCACCCGAGAATGGTGACAATTCTGCGTCGATTCCACTTTGTTTCATGAAAATCGGTTCAGTTGAACTGGAGATATCATGGCCGCCAGTTCGAAAAACGTGGGTTCGAGATAAGCGCGTTTAAAGTTTGAAGTAATTTTTTTGGGAAAAAAAAAAAAATCAAAAATGTTTAAATGCAGTTTTAAAGAGCTGACAATTTTTACTTACAAATATTAGTCGGCGATGCCAGCTCCATACAGGCCACCTTCCTCTTTTTCGTAGAAACTGCTTTCTGCTGCCCTCTCTGCTCTGCGAGCCGTTCTGCCAGCTTTTGATGGTGCCGCAGCTAGAGTCTCTGATCGGTTCAATCTGTCTTCATTGCGAGATAGTGCGTATTCGTATGCGTTTTTGCCAATCGCAATACCCATCAAACCCATAATTTTAAGTATGGGTATAAAACCGTCGTTGAAGAGGCACGTTGCAATGAAATTGGCCACTTCGATGGTGCGTGCGCCTGAGTTGATGTGTTTGGGCGAAAGTGACCAAAGAACAGAATTGTAGGACTCATTGAAATTCTGAGTTTCAGATCCAAGGCATCTTTCAAGCAAATTATCTGCCGACAGCGCTTCGTAAGCTGGTTTTATTACCTCCATCACCTTCTTGTCGAGAGGTGCATACGTGTGGTGAAAGCTATCTAACGTACCTTCAGCAGCTGCTTTCTGCCATGCGCACCAGCTTGACGCAAATTTACTTTTTCGTTCACTGAAGCGCACGCGTCTGTTGCTCAACTCGATACAAACTGAACTAAATGATGCTTTCAGTTGAACACCTGGACTCAAAAAATGCTTCAACCCCTAAAATAAGCAGAAATGTGTATTCGTATGTTTGTTTGAATATGTGTGCAAACACGTTTTTACCTAACAATAAACATTTTCAACGGAATTCGGTGGTTACTTTATGCCGCTTCGTTCGAAAATGAGTCGAAAAAAAAAAACTCATTTTGACGAAGACCTTGCTTCACAAAAAAGGCTGTATCTTCTAAAGTATTTCGAATTTCTAAAAATCCTTTTAGGGGCATATTCACAACTACCCAAGCTATGAATAAATGCAAAAAAAAGTCGAAAAAAAGTTGCTCAATGACCCCCTTAAAGGAAAAATGAATAAAATCATAAGTGACAACGAATTTAACATCATAAATGTAAAAAACTTTTGTAGAGAAGAAGAAATAGAAATACATTTCGCAAAACCAAACAGTCATACAGGAAACTCAGACGTTGAACGCTTAAATAACACACTTACAGAAAGAAAAGACTTAGGGCACTTAACCTTGAAAACAAGCTACCAATTAAAGAACAAATGGCAAAAGCAATCGAATACTATAATGCTTCGTACCATTCAACTATAAAATGTACACCGTTTGACGTGGAAAATGAAAAAGTTAGTAAGCAGACAATAACAAGAAATACTACAAAACAAAACAAAACAAAACAAAACGTAACGAAAAAAGAGAAGACTACACAGAAAATAGAGAGCGAGGGTTCATAACAAACTACACAAATCTGAGACATAAGAACAACCAAAATACAGAAATTATTTACTACGAAATGTTCATGAAAGTAATATTAAACGACCGTTTAAATTTGCAGATACCAACCTTGGGGTTCGCAACAATAATAATATAGCTAACAACGACAACAACAGTAATGGGAATGCAAATCAGCCCGATTTATGAAACATCTGGATACGTTAAAATTAAACTAAACCAGGTAGAAATAGTAAACCAAACAACCACTGTAATACACATTATAAACACAAACACAATTATTGATATTTTAAATAAAATACAACTTAACATTGACCATTTTAATGAAAATAGTAAACAACTTTTGCAAAATGAAATAGATTTAATAAAATCAAAAATTCGTACAATTATTCCAAACAAAACCAGAACAAAGAGAGGATTACTTAATTTCGTGGGTTCAGCTCACAAATGGCTTTTTGGCACTATGGACAATGACGATAGGGAGGAAATTCTGGAACGCTTAGAAATATCAAATAAAAACTCGCACAACGCAATAGAAACAATTAACGAACAAATACAATTAAACTCACATTTTAATGATACGTTCAATATTTTACAAACAGCTATAGAAGAGGACAGAATAAAAATGAAATCAACTGTTCTAAATATAAAATCGCAAAATAACGAAATTTTAAGAAAATTGCTTTACACCGACCAGCTGTTGAAACTTAAACACCTAGAAAGAAAAAGAGACCAAATTCAAGATAAAAAAGCAGCAAACAATAACATAGTCCACCCAAGTATATTGACTTCGTCAGAAATAGAAACATTTAATATAGATTTTTATAAACTGAAACTTCTCAAGGTAGGAATAATGGACTATAAAGACAATAGTATTATTATTGCTATACAGATACCACAATCATTTATAAGGACAGACCTTAACATAATAACACCAATTCCAAATTCGAAGTTCATGCAAATAATTCAAAACCAAGAATTCGTTATAAATTACAATAATCAAACATTTACTTTCGAAGAAAATGTAACGCTAAAACATTTAAAGAAAAGTAAAAATTGTATTTTAACAAATAATTGCGAATATAAATTTAATAACAAAACAGACACACAACTATTGGACGAACAAACAATACTAGTAACGAATGCATACAACCTCGAAATAATACAAAATTGCGATAATAGAAACATTACTCTTACAAAAAATAATTTAGTAACATTTAGTAACTGTAAAATACAAATGGGGGAGGAAAACTACGAGAACCACATAGAAATAATCCAAGACAGATACTTTTACTCGAACGAAAATACAATTAATAAGACAGAAATAGCACCCATTCACTTCAACAATATCATTACAGAACATTATAATAATATAAGAAAAATTGAAGAACTAAATTATCATAAGAACATCTCTTATGGAATAAATGTAACATTAGTTTTAATTATACTTGCTGCAATATTTATGTTAATAATGTTTAAGAAAAATAAAGTTAAATTTGTAAACAAACAAAAATTTATAACTAATGAGATCCAGGAGAATCTCAGATCAAATGGGGGAGGAGTTACAAACGAGGCAATTAATATTAAATTACAAGAAATTGTTTCAAAATATGGAAACAATAAAAACTAAATATTTATTGCCTCATTGCAACAACCCAAATCATTTAACACTTAAATTCAAATTCATTAATTGACAAACATATTTGTCAATTCAAAATATGCAGCTAAGCAACTCCAATATCATGTTACTCTTTTTTTAACTGCACCAACAAACCCAGAGACCCACTTAAGTGTTTTGTAACGTCATAAACATTTTGTAATCTTCGTTGTACTGCAACGAAGAAAGAAGAAAAGAAGAAATTCTCATACATTGATATGTTTGTATTGATAAACTATTGGTATATTTTAAGTAACATTTATTCTGTTAGTTGTAAGAAAGTTTAGTTTTAGTTTTGATCTGAATAAAAGAAGTTGTGTTTTAAAAACATAAAGTGTCTTTTATTAAAAAGGACTTTATAACTTGCGCGTCCCCAGGGTGGCGGATAGGGGAAAGCTCGGCACATATGCAGGGTAGGTGGGAAATCAAATCAAACCAAGAGCGTCTGTCCCAGATTGGGCGGCTTCTTGGTCTGCGTCTGACTCCAGAGGGGCGCCAGATTCTAAAGGGATGGACACCCTAACAAAAGTTCGCATTAAGACCGAGCCCAGTAAAGTCTTAATTATGGCATACTGGATCATATATTTGTGAAGAACGCTTCAAGGGCTGACGGATGTCGTATTCTGTTACCTGAGTAAGCAGGAGTGAAATCCTGTCGAAGTGGCTTTCAGACTAATGCCACATGCGGCCCCGTCCCGTTAAAACCCTGGCAGGCCTCAAAGTACGTTCTGTGTTTCGACACCGTTAAGTCGGTGGTGTAGGTACAGATGCAATTTTCCCTGTTTAGCACCGATCTGGCCCCATAAGGGCTTGTGTCAACCCTCGCATGGCCTCTCTGCTTCCAAAGATAACCATTAGATCTCGTGGTGACTACACATCCGAACACCGATAGCGGCTTTGAGTGGGGACCCAAAAGCCATGAATTCAACAACAACAAGAACAACGGCGGTGACAAGCTTGGCCGCAGATAATACAAGCAAATCATTTTTAGTAGGCCCAATAACACCTACCGAAATATCAGCGGGAGATCCATTCGCAAAGAATAATAAAGTACACAGATCACCACCAAGCGCCCCAGCACGTGCATGTACAAACGAAATGGCACCTCCAAAAACAGCGCCACAACAAAGCAGCCAACAGGACGGATACCTAGGTCCGCAGAAGGTAACACCGTCGAGACAAAGGGACCTTAAAAACTGTGATCAAGAAGAGGACCCCCTCAAGAGCCTTGGAACCAAAATAGCGGAGCTTACTGGACTGATGGGAAATCAGCGTCATGTAAACAAAGCGATGAGGGATCTAGTTTGTAATATCGGCATACTACACAAACGAGCAATGAGTCTAAAATCAGAAGCAATAATGCGCTAAGACAACTCTACTTGCAAAACTACGCAGACTTCACCTGCCTCTACACCTAAAAAAGCTCGAGAGAATAAAAGACAGCGTGAAACAGAAGACATATTGCCAACTGCAAAAAAAGACAGGAAGATACCGCCGAAGGCCAGAAACGTCGACACACCAACTGAAATGCCAGTCGACACACTAGGCGATACACCAAAAAGTCCACAGCTGATACGCCAACCGGATAGCAAATGGATAAGGGTCGGAAAGGAGTACCAGGGAAAAAAAATCAACCCTGGAAAAGATCCCCCCGAAAATATTTCTACAAAAAAGAGGAGGTACCAGAAGAGGAAACTTACGCGTCCTGACGCTATTATTATATCCCAAACTGGCAATCATACATACGCGGATATATTCAAACAACTTAAATCCGAGCCAGAGCTCAAAGAGCTTGGAGCAAGCGTCAACAAAATAAGGAAAACTGCGAAAGGTGAACTGCTGATGGAACTGAAAGGCAAGTCAGATGTCCTCTCTGAAAAGCATCGAGCAGACATGGCGAGGGTACTGCATAATGCAGCCGATGTGAGAGCACTCTCGCACCAAATAACCATGGAATGCTTAGACTTAGACGAGGTCACTACACCAGACGAGGTGTGCAGTGCAATAGAAGAGCAGTTTCCAAGCTTTGGAAAAATCGAGCAGACCGCAATAAAATCATTGCGAGCTATACCCAACGGCACACAAAAGGCGCTAATAAGCCTACCCGCAAAAACAGCTCAAACGCTCATAAAAGCTGGGAAAATGAGAGTAGGATGGGTAATATGCCGGATACGTGAGCTTACTACTCCTACCAGGTGCTTTAGGTGCCTGGAGTATGGACATGTAGCCAAGCACTGTCGCAATACCGTTGACCGCACTGGAGTCTGTCTTAGATGCGGCAAGAAAGGGCACCTAGCGAAGACGTGCAAGGAAGAACCCAAATGCGCAATTTGCCCAACAGACTGTAAAGGCGGATCTGATCACCCAACGGGTAGCTTTAAGTGTCAAGCGTACCAACGTGCAGTGAAGGAAAAGGTACGATAGGATGATTAAGTGCCTTCAAATTAATTTGAACCACTGTGAAGCAGCACAAGATATCCTCGCGCAAACTGCAATAGAAGAAAACGTAGATTTAGCAATAATAAGCGAACCAATAAAGTCCCCAGTAATAATGGAAAATGGGCTGAAGACAGAACTGGGAAAGCAGCCATTTTGACCTGCGGCAACCTGCCTTTTGAGAGAAAAGCCAATCGACAACAAGATGGCTTCGTGGAGGCAACAGTTAAAGGCTTACACTTTTTCAGCTGCTACGCCCCACCGAGCCTAAGCCATCAAGAGTTCGAGCAAATGCTAGATAACCTTGTCACAGCGGCACGAGGAAAGTCACCACTTGTCATTGCGGGCGATTTCAATGCCTGGGCAGTAGAATGGGGTAGCAGCAGGACGAACAGCAGAGGCTCGGCACTTTTAGAAGCACTCGCCTGCCTAGATCTTGTGCTCCTCAACCACGGTGACGCTCACACCTTTCACAATGGAAGATCTGGCTCAATAATCGATCTCACGTTTACAAACCGATCACTCTCAACATTAATGGACTGGAAAGTTACAGACCTCTATACCCACAGCGATCACCAAGCCATCATCTTCAACACGAAAGAAACAGTGCCACGACATGAAAGAATAAGAATCCGCAAGGCGCAACAGAAAGGATGGCAACTTTCCAAAATGGACACAGAAGTGTTCCTATACATGACTGAAAGTATTGAAGCTATAGAAGGCAACACCGAGCAGCAAACCAAATACGTAATGACCTCCATAGAGAAAGCATGTGACGCCGCTATGCCCCGACAGAGGAATGGAAACAGAAAAGCCCCCGTCTACTGGTGGAACGACGATATAGCTACGTTGCGCGCACAATGCCTGCACAACCGTAGGCGACAGATGAGAGCTAGAGGCAGAAATGAATATCCGCAGCTAAGAACAGAGTTCAAGGCAAAACTCAAAGAACTACGCAAGGCTATAGCCCGATGTAAAAGCCAATCTTTCTGCAAACTAAAAGACGAAGTCCAAAACAACCCATGGGGCAGTGCGTACTAAATTGTCGTGAAAAAAATAAAAGGAAGTAAAGGAAATGCACCAAAATGCCCAGAAATAATGGCCATGATCGTACTTGGTTTATTCCCTCAACATGAACGTCAGCCACTCAACAGAGAACCACATATTGCAGATACATCCATACCACCAGTAACCTGTCACGAAGTCCTCAGTGCTGCTACCACAATCAAAAGCAGTAAAACGCCAGGGCTGGACCGCAAACCAAATGCAGCGTTGAAAATGCTGATAAGCAAGAAACCAGAAGTCTCAGTAACCTTTACACATCATGTCTCAGAGAGGGTATTTTCCCGAGAAGATGGAAACGCCAACGGTTAGTCCTAGTCCAAGGAAAAGGAAACAAGCCCCCAGAGGAACGCTCCTCCTATCGGCCTCTGTGTATGCTGGACACAGCAGGAAAAGTCTTGGAGAAAATTATCTGCACAAGGCTAGAGTGCCACATCAAGGCAACAAGTGCGTTATCAGATGACCAATACGGTTTTAGGAAAAAACGTAGTACAGTCGACGCAATTGAGAAAGTATGCAACATTGCAAAGACGCATTCAACTCCGCCAGGTGGGAGCGCATACTGACCACCCTCACGAGTATCGATACACCAGCCTACTTACTGCGAATCATCGTGAACTACTGTGAGCATAGACTGCTTCTATATGATACGGATGAAGGTCCTAAGCAGTACCATGTAACCGGAGGCGTACCACAGGAATCCGTTCTCAGACCGCTTCTTTGGAACATAATGTACGATGGTATCTTGAGAGTGCAAAAGCCCGAAGGTGTGCATATTATTGGATACGCAGACGATATTGCTATTACGGTATTGGTAAACACAATTCAGCATGTCAAAGAATGGCTGCATGTAGCCGGACTAGAGCTCGCAGACCATAAGACAGAAGTAGTTCTAATGAGCAGCAGGAAAAAAGTGGAAAAGATCCAAATTCAGGTTGGCGAACATACGATCACATCGAGTCCATATATAAAGTATCTTGGAGTTCTACTAGACCATAGGCTAAACTTCAGGGATCATCTTAAGTATCCCAGTGATAAAGCGGCTAGATTAGGGGCAGCCTTAGCAAGATTGATGCCAAACGTTGGTGGACCACGACAGCCCATAAGGCAGCTGTTAGCGAGCGTTAATACATCCATCATAATGTATGCCGCACCAATATGGGTAACTGCGACGCATAAAAATTCATACATGAAAGAAACCTTGGCAGCATACAGATTGACATCGTTAAGAGTGTGCAGTGCATTCAGAACAGTATCCAACGAAGCATCGAACGTAATATCAGGGCGCTGGCCCATAGACATAGTAGCTAAAGAGGCTGCAGCCAGGCGAAGTCTTTTAAATTACGAGTCAGAACGTGAAAGCATTTCTGAAATGGAAAATATAAGAAGCCGTAGCCAACAAGAGTGGCAAGAAAGATGGGAATCTTCTACCAAAGGCAGATGGACGTACACACTAATCCCGTGCATTCAAACATGGATCCAGAGAAAGCATGGTGAAGTGAACTACCACCTAACACAGTTCCTAAGCGGACATGGGTGCTTCAGAGAATATCTCTGCAAATACAAACATGTTGATAATCCTCACAGCCTGTACTGCGCAGATATGGTGGAAAATGCAAAACATGTCTTAATGGACTGTGTCCGCTTTGAAGAAGCTAGAAGACTCCTAAGGTCACACATGCATGAAGCGATAACTCCCTTAGGTGTGGTAAGATACATGCTAACATCAAAGTATGCATGGGATATATGTACAGACATCATCACTGGAATAATGCAGCAACTGAGGCGGGATGAGCAAGCAGCGAGGGCTATCCACACTGAAGTAAAGATCAGTAAATCATACTCACTCCTGCTCTGCGAAGTAATGCCTTGACTGGTGGCACCGTAGGGTCTTAACAGGAACAGCGAAAAGTAAGGAGAGGTTTAGTCAGTATACCATATTGGGGATTCTGACACTATTTGGAAGTACGGGCTTCCATTTGTCTATAAAAAATCGTCTTAAAAAATAAAAAAAAAATAAAAAAAACACACACACAAACCTTATTTTTAACTGAGTATTCCTGGTTGGAAGACTGTTTTTGAACCCTTTTTGAAAAACTTCTAATTTCAAAACACATTCTGTTTTTTATTGTATTAAGAACATATTAAATAAAAATTTTTTTCTTTGTACAAGGGCTGTTCAAAAAGCTGTCGGCCTTCAAAGTTGGGCGTCGAAAAAAAAGATATGCTGATTGCGGCCCGGATAACTCGACTTCGGATCATCTGAAATCGAAAAAGTAAACGGCGTACAAATGTAATTCTGTTCCCTACCTCAATCATAATTTTGCGATTATTTTTTATGAATGAAAAACCGATTTGGGTCTATTTTTGTAGTTTAGTGTAAAAAAAATAGTAAAAAATTGTATAAAATTGTGATTGAGGTAGGGACCAAAATGGTGACAATTCTGCTTCGATTGCACTTTGTTTCATAAAAATCGGTTCAGAACTACGGGCGCAATCTGGGCCGCAAGCTCGAAAAACGTGGTTTCGAGATAAACGCGTTTTAGTTTGAAGTTTTTTTTTTTGCTTCAAAAAAAATTGAAATGAAAAATTTGTGCATGCAGTTTTAGAAATTCGACAATTCTGCGTCGATTGCACTTGGTTTCATCAAAATCGGTAGAAATCAGTAGAACCGGAGAAAAGTGACTCGAAGTTCAGAAACGTGATTTTAAAAAAACTTAAAGAAAATTTTAGACATTAAAACATTTTTTTTTTTCTGTGAAATACTTATAATATCAATCTGCAATGCCAGTCCCATAAAGAACTCCTTCCTCTTCTACAAAAAATGAGGACTCAGCGGCTCTTTGTGCTCTTCGGGCAGTTCTACCTTATTTTGATGCGGCCAGAGCTCTGGCTTCGGACCTTTTCAAACGTTCTTCGTTCCGAGACATACCGAAATCATATGTGACGTTGCCAATCGGGATGCCCATTAGGTTCATTATTTGAAGTATTGGTAAAAAACCTTCGTTAAATATCACAGTTACAATATAATTGGCAATCTCAACAGTGCGTGCGCCGGTGTGCATATGCTTCGGTGCGAATGACCACAGCACTGCGTTGATTTCTATTACTTTTTCTATCCATTGTATTTAGCACAAACAAACATTTTTATCAAAACTGTACTTTTCAAAACTGTATGCGCGCGCGCGTCCGGTTTATAACTCAATTCAAAGTGAACTACACGCTGCCAACATTCGAATACCTAAGCTCTAAAATGTGTATTCATTTATTTTGCAAATGCGTATACAAACAAGTTATTACCTACAAAAGAACGCGTTGAACGAAATTAGGTGGTTGCTTCAAACCGTTGCATTCAAAAAGTACCTAAATCGGATTTTGGCGAGCACATTGCTGGACAAAAAAGGCCATATCTCCTAAAGTATTTCAAATTTCAAAAAAAAACTCTTAGAGGGCGATATTCTCAAATATCCAAGCTAAAAAAATACGCTAAAAAATTTTCGCCAACCAGAAACACTCCCTTAAATGCTAAATTGATCCAATCATAACAATACACTATTTTATATTTTTGATAAGTTTAGGTTAACTCGTATATTTTTTTTTCCCCTTAGGCTATAAGTTTCTGTAAATATTGAAATAATTTGTTAAGAGAAAAACCTAACGAATATACGGCAAGGCCCACGAAGGGTTCATGAAAATGGTTAGTTTGATTTTCTGACGAAAAGTAGATTCAGGAAGGGTGTTTGTTCCTTGGTAGAAAGATGGGGTAAGTGGGAATTAAAATCCCCGGTAAACATCCGGGGAAATGTCGGGCATGCTAAACGTTGTGTTCGAGCAACATGACCAACATTTCTCCGTGGCTGTTCTGGTTGCTCGAACCTTAGGATAATAGCAGGCATACGAGAGGAAAATAATACTAGCTGGGCTAATGCAAAGTGATTAACATTTTGTGGTGGGACTAAAAGTTGCATACAACAACTAATATTTTTCTCTATTTTATTTTTATACTCATGAATAACGGGCAATGCGGCAAAACCACCACCACCAGCATATAAGAATGGAATCCACAAGTATGATTCGAGAAGGTTCGACAGCCAGAGAGGGAGATCATATAAAAGGACAAACAACGGAAGAATCTTCGTCTTTCGTGAAAATTATTCAAAGTGAACGGACGTAACGAGTTGCTGCCCGTGTGAGCAGAAGACGTCGGCTGCACAACGTCGACAGCACCAGCAGTGAACATATAACATCCGAGCAGAGAAGCAATAGCGCGACCGCAGCGGTGAACAGGAGCAGGAAAGTGTAAAGCCGCTCCACCTAGACACCACGGTCGGATTACAAGAAGACAACAGAGAAGCTGGAAACAGGATCGTCCACAAGTATCACATTGTTTTATATTAAGGTATATTAAGTATTCAAAATCTTTAAAATTGCTGTTAACTTTATTATTTATAAATCGTGGTTGCGTGGCAGTGACAGGGGTCAGTGAAGGGCACGACAAGGTAACACGGTCAATTCTACCCACATGATGTTGGGACACTAAGTGGAAGCATCAGTGGGGAACTGCGGGCAGCGGCGGTCGGGAGAACAGGGCGACTGGAGGGGTGCGCGGACTAAGTCCCAGGTGCGAAGTGATTAAATGATGAACAGGGTTGTCGGTGCTGGAAGAAGTGGTCTCTACCACGTTCAGCTTCGACACCCTTCGCGTGTCGCGTATCGCGTGTGTAAGATCGGGCGAAATCAATAAATGCTAACTCGGAGTCATCGGAGCAGGAAGATGTGGTTCTACCACGTTCTGCCTCGACACTCGGCCGTGAACGCCGCTAAGAATTGTGTAGGGAAGATGCTAAAATCACGAGTGATAATTAGTGCAAGATGTGCAAATATGTGTGAAGTGGATTGTCGGGGCCGGAAGATCTGGTACTACCACGTCCGGGTCCGACAAACAACAAGACACATTCTTTACGTGTTATCGCCACATTGGGTCCTCAAGCGGATCGTCGCGGCTGGAAGAAGTGGTCTCTACCACGTTCAGCTCCGACACCCGAACTTATGTGAAAACCACACACGAGAATAGGGCTTAGTACATATTCCAGATCTAGACGAGTAGGCAGCATGTCAGGCTGTAGAGTAGGAGAAGTATAGGTCGTTATGGCCGCCACCGCCCGCACAAAACCCACTGACAAATCCTCATCAATATAAAGCTACGCGTTAAGAACCAAACCCAGGTGACCCTGTCAACACAACGCCACCAACCGAGCAGGTAATCATTGCCAATATTTAAAATTTCATAATTTTGTGTTTAAGTTAAGTCAGACGTAAACTAGGATCGTATCCCCAGACATTGGTGTATCTACGTTTAGATGATTAAGTTACCCTGTATAGGTTAAGGTTTATATGAAAAAAAAGGAAATCAAATAAAACCAATACTGAAGAAGAGATTTGAGTTTGGCTTGAGGTCAGAAGAAGAGAAAAGAAGAATAAATTATTGTTTCGGACCCTGGGTACGGCGAGCGTATCCTCGGCGGCAAGAAAGGTCCTCACAATGGCGCCCGAGCAGGGACCTCAAGGCAAAATTTCAGAGTAGCCAAATTAAAGACTTGGTCAGTAGACACAGTATTTGGTCGGGAAAATTTTAACTTGTTCAAACCAATCAAACCTTAAATATACACTAACATTGATTAGGTAGGAGAACACCAGGCGTTACGGTCCACCATTATTTCTCAATAGGAACAGGGTAATCAGTTGATAGATTAATACACTTGCACCTCGTGAGTTAGAGAAAAAAAAAATAGTATAATAAATATACATACATATAGATACACCAATATAAAGTTATAACATATATACTTGGAAAAATTATCAGCCAGGTCACCCAGAGTAAGGGTGAAACATAGAAGCTAAAATATAAAGTGAAATTTAAAAAAAAAAGGTAGGTACTAAATCCGTAACCATCGACGCTTGAGCGGGATGGTTATGCACACATAAATTGCGCAACATAATATAACATAAACGACAGGTTGTTACACAGGACAACGAGCGCCAGTCAAGAGCGTTAGCTGGGTTTCGGTTAAATAATAAACGGAACCGCAACATAAAGAATAACGCCACTGGACCTCGGGCAACCAACTTGCTCGTTTATTCTGTAACACAAAATTGTATGGTTAAATCTAAAATTTGGTTTTCATTTATCCTAGAAAAAAAAGAGGGTAAATAAATAAACAACGGCACTGAAGAACGATCAACCATTGTAGAACTTCAGCAATAAATTCCAACAAGAATAGCTGCTGAATTTCCCCGCATAACGCACGGTTTGATCGTACCCATACACAGTAGCCAACCACTGCACCCTGGCCAATTAAGCAGTAGTCAGATACTAAAGCTTGCCAGTCGTAAGAGAAAAGAACTTAATTGTGTCTTTTCACCCAAAAACCCGAGGGGTGTGGTGGAGTAGACATTAAAATTTGAAATTAAGCACCGACATTTAATTGAAATTCTATATATCACATTGAAATCAACGTAATTTACTAATTTTCTTTACCACGTCGATTTCAGGGCTAAAGGTAAAGTAACATAATTTTTTTTTTAATAAATGAAACTTTGTTTTATTTAGCCCATTTGACGTGTGGCTGACGATTTACTCAGGATCAAAACCTCGTGGATTTATTCCCTACGAAAGGATGACCTGCAGATTTATGCAGAAGAATTCGGATTCAGTGCTGAGGGCACCGTGGAAGAGCTTCGCAAACGCTTCGCAAACGCTTCGCAGCCGCAGTGACAGATGGCGACGGCGATTTACAACTTCAAAAACGTTTGGCCGAATTAGAGATCAAATATAATGAGAAAAGATCGACCTCACCACGACCACAAATTAATTCCACTCCGCCTGACACGACCGGATCAACCGAATCCACCATGCCACCAGTTCGTGACGAATACCAACGCAGCGAGGAGCCAACCAAGTACTCGTATTTGCCGACTACCCCGGCCATAGTAGTCACAGCACCGTCTGACCAGGCCGTGGAAAAGCTACGATTGGAAGGGCCGACCATGAACAAAAAACATCAGGGCACCATGACCCATAGGCGAGTCATCGACCAGGTGAGGAAGTGGACTGAGAAATTTGACGGCAGCCAAGACCCAATAAATTTCATCGAACGTGTCGAAGAATTGATTGATGCGTACGGGCTCGACCCAGATCACCCAGGACGACCATGAGCGATTCAAGGGGTACAGTTTGGAACTGTTGGACTTGATGAGACATGCCAATTATACACCCGTCCAGAAGTTAGAACCTGTGTTTCGGAATAGCCGTCAGGATTATCAATTATATATCCGGCGGCGCGATTTCACCACATTTGATGAACTGTTAACCATGGCTGAAGATTATGAAATTCTGCAGGACGAGAGTAGACTTTCCCAAACCCCAACCGGACCTCGACGGGGGCTCCCCCAAGGTCGAAACCGAGATGCACCACGGCGAAATATGCTGACAATGTTCCCCAAATCTTATCAGGAGGAGGCAGCGCCACTCGCTCCCGTGAAACCCGATAATTCGAGGCCACCACCATATTGCCACTTGTGTGGCCGAGAAGGTCACCTTCCACGTCAATGCTGGAACAAACGGGTGATCTCTGGCTGTAATTGTGAGTCACCAGTGAACCCACAGCAAGAGGTCTATCAACAACCGGCCGCGGGAAACGCCAGCGGGCCCACCCTCGGAGGAGCAGAGGGTGTGGCCGACATTACCAGCCCTCAGGAGACATAAATTATTTACAAGCCGACGACAGCCATCTCTCGGCACGCGTGCGGGTCGGAACACAAGCCTTAATAGCAGCCATAGACACAGGAGCCACACGAAGTTTTGTGAGCCCAACTTTAGCCAGCAGGTTACGCACCCCGCTCAACAGTAGACCAACTACCACAAACGTGCGGTTAGCTGACGGCTCACGCAAGGTAGGGACAGACAGTCTTAGGGTGGCTATAACCCTGGGGAAGACGACCTGCCAAACAACATTATTGATATGACCCGGCGTTGCCGACGAATTATTACTAGGAAGGGATTTTCTAGCGCAGGCCAGAGCCACTTTTAGCTGCGGCGGGCAAAAAATCACCTTACAGCCTCTCGCGCAGGTCACAGATGAGGAACCTGCATGTACTACTGCCACCATCGGATCCACGGCCACCAATCCCTCGGTTGATGAATTTCTACGGGATGAACTCAAGAAATTTGAGGCACTAGAAGGTACGGCCAGGGTGGCACCCCACAAGATCGTTATGCAAGACGACCGCCCTCTAAAACAGCGGTATTTCCCACGAAATCCTGCAATGCAGGAAATCATTAATCAGGAAGTCGACGATCTACTGGCGAAGCGATGCATCGAACCTTCGCATAGCCCTCACAGCGCTCCGATTGTCTTAGTGAAGAAGAAGACGGGTACCTGGAGGGTATGCATCGACTATCGTCAACTCAACGCCAAGTCAGCGCCGGACGCATATCCCCTACCCCGAATACATCATATTCTGGATCGGCTAAGGGATGCTCGTTACATTAGCAGCTTAGATTTGAAGAACGGATACTGGCAGATCCCGATGGATCCCGAGAGTAAACAGTACACCGCCTTCACCGTCCCAGGACGTGGCCTATTTCAGTGGAGGGTGATGCCATTTGCACTACATTCTGCCCCAGCTACTTTTTAGCGCACGCTTGATCAAATAATCGGGCCAGAAATGGAACCACACGCTTTCGCTTACCTGGACGACATTATTGTCACGGGCAGTACCAAGGAAGAACACCTCAAGAACCTGAAGGAGGTTTTCCGTCGGCTGCGAGAAGCAAATTTGAAACTCAACGTGGATAAGTGTGAGTTCTACAGAGCAGAAACGAAATATTTGGGACACTTCGTGAGCGGTGACGGCATACACACCGACCCCGATAAGGTAAATGCCATCAAGAAGCTGACCCCGCCCACCAACCTGAAAGAATTTAGGAGCTACCTAGGAGTGGCCTCCTGGTACCGACGATTCGTGCCGGACTTCGCCACTATCGCTCATCCAATGACTCTATTACTAAAAAAGGGTAAACACTGGAAATGGGGGCCTGAACAACAGGCTGCATTCGAGACATTAAAACAGAAACTCACGGAAGCCCCTGTCTTGGCCTGCCCCGATTTCAGCAAGACTTTCGTACTGCAGACGGACGCCAGCCACTACGGGCTGGGTACAGTATTAACACAAGAGTTCGAAGGTGTTGAACGTGTGATCGCCTATGCCAGCCGACATCGTATACAGGCTGAGAGGAACTACAGCCCCACCGAAAAGGAGTGCCTCGCCATTGTTTGGGGCATACGGAAAATGCGCTGCTACCTAGAAGGGTACAAATTCGTGGTGATCACAGACCACTTATCCTTAAAGTGGTCAAATTCCATAGAAAGCCCATCAGGCCGTGTAGCAAGATGGGCACTGGAGCTCCAACAATATAATTTTGACGTTAAGTATCGCCGAGGCAAATTGAATGTCGTGGCAGATGCACTCTCTCGAAGTCCATTGGAACACTTAGGCAGGACCACCAGTCAGTCTGAAGGAAGACCGGTGTGTGCATGGCTAGATCGACGAAAAGCGGAAGTGCGTGAAGATCCTACAAAATTTTCAGACTACATCGAGGAAGATGGAAATTTATACAGACATATACCAAATCAGATCGGAGACGAGGACGCTGCGCCCTGGAAATTATGTGTGCCAACCTCATGGCGGCTAAGAGTCATGAGGGAAAATCATGACCAACCAAGCGCAGGACATCTGGGCGTACGCAAAATCATAGCACGGATCGCCAACAGGTATTATTGGCCTGGACTGTTCAGAGACGTCAGTCGGTACGTCAGACGATGCGAAACCTGTCAGCGGTAAAAACCAAACCAACAGGCACCAGCCGGCAAAATGTTATCACCCTTCGCGTGTCGCGTATCGCGTGTGTAAGATCGGGCGAAATCAATAAATGCTAACTCGGAGTCATCGGAGCAGGAAGATGTGGTTCTACCACGTTCTGCCTCGACACTCGGCCGTGAACGCCGCTAAGAATTGTGTAGGGAAGATGCTAAAATCACGAGTGATAATTAGTGCAAGATGTGCAAATATGTGTGAAGTGGATTGTCGGGGCCGGAAGATCTGGTACTACCACGTCCGGGTCCGACAAACAACAAGACACATTCTTTACGTGTTATCGCCACATTGGGTCCTCAAGCGGATCGTCGCGGCTGGAAGAAGTGGTCTCTACCACGTTCAGCTCCGACACCCGAACTTATGTGAAAACCACACACGAGAATAGGGCTTAGTACATATTCCAGATCTAGACGAGTAGGCAGCATGTCAGGCTGTAGAGTAGGAGAAGTATAGGTCGTTATGGCCGCCACCGCCCGCACAAAACCCACTGACAAATCCTCATCAATATAAAGCTACGCGTTAAGAACCAAACCCAGGTGACCCTGTCAACACAACGCCACCAACCGAGCAGGTAATCATTGCCAATATTTAAAATTTCATAATTTTGTGTTTAAGTTAAGTCAGACGTAAACTAGGATCGTATCCCCAGACATTGGTGTATCTACGTTTAGATGATTAAGTTACCCTGTATAGGTTAAGGTTTATATGAAAAAAAAGGAAATCAAATAAAACCAATACTGAAGAAGAGATTTGAGTTTGGCTTGAGGTCAGAAGAAGAGAAAAGAAGAATAAATTATTGTTTCGGACCCTGGGTACGGCGAGCGTATCCTCGGCGGCAAGAAAGGTCCTCACAATGGCGCCCGAGCAGGGACCTCAAGGCAAAATTTCAGAGTAGCCAAATTAAAGACTTGGTCAGTAGACACAGTATTTGGTCGGGAAAATTTTAACTTGTTCAAACCAATCAAACCTTAAATATACACTAACATTGATTAGGTAGGAGAACACCAGGCGTTACGGTCCACCATTATTTCTCAATAGGAACAGGGTAATCAGTTGATAGATTAATACACTTGCACCTCGTGAGTTAGAGAAAAAAAAAATAGTATAATAAATATACATACATATAGATACACCAATATAAAGTTATAACATATATACTTGGAAAAATTATCAGCCAGGTCACCCAGAGTAAGGGTGAAACATAGAAGCTAAAATATAAAGTGAAATTTAAAAAAAAAAGGTAGGTACTAAATCCGTAACCATCGACGCTTGAGCGGGATGGTTATGCACACATAAATTGCGCAACATAATATAACATAAACGACAGGTTGTTACACAGGACAACGAGCGCCAGTCAAGAGCGTTAGCTGGGTTTCGGTTAAATAATAAACGGAACCGCAACATAAAGAATAACGCCACTGGACCTCGGGCAACCAACTTGCTCGTTTATTCTGTAACACAAAATTGTATGGTTAAATCTAAAATTTGGTTTTCATTTATCCTAGAAAAAAAAGAGGGTAAATAAATAAACAACGGCACTGAAGAACGATCAACCATTGTAGAACTTCAGCAATAAATTCCAACAAGAATAGCTGCTGAATTTCCCCGCATAACGCACGGTTTGATCGTACCCATACACAGTAGCCAACCACTGCACCCTGGCCAATTAAGCAGTAGTCAGATACTAAAGCTTGCCAGTCGTAAGAGAAAAGAACTTAATTGTGTCTTTTCACCCAAAAACCCGAGGGGTGTGGTGGAGTAGACATTAAAATTTGAAATTAAGCACCGACATTTAATTGAAATTCTATATATCACATTGAAATCAACGTAATTTACTAATTTTCTTTACCACGTCGATTTCAGGGCTAAAGGTAAAGTAACATAATTTTTTTTTTAATAAATGAAACTTTGTTTTATTTAGCCCATTTGACGTGTGGCTGACGATTTACTCAGGATCAAAACCTCGTGGATTTATTCCCTACGAAAGGATGACCTGCAGATTTATGCAGAAGAATTCGGATTCAGTGCTGAGGGCACCGTGGAAGAGCTTCGCAAACGCTTCGCAAACGCTTCGCAGCCGCAGTGACAGATGGCGACGGCGATTTACAACTTCAAAAACGTTTGGCCGAATTAGAGATCAAATATAATGAGAAAAGATCGACCTCACCACGACCACAAATTAATTCCACTCCGCCTGACACGACCGGATCAACCGAATCCACCATGCCACCAGTTCGTGACGAATACCAACGCAGCGAGGAGCCAACCAAGTACTCGTATTTGCCGACTACCCCGGCCATAGTAGTCACAGCACCGTCTGACCAGGCCGTGGAAAAGCTACGATTGGAAGGGCCGACCATGAACAAAAAACATCAGGGCACCATGACCCATAGGCGAGTCATCGACCAGGTGAGGAAGTGGACTGAGAAATTTGACGGCAGCCAAGACCCAATAAATTTCATCGAACGTGTCGAAGAATTGATTGATGCGTACGGGCTCGACCCAGATCACCCAGGACGACCATGAGCGATTCAAGGGGTACAGTTTGGAACTGTTGGACTTGATGAGACATGCCAATTATACACCCGTCCAGAAGTTAGAACCTGTGTTTCGGAATAGCCGTCAGGATTATCAATTATATATCCGGCGGCGCGATTTCACCACATTTGATGAACTGTTAACCATGGCTGAAGATTATGAAATTCTGCAGGACGAGAGTAGACTTTCCCAAACCCCAACCGGACCTCGACGGGGGCTCCCCCAAGGTCGAAACCGAGATGCACCACGGCGAAATATGCTGACAATGTTCCCCAAATCTTATCAGGAGGAGGCAGCGCCACTCGCTCCCGTGAAACCCGATAATTCGAGGCCACCACCATATTGCCACTTGTGTGGCCGAGAAGGTCACCTTCCACGTCAATGCTGGAACAAACGGGTGATCTCTGGCTGTAATTGTGAGTCACCAGTGAACCCACAGCAAGAGGTCTATCAACAACCGGCCGCGGGAAACGCCAGCGGGCCCACCCTCGGAGGAGCAGAGGGTGTGGCCGACATTACCAGCCCTCAGGAGACATAAATTATTTACAAGCCGACGACAGCCATCTCTCGGCACGCGTGCGGGTCGGAACACAAGCCTTAATAGCAGCCATAGACACAGGAGCCACACGAAGTTTTGTGAGCCCAACTTTAGCCAGCAGGTTACGCACCCCGCTCAACAGTAGACCAACTACCACAAACGTGCGGTTAGCTGACGGCTCACGCAAGGTAGGGACAGACAGTCTTAGGGTGGCTATAACCCTGGGGAAGACGACCTGCCAAACAACATTATTGATATGACCCGGCGTTGCCGACGAATTATTACTAGGAAGGGATTTTCTAGCGCAGGCCAGAGCCACTTTTAGCTGCGGCGGGCAAAAAATCACCTTACAGCCTCTCGCGCAGGTCACAGATGAGGAACCTGCATGTACTACTGCCACCATCGGATCCACGGCCACCAATCCCTCGGTTGATGAATTTCTACGGGATGAACTCAAGAAATTTGAGGCACTAGAAGGTACGGCCAGGGTGGCACCCCACAAGATCGTTATGCAAGACGACCGCCCTCTAAAACAGCGGTATTTCCCACGAAATCCTGCAATGCAGGAAATCATTAATCAGGAAGTCGACGATCTACTGGCGAAGCGATGCATCGAACCTTCGCATAGCCCTCACAGCGCTCCGATTGTCTTAGTGAAGAAGAAGACGGGTACCTGGAGGGTATGCATCGACTATCGTCAACTCAACGCCAAGTCAGCGCCGGACGCATATCCCCTACCCCGAATACATCATATTCTGGATCGGCTAAGGGATGCTCGTTACATTAGCAGCTTAGATTTGAAGAACGGATACTGGCAGATCCCGATGGATCCCGAGAGTAAACAGTACACCGCCTTCACCGTCCCAGGACGTGGCCTATTTCAGTGGAGGGTGATGCCATTTGCACTACATTCTGCCCCAGCTACTTTTTAGCGCACGCTTGATCAAATAATCGGGCCAGAAATGGAACCACACGCTTTCGCTTACCTGGACGACATTATTGTCACGGGCAGTACCAAGGAAGAACACCTTAAGAACCTGAAGGAGGTTTTCCGTCGGCTGCGAGAAGCAAATTTGAAACTCAACGTGGATAAGTGTGAGTTCTACAGAGCAGAAACGAAATATTTGGGACACTTCGTGAGCGGTGACGGCATACACACCGACCCCGATAAGGTAAATGCCATCAAGAAGCTGACCCCGCCCACCAACCTGAAAGAATTTAGGAGCTACCTAGGAGTGGCCTCCTGGTACCGACGATTCGTGCCGGACTTCGCCACTATCGCTCATCCAATGACTCTATTAGTAAAAAAGGGTAAACACTGGAAATGGGGGCCTGAACAACAGGCTGCATTCGAGACATTAAAACAGAAACTCACGGAAGCCCCTGTCTTGGCCTGCCCTGATTTCAGCAAGACTTTCGTACTGCAGACGGACGCCAGCCACTACGGGCTGGGTACAGTATTAACACAAGAGTTCGAAGGTGTTGAACGTGTGATCGCCTATGCCAGCCGACATCGTATACAGGCTGAGAGGAACTACAGCCCCACCGAAAAGGAGTGCCTCGCCATTGTTTGGGGCATACGGAAAATGCGCTGCTACCTAGAAGGGTACAAATTCGTGGTGATCACAGACCACTTATCCTTAAAGTGGTCAAATTCCATAGAAAGCCCATCAGGCCGTGTAGCAAGATGGGCACTGGAGCTCCAACAATATAATTTTGACCTTAAGTATCGCCGAGGCAAATTGAATGTCGTGGCAGATGCACTCTCTCGAAGTCCATTGGAACACTTAGGCAGGACCACCAGTCAGTCTGAAGGAAGACCGGTGTGTGCATGGCTAGATCGACGAAAAGCGGAAGTGCGTGAAGATCCTACAAAATTTTCAGACTACATCGAGGAAGATGGAAATTTATACAGACATATACCAAATCAGATCGGAGACGAGGACGCTGCGCCCTGGAAATTATGTGTGCCAACCTCATGGCGGCTAAGAGTCATGAGGGAAAATCATGACCAACCAAGCGCAGGACATCTGGGCGTACGCAAAATCATAGCACGGATCGCCAACAGGTATTATTGGCCTGGACTGTTCAGAGACGTCAGTCGGTACGTCAGACGATGCGAAACCTGTCAGCGGTAAAAACCAAACCAACAGGCACCAGCCGGCAAAATGTTATCACCCTTCGCGTGTCGCGTATCGCGTGTGTAAGATTGGGCGAAATCAATAAATGCAAACTCGGAGTCATCGGAGCAGGAAGATGTGGTTCTACCACGTTCTGCCTCGACACTCGGCCGTGAACGCCGCTAAGAATTGTGTAGGGAAGATGCTAAAATCACGTGTATGTGTGCAAATATGTGTGAAGTGGATTGTCGGGGCCGGAAGATGTGGTACTACCACGTCCGGGTCCGACATCCAACAAGACACATTTTTTACGTGTTATCGCCACATTGGGCCCTCAAGCGGATCGTCGCGGCTGGAAGAAGTGGTCTCTACCACGTTCAGCTCCGACACCCGAACTTACGTGAAAACCACACACGAGAATAGGGCTTAGTACGTATTCAGATCTAGACGAGTAGGCAGCCTGTCAGGCTGTAGAGTAGGAGAAGTATAGGTCGTTATGGCCGCCACCGCCCGCACAAAACCCACTGACAAATCCTCATCAATATAAAGCTAGGCGTAAAGAACCAAGCCCAGGTGACCCTGTCAACGCAACGCCACCAACCGAGCAGGTAATCATTGCCAATATTTAAAATTTCATAATTTTGTGTTTAGGTAAAGTCAGACGTAAACTGGGATCGTATCCCCAGACATTGGTGTATCTACGTTTAGATGATTAAGTTACCCTGTATAGGCTAAGGTTTATATGAAAAAAAAGGAAATCAAATAAAACCAATACTGAAGAAGAGATTTGAGTTTGGCTTGAGGTCAGAAGAAGAGAAAAGAAGAATAAATTATTGTTTCGGACCCTGGGTACGGCCAGCGTATCCTCGGCGGCAAGAAAGGTCCTCACTACAATAGGCAGAATGTGCTGAAGCAAGTGTTATGGCTTTGTGCAACCCAAAATCGAAGCTTTGGAGCCCAGCGATGCGATGTTGTTGTTGCTGCTGGCAGCTCTAAGTAAAACTGGTTTCTGCTGCGTTTGTTGTTGTTGTTGTTAGATTGTGTTTGTCTTAATTTATTTAATTATTTGTTACAGGTTTTATTTTTATTAATTCTATTATTGTTTTGTTGTTTGATGTTTTTTGTTAGTTTTTTGATGTTTTTTGTTAGTTCCATTATTGTTTTGTTGTTTGAAGGGTTTTTTTCCTGTTTCCGTGTTTGTTGGTTTTGATGTTGTTGTATATTGCAGCTGGTTATGGTTTTTTTTTATTTTTCTTTCATTTTTTTTTTTTTATTTTATTTATTTAAGCACAAAACATTGGACGAACACTTATTTAACGACGGACGTTTTACAAAGTAACGAAACCAAGCGCAGACACTGGATTCTTATTATATGAACATATATTATTCCTATAAATTATTTTTTTGCACTATGCGGTTAAAAACACAAGTAAAAGTCTTTATTTAAAATTTTATTTATGTTTAGTCATTTAAAAAGAAACTTCAAGAATCACGACGGAAATAAATACAACGACGGAACATAAACAACCGACTTTTAAAACGCATCAAGGGGACTGTCGGGCACGTCTATGCCCCTTGAATGCACGATGTCAACCAGTGATGTGATTTGGTGGCATTTCGGGCTCATTTTGTGGGAGTCCCAAAGTGTTGGACTTCGAATGAGTACGTGGAATTTTCTACTGTGTCATAATTTTGAAAACTTTAAATTCTTTACAAAACTGGTTGGCATCACTTTTTTGTTATTTTTTACAATTGTTCGTTCAATTGGTGTTTCATTGATTTTAAATATGCAAAAAAGGGATTAGTTTATTAGCAATGTATGTTTTCATTGTTTAACAGTCTACATTAGGCTGGGCCGATATTTTTTCTTTTTAATACACAACAGGTATTAAAAGTAAAAGTTATTTTAGCGCTGATTTAAAATACGCTTACCATTATTAAAATTAATATAACTTTTGGCCCTCTGCAAGAGCATTGCTGAGTGAAATATTTTCAATTTTTATCAGGTGTTTTATAAAGAAAATTTCGCCCATATTTGCAGCTAATTAACTAATTTGAGTCACTAAATTCAATAATCAACATTAAAAGCGTATGAGTGATTTTTTCATATCTTTTATTTATGTTTTAGGTTTATGTATTTTGTTAAATTATTTTGTTTATTGTGTTTAGTTTTAAGCAAAAATAGTTTTAATGACGATTTTCGGTTTAAACGATCTAAAAGTATTATGATTAAGTATTCGCAAGTAGGCAGAACTTTAATAAAATTGCTGAATACCTGTTATTATGTGGAAAGGTAGTACAAATAAGAAAATTTTTAGTCATAAAAGCTCTGGTAGAGGGCTTTGAAGATAAGTAAAAATACACAACTTTTAATAACTATTAGTGGTATTCAATTAACGCCGTATTTGTGATGTAAATAGCGTATATGCCGTAAGTTCATACAACTTACCACATATACGCAGTTTACATCACAAATACGTCGTTCATTGAATACCACTATTGTGTTTCGAAAAACCAAAAACAAAATTTTCCATATAGCATCGGCCCAACCTAATGTACATAACAAAGTTTTTCGATAAATATAACAAATTTTACCCAAAACAAAAGTTAAAGTACTGCCTTTTTTATCAATTTAGAAAGTAAAACCTTCCTTAATACAACGTTAAGTCAGAAAAACATCACAGCTAAGTTATAGCAAGTTATTCCATTCAAGAATTGTTACGCAAGCATTGCTACGAAAAAAAAAAATTATCAGTTTCATTCATAATAAATGAAATAAGTCATATTATTATTTATGATAGTACAAGTTCCTGGCGGCCTTGGCACAGTCGGTAGAGTGTGTGGCCCATACGCCAGAGAACCCTGGTTCGAATTCCACCTGACACAGAAAGTTTTTTCAATTGAATTAATTTTTCTGTTCGGCCGTCACCACTCTGCAGACAATGGCAAGCCTCAGAGAGTCAAAACTGCCATGAAAAGCTTCTTGAGATCATAAGCCGTTCGAATCGGCATAAAACATGTAGGCCCAGTTCTCGATAATTTGTGTTCAAACGTTTCACAACACGCACAACACAATTGATCATAAGAAGCTCGGTCAAAATCCTTTCAAGGGCTGAAATGGACATATAGTTTTGTTTTTTTTTAGTACAAGTTCCTTATACGACCCTTACCACAAATAATTGGTACAGGTGCATTATTTTACAAAATAGCTTTTTTGGCAATTTATTTAATCAAATCAAATTTATTTATCAAATTACATAACATAACATTATAAAAAAAAACATTATAAAAAAATACAAATTACATGGATCAATTGAAGCAAATAAAAACAAATGTGGCCGAAGTTCAAAAATGACAAGTCGTGATTTACGGGCATTTGCCACTATTGTGAAGAAAAACAGACGAAGTGCAGTTCGAAATTTGGCAGCGATATGGTCAGAAAAGATTGGAAAGTCCGTTGGTCGCGAGTGTACCCGAAAAAACATTCATAAGCTCGAGTATGGTTTTTATAAGGTATGTTAAAAAGTTAAATTTTATTTAATCTGAAATTTCTTAAACATTTTTTTTCAGGCCAAAGAAAAACCTTTACTTACTACGTTGCAAAAGAAAAAGCGGTTATTATGGGCTTAAAGCGGTTATTAAAGTATTGCTTAAAGCGTACGGTGAAGTTTCCAGCGAGTGTTATGGTATGGGGATGTATGTCTTCAAAAGTCGTTGGGGCCATATATTTCATTGACGGTATCGTTAATGCCCAAAAATACATTGATATTTTGGAAATCAATTTGCTTCCTTCGGTATCTCAAATTAGTTTCTCTGAAGAATTTACGTTTCAACAAGACGGTCGTCTTCCCATACCGCTTAGACAACAAAAAACTGGCTGCAAAATAAAGCTATTAAGGCCTCTGAATTGGCCTTCATCCAGTCCAGACCTTAGTCCCATCGAATCGCTTTGGGCGATAATGAAACGCCGTTTGCGAAACGATCCACAAAGAACTGTTTACAGTTTAAAACATAAAATTCTGGAAATTTGGAACTCATTAACTCCAGATGAGTGCTACGGTCTTATAAAAACAATGCCAAAACGAATGGAGGCCGTCATTAAAGTCAAAGGCGATGTAAGACAATATTAACCTTACATTTTCTAACTGTACCAATTTTTAATGGTCGCGCAAAGAAAAAACTGAATTACAATTCATATTAAAAAATATTTTTTTAGTCTTCTGCATTGAAATTTTGTTGTGTTCTTGAAAAAGAAATAATAAACTGTAATAAACAATTGAAATTCACAAAAAAAAAAATATGCGATAAATTTTATAACATTTGGTAAACAAACTACTAAGTTCAAAAATCCAGTTGTACCAATTATTTGTGGTTAGTGCTCGTATATATGTACATAATGTACATAACATAAATATAGTATACATTATAAAATATACTATACACGTACATGTACATATACTATAATGTACATAATAATGTACATAATTTTATTTGTCTCAATGAATTGTTTTTAAAATTCAGATTTTTTTGGTTTTACATGAATATATGAAATTTTTTTTTTTTTTATAAATTATTAATTATAGGTATAATTATTTTGGTGGGATTTTTTGAGGGTTTTTCGTGAGTAGATACGATAGGCGGTTCTGGATCTAGGAGCATAGGAGCTGATGACGTCAGCACGTGTGCATATACGTTTTGTGTTTATGTATGTGTGTTTAAGCAAGTATATTAACCGTATCACAATAACTAACCTATATTTGACCCCGCCTCCATCGTTAGGCATTTAAGACATTTTAAAAAAAAAATTTTTTTTTTAAATGGCCCTTCATGTGTGTACTTGTTGATTTTTTATCAATTTTTTCTGATTTTTTTTCCCCCAATCTTTTTTTTGCGAATATTCACTCACCTTATCTCAGTTCCTACTATATTATGAAATTCTAAAAATGTCAAATAACACTGTGGAACAAATTCAGGTTAGGAAAAGTTAGGTCGATTATGAGAGTGAGGGGTGAAAATAGAGGCTAAATTAGAAGACCTGTATCGCGGCGTTTGTTTATGTTAGTTCGAATTTTTTTTTAACCGACATTCACCTTCAAACCATGGAAACAAATGATATCGATGAAATTTATTTTTGGCGCAGTTCCGACCCATTTTATTCCAAAAATAACACTTTGAAAATGTTCGTCACCTCATACTCGACGTTTTATTAATTCTAAATTTTTACGGGATTCAAACTGGCTGTAGCGCTCGTAACTGTCAAGCTTCGAGAAAATGTGCCCCAAACGGTTTTCGTCAGTGACTGCTGTGGCCGACTTGTGCACAATTTGGACGTAACACTCGGTGTTTTGCGAGTGACAAGGATAATCTGTTAAAACATATAAAATGGTAAATACGATTTGATATATGACGACAATATTATGTCATTTATTTCATAAAATGAATTCCTACTATAATGCTCATCTGGAATTTTAATAATGTTATTCGAGTACTGCAGATCAGTCAACTGCTCTTGAGTAAAAAACTGAAGACATGGTGGCTCAGTGATCTGAAATTTGGTCCAATCGATCATTTCAGTGTATGTTGTGCTGCTATATTGGATAAAGGACTGGTGGCTGGGTCCACGAAATTGCCGAATACGACCTGATAGGTTTGAGCAGGCTTCAAAAATTTTGCTATATCCATCTGCACACACCGACGCATCCGGATCAGTAATCATCGACAGTAGTATATTTTCATGGTGAAAAAAGTATGGGTTGTTGTCGATGGTCGGTTTAATGGCTATCTGAACGTAGTTCGGCAAATCGCGAATCCATGAAATGTATTTGAACACATTGCGGCTGCCATGAATGGCTAGTGGTTGACTTTAAACTAAAACCAAAATGGCGCATACACTCTGACGACAAAAAATACTTGCAGGTGCAGTTGAATGCGAAAACAAAAATATGATGCGATGACAACAACAACGACCGCTTGGAAAAACAAGCTGTTTTTATTTGACTGGCATTGCCTCAACGAAAAATGTTAATATTTATTTTAAAAAATTACGACAGTTTTCCTAAAGTCTCGAACAGGGGCTTTACACAATACAACGGCTGTGATTTTATAAAAACAGTTGCGATTGAAAAAAACAAAGTTTTTTTTAACTAATAAAAAGTCAAGTATGAGGTGACGAACATTTTTAAAGTGTTATTTTTGGGATAAAATGGGTCGGAACTGAGCCAAAAAAAAATGTTATCGATATCATTTGTTCCCATGGTCTTAATATTTTTTAATGAGCTTTAATTATTTGACATTTTAAGAATTTCATTAAATAGTAGAAACTGTGATATGGTGGGTGAATATTCGCAAAAAAAGATTCTAGAAAAAAAAAAATATTTGAAAAAATTTAAAAAATCAACAAGCACACACACAAAAAATTTTAAGAATCGGACAAGAAACACCGAAGATATAAAAAAAACCAAAAAAAACATCATAGGGATCAATTAAAAAAAAAAAAATTTTTTTGAAAATGTAAATGTCTTACGATTGAGGCGGGGTCAAATGTAGGTTTACTTTTCTGCCATACAAGGTGATACGGTCTAAAGTACATAAAGTACATATTTTATGTGAACGTACATATTTTGTATATGTGTTATTATTGTTTTAACAAGTGGACGAGCATATTTTGATTATGTATGTGTATGTATAGTAGCTATGGTATAGTGACCCTATAGGAACAAACTAACTTGTTTTTAAAAACAACTAATTAAAAAACTAATTTAAAATAAACCAGTATATGAACTACTTTGAATTATATTAAGGCGGCAACTACTCTGATTTTGACATGTTTTAATTGCAAATTTTTATTAGATTACAAGTTTATATATATTTAACCATGTTATTTCATCAAATAATATTAACTTTAGGCCATCAGTAATAGTTTTCAATTGGTTATTTTAAAGTCATTAAAAAATAATTTAAATATAACTATTTTAACAAGTAGTTGAAAATATATGCAGACGAAAATCAATTGACTTATTTAGCGGACATCACCATACAAAATATGTTAGTTCGTTCTATGGAAAAAAGTCAGAATTTCAACTAGTTGTGGTTGACAAAAAACTACTTTTAAATTAGTTGATTTTCCTACAGGGGAGGTATGAAGATTCTTAATATTGGTATTTCGACACGCTGGGACATTTTATTTTGTGAGGTTTGATAAAAAAATGCATGAGCCAAAAAATTAAGGGGATGGGAGAGGGGTAAGTGGCGTCTCATCAAGGTCAAAGGTAAAAAATTGGGAGGTTTTCAGACAAATCTGACCACAGCTGCTCAGGAATCGCCAATAGGATGGCGGATTGTATGACCAAACCTTATTAATTTTTCATCCCCAACATTTTTTCCAAACATACTTACCCCCTATCTCCACCCCTTAAGGGGGTTTCCGTACAAAAGTGACTTTTATTAAATATACTTCCAATGCTCCCACTTCTACCAGGATGCCCCTAGGGGATTGAAATTGATGGCCAATCACCATTAATTTATCCTTTTCAATATTTCTTCTGAAAAATTTAACCCCTTACCACCACCCCTTAAGGGGTCAACCATACAAAATAACCGCCTCCAGTGTGTTCTAAGAATATTTATTTGTATCACTGACCCACATTAATTTTTCATCCCCAACATTTTTTCCACACAGAATAACATTCTAAGTGTCATTTATTTAAAAACACACGTTTCTAACTTAAAAATACGTTAAGAGAAAATAAAGTAGGAAAATAAATAAATCAAATTTCAATTTGATATGTGTGTGTTTACGTTTACAATTTGATGCAATTCGATACTGTCTGTTATTAAAAGTGATAGATTGATGCAACGAGCTTGTGATAGCTCTTGTAAGTGTTATATATTTAAATTGGTGAAGGTGTGTTAACAAAGGTGTAAAAAGTATGTTTTGTGTCATCACCAAAAACTTGAAAAATTGTCGATAAAGATAGCTTGTCTAGTGAGCGACTTAAAGCGACTTACAATTAGTGAACATGTTTTGTCTTGTGTGAAGTAAATATCAAATTCGAAACTTGCAATGGCTTCAACATCGACCGGCGTTGTGAGCAGCTTAATATCGCATACTGGCATTTATTTAATCGGGCAACCATGCATGACCATATTTGGAACAAAGCTGCCGTCCAGAAAATAAGTGTTGAAAATGTTCTGTTCTGGAACACGAAATTGAGGAATGAGTGCAGACAATAGTGCATACTTGGTGACTGACGCAGTTATAATTTTTTGACGTCAAGCGTTTATTCCAACAAAATGCAGAAGTGAAGAGAAAAAAGTTATTACGTTACTCGATGAATAGAAAGCCTTGCACAAATATACGAAGAGAGGCGGCGCAACACAAGAAAGAAAAGAAAAAGCTTTTGTCAACATTTTGGAAGACTTATTTGATATAGCGCTCACCCAAGCACTGGAAGTGATACCAAACCCGGAAGACGCGGAATTTTTGCGACTGCAAAGACTGAAAGGCCGTCAGGGATGCATGGCTGGTGTTGACCTAATAGAATTTAAAAAACAAAAAAGACCAGCGGAAAGAGAAACACAAGAAGAAGTACGAAAAAAAACAATTAAAATTTGTAACACAAAACGTAACAGTGGGTGAGTTCATATATAAATATAATGTCTTATAGCCATGTGTCGATATTTTAGTAGCAGTGAATAAAAAGTAGAAAATTTACCCATGACTACTTATATGTAATTTTAAGTTAATTTGTTTATTTGTGCTAAATTTGTAAATTGCTGTTTACATGTGAAATTTAAGTTACGAAATTTTCATTCATGAGTGATATTGATTCGAGTGAAATGGAAATTATAAATCGTGCATCCCTTCGAGAGTGCCGTTCACAAAATCGAGAAAAGATAGCAGAATGCATGAAAGAAAACCAACAGGTAAAATCATACTATTATGTTTTTTTTTGTTCAGTTCCTTTTCTGATTTGCACCGATTCCCAATTTTATATGAAATCCCTGATTCCCACATTCCGATTACCTTTAAATACCCCCCAAATTTTAAAAATCCTATTAATTTGGCACTACTGATATTTAACGTTTCTATGATATATTCCTTTTTTAGTTGACTGAAGCAAAATTGTTCACCGTGCACGTGGGATGGGAAAATGCTGCCGGACTTGCAAGGTACAAAAAAAGTTGATTGTCTCCTCGTTATCGTCACTTATGATGGAAGGGAACAGCTATTGGGTGTGCCGAAGGTACCGTCAGGTAAGGGAAAAGGCAAACACATTGCAGAGGCCGTATACAAGCTGTTGCGGGAGTGGAAAATTGATGAACGCATTGTATGAACGCAAGCGATTTCATTCGACAACTATGTCAATAAACACAGGTCCATTTCAAGGTGTGTAGCATGTAACGTTTTGATGTTAGAGGATTTTCTTTTTTTCTGTGAGCGAACTGCGGTTGCACGCTTGAACTTCCGGCTCTGGCTCGTCGGCAATCGGGGTGGAGTTCAAATCGCAACTCACAAATTGTTGCTACTTACAAATTATTTAAAATTTGCGTGAATATTTAGAGAGAAAAAAAAGAATCGAAGAGATATTAAAAAAAAGAAGGAAATGGATATAGCTGCATAGACACTAAAATACTACAACAAAGAAATGGCTTTTTTTTTGTGGTGATCGATGATGACTTTGATTCACCATTGCCCTCCCCTCCATGATCAGCGTTCATGACCAAATGAAATACACTGATCCCTTTAAAATGTTCACACCCAAACGAACTGATGCCAGAAATCAACCACAAGATTTTATAAATCCATCATTTTTATAAATTTATTCACAAAAAGCTTTTAAAATATGATCCACAAGGTTTCGTGAAAATCATTTCAAGAATGGCTTACAAGTATTATAAAAGCTAAGACCATGTTTTAATTTAAAAAAAAAATAGTTTTAGTATAATAATAAATTTTTTCATTTTGGTTTTACTTAGTATTACAGGGTTGTCAATATTCGAAGCGCCCATCTGGCAATACTGTAACTTTCCGCAGTGATGCCAAATCGACTAATGACATACCGCGTTTGAAGCGTCATTCCAAGCAAATGTTTACAATGGAACAGTACACGCCACGCGAACGCTCTAAAATTGTTGAAATTTACATTCAACAAAACAAGTCAATAGTGAAAACTCAACGTGCTTTCAAAAAAATAAATAAAGTGAAAAGTGCGCCTTCCAAGAAAACAATTTATCGTTTGTATGAAAGATTTACAACTGGTAATACTCTTGGTAACCCAAAGAGGTCAAATAAAAAGCGACCAAGGCGATCGGCCGTTCTTTTTCGATGATGATAATGACCACAGAGTTACTGTCAATCAGGAGCGTTATCGCGATATGATAAACAATTTTTTCATGCCAATCGTTCGTCGGAAGCGTATGAGGCGCGCCACCACACACAAGCCGCACTACAATCGATTTAATCGATTTATAATCGTTTAATAAAATGGGCGCTTCGAATATGGGCAACCCTGTATATAGTATTGAGTATGGTATTTTCAAATTAAAAATGAAGAAAAATATCCTTAAGTTATTATTTATTTTTTAAAAAAAAATATGTCTATTCCAATTAAGCGAAGTATACTAAAAATTTGTTTGTTTGTTGGGGAACTAAATTAAAAATGGAACATGAAAGTTCAATGAACTATTGTTAAATAAAAAAAAGAATTCATTTCCATGCAAATTAAGAGTTGTTAAGTGGCATTGCCATATCGCAAATATAAATGTAAACATTATTAAAAAAAACATAAGAGCATCAATGAGAGAGGAAAAAAAAGAGAAACATATTAAAGTGAAAGAGACTTACATTGTATGGTGTTGGTGCTCCCACGATGAAAGTACTTTCATAGTAAGAGTGTACCTGCTATAAATATTGTTAAGCAAATTAAGTTGTTGTTTCAAGTGAAGTTTTACCATCACATACTTTTTTCTTTCTTTTTTCCCCCTCCCCCCCCCCCCCCCCTCCTCATAGTTACAGTTCATGCCATAATGCAAACTTAATAAATAAAACTAGAGAGGAGAAGAAAAAGCATGTTATTTATTTTTATATTAATTTTTTTTTTCTTGTGCGAAGATTTTGAGGTTAGGTTTTTTCGCTTGCTTTTATGTATATTTTTTTCTTTGTGTGTTTCGTATGAATATGATTTAATATTTCTATTATTTATTAACTTTACTTTATGGCATTTTTGTTTTTACTTTTTTCACTTATTTAGCACAATTTTTAGATTAACTATAATTTTTTTTTGCAATTTAAAACTAAAATTTAACATTTTCAATTAGTTTTTTTTTTCTACTTTTAATATTTTAAATTAAAAACTTTACTTGATTTTAACCCAATTTTAACTTTTTCTTCACTTAAGGTTTTTTCATTTTGATTAATCGAGCGATTTTAAATGTTAGGCTTTCGGTTCGCGACACGTCCGTCCGCTTTGCCTGATCTTTTGAACTAATCCCACAATGTTCTATGCTTGAGCTGGTCGATTGGTGAGAAAATCAGGTGAAGAGATGGAATTGCAATTTAATGCAGAGGTGAGCATAAATTTGGTGCCAATCTGTTGATTAATTAGAATTAGAAAAAACTTTTTTTTTTTTTTTTTTAATTTTACCCTCGTGAGAAAATGGCACCAAATGAGATGAAGTTCTCCAATAATTGTGGTGAATTTATTCTGAGCCAAGAACATTTAATTTGCGCGTTTATTTAAAATAAAATAATATTGCTCACGTAAAATCATATTCATTAAAGATTGATTTTAGTTCTCAATAGAATAAATTGCAATTTTATGAGTTTCAAATTCTGTATTTGAAAACATGGCACTATTCAGAAAAATGATTTTTATATAAATGAATTTCATTTCTTACCATGCAATTTGAGGTTTAATTTTGAATTATTATAGTTAATGTTTTTAATTATATAATATTTAAAGAAAACATTAACTTTAATTTAGGGAACAATGATTTGAACAAAGGTGGACTGTCTCGTTCGGTGCTGGATTTAGAAAGACCGACGATAAAAATTAACCACGCCGTGTTACCTTCGTTTCTAGTCACGTTGTTAAAACGCCATTATTATTAACAAAAACATATCAAGAAAATTTAGGTAGATCGTTGGTGAAAAATGGTAAGCACTGACCGTCGACATGTAGGGGGCCAGTTGGCCGGAAGTCAATCAAAGGGAGGCTAGGATGTAAAAAAAATAACAATCATTTAAGTAAAAAATAACGCAAAGCTACAAGCGCCGGTACAGGTGCGTCACCATTGCTTGAGCAATTTTTGAAACGCGATCTCTTATATATGCCATGCAGAAATCACATTTATGAACTGGTATTGAAAAAAGTGTTCGAAGTCAAATTTGGTAAAACTTCAGGCCCAGGAATGCTTATGTTTTCACGTTTCAATGATGATTGGGACAATTTAAGAGACAAAATCTTCAGTCCTGGCATAGAAGACGATGTAGTCGCTGTCAAAACCCCTGTTCATGTCCAATTTCCCATTAAGTCATTTTGTTTGGCTCAGCTAAATAAAAAGCATCCCAGAGCAGACTACAAGGATCCGAAAATGGTTCTCTTGTTCCTAGGCAAAAACGTTCCCAATTACCGTGTCAGACCACCAGGAGCCTTCAGTCATGCTAGATGGATGGCAAAGGCCATATACTGCCAAAAAATATTTTTATTTCGAAAGCATTTTTGTTTGACCGAAAAAGAACTTAGCGGGATCCGCGGTATTTGTATTTTTATAGTAATACTTTACGTGAAAGCTTGGTTTAGCAGCACCAGGGCTATAGAAGCCCCCAATCAAGATTTAAATTTTTTGACTAAGGCTGCTGAGTATGCTTCAATTGACCAGATTGTTTCAAATAAATTGATGGCGAAGTTCTGTGGACATCTTTGGTATCTCAGTGGCGAAGCTGTAGTTCTTGCTTTATTCGATCCAAGCGTCTCCTACGAAATCAAACGGAAAATGACTGAAGCAATTCGTGAGTTTGATATGGAGGAAAGCAAGGACTTAGTTTCTGAGGAGGAGAGTGAGACATCATCTGACGAAAATAGTGACGACGACGGGAAAGACATCGACAAAAACCCTGAAATACATTTTTATCAAGGCGTTAAACAATTAAAATTGGATTGGAAGCAATTAAACAAGGAATTAAATACAAAAGATTTAAGTCATTTCGTCACGACTGAGACACCAAAATTTTTTACAGGCTTCAAATTGCCGACAGACTTCATTTTCATCGAACCAGAGACTTGGGAAGACCGCGAAGACTACCAGCAAGCGCAAGAGGTCGTGAGTAAATTACATGTTGTCAACGATGCTGCCGAAAGAGGCGTAAAATGAAAAAGAAAAACAATTTTTACTTCAGGTCGTCAGCGCCAACCGCAAAGAATATCCTTCACACAATAAAAATGAATTTATATAATTCATCGGAATAAGCAATAATAAAAAAAATGCATTATTGAATGTTAATTCAAACTCCCAATTTTTTTAAAAAAATTGGAATCTATTTCCTGAAGAAGTATTTATAAGGTTAATTTGTTTCAAAGTGGTTTTAACGTTTATTTGTTTAGGAAACCTCCGAGGGGAGCAGAAGAGCGTAAATTCATCAGAAATAATCTAAGGTATGAAAACTTAATGCGGATTATTGATAACATCCACCCATTTAGTAGCGCATTGGAAGGTTAAAAAGTGCCAAATGCCGTAAGAAAGTCAATTTTGTATGGGTGACCCCTTAAGGGGTAGAGGTAAAGGGTTAAAATGTTCAGAAGAAATATTGAAGAGGATAAATTAATGAGGGTTGGCCATCAATTTTATTCCCCTAGGGACATCCTGGTAGAAGTAAGCGGATTTGAAGTAAATTTAGAAAATGTCACTTTTGTGAAACTTTTTTGAAACCCCCTTAAGGGGTGGAGATAGGGGGTAAGTATGTTTGGAAAAAATGTTGGAGATGAAAAATTAATGAGGTTTGGTCATAGAATCCGCCATCCTATTGGCGATACCTGAGCAGCTGTGGTCAGATTTGTCTGAAAACCTCCCAATTTGTTTACCTTTGACCTTGATGAGACGCCACTTACCCCTCTCCCATCCCCTTACTTTTTTGGCTCATCCATTTTTTTATCAAACCTCATAAAATAAGACTTCCCAGCGAATCGAAAAATCCTGCACTATTCCATAGCTAATGCATATGTATGTGTTTAAGCTAGTGGACAGTCATATTTCATGTATTTGTGTGTATTATTATTGTTAAGCAAGTAAACATATATAATTTTGTTTATATTTATTGTGTAAACAAGTCCACATACATACATAACGATACTTAGAACTTATCAAATTTAATATAGTAAAGGGGATTTAGGGTGTATTATTACCTTGAGCTAGTATGATTTAGTAGGGGGGCTAATAATTCAAATAATTGTTCACATTATCACTCGGTGTATGTATCTATAAAAACACTATGTAGTTTTTCTGTTTAGATATTCTTAAAGCAGAACTCTAAGCTAAGCTAAGTGTGTTTAAGCAAGTGCACGTACATATTTTATGTATGTTGTATGTGTTGTCGTTGTTTTCGGCTGATAAAATGTTCTCGAAGCTCTGTGTGTGTTGTTTTTGTTTTCGACTTCTAAAATGTTCTCGAAGCTTCTTTGTGTATTGGTATTGTTTAAGGAAGTGGACGTACATATTTTATATATATGTTTGTGTGTCTAAGCAATTGGACGTGCATATTTTGTATATGTGTTCTTATTGTTTAAACAAGTGGACGGACATATTTTGTGTATGAATGTATATGATAGTTGTTAAGCAAGTTCGCATACAAACATACATAAAACTTATCAAAGCGGGGATTTTAGGGGGTTTTATTAACTTTATATAGTATGATTTAGTAGGGGGCTAATAACCCAAGCGACCCCCCGCTTAAGCTACTACTATATTGAAAATAATTATTTACATCACTCGGTGTGTATATCTATAAGTTGATGATGTCGCAGTTTTTGTTTAGACATTCTTAAAGCAGGACTGTAAGCTAAGCTGATATATAGTTTATTACCGTTTATAATTTTATTCTTTAGGAACGGTAAAGGTTTAAGGGTTAGAATATTTGAACAGGTTTGGGTGTAGTAATAGCATTTTTGCTGGCTTTTATATAACATTACAGTCGACAGCAAAAGTTGTCTCAGTTTTACACTAAAATTAACTAGCTGTTTCTTTTATTAAAAAAATGAGGCCTACCATCAAAGTTAATCCAGCGGCGGGGATTTAGCTGGGTGCATTAACTTGAACTAGAATGTTTTATTAGGGGGACTAATACCCCAGACGGTCCACCAACTGACGCTCCCACTTTAATTCATTATTTATATCATCACTCTTGCTGATGTTGCAGTTTTTGTTTAGATACACAGTGCAACACGAAAAAAAATAACCATGTACGGACACCACTACGTGATAAAATACAAAAAAAAAGACACCTGTCTTGCAGTTTTGCCCAAAGTCATCCAGGTTTTTTTTTTATGGGCCCCCAAAGAAGTGGGGCCTTGGTGTCATTTTTGGAAAAAAGTGATAATTTTCTCAAGCTCATATCTTGCAAACCGTTCGGAATTTTGATTTACTCTCTGAGGCAAAGTTCTAGCTCTTGTCATAAAGAACAAAAATTATAAAATAAAAACAAAACATATAAAATAAAAAAAAACTTCATCTCCAAGGCCCAAATCGCAAAAAACTTTAAAAAATGCGCGAAAAATGGCCCAAAAAGCGTTTTTTTTTATTTTCCGCTTTTACGAACAAATTTACTTTATGAAAAATGCGCCAATTTTCTTTGGCCTGGATGGGCTTACAGCGCTGATTAAAACCCCAGTTTTTTTAAGGAGGCCGATCCAACTTCTTGACATGTATGGCCTTTATAGCTTGAGTATATAATCGCTTATATCTCACCCATTTCTTATCCGATCTGGTTGAGATGGGTATCATTGAGAAGACCTTTGAAAGCGCTATAAATCTGTATATAAATATGTTAATTTTTATCATTCATTGGGGCAAATTTTCATCACTCTTGGGGCAAATTAAAAAGAAAAAAAGATTTTTTAACCTCACTTTTTTAATAAAAATCTGGTTTTTCTCTTCCTAGACTCAGTAACACTGAGACAACCCTTCAAGCTTTTTTTAAGGTATAATACTCGCATTAACCCTTCTAAGACCGGATATAGTGAGGTTTTTCTAACAAAAGTACTTTCTGGGAGCCAAAATTTCGCTTAAAAACAATTGAAGTGTAAGAAAATAAGGGATTTCTTAAAAAAATGTTGATTTCAAAACTTTGAACGTAAATAATTGTCAGTCAGGAGGTGTGAGTTCACCTTCACTGATAGTAAGTGCATTCTAATAAAAATTCTCAAGCTGGTGGGTGAGTTCCCGTGCCCAAACTATCAAACAACTACATGGAAGCAAACATCTGCATTGAATTCACATAAAAACAACCCAAAATATAAAAAAAATACCTGGAAACACATTGTAGCTCTTGTCATAAAGATGAAATTGTGAACATATAAAATCAAAAAAACTTGTATCAAAAAACTACCTGGAAGCAAACATCTGCATTGAATTCACATTGTAGCTCTTGTCATGTTTAATGTCTTGTATGTTTAATTAACGCTCAAAAATGAAATGTGCCTGGCCACGTGTTTGTCCAAGGGTTAACACCGTTTAGGTAGCGCTTAGGTATCACGCGATCACGCACCGACCGCAGCAGCACAGGCACATGCCTTTTCACTTACGGGAGAAGGCTTTATAGTATCTCAATGTTGAAGTAAAGAAAAAACAAATGAAATTAAAAAATTTTCGGGACATTTTCCACTTTCGCGGCTACCTAAACGGTGTTAAGAATCATTCCTAGGAAGTTTATATGTTCTAGAAAGTTGTTTATTGAGATCTTAGGTTCATTTTTGTATTTGATTATTTCCTTGAATTTTGAACGGTTTGCTACCTATGGACCTGAACAGGGGAAAAAAGGTAAAAAAAAAATGTAATTTTTTAAAGTTTTTGCGATTTTGACCTTGAAGATGAAGTTTTTTTTTATTTTATATGTTAACAATTTTTATTCTTTATGACAAGTGCTACAACTTTGCCTCAGAGATTAAATCAAAATTCCGAACAGTTTGCAAGATATGAGCTTGAGAAAATTATCACTTTTTGCCAAAAATGACACCGAGGCCCCACTTCTTTGGGGGCCCATAAAAAAAAAACTTGGAGGACTTTGGGCAAAACTGGGAGACAGGAGTCTTTTTTTTTTGTCTTTTTTCACGTAGTGGTGTCCGTATATGGTTGTTTTGCCATGACTTACACAAAAATTACACACTGTGATATTCTTTAAGCTAAGTTAATATACATGCATACATAGAGCACATAGGCGTCAAGCAAGCGTGGACGCCTCTTAAACATATGTTTATTATCAGGTGTGTTTCCGTACTCACACTGTGTAACTTGTGAGACACTATTTTCTGTTTCCGTACTTTCTGTGCTTAAAATGGGAGAAGAAGATCAAGCATAAAACCGCTCTCTCGAGCACACATAGTGCACAGAGAGTGCTAGAACTCAAAACTCCGAGTAAAGTAAGAACAAGCATCAAGAAGAACAAGCATCAACTTCACAAACAAATAGACGATAATTTTAATTGGCGCAATTTACGTTTGACATGTCTACAGTCAAAATCAGCTGTTTTGTGCTTGAAACTTGCTAGAAGCTGTTTCCGTACTTTTGCAACTATTCTCACATTTCATTTTTACTCTCTCAGTTTGAACTTACACAAATCTTACACAGTGTAGAGTAAGGAAACACAACTATTGTTGTTGTTGATGCATATTGACGTTAACGACGTGAATGTAGTGAGAAGTTGATGGTGAGATAAAGAAAGATGAACGAATGAATGAAGTTTTTTAAAGTTGCTGAGTACAGAGTTCCACAAACAAATATTTTAATCATAAACAAATATAAATTAATTTATTAAACTTTTTTATTGATGTTTATGGAGGTTCTTATTCGGGTGGCTTCGTTGCCTTGTATGTTGATATTATTTAAGCAAGTGTATATACATAATGTTTTGTGTATGCTTAAGCATGTGGACGGACGGACGGATATATTTTGAGTATGTTTGTGTGTATGTGTTGCTACTATTTAAATAAGTATACGTACATAATTTATGTTTTATATTTTATTATATAAACAAGTGCACATACATATAGATACACTCAAAAAAAAAACTTCGTATTATGAACGAAATATTTATTACATTTCAAAATTGTATGTTCTTTTCAGCCTTCGAAGGGCTTTATACATAGCACCTATGATCATTTATACATTATACGAAAGAAAAAGTTGTATATTTTATGGAAAAATAAAATATATTATACGAATATATAAACACTGCTCCTAAAACTTTGGAAAATTTCAAGACATTGGTACGATTCACCTATTTATATATTATAGAATTTATATAGAAACGTACATTTGTAGAATACAAACGTTTAAAGCATACGAATTCAAAAAAGTTTTTTTGAAAACAGTACTAATTGTTTTACTTTATATATTCTACAAATAGTTCCCGTTCGTATTTCTGCAAAGATTTTATTCGTATTTTTATTCTAATTTTTTTGGGTGTTCATAAAACGTATCAATGTTAATCCAGCGACGGGGATTTAGTTGGATGTTATTAACCTGAGCTAGTATGATTTAGTGGGGAACTTATAACCCAGACGACTCCCAGTTGACGCTTCCACTATAATTCAAATAATTATTTACATCATCACTCGGTATGTGTATCTATAAGTTGATGATGTTGCAGTTTTTTTGTTTAGATATACTTAAAGCAGAATTCTAAGCTAAGATAATATATATGAATACATACATAGAGCTTATTAGCGTTTATAATTTGATTCTTAACCCTCAAATGCCTAGCAATATATATTATATTTTTTATAAACTTCATCGGAAGCGTGCTGGCAAAATCAAAAGTCGTAAGCACTGTGTCGGTGGGTAAAAACTGTAGGTACGATATAATGAATCACAATAAAAAAGGAGTATGATTTATTCTAGTATATTTGATTATAAAGTTTTTATTAAATTTTATGAATTTCATAGACCTAATCAGCATTTTCTCACTAAATTTTATGATTTTAACTAAATATATATGGCAATAAGAGTTTTGTCAGATAAATTTTTAAAATATTTTTCTTTGGCCTGTCATATCTTGACAATATCAAATCTTTTACGCTGTAGATGTTCAGACATTATTCCTATATGTTGATGATTCATCGTTTATCTAGGAACTTTAATTTTTAATGTTTTTCTTAGCGTAGTGACTGTAGTGCGAGGTTAAGGTGTAAGATAGATGGATGGATGGATGAAGGGAAGATGTGAGATAAAAGGGTTGTGGGGGACTGTGGAAGTGGATGAGGAATAGGATCGGTGAATAATAGATGGCACGTATTAGTACGAATATTATAATGAAGTCGTAGAATAAACAAATCAAAATGCTATAAGCATATGATTTGTTCTACAATATTTGAAGATGATATTTTTTTATTAGATTTATTTATTAAGGGAGTATTCCTGGTTGAAAGGCTATTTTTGGACCCTTTTTGAAAAACTTCTCATTTGAAAACGCAAAGAGTTGTGTTTTTTTATTGTATTAAGAAAATATTAAATTACTCGATTAATTAATAATCGAGTAGTTATCGTGATTTGACGGGGTACAGACGTGCCGCTCGTCCGTCCCCATGTTCTTGTTTTTTGTTCAGTCGGCTTTTATTAAATAAAATAAAAAAAAATTAAAAAAGAGACGTGCCGCTCGTCCGTCCCCATGTTCTTGTCTTTTGTTTCCGTCGGCTTTTATTAAATAAAATAAAAAAAATTGCATAATTCGCGCCCTTAATTATATAAACTAATGTCCGTCGGTTGTCTCGTGTCGATTGCTTAGTGTTCTTAAAAAAATACATACATATGAAAAATTAAAAAGCTAAGCAAGCAAAAAAAAAAAATAATAAAACAAAGCAACAATTACCAACAGTTTCAACACAAATATAACATTAAACAGCATCAACAACAACATCATCATCTGAAATTTGCTTTGCTGAGTGCGGACAGCAGCAACAACAATATTTAGCTGCAGTCAATGTTTTTTTTAGCTAACCACGCGAAGGGCTTTTCTATGCTCTTCGCCGCGTAAGTAACTGTTGTTTTTTTCGTGTCCGTCAACTCTTCCATTCTCTCCGATTAGTTGCGGCTGTGAGTGAGGTTGCACTGTGGGCAGAGTTGTGCTAAGGTGAAGGCATAACACTGACCTTTGCACATATTTATGTCCACAGAGTTTAAACTCAACCATCAGTTGTAACTAATTACCTTTTTGCCCTATTTATTTAATATTTGCACGGTGCGAGAATGTCGAGTCATTTTCGCATAGATTTTTGCAATATACGTGGACTAAGGGCGAATTTCTTCTCGGTCTATGCACATTGTACTCTTACTCTTAATAGGACTCAAATAATGGCATTGAGTGAGACCCAGGTGAGCGAGGATGCAGATCCACTGGATTTTCATATTCCTAGATATCACTTACTGCCATTATATTCTTCGCATAGGATCATCGCTCTTTTTATACGTTCGGATGTAGCGTATCAGGGCCAACGGGGTCTGGGCCTGACCGACCCGGAATTTAGCTCTATGTGGGTTAGGTTCAGGGTCCGCTCGCACTTGCTACAATAAATTTCTGCTACGACTACAGAAGTCCGAATTTAAGGAGGGAACCTACTTTTAACAAACTAGACTCTCTCTCTGATTCGATATCGCACATTTTGGGGTTGTTCCATGATAGTGAAATCGTTGTAGATGGCGATTTCAATGTCTACAACTCGGCTTGGTTATGTCAATCGGGCCAAACAACACCTGAAGGGCAATATGTTGAGCTTTTTGCTGAATCGAACCAATTGATTCAACTAGTGAAGGAACCAACTTTCTTTCCAAGAAGTGATCTGCATAGCCATAACATCTTAGACCTCTTTCTGACTTCGCATCATGAAAAATATAATGTGAGTGTCAACGCACCTCTTGGTAATTCGGACCATTGCACCATCTCCGCTGTTTTTCCATATTCTAACCTTCGCACCTCTACGCCTGAAACCCCGAAAAGGACTGCATGGTTTTATGGAAGAGCAAATTGGTCTACGCTAAATAATTTTTATAGCAACTTAAATTGGAAATTATGCTTCGCTGACAGAAATGTGGATGCCGCGGCAGTTATCATGCAAGAAATTATCTTATTGAGTATGCGGTCTTTGATCCCCAATAAGATGAGAAGCATCAAACCAAAAAACCACTCATGTTTTAATGAGACTTGCAGGATTGCACTCAGGTCCAAAGAGGAAGCCTTTCAGAATTGGCGCTCTGATAAGAATGTCGATATGAAAAGACTTCGAATTGAGGCTAGGAATCGATATAATGCAATTTTAAAACGCGAAAAGTTTCTTCACGAAACTCGCATCAGAGAACAGGTTCTTCTCTGCCCCAAAGGGAGAAAAAACTTTTGGTCATTTATTAAAAGAGTAAAGAATCAGACGTCATCGACTATTCCAACTCTTTTAAAAGATGATCAAATCTTCACGGACTCGGCTGATAAAGCAAACCTGTTGGCCGGATTGTTTGAACACATAACTCAACAATCCCAGTAAGCAATCAGCCACTACCTTTCGTTGAAAGAACGTCTTCTGTAATGCAGGAGATATATTTTCGTTAGAGAGCAGTTAAAAAGTCCTTGCAAACCTCAACATAAACAAAGCCTCTGGTCCGGATGGCATACCACCACTTGTGCTTAAAGCGTGTGCTTCTAGTCTGGCTCGGCCTTTGCGTAACCTGTTCAACTTCTAATACAGGACAGGAGTATTTCCATCTTGTTAGAAGGTCGCAAGGGTCCATCCGGTACCAAAAAAGGGCGATGCCACGAACCCTGCAAACTACCGACCCATATCGATATGCTCTACTCTCGCCAAAGCTAGGGAGAGCGTAATTAACTTCAACCTAATGAACTATCTGGAGCACAATGAATTGCTTAGTGACCGTCAATATGGTTTTCGTAGGGCCCGCTCTACTGGTGACCTTATGGCGTTCCTAACTGAAAAATGGAACCAATGCGTTCACTTATTCGGTGAGAGCATAATTGTTGCTCTGGATATTTCAAAGGCATTTGACCTAGTGTGGCATAAAGCGCTCGTGTCTAAACTAATTGCATATGGTGTCGGTGGTAAGTTTGCACGGTGGATCACGTGCTTTCTTATGAATCGAACGATCCATGTTGTAGTCGATGGCATTACGTCCAGAGAGCACGCCATGAACGCAGGTTTACCGCAGGGCTCAGTTCTATCGCCAACTTTTTTTCCGGTTTTTATCAACGACCTTATGTCGTTGACTCACAACCAAATTCATTCGATTGCTGATGACAGCGGTATTTGCCCTTCATATTCATTTAAAAATCGCCCGAGCTCTTTGGAAATTGAGAGGAAGAGGCAACATATGAATGACACACTTAATAATGACTTGGGAAAAATCTCCGAGTGTGGTCTTGCTAATAGAGTAGAATTTAATGCTAGCAAGACCCAGTGTTGTGTTAACCCGCAAGCGAATCAGTTGCCCCTTAGCTCCCCTCGATATGAACGGTGTAGATCTTACGGAGTCAGATGCTCTTGACGTTCTAGGCATATCAATGAAAGCAGATCTTCGGTGGAATGATCACATTTTTGATGTGTCAAAAGAAGCAGCCAAGTGCCTTGGTTTTTTAAAACGGTGTAAGAAATACTTCACTTCATTTGATCTTCGTTTGATCAATATCTCATATATAAGGCCGAAAATGAGGTACAATTAGCACATTTGGTCAGGGGCTTCAAGATCATATTTGGAGCTTCTGGACCGGATTCAAAGACGTTTGATATATTTGATAGGTGATGGAAATATTTCATCTTCTCTCAACTCTCCGGGCATCGGTGTTTCCAGGCAGTTTCAATCTGTGTAAATTTAAATCAAATCTTCACGGACACTACTCCATCTTTCCACCCTCCAACTAACTATCACCCGTCTTCCGAATCAACACAATGCTTTCGCATTTATAGGGAGCATCCCTGAGTGCTGGTTAAGTATATAAAAAAAAATTATTATTTATTAAATTAAATAAAAATTTTTTTTTCCTTTGTACGAGGGCTGTTCAAATAGATGTCAGCCTTCAAAGTTGGGCGTCAAAAAAAAAAATGCTGCTTGCGGCCCGGATAACTCGACTTCGGATGATCTGAAATCGAAAAGTAAATGGCTTAAGATTCAGTACAGATGTAATTCTGGTCCCTACCTCAATCTTAATTTTGCTATTATTTTTTACAAAATGGCGGTCATTGAAAAATAAAAAACCGATTTTGGGTCTTTTTTTATAGTTTGGTGTAAAAAAAAAATAGTAAAAAATTTTTTAAAATTGTGATTGAGGTAGGGATTAGAATGGTGAGAATTCTGTGTCGCTTGCACTTTTTTTGATAAAAATCGGTTCAGAACTACGGGCGCAATCTGGGCCGCAAGCTCGAAAAACGTGGTTTTGAGATAAACGTGTTTAAGTTTGAAGTTATTTTTTTGCATCAAAACAAATGAAATGAAAAATTTGAGTATGCAGTTTTAGAAATTCAACAATTCTGCGTTAATTGCACTTGGTTTCATCAAACTCGGTAGAAATCGTGAAAAAACGTGATTTTGAAAAAACTCAAAGAAAATTTTAGGCAATAAAACATTTTTTTTTTGTGAAATACTCACATATATCAATCTGCAATGCCAGCCCCATAAAGAACTCCTTCCTCTTCTTCAAAAAATGAGGACTCAGCGGCTCTTTGTGCTCTTCGGGCAGTTCCACCTTCTTTTGATGCAGCCAGAGCTCTGGCTTCGGACCTTTTCAAACGTTCTTCGGTCCGAGACATGGCAAAATCATATGCGACGTTGCCAATCGGGACTCCTATTAGGTTCATTATTTGAAGTACGTAGGGTGCCTTTTATATTTCGGGATTTGGCAACCCTGGTGTTGCAATCTGTCAACTGAAAGCTCTATCGCAAAGTTTGACATTTGTTGGCTTATACGTACTCAGAACGTTTTGACATACGAGCGCTATTTGTGTTGTTTATAGTAACTTAAAAGATTCATCTCGGTCTAAAAATGGAATTAAATCGTGAACATTTTCGTGCGATTATTTTTTACAATTTTCGACGTGAATTTACACAGCAACAGTGCATGGATGAACTTAATTCAATTTTTGGCGATGAAGCTCCATCAAGGACCAGTGTTTATCGATGGTATGGTGAATTCAATCGTGGTCGTAGTTCACTCCAAGACGAATTTCGTGAAGGTCGTCCGAAATCAGCTGTTGTTCCGAAAACCATTGATGCTGTGCGCGAACTGATATTGCAAGATCGTCATGTTACCTATCGTGAGATTGAGGCAACCTTAGGCATAAGTGGGACCAGCATACATTCAATATTGCATAAACATTTGACTGTCAAAAAAATTTGTTCGCGTTGATCCCACACAATTTGTCAATCGCTCAAAAAAAGGCTCGTGTTCAATATTGCATAAACATTTGACTGTCAAAAAAATTTGTTCGCGTGATCCCACACAATTTGTCAATCGCTCAAAAAAAGGCTCGTGTCGATTGGTCGAAGGAAATGCTCAAAAAATACGATCGCGGTGCTTCGAAACACGTCTATGACATCGTGATAGGTGATGAATCGTGGATTTACGCGTATGAGCCCGAAAGTAAACAGCAGTCGACTGTATGGGTGTTTCAAGATAAGTCAAATCCAACAAAAGTTGTTCGCGCACGAAGCACTTCCAAGCAAATGGTCGCCTGTTTTTTCGGAAAATATGGACATGTCGCAACCGTATCACTAGAACAACGCAGAACAGTCAACTCTGAGTGGTACACAACCATTTGTTTGCCAGTTGTCTTCCAAGAAATCAGGAAAACCAACCGCCGAAGACGGATCACTCTTCACCACGACAATGCGAGCTCTCACACATCGGCTCAAACAACTGCATTTTTGAGCACCCAAAACATCGATTTGATGGGTCATCCGCCGTATAGTCCTGACTTGGCACCGAATGACTTCTTTTTATTCCCAACCGTGAAGAATAAACTGCGTGGACAACGATTTTCGACGCCCGAAGAAGCGGTTGCGGCATTCAGAATGCATGTTTTGGAGATACCTCAATCAGAGTGGCAAAAGTGCTTCGACAATTGGTTCAAACGCATGCAAAAGTATATAGATCTTAATGGAGAATATTTTGAAAAACAATAAAGTGATTTTCGATGATTAATATTTGTTTTTGTTCTCTAATCCCGAAATATAAAAGGCACCCCTCGTATTGGCAAAAAACCTTCGTTAAATATGACAGTTGCAATATAGTTGGCAATCTCAATAGTGCGTGCGCCAGTGTGCATATGCTTTGGTGCGAATGACCACAGCACTGCGTTGAAAGATTCGTTTCTGTTTTGAGTTTCGGAGCCAAGGCATCTGTTCAACAAATCATCGGCTGACAGTACTTCGTAAATAGATTTAATTGCTTCCTGGACTCTCTGATTTAGTGGTGCATACGTATGCTTGAAGCTGTTGATTGTCCCTTCTGCTACCGCTTTTTGCCAGGTGCACCAGCTTGAAGCAGCGGTCGGACAGTTTTGGAGCTGTGGAGCTTCATAAGTGGAGATTTTGTGCAATAACGTTGCCCAAACAGCCTTCTTCATGTCAGCAACAGACTCTGGATGACGACGAATAGCGAGGCCATAATATCTTGTTAGTTCAGAGTTGACTTTATCTGTGAGTGTGCCTGCACCATTGCCGCCAATGCCTCTGTTCTCTTTTTTGGCCTTGCGGAGTCTGGTGCACATTCTTTTTCGCACGTGCGATATACATTCTTTTTTTTCGACGATTGGGTCGCCATCGTACAGATCGTCGTCTATAATAGCTTTGAATGTTTTTGAGTCGCCATCGCCGATATACTTGCAGTATCTTACCATGCTTTTGGACTGATATGGCGAACATTTCCTTTATCGCATCCATCTCTATCTTCCCATAACTTCCTTGATGGTTGGCACAGCATTCCTCTTCGTGGTCTTCAATCCAAATTTCATATGCCAGTGGGTCTTCTTCTTTCTTAGATTCCCAATACTTGCAACTGTTGCATACGCTGGACTTTACAACAAAGTCGACTATTTTACTGTATTTGCCGATCAACGTTGTAGCGCCGTATTGAAGAAAAGCCACGTTTTTTCCAAGTGCCATCACCTGATACGGTAAGCATTGTTGGGTCACACTGTGGATCGGCTGTGACCATGGCATCTTTCTCTTTTTTCGCGACTTTTGAAAGAGTGTATCCATAGATCGCGCTTGCAGCTGTATGAAAGTTCTCCAGAGCAGTGTAGTATAACGAGTTACCCACACCTCTGTCGATATCCATGAGGCCACAAAACGTGTTAATGCATTTTGGCCCAATTACTAAAAGCCTCATGGCAAAAATCAAGCGCCAGTTCATTAAATATGATTTGCCAACCAAAGACGACGAAAAAATGGGGCAAGCGCAGTGAACACTAATTTTGAAGCCAATTCCATACGACGATGCTTTTTTAAACCCGATTTTTCCTTCACATTTGGCACATATCACCAGATTAGCAATCGCCGAGAAAACTGTATAAATCTCCAATGTGCAATTCTCCGTTTTGTTGTCAATGCTTATGTCTTCGTTTTCATTATATTTAAATTTTTTGCCGATGTACTTGTGAATTCGGTGTCCTCATCTCTTTCGTGTTGGTTATCACGAAACTGGCGTTTCAAGGGAAGAGTTTTTCGATTGCCACCAGTGTTTCTTTTATTTTTATTTCTATTACTTTTTTGCGTAGGATTTACCGCTTCTGGACCAGGGAGCAAGGGAGCTGTTGACGTCAGCGCGTGTACATATACGTTTTGTGTGTATGTATGTGTGTTTAAGCAAGTGTAGATACATAATCTTTGTGTATGTATGTGTGTTGTTATTGTTTTTGGCTGCTGAAATATTCTCGAAGTTTCTCAAAGCCTCTGTGTGTATTGTTATTGTTTAAGCAAGTGGATTTATATATTCTGTATATATGCATGTGTTTAAGCAAATGTACATCAGAGCTGGGTTGTAATGATTCCTTTTGGAATTAATTCCATCTCAATTCCAATTCCTTGGAATTAGGAACTGGTAATTGATCATCTTAATTCCTTTAGGAAAATATTTGGAAAAAATTCGTCAATTCCTCAGGAATGTAATTGGAAAAATTCGTCAATTACATTTCTCAGGAACTGAGGTGTCCAATTACCAATAACAATTTCTTTAATGTAATTGACGAATTTTTCCTATTACTTTCCTGAGGAATTGAGATGGCCAGTTATCAATTCCTAAGTCCAAGGAATTAATCCCTAATGAATACTTTTCGACCCAGCTCTGGTGTACATACTTATAATTTGTGTGTATGTATAGGTGTTTAAGCAAGTAAACGTACATATTTTATGTATGTTGTGTGTTTTTGTTGTTTTCGACTGCTGAAATGTTCTCGAAGCTTCTCGAAGCCTCTGTGTGTATTGTTAGTGTTTAAGCAAGTTCACATACATATACATACATATATACGTAAAACTTATCAAAGTTAATCCAGCGGTGGAGATTTAGAGGGTATAATTAACTTGAGCTAGTATGATTTAGTAGGGGAACTAATAAATCAGATGTCCCCCCACTGACACTTTCACCCTAATTCAAATAATTGTTTACATTATCACTCGGTGTGTGTATCTGTAAAAATGCTGATGTTGAAGTTTTTTGTTTTTTTGTTTTGATATTCTTAAAGCAGAACTCTAAGCTAAGCTAAGCTAAGCTGATATACATGCATAGATCTTATCAGCGTGAAGCAAGCATAGAGCATGATCAACATATCGTTTTATTTTTGTTAAACACCAATATATCGCTACCTTAATATAGAAAGGCACTAACTCAATTTTTTTCACATTATAGAAGAAGAAAAAACTTATTAAAAAACAAAGTTCGGCAATTTCTGCAGTAAAAAATAATTGTAACATTATTACATCACTTATAGTTTTTAATAAAAAAAAACGTTTGCAAAAAATTCGGAACTAAAGAACTTTATTTATTACAAAGTTTTTTCTTTCTGCTATTAAGTTAGGGTCTTTTGAAATAGGGCCTTTCTATATTAAGGTAGCGATATACAGATTAATATATGTTAACTTATTTGAATATATTTGTTGATGCCTCGTTTTTTTTCCACAAATTTTAATATTTTTGATGTAAGCGCCATAACCGTCGCCCCCACTCGAAAAATGCTGAAAGGAGAAAATTGAGTCCCCTTCACTTACAAAAAATAGAAACTGTGTTAAAAATCCTAATCAGAGGAAACAATGAAATTATGTGTTTATCAGCAGCTCAACTTAATTCATTCGTTAAAGAAAATAAAATAAGCATAATAAAAATTGTTTTCTCACGGAAACCCCCCTTGAATAATATTCTTATTATTCAGGCCGATCGTGAGTAATTTTTTCGCCCGGAATCGAAAAAGGTAATTTCCGCTTTTAAGATATCAGGTAAGACTTCACTTTTTCATTTTTTACACTCATGAATATTGACGGTTGATGAACAAATTTGCATTCAAAGATTCCAAAATTTCATCAATGCATGAGTCCTAAGCTAACCTAACCAATTTTGAACAAGAATGGGTATGACAAACTTATTTATTGGCAGTTAAGGAACATTTATTGTGTTAGTAGGTATCATTGCATAACTTGAATGATATCTACATAAGTGCTCCTTAACGGTTCATTTACTTGATTTGGACTCTATTCAGCATATTACTTTACAAAAGCACAGAATTTTCGGAATCTATGCCATATACCATACATCAAATTATCATAGACTCTAATCGCCACAACAGCCTTTTGAATAGACAGCTTTTGAATAAGGGACAGTCACCTTAAATGAGTCACTTGCATCAAACATGTTCGTTTTCGTCAAAGGCTTTGATGAAGACACAATATATGAATTTAGAAAGTAATCTTGTTTATGTAGAACATACATATACAGCACAAATCAAATTACAAAATAGTACGATTATTATAATGGAAAAACAGTGGGCTGAGGTTCTATCAGGAATCGGTTTGTTTGCTTCGGTTTTAAATTCAATTCGTACATCAATAGGTCCAACTTTAACAGCTTCATTTTGGTGGGTAACATCAACAACAATAAGTGGTGCATAAGTCTTATATCCAACGACATCTAACAATTGTTGAGATTCTCGCATATAATAACTTGATTGAAATTTTATAAACATATTATATAAAAGGGAATACTGGCCCATTTTAGAACGACTATTTAGATCATCATAGGGCTATGAATCAGAGTTTAGATGTACTTTTAAAATAGATATATTGCAATGATCGAATACATTCCCTTCCTCTTTACTTTTTTCTTTTTGCAAGCCAATTATAAGAAATCGAATTTAAAATAGATATATTGTACTGATCGAATACATTCCCTTCCTCTTTACTTTTTTCTTTTTGCAAGCCAATTATAAGAAATCGAGGTCTTTCATTCTGCGGTGAAAGTTTTACATTCCATAAAACCTTAGTACTTTTGGGTAGCATAGGATTTATATGACAGTCCCAACTTCTAAACGCCATTGGTATAGAATTTTTGCTGTTAATTATCTTGTACATTTCCAATTTTGCAAAGTCCGATAATTGTATGTGAGGTATTTTTCAAACTATGTCTAATATTGTTAATTTTAACTGATCAGTTGCATTAGTAGGATGATAAGATCTTTCATTAGATGTACAACGCTGGAGGATGAGCTCATGTCTTGAATTAAATATTATTTTATTGCAATCTTCAGCAAAACCAAGCAACATATTTAGGGGAATACAGCAACTAAAATGATTATTTTCCAAGGTAAAAAGTTCATCGGGAGATCAACCAGCGTTTTTTACTATATCACTTTCAAATCTACTCACTGAAACATAATTTTTCATGACAGAGGCAAACCATTTATTTCATAGCGAATTTCGTGAAATAAATATGAAACAAAATTGTTTTTAAATTTTACATCTACTGACACATCGTTTCCTCCTTCCTGCTTCACTATAAATCCATGAATATAAATCATGCTCTCACTTGGCAAGACAAAAAGATCCTGATTTTAAATTGGTATATGAATCTCGTCATTAATGTTGAAGGATTTCAAATATGGCGAGTAGCTATGATATTCCCTTTTTATAATGCTCTGATCATACATCGGTTTTTGAAGAACATTTAGTAAATCATTAATGATGATGATGATTTTGTCTGAAGATTAAATCCCAATGATATTAAAAATTCGGCAGGGTTGTTACGGCCACCTAAGTAAGTAAGTAAGATATTAAAAATTCTATATTAGATCTTGTCAACGGTTTTATAGTTCTTCCTCGTTCAAGTGTTGGTACAGAACTAATTGGAAATCCTTTTTGCAGAATCCTTTTATTATAATCATTTTATTGTTCTGGCTTAAAGTGTAGTCTTAGAATAATTTTTTCTCCTCGAAAATTTATTAGATCACCGTCTTGATTAAGAACTCTAATCGTTATGGTGTTTATTTGTTGACAGTTGATAGGTTAATAAATTACGTTTTGAAGTTTCTCATTTATTTTATATCCGGGTGGAAAATCAAGAGGAAATTCATGGATAATATGAACTAAGTAGTATTAATATATGATCCGATTGTCAAGTTGCACTTAATACGTATAGTGTTAACATTTGTTTTATTCAGAGGTAAATCAGATTCAAATTTTATAGATTCAAATTTTTTAACATCTTCTGCAGACTGATTCTGAGATATAATCAGGCCGATCGTGAGTAATTTTTTCCCCCGGAATCGAAAAAGGGAATTTCCGCTTTTAAGATAACAGGTAAGACTTCACTTTTTCATTTTTTACACTCATGAATATTGACGGTTGATGAACAAATTTGCATTCAAAATTTCCAAAATTTCTTGAGCTTTATCTTAAAGAACGGAAATTTCCTTTTTCGATTCCGGGGGAAAAAATTACTCACGATCGGCCTGAATATCTAATGATTTTGGCCTCATGTACAGACTTCTTAGAATTCAATTTACCAGATTCCTTATATAAAATCACAGGTACTTTTAACTTTCTCTTACTAAATCCCAGTAGCTGTCCTATACTGTTTGACTTTAAATAATCTATGTTCTCAGATAAGGTACTTTCAGTTTTAAGAGTGATATTGTTGGATTCAATTATAAGAATAATTGAGTTATCAATGTCTTTCACACTAGCTTCTAAGAAAAAAGATATGTCTTCAAGCTCATATGAACCTACTGGTACTGTTATAGTATGAGGTCCAATATGAAATAAATTGTTATAAACATTTATATCGGAGATCGAATTAAATGCCACAAAATCGATAAGTCCACACACATATTTTGTAGTTAGCTCAATTGAAGGAAAATATTTTGCAACCAGAGTTGATGTGGTTCCACTTAAAGAAATTGTTATTGGCATTACGAATAATCGTTATGAACAAACGCTCGATAGGTATTACATATGATTTAAATACTAAATAACAACATCAACTTCAACTTTTATGACGGCGCATTTTCTTTATTTATTTATTTATTAATATTTGAATGTATAAATTTTCTTAAGAGTAAATTTTATTTTTCAGCGCATATACAATATTTATTATGATGATGACTACAAACATTTATCGATTTATCATTATTATCCTTTAACATAACAAATGAAGCTTTTATCTTTAATATATGTAATATAATATTTAATTATATCTGTTAAAGTTGAATCGCCATCCTGTCACTTTAAGGGGTTACATGACATTGGCAGTTTTTTGAAATCGACCTTTTTTTATAATTTTGTATTTTAGTAAATATTCTTAAGATTCTAAGAAAAAAATGTCATGGAAAAATTCCTACGGGTTCAAAAGTTACAGATTAGTGAGAGCGCATTTTTCATTTTTGCGCTACCTTCGTACGGCAGCTGGTATATACTTGTTTTACTTGCTACCTGACTTTTGGTGGTTGTTATTTCGTACCTACTTGAAGGGTGAAGAGTGAAGCCCGAATTGCTAAACAATTGCAAAAAACTATAAGAAACAGCACAACACAAGATAACGAAGGCATACAGTACGAAGCAGGCATGGCAGATTGAAGGTAACCTTTTCTTTCTTTGTTCACAAACTTTGAACGCGTTTATCTCGAAACCATGTTTTTCGTACTGGTTGCGGCACTAGCGGGTTCATTTTTTGACGAAATTTTGTATTTTTTTTAAACTTGATTCGCTATCGTATGACACGAGCTTTTTTTTAAATTTTTTTCGATTTTTTATGAATTTTTAAAGTCAATACTTTTTTCGAAAAAACACACTTTCAAATTTGGAACATCACCAAAAATTGAAAAAAAAATTAATTTTGTTAAGATTTAAAAAGTCATTTTTTTCCAGATCGGACAATTCTTGCAACTCCCAGCGCTGCAACCACGAGGCCCCGTTTTTTTTTTTCTCAAATTCAAAAGTATATTTTTTTTAATTTTTTTCTTGTAATTTGTTCAATTCTCTACAATAATAAAAAAATTTTGGAAAAATGTTTGTTTTTGACTGAGTTATGAATTTTTAAAAAAAGGTCTGTTTTCTCTGCCGCGAATGTCTTGTCCCACCTTAATCCATGATGATGGTTTGACAGCCAATTAATTGACACTTTTTCTTTTGAAATCAGCATAGAATATTGAAAAGGTGGTTTAAGAAAAAATTTATGTACTTGCAAGTTATCAACACAGTTGTAGTTGTTGGATATTGAAATACTCAGTTTTTTATAATAAACTCATAATTTTTCTTGTTTTTGATCTTGTTGTTGTTGATATAGTTTAAGTTATTGATTTGAAAACCTTGCACGTCTATACCTATTATTCTCTCATCAGACGTTGGTGTTGATGTTATTGTTCAGATCAATGCGACAGCGCCGATGACTGAAGGACTGATAATGATAAAATGTTCGCTTTCATTACTTACTTACTTAGGTGGCCGTAACAACCCGAGTCCGGGTTTCGACCGACCTCGCTTTCATACCATTATAAAAATACATTGTATTCAATGCTTTTTCCATCTTATATCGATAAGAGTGCAGTGACAAGTATCAGGGCCGCAAGTTGCATCATCATCCTCAGACCAAGCACAATTGGAATAGTGATAACCAAATTTCGAGTTCTTTATCGTATGTAATGCATATTTATGGATTTGAGCTTTTAATTTTTTTAAAAAAACCTCATCCTCAGACCATAAAAGTGGTCCTTCATTTAAAAAGTTTTTTAAAGTTACATGAGACTCGTTATTAATTTTTTTTCTTTTATTAATTTTCGTAACGCACCAAACAACTGAACATTCTATACTGATTGATTAATTTTATATTCTAGAATGCTTATTACATACATATGTTGATGACTCATCATCTTTTTTCAGGAATTTCAATTTCATAACATTTCCAGGAAGTTAAATGACTCATATTTTTTCCAGGAATTTTATCGTACATGCTCAGTTATGTTTTTTTTGTGTTGAGGGGATTGTATTGTATTCGATGACTCATCATTTTTCCAGGAATTTAATCGTACATATTCAATCATGTTTTAATGTGTTGAGGGGATTGAAATTCCAGGAATTTCGATGCCTCATAATTTTTCCAGAAATTTAATCATACATGTTCAAACATGTTTCTTTTTGTGTTGAGGGGAATATAATTCTGGGAATTTTGATGACTCATTTTTTCAGGAATTTTATCGTACATGTTCAATCATGTTTCCTTTTTGTGTTGAGGGGAATATATTTCCAGGAATTTCACATTTCCAGGAATTTTGATGACTCATCATTTTTCCAGGAATTTTATCGTACATGCTCATACATGATTCTTTTTTTGTGTTGAGGGGGATTATAACTCCAGGAATTTCACAAAATATACATATACACTCAAACATAAATTTTTATATACTTGCAAAAAAAAAAATATCTGAATAGAATAAATACTTAAACGAGCAATGATTGAATATTTTAGAATCAGTCTAACAGATTGTGTTGCTGTGAAAATTCGATCCTAAAAAATTATAGCAAAAATGATGAAAACAAGTTTGAAAAATTTATTTGAAAATTCAAATCTTAAATACTTGCCTCTAAAGGATATGAGAGAAAACATTCCGTAAGAACTCAATAAAGTAGAGCGAGAAGAAACAAAATATGGAGAAAGTATACGATGCCTTATTAATAACGAATATTTTATTTACTTGCCAAAGAGATTTTTAATAATCACAAAGAATCAGATGGGCTATTTAAATGGAACTCTACACATATTAATGAAAGTAAAAGATCAGAATGGATTACCTATCCTAACCGTAAAAAATAAGACGAAGAAAAATATGGACATATTCAACAATACCAACAACAACAGCAACAATTTGCATGAAAGTATTGAAGAAGAAAAAGAACGCTATGTAGAAACCAAACCATTCAAATTTTAAAGAATTTTAAAAATGTTGTGAAATAATAGTACCTAACATTGAAAATAAAAAACAACAAAAATCAATAAAAATTACATGTTATTTTCTTTATTAAGTATATTCTATAGATATTACCATGCAAGATGAGTATTTAAGTATAATATATTGTTAGAGAACATCATCTTTATTAATCCAGGAATTATGTTGATTTAAAAATCCTAACCATTTGACAAAAACTTTTTGCCCCTCAGTTTTAAGAATTTTTTCAGTTAAATATGTATCGGGAACATAAAAAAAAGTCTTCCATACTTTATATTCATAGAATCCGCCAATAATCGGGTTTCCTTGATAGTCTTCTAATAAATAAGTAACAGGATTAGTGTTTTGTACAGCGCGAATTTTGAAAACTTCTGTTGTCCAATTTGGAGTACATGCTTTTGCAAACATATGTGTATATTTACTAACTCGAACGTGGTCTCTAACTTTTAGTTTGCCATATTTAAAAACTTTAGGATGATTATAAGCGTGTTTAAGCAGGGAACGTTAATTTCTTATGTTAACAGCCTTTGGCATCATTCCAATGGTTATATGCTTTTTACTATTATACTGATTTATTAAGTCTTTATATATATTTATCCATTGATAATTTCCTTGCAAACTAAACATTTTCCATATCATTTCTTTTAAAGCTCTATTAAATCATTCTACAATAGAAGCCTTCATGATGTTATATATCGAATAATGATGTATGGCAATATCTCTTCATAAGATTTTGAAATGTTTAGTTATAAAATTCTTTTCCATCATCCGTTTGTAAATTTTTTGGTATTCTCTTTAGTATTAAAATAGATTTAATTGCATTAGTTATATCTTCAGCTCCCTTTGATTTGACGGGAACAGTCCATGCAAACTTTGAAAATGTATCTATTGCAGTTAAAATAAACCGATATCCTTTGTTGTATTTTGAATTAGCACATTTCAAAAAGAACTGCTTGCCAAAGATCGTCTATACCCTTGGTCACTAATCGACGTTGGATGAAATATCTTCGTGCTTGCTTATGGAGCTCATACACCACTGCTTGTCGATCCAGCTCTAGCGTCTACCTTAGCTTGAATTCGTTTGAGGGCTTCTGTTGGTGAATTAAATTTAATACGATTTAGTTTATCATCAAAAAAATCACAATGTTCTTTTAGTTTTATAAAGACGTTGTTCGGTTGAATCTATACCCTGTAGGAACAAACTAACTTGTTTTTAAAAACAACTAATTAAAAAACTAATTTAAAATAAATCAGTATATGAACTACTTTGAATTATAATAAGGCGGCATTCACTTCAATTCTAAATAGTTTTTATTGCATTATATATGAAGTAATTGAAATACTACTTAAAAACAAGTGATTGATAAACTACTTTGAATTATATTAAGGCGGCAACTACTCTGATTTTGACATGTATTAATTGCAAATTTTTATTAGATTACAAGTTTATATATATTTAACCTGTTATTTCATCAAATATTATTAACTTTAGGCCATCAGTAATAGTTTTCAATTGGTTATTTTAAAGTAATTAAAAAAATAATATAAATATAACTAATTTAACAAGTAGTTGAAAATATATGCAGACGAAAGTCAATTGACAAAATATGTTAGTTCGTTCTATGGAAAAAAGTCAGAATTTCAACGAGTTGTGGTTGACAAAAAACTACTTTATCAACTACTTTTAAATTAGTTGATTTTCTTACAGGGTATATATAAAAGTGGATGTATGTATGTGGGTATGTGTGTCAGAGAACTGCAAAACTCACTTTTTGCTTGATTAAATCATTCACAGGAATTCTTATTCAACTTAACTCATTCAACAAAGTTCAGCGTTGAATAAAATCAGCACAATACTGGCGAACGCGTCTTTTGCGTCAGTTTGAGTTTGAGTCTGATCAAACTCACATGTTTCAGTGAACGAGTGTTGACGTTGAATAAAATAAAATGATGCTGCTGAAGGCGTCGTTTGTGTGAGCTGATTGACGGATTGCATTCACATGTTTGAGTATTGGCGTTGAAGTGTATACGGATATGTGTTTCGTAAATGAGAAATCAAAGAAATAGTTAAATTTAGTTGTTTGCAGTCAATCATAATAAAAACTTCACCCATCTTCTTCTTGTTCTCTCTTTCTCTCTCTCTCTGTCTGCACATGAAAAAACTCATACGTGTTGGTTTTTGCTTTTTGCGTTTCATTCTTGATGAAAATAATCGTTGTTGAGCCCAACGAACAAGCATGAAATATGTATCCAAAGACAACCGTTGATTAAAATCACAGAGCCAACACGCAGCACATGGTTTGATTGAATTTAACTCAACAGCGAGGGTGTGCATTCGAGCAAGTCTGACGATTGAACGCAGAGGCATGATTTTAACAGTGTTGATTACGTATGAATATTTGTATGTGAGTTTTGCAGTTTTCTGATGTGTGTATATCACGTATAGACTCCAAAACCGCCTAACCAATCTTTATGAAATTTATAGGGATACTGAAGCAACATAAGAGTGTTCCTGTGTTCCTGTTCCTGTGAAGTTTGGTGTTGATTGGACAAGGGGGCGTGGTACCTTCCATACAACCCGAATTGGCTCTATCGCCCACAAACCAAAAAAATGCTTTATATCAGACGGTTTTAACTGTACATGGGCGTGCTCACGCTATATCTACGCCCAGTTTTCAGAAATCATTTTAATTCCAGAGATGTTCAAGTTTTGATAGTAAATCTTGTTATGCAGGTGCTATGAATTCAAATGGTAGTCACTATGTAAATATAAATGTTGTCACGCCCACTTTCACCGCCCACAAATCAGTAAAAATGCTTCATATCAGACAGCTTTTACCGTAGAATACTAATATTTAGTAATTTAGTTCATATAGTCACTGTTGGCAACTGTTAAAAACCATATCTACTCCCACTTTTTCGAAATCATGCTTATTCCCGAGTCGTAACGTTTTGATAGTAACACTTGATACGAACGTGTTCTAAGTGGCAGTCAATATATATATATATAAAATTTGCCACGCCTACTTGTACCACCTGCAAATATAAAAGAAAACAAAACGAAACGGCCAATTTCAGCCCTGGAAAGGACTTTGACCGAGCTTCTCATGATCAATCAAACTCGATCAATGAACACAAATGATCGAGAGCTGGACCTACAAGTTTTATGCCCACCCCGAACGGCTTATGTTCTTAAGAAGCTTTTTACGAGTTTTAACTCTTTGAGGTTTGCCATTGTCTGCATAGAGATGGCGGCCGAACAGAAAAAATAATTTTATTGAAAAAACGTTCTGTGTCAGATGGAATTCGTGGCTTACAAGCCACTCAGCTCAACCAGTATACCACGGAATGGTTTGAAATATGCTCTAAAAATCGAGTTTTTTGTAAAAATATTTACTAGTGTGGTAGTTAAAAATAACAAACTGTTAGAAATAATAGTATTGAAAAAGTTCTTCCAATCTGCACCGATAAATTTTGAATTTTTACAGTCGGACCAGAGGTGATGCGGATTTTCATTAATTTCTTAACTAATTTTTATATTATTTTCACTAAAATTTAAATTAAAATTTTTTTTTTCGTGTTTCCATGTTACTTTTAGTAAAATAAATTATAACAAGCAATAACAGTAACAATAGAGTTCAGCTACTACAGCTTTATCGCACTTCCTCAGCATTAACCCATCTAAAGCCACTACCCAGTAATCATTAAAAAAAATTTCAATGTTATGGATACCCGTGACCACAAACAAGTTAATGTGGGAAAAATTTACCCACCAATAAATGGGTTGGGCTCAGGGACAACACAAGACGTAACAACTAACCATGCGTATACATAGATCTAATTACACAACTAATTTTAATCTACTTTTGAGTTGACCTTTTGACAAATTAACATCAAAAACGCTACAATTGTTAACAAAGGAACTCATGCGACTTAAAGGAGCAGTAGCCATATAATTTGTTCTACTAAATGGCAAATAAATTAAGTTGTTAGCGTTTCTACGGCTTCTACGGTTAGTGTTAAAATTTATGTGAGAAAGAAGTTCTGGAGAATCGAATACACCTGTTATGAGCTGGTGTAAATATACGATATCTGCCGATTTCCTTCGATCACCTAAAGACTGCATTTTTAATAGTTTTAAGCGATCCTCATAAGGAGGAAGGTCTAATATGTCAGTTCCACTTAAGCCCCTTAGAGCAAACTGAACAAAACGTTTTTGGATTCTTTCTATTCGATCAACATGCACATTGTAACTTGGGGACCAAACTTGACTTGCATACTCTAAGTGAGGACGCACGATTGCATAATACAACGTTGTAGTTGTAATCATGCTATTAAATTCTTTGGCCTTTAAAAAAAAAAAAAAAAAAATAAATTATCTATTGAAGATAAAATATAGTGTAAAGTGAAGAAAAAAGTGAAGTGAAGAAAAAAGTGAAGTGAAAAAAAATTGAATGAAATTACAAAAAACTTTACACATTTTTTACATTTTACAATTTATTTGGCTAATAGTATGGGAAAAAATTCATTTGTATTTTAGTGAAAATAATATGAAAAAAAGTAAAACAATTTATAAAAATCCGCATTTTCTTTGGTCCCACGGAAAAAATTTAAGACTTTTTGATGCAAAAGAACTTTTTCATTACTCTTATTTCTGACCGTTTGTTTTTTTTTAACTATCATACCAGCCAATACTTTTAGTCGAAATATTTTGGGGATCATCATAACATAAGCGATGGATTATTTTGAAGAAACGGACTGAACTTTTTTTTCTAAGGAGCGTGAGGCGACTTAATGTATATACGTTTGTGGGTATATGTGTATATCACGTAAAGACTCCGAAACCGCTAAGCCAATTTTTATACCAAAGCCTTGAGAGCGTTCCTGTGAAGTCTTAAATGCACCTAAAATTTTCGATATCGAATAGTGTTGGAATTAAAGGTCGCCCAGCCTCGGAATTTAGTATTCGACCTCAATTTATACATGCCGTTCCACTGGCAACATTTTATGGGCGTTGGACGAGGGGCGTGGTACTTTTCCAGCACCAAAAATTTTCGGTATAGCTTTCGAAATAAGTCACACATCAATGAAACTTAGAACGAACTCACTATAAAAGCATGGCTTCACTAAAGCTACGCCCTTTTTTAGGGGACAAGCGCTGAGCGCAGCGAATCACGCCGGGTATAAGCTAGTTCATTTTATAAGTAAGCAGCGATTTTGCCGATTTTAGTGATTCTTCAAGAATAATTTGTAAGGCACTTTGATCTTGTATCAGTTTACTTAGACGTGTTTCTAACTCTATAAGTTTTTCTTCAAACATTGAAGATGAATTCATTTGTTAAAATGTACTTCAGACTCGTTAATTTTTTCCGTCAGATATACAGGGTTGCCCATATTCGAAGCGCCCATTTTATTAAAAATCGATTAAATCGATTGTAGTGCTGCTTGTGTGTGGTGGCGCGCCGTCTTGTTGAAACCAGTAGTGCCTGATACGCTTTCGACGAACGATTGGCATGAACAAATTGTTTATCATATCGCGATAACGCTCCTGATTGACAGTAACTCTGTGGCCATTATCATCTTCGAAAAAGAACGGCCGATCGCATTGGTCGCTTTTTATTTGGCCTCTTTGGGTTACCAAGAGTATTACCAGTTGTAAATCTTTCATACAAACGATAAATTGTTTTCTTGGAAGGCGCACTTTTCACTTTATTTATTTTTTTGAAAGCACGTTGAGTTTTCACTATTGACTTGTTTTGTTGAATGTAAATTTCAACAATTTTAGAGCGTTCGCGTGGCGTGTACTGTTCCATTGTAAACATTTGCTTGGAATGACGCTTCAAACGCGGTATGTCATTAGTCGATTTGGCATCACTGCGGAAAGTTACAGTGTTGCCAGATGGGCGCTTCGAATATTGACAACCCTGTATGTTCAATTGCTTCTTTATTTCATTAGAATAGCTATTTAAATAGTTTTTATTTACAGCAACGTTTTCCAATACAGGATTATCAATATATTTGATTGTCCGCAAGTTAAAGTTGAAATGGTGCTCGCTGTCTAAATGAAATCCAGTGTTTTCTTTCTGACGCTTTCTGTTGTTGCTGCTGTTAGTCTTATCAATATAATGTCCAATTGTATTGAGGAAATGTTATGAATAAGTATTATCTTATATTTTATAGGCTATTTATAGAATAATCTTTTCTTCTTTTAAATTCTTCAATAATTGAAACTATTTCATTGTTATGATTTGAATGACCCGCTGATGATGATGAAATCAAAAGGCGTAATCTATTAACCAGTTCGTTAGGATCATCCCAGCATATATAATTAATTTTTTTCAAGTTCAACTTCATTAAAACTTTTCCCCGATGTTCTCCTCTTTCTTTGAAAAGTCTTCCAATAATCGTTGTATATTTTTTAGAACGATTTCCTTTAATTTGTCTATTAATGTTATTATGTCGTCTAAATACGTTAGTCATCTCCAATATTTGTTTATAACTATTTAAATCTGTTTTATTGTATCTGTATGGATTCTTGTAAGCTATTAGGTTGTATAAACCCGATGTAAAAGACCACTTTGAAGTGCCTATAGAAATTTAGATGCATTAAGAGTAATGGGTTCATTACCTATTCTCCATGTCTGGTTTTCATCCTTATGTGTTATGGGGGTATCATTATCATCATTTTCCACATCAGTATCATCATAATCATCAGCATTATTTAATGATAATAGAACAGATAATTTAGCAGTTATCTGTTTAACAGTACAGATCAGTTTAGCAGTAAGCAGTTTAACAATACAGTTCAGTTTAGTAGTTATCTGTTTAGTGGTATCAGTTTAACCTATAATAGTTGTGATGTAATAAGTTCAGTTGATGTTGCTACACTGATTTTAAAATATCTTTACTGATTTCTTTTATAGTCTAATAAATACGTCAAATCCTTTTCTATAGCGCCAATTATTTATGGGATCATCTTTGTTGATAACTAGAAAGCCATATTTTTCCCTTCAACACTTGAAACATAGCTCATGAAAGGTTTTGAAAGACATATCAGCATCAGCAACATATCAGCAATGTGTCTTATATTCATATCATCCTGTTTGAACATTATAATCATATTTGCATTATCACGAATCAAGTGTTTTGGTATATGTGTATAAGTTTGGCATAAATAAAAACTACGTCTTTGTGACGACCCATGCAAAAGTAAGAGCGAATATGATTTTGTTTCTCGCAAGCTACATCATCGAATATAAATACTGAGTTTCGTTGTACGTTTTCCGGTGATAAAACATCATCGTTTTTGGAAAATGTTAAAAAATTTATATCTTTAATAGGTTTAATTAGGCGCTCTAAGTACTTATATTTCGGCTGCTGTCCTCACTTTGAGTATAGATAAATATTTTTAAATTTAAGTCCATTAGGACTCTCAATAAGACCGATCATCACACTTGTTTTCCCACAATTTGAAGTTCCCACAATAAGAGCTCGAATAGAGTTCGGTAGCAATGAACTGTGTCGAATTCTATTTGATGCTCTGTTGAATTTATCTTGCAGTCAATATTCTTTACGTCAATTCTTTTGTGTTGTTTCAAAAAGCGCATTATGCAAACTTACTGACAGCATAACATCTAAAACGGATCCTTTTATTTGTTTCAGTCAGTTTACTTTAATCCTTTAACCGAACAAGTATAAATAGGTATGCCTATTACTTATAAAAAGAGAATGATAGTCAGTCGTCATCCATCCTTCGTTGGAGAAGGTATTCTGAATAAAATAATCAACAAACTTCCGATTGAACTTCATTTGCCTGGATATCAGTTTTGTGGACCTGGTACAAACTAGAGAAACGCTTGGCTAGAGGTGATCAAGGAATCAATTCTTTGGATGCTGCTTGTAGACAACACGATATAGCATACTCAAACAATAAAGATTTTTAAAAAAGGCATATTGCCGATAAAATTTTGGCTGAAAAGGCTTGGCAAAGAGTTAACGCAAGTGATAGCAATCTTTCTGAAGAGTCAAACGCTTGGTATATCACTAACGCGATGAAAGTGAAAACAAAGTTCGCTATGGGTAACGTTAATAGTAAACAAACTAAGAGAGTACCTCAAATAAAAGGATATCGACTATTGAAAAGTGCAAGAAAGAATATTAAGGAAACTATAAACTTGAAGGATGCTATAAAGATTTCACGAAAAGTTGTACATAAGATTTTTAAAGAGAGAAAATCTCTAATAAAAACACCTCGAGTAATACCACTTCCTAAATCTGGAGGTTTTCTTCCACTTACTTACTTACTTAGTTGGTCGTAACAACCCGTGTCCGGGTTTCAACCGACCTCATCAGCTCTAGCCAGGCGCCTATGCTTTGCGCGCGCCTTCTCCAATCGGATACACCAAGTGCGGTTAGGGCTTCCTCAGCCTGGTCCATCCATCGGAGGCATGGTCTCCCTCGTCGTCGTTGACCAGCGACCCTCGCCTCGAGCACCTTTTTCGCTGGAGCTTCGTCGTTCATACGATGGACATGACCCAGCCAGCGTAGTCGCTGCACAGTTATACGCCGAACTACGTCAATGTCATCGTAGAGCTCATACAGCTCGTGGTTCATTCGGATGCGATAGTCATCGCCGACTCGAACAGGAACAGGTCAAGATTTTGCGAAGAACTTTTCTCTCGAACACCCCCAGAGCGGCTGCGTCAGTTTGCGAAACTACCCATGCCTCAGCGCCATAAAGCAGCACAGGTAGAACGAGCGTCTTGTAGAGTGTTAGTTTTGTCGATCGAGAGAGGGCTCTGGAACTTAGTTGCTTACTGAGCCCGTAGTAGCACCTATTAGCAATTATTGTTCTTCGCTTTATCTCCAGGCTGATTTCGTTTTTGGTATTAATGGCGGTGCCAAGGTAAACGAACTCCTTGACTACTTCAAAGTTATAGCTGCCGGATGGAATTTGGGAGTCTAAACGCCGAGCTCCCTTGTTTGTAGACAGCATATATTATGTTTTGCCCTCATTTATCGTCAAACCCACTTTGGCTGATTCCTTTTCGATAGCGGCGAAAGCAGCGGTAACATCTCTCTTGGTTCTGCCGACAATATCAATATCATCAGCGTACGCAAGGAGATGGACGCCTTTGTAGAAAATGGTGCCATTATGATGCACACCGGCCTTTCGTACGATCCCCTCCATGATGATGTAAAAGAGATCGCAGGACAGTGGATCGCTTTGCCTGAAACCTCTTTCGGTATTGAAGGTTTCGGAGAGGTCATTTCCTACCTTGACGGAGCTGCGTGTGTTGCTCAACGTCATTCTGCAAAGTCGGATCAACTTTGCAGGAATACCGAACTCAGACATTGTTGCATATAGGCAATCCCTTCTCGGGCTATCGAACGCAGCTTTAAAATCGACAAAGAGATGGTGTGTGTCAATTTGATTTTCGTGGGTTTTCTCCAGGATTTGTCGTTTTCTTCCACTTGCACCTATATTCGCAGAACTAAATGCACTAGGTTGTGCGCAGGGTTTGGGTCCCGCCACATTACTACTGGCCAATGAAAACTAAACCAGCCTCGGATAAGAACCCCAATTACGTTGACGATCACCACAAACGAAAAACGGACAATGATTTACGGATATGTACCTGGAATATCCGGACCCTTTATAGGGAAGGTGTCATTATCCAACTGGCGGAAGCCCTCAAAACAATAAAATCTGACATCACCGCCATCCAGGAAATGCGATGGAAAGGGCAAGGCTGCTCTAAACAAGCACACTGCGATATCTACTACAGCTGCCATGCGGAGAAGCGCGAATTCGGATGTGGATTCGTCGTTAGCCGGAAACTACGCCACCTTGTTTCCCGGTTCACACCTGTGAACGAAAGATTGGCCACGATCCGCATCAAGGCAAAACTTTTCTACATCAGCCTTATTTGCGCGCACGCCCCGACGGAGGAAAAGGACGAAGCCGTCAAGGATGCTTTCTACGCTAGTCTTGAGGACGTATATGACCACCTTCCGGTCCATGACGTGAAAATAGTCCTCGGCGATTTTAATGCGAAAGTCGGAAGGGAAGGCATCTTTGGCCCCACTGTCGGTCAGCTCAGTCTTCACGAGACCTCCACGAACAACGGTCTAAGACTGATCGACTTCGCCGCGGCACGAAACATGGTAGTTAGTAGCACCAGATTTAAGCACCTCGACATCCACAAGGCCACCTGGCTGTCCCCGGATCAAAAAACGCGAAACCAAATTGATCATGTTGTAATCGACGGAAGGCATGCCTCTAGTGCGTACATTTCGGGGGGTCAACATTGACTCCGACCATTATCTTGTTGCAGCCAAGATCCGCATGCGATTATGCAATGCGAAGAACATACGCACAGGAATGCAACGAAAGCTAGATGTCGCTAAGCTGCAATTACAACGGACTGCCGAAGCCTACTCCGCTCAACTCTCGGTTAAGCTCAACCAACCAACCTCTGGACCCGACGACGCCGGCGGACTTTGGGCGCATATATCCCACTCCATGCGCGCTGCCGCTGAAGAAGTCATTGGTTTCCGGCGCCCGCAACCTCGGAACCAATGGTACGATCAGGAGTGTCGCATCGAGACAGCAGTAAAAAACGCCGTATATAAAAAAACGCTGCAGTCAGCTGCAACGCGAGCCTTGCGAGAAAACTACCGCGAAAAGAGAAAGGGAGGCGCCTTTTCAGACGCAAGAAAAGAGAGCGTGTGCTTAGATTGTGGAGACAGAACTTCTCCAATTTACTTACTGGCTACGATTCCACCAATGCCGCCCATGGAGAGCGCAGTTCAGTGTCACCAATCGACGATGACGGAGTAGAAGTATCACCACCTAGCCATGAAGAGGTTCGAGTTGCTATCCAACGACTCAAAAACAATAAAGCAGCGGGTGCTGACGGCCTGATGAGGCGCATGCATCAGCTCATCAGCAAAATATGGCTAGCAGAAAACATGCCCGACGATTGGAACCTCAGCGTACTGTGCCCTATTCTTAAGAAAGGAGACCCAACAATCTGCGCCAGTTATACAGGTATCAGTCTTATTTCCATCGCATATAAGGGTTCTCTCAAGCGTACTGTGTGAAAGATTAAAGCCGATTACAAAAACAATGATTGGACCTTATCAGTGTGGCTTTCGACCACGCGAAATTTCACGCTACGACAAGTCCTGGAGAAAACCCACGAAAATCAAATTGACAGACACCATCTCTTTGTCGATTTTAAAGCTGCGTTCGATAGCCTGAGAAGGGATTGCCTATACGCAACAATGTCTGAGTTCGGTATACCTGCAAAGTTGATCAGACTTTGCAGAATGACGTTGAGCAACACACGCAGCTCCGTCAAGGTAGGAAATGACCTCTCCGAAACCTTCAATACCGAAAGAGGTTTCAGGCAAAGCGATCCACTGTCATGCGATCTCTTCAACATCATCATGGAGGGGATCGTACGAAAGGCTGGTGTGCATCGTAATGGCACCATTTTCTATAAAGGTGTCCAGCTACTTGCGTACGCTGATGATATTGATATTGTTGGTAGAACCAAGATGAAAAGGAATCAGCCAAAGTGGGTTCGACGATAAATGAGGGTAAAACAAAGTATATGATGTCTACAATCAAGGGAGCGCGGCGTACAAACTTTTCATCCGGCCATTAATTCCAACAACGAAATCAGCCAGGAGATAAAGCGAAGAAAAATAATTGCTAATAGGTGCTGCTACCGGCTCAGTAAGCAACTAAGTTCCAGAGACCTTTCCCGATCGACAAAACTAACACTCTACAAGACGCTCGTTCTACCTGTGCTGCTTTATGGCGCTGAGGTATGGGTAGTTTCGCAAACTGACGCAGCCGCTCTGGGGGTGTTCGAGAGAAAAGTTCTTCGCAAAATCTTCGGTCCTGTTCGAGTCGGCGATGAGTCGCATCCGAATGAACCACGAGCTGTATGAGCTCTACGAAGACATTGACGTAGTTCGGCGTATAACTGTGCAGCGACTACGCTGGCTGGGTAGTCCATCGTATGGACGACGAAGCTCCAGCGAAAAAGGTGCTCGAGGCGAGGGTCGCTGGTCAACGACGACGAGAGAGACCATGCCTCCGATGGATGGACCAGGCTGAGGAAGCCCTAACCGCACTTGGTGTATCCGATTGGAGAAGGTCCGCGCAAAGCAGAGGCGCCTGGCGAGAGCTGATGAGGTCGATCAAAACCCGGACACGGGTTGTTACGGCCACCTAAGTAAGTAAGTAATATGCACTAGGTGGTCTAGCTGGCGGAATATCTGGCATTACTAAAGCAATAAATGCAGTTAAAAATAGAAAGGATCAGTTGACTGAAGCAATGCAACATTATATAAAATAGAATATATTTGTATGGGGAAAGGAATGTTTTTAAAACCTTATAAAAAGGATTTGGATTTTATTTAAAACCGCGACGTCGACACCATCAAAATTTTCAATAAAGCTACCTAAAAGAGCCCTTTTCGATGTCGACTTGAGAAAATATTAACATTAACTTTTCAGGGTTAATTTTTAATTTTTATAAACTTCATAGGAAACATGATGTCACCGAAAGTCGACAGCGGTGACAGAATGAGGTGGTGAACTAGGGATAAGGATCGGTGAGTAATAGGAGAAGAGTATTAATATTATAATGAAGTTGTAGAATAAACAATCAAAATGCAATAGACATATGATTTGTTCTAGAATATATGATAATATTTTTAATTTGATTTATTATTAAAGCTTAGAAGAATCAAAGCATACAACTGAATTTTATTATTTTTCTGTATATGTTGATAAGACTTTTGTGAGACAAATTTTCACAATATTTTTCTTTGCTGAAGGTTTAATCTTGACTAAAAAAAAATGTTTGAAGTGTTAGATGTTCAGCCATAATTCTTATAGGTTGAGGACTCATAGTGTTTTTATATGAATTTCAATTCTGTTAATTTTTTTTTATCTTAGCATATTGATTATAGTGCTAGGTTGAGGTGTGAGATATAAATATGATATACTTACCTCATGGTTTTTGTTAAATGATTTCCGATATGAATAGGTATTGTAAATTCACAACTGAAAATTAATTCGAATATTTTAAACACTACTGTTTTTATAAAAAATGGAAATGGAAATTAAGAGCAACGTTAGGCTTCGCTTCTACAAAAACGAATAATATACAAATCTTTATTTGGCTGAGGCCGAACTTATAAGATTATTACATATAAAGAAATATATATATAAAAATAAAGGGAGTGAGAAGTATTCCCACATAAAAACTAATGCAAATCAGCCGCTGTACAGAAGGTACAGGGTTGTCCTGAGTAAACAAATTTGATTAGTATATATTAGTTTACATTCGTAAACATGCCGCCCGCCTTGCATGACTGCAACATCCGAAGATGGAGCTTTGGGCAAACGGCATGCCTACGGCTGTCGGCAGGCTGCCAAGCTGCATGATGCGGTAGTACACGTCGATACCCAGGCGTATATAAACGGGCGATGATTGGTAGAAGAGCGGATCGGCTAAGTTGATGTTCGGGAAACTCTGCTGAATCCGCTCGTCCAGATCCCTCGATGGAGTGACGACCTTCAACCGCCACTTGACCCTAGCTGTCGTCTCAATGCGCTGGTTGGCGCCGTACTGGCCATGCAAGACCAAGGTGCACATTTCGCAGCCATCGACGCGATGAATGGGCAGCTTCCACCTGGTGACGAGCTCTTGGGCGATAAGCGTTTGCGGAAGACATGCATCTAGGATTGCTCTTCCCGACACAGACATCCCTCTGGAGAACATACGCACCATGACAGTGGGGAGCAACGAAACGAGCTGTTGATAGGGCGTCACTGGCGGCCGTTCATGTGGCGATCGCTTCGGGAAGTCGTCCCTAATCGAAGACGCATGTGGTGCTATCGACCGCGATTGTGTTTGCGCTGGAGACCGCTTCGGGAAACGGTCCCTTGTCATAGACGCTGTTGGTGCATGCGACTGCGGTCTTCTAGAGGAAGTGGACCGCTGCGGGAAAGAGTCCCTAGCTGATGACGCTGGTTGGTCAATCGACGGTGGTCGCTAAAAGGAGTTGGACCACTTCGGGAAAGAGTCCCTAGGCGAGGACGCTAGCTGGTCATTCGCCCGTGGTCGCTTGGCTTTAGAGCGCTTAACGCGAGGTCTGCGATCTGCTGGTTCGCACTCGCAAACGCGAATGCAGCAGACTATAACGGTCGATTCCACAATGACGACACCAATGAGGGCTGCGGCACTCCTTCCGCATGTGTGACGCTGAGAGGCAGTTTGAGCAGTAGAAATACATCAGTACTGCCCTCAACCGCTCCTCGAGATTCATTGCCAGAAACTTGGCGCACACTGACTCGAACGAGCAAACACGGCAGACATCGGTGGCAGCTTGGAGTTGTCGCGGTTAACAACGCAGGCCACGTTTTGTGGAGTGCTCCTGCCTGCACTGGATATCGGTTCAACCACCGGTGGAGCAATAGCGAAACTTCTTCAGGCTCGACAGCGATAGGGCTGTGGACAGGGGTGCGCTCACGCATAGTCTCAACTTCGCTGACAGCCATCTCCGTGTCGGTTTGAAGCAGGAGATCTTCAAGAAGTGCGGCAGTGATCTCTTCAGCAGAAATTCTGAAAAGAAAAAAAAAAAAACAAAAAAAAACAAAAAAGGCATAACTAAAAGAAAACATCATTGGTGCTACGTGGTTGGAAGTGCGACGAGCTTATCTATGGGTCGCGTGATGCAACCTCTCTCAGTTCGAATGTCGGCAACCCGAATTCGCTTATACGTATGACCCTGCCTAATCGCCAATCCATCGCAGGCAGATTATCGTCTTTGACAACAACAATGTCGTCGACAGAGAAGTCCTTCTGAGGAGTTTTCCACTTAACTCGTTTATGCATCTCTTTTTGGTACTCATTCTTCCATCTGCTATAAAAGTGTTGATGCATAGCCTTGACTCGTTGCCATCGATTGCCAACAAAATTAGTTCCGTTATCGGAATATATATTTGCTGGGCAGCCGCGTCGGGCGACGAATCGCGAGAACGCTGCTAAGAAGGTAGCGGTTGATAAATCACTTGTGGCTTCCAAGTGAACTGCTTTAGTGGAAAAGCAAAAAAATAGGCACACATAGCCTTTGCTTATTCGACAAGATCTACCAATGTAGCTCTTTATGTCGAATGGGCCAGCAAAGTAAATGCCAGTTGATGAGAATGGCCGAGATATAACGGTTCTTTCTGGCGGAAGAGCCGCCATGATTTATGTCCTTAACTGTTTTTTATAAATAACACAAGTTTTGCAACTGTATATGGTGGTCTTAGTCAAGTTTCTAGCACGGAAATCCAATATTGCGTTCGGATCAACCGAAGCATTAGTTGATTCCCACTATGAAGTGAGATTTCATGGATGAACCGTACCAAAAGGCGAGAAAAATTACAATTGTATGGTAATATAATTGGATGTTTTTCATCAAACGATAAGTTCGGTGAGGAGGCAAGCCGCCTGCCAACACGCAATAAATTATCGGAATGTAAAATTGGATTTAAAGCGAGTAAGGAGCTCTTCGAGCTGATTGGTTGCTTGGTGTCCAAGTGATGGTAATCAGCTGGAAAACTGATTTTTTTGCACAACAGCATTAGACGAGTCTTAACTGCTTTTATTTCCGCATTATCAAGACATGTCGATTTTTTGCAAAAAGACGCACGAGACAGTGGATGGGTGCGGTAGAAGAAACGAAAAACGTAACTCAGCACTTTTAACGCACGCGACAAAGAGGAGAATCGCTCTAGTACATCGTCATATTCTGAGAAGTGGGCGAAATTAACGCTGACGGATTTACGTTCGAGCGGAGTATCCACATCAGTCGGAAAGAAAGATGTTTGCCAGGAGGAGAGCTCACGTGAAAGCCAAGATGGCCAATGCCCCAAGAGAGCATTTTTCGCAAGATCTTGGGGCGTAACGCTGCGTGTAGCTAAGTCAGCTGGATTTTCATAAGATTCTACATGAAACCAGTTTCTGACACCGATCCTTTCAGATATTTTTGTGACCCGATTGGCCACAAAGGTAGTCGAAGAACACGGTGGCTTGCAAAGCTAGGCGAGGACTATTGTTGAGTCTGTCCAGCAAAACAATGTATGTCTGTCTATCTCGATATGTGATAAGAGATTATCGACCATATCAGCGAGTAGAACGGCACCACATAATTCAAGACCAGGTAGAAAAATTATCTTGACTGGTGCAACCTTCGTTTTTGCATAAAGCAAGTGAGTAAGAATACAATCATTTTGCTTCACGCGGATGTATATCGACGCTGCAGACGCCTTTTCTGAGGCGTCAGAAAATGCATGAAACTCTACATCATAACTAGGTGAGAAGTCGACATAACGTAGTATGCGATGACTGATATTGCCATGACTGGAAACTTGAAGCGGTTTTGTCCTCATCCCAATCAATATTATCTAACCAGATACGCTGCATAAGGATTTTTGCTGTCACCACAATAGGAAAAAAAGTTGCGCCATTATTGAGAGGACTTCACGTTTTGTGTAGGAAGACTTTATTGCTAGGCGCTGTGCAGAAAAATAAAACAAATCGGAAGTGGCATTAAATCGCACTCCCAAAGCCTTAGCGCAGCTGGCGTCTTCTAACTTGAGGAAGTTTTCTCTCAAAAGATGCTCAGTGGGTAAACCTGAAAATATTCTTGGATGGTTCGCAGTCCATTTTCGCATGGTGAAGCCATCTGTAGATAGTGCAGTTATCAGCTGATTTCTAGCTTCAATTGCACCATCTACATCATGGGCTCCAGCCAGAGCATCATCGACATATAGAAAATGTCGCAAGATTTGAGCAGCAAAAGGAAATTGGGTCTGCACATCATCTGTCAAGCGAAGCATGGTTCTAATGGCTAGGAATGGTGCACAATTTACCCCAAAAGTCACAGTTTTTAGTTCGAAATCCTGAATTTCCTCATTAGGAGAATTTCTGTGCAGGATTCGTTGGTAAGAAGAGTGCTTTGGATCAACAAGTATTTGGCGGTACATTTGTTGGATGTCACCATTGAATAAGTATTTAAAGAATCTAAATTTTAGGATCAAAAGCGTTAAATCTGCTTGGAGAACGGGTCCTGCGTGCAAGACGTCGTTAAAACTGGCACCATTTGAGGATGCGCTCGATACATTAAATACGACACGAAGCTTCGTTGTAGTATTCTCTGGTTTTAATACCGCGTCGTGCGGTAAATAGTAGTGAGATGGAGAACTCTCGAACTTTGGTGGCAACACTTTCTTCATATGATCCAGCTTAAAATACTCTTGAAGCACTTCATCATACTGTAACTTGAGGTCAGGATTTTTTGTCAATCGAAGTTCACCTCTAATGAATTGCTTAAAGGCGATGCTTCGAGAGAATCCTAATCTAATTTTATCTGGAAAAGTATTCTTCAAAGGTAAGGTAATTATATACCTTCCTTGAGCATCACGTTTGGTAGTTTTTTGGTAGTTTTCCTCACACAACTGATCAGACTCCGTTAAAAATGGCTTCTTTGGAAGTTCCTCCAACTCCCAAAAACATGCGATCTGCTGATCGATCGCAATTTCGTTATAAAACGAGAGGCATGTCGTAAAACTGGATATGCCGCTATGTGGAATAGGGCCTGTAAATATCCAGCCAAATAGCCGTTTCTTGGGCTAAGAGTGACCCAAGAACATTTCGTTGAATTCCATCAAGAATAATGGAAGGGTACACATCACCACCGATGAGTACATCTATTTGATCGCTTCTAAAGAAATGCGGATCAGCCAATTGAAAATCCAGTAAATTTTTGCATAAAGAAGCATCGATGCAGCATGAGGGCAGATTTCCAGTTAAGCGTGACAGCACAAAAGCTGTGGCTTCTATTTGCAATTGCCTATTCTTAGGTGAGCTAAGAATAATATCGCAAGCCCTTGAGACTTGCGCTGACACTGCATTGTTAAGTCCCGAAACCTGTGCATTCACAGCTCTAGCGGGTAGCTTTAAAAGTTTCTGCAATCTTTCTGAGACAAACGTACCTTCTGAGCCGGAGTCAATTAGAGCTCTGGTCGTGTACGCTGTTCCTAGGTGACACACCGTCACCATTGCAATTCCAAGTAAAACATTTTTTGTACTTGATGAAAAGCCTGATTGTATATCATTCGAAGTGGACTGTATTTGGGCTGAATGTGATTGGGTATTTGAGCCCGTAAGGTTTGAACGCAAATTCGAACTGCTTAATCAGTCAGCAGGAGCTGAAGCTAAATTCGAATCGCGATGCAAGAGTATTGTGACGTTGCTTGCACATCACGCATGTGTACTGACTCTTGCAATCTTTGACCTGATGCGTGCTGGATAAGCAGTTGATGCAAAAGTTGTGTTTGCGGACAACCGTTAGTCTTTCTTTGGCATCCATTCTTAGAAATGTTGGGCACAAACGTAGACCATGCTGTTCTGAGGTACAGAGCTTACAATTTGCCTGGGAAATTTTTAATTGGTAATTATTTACCCTTTTACCAGGTACGCTGCTCTGATGTGATCGTGAAGTGGAGTGATTGAAGGTTGATGGCAAAGATATTAGCCGGGATATCGCACCGCTACCGCTGCGAATATCTGATACGGTTTCAAGTGTTTGATACCGGTGTGTGAGAAAAGAATCGAGAACTTCGTTTTTGTCTGTCTGTGATTGTCTGTGATTGACTGTTCCCACAATGAGAGTATGATCTCAGGCAATCGCGTAGAACCCAAATACACAATTATCAATTGCATCCCAATTATCAATTGCAATTTTATGCAAGTGTAGTGCATAAATGCAACCATTTATTTCACGTTGAAGCTTTTGAAGTTCAGTGCCTGATTATTTTGGCACATTGGTCAAATTAAATAAAATTTTGAGCTGGCTATTAACAAGGATACGTTTGTTTTCGTATCTGTCAGATAAATCTTGCCAAGCTTGGGCAAAGCCGTCATTTGTCAAAGGCGATTTTCTTACAATTTCTTCTGCTTCGCCACTAGTTTTTTGGTTGAGGTGGAAAAGTTTTTCCAACGCAGTAAGGCGCGTGTTGTTGATGTAAATGGCCTTAAACATGTCCCTGAATGAAGGCCACGAGAGGTAATCACCGGTGAAAACCTCTGTATTGCAGGGCGGCACATGCATCCTGTGACCAACCGCTATTCCTGTATCTGAAGCAGTGGCTTGCTCAGATGGCTTTGTTTGAGTAAGCCCAGACATTTTTGCTGCTGCCCTTATGTAGACTTGATAGCAGCTGCGATATTTCTTTTTTATTGCCTCGAATTCTTCAAGCTCAGCTTTATCATTGAACTGATCCAGGCAAACTTCATAATGAGCTTTGACTTTTTTCCATAGCGCTTTAAGCTCGTCGCTTTGAAAGGCTAATGAAAATACATCATGAGCTTGAACAGCATTAAAGTCTGTTTCAAACTCAAAAATGGCCTGAATAAATTTTTTAAAATGCGGCATTGTTTGCTTGATTTTTATTCGTAAAATTTTGTAAAAGAATTCAATTTTAAATCAATATATCAAAAAAAAATATTTTGTATTTTATTAACTTAATATAAGAGTTATTTTTAATTTAATTCTATTAAATACTTGGAGTATACATTTTAATTTTTTATTTTTATTATTCAAATACAACTTATTTATACACTTTAGTACAATTTAACCAAAAAAATTTTTTTTTTTGATATACAATGTCTCGATATATAAACTAATTTAAATTTTAATATGAAAACAGAACTTACTAAAAAATGTACAACTCCGTCCCACTATGCGCAATTTTTTCGATTGTTAATTGTGCGTTGCTGACCCACTGTGCAATATTATTGTGTTCACAGTGCTGCGCTAGAGCGAAAGTTAAGCTGAGACGCACAATTAACGTTGATGATTTTTTAAGCAGTGGTTGCTGTAGACTTCGGTCACTACGAATGCGACACAAAGAGGAATGCAAAAAATCAAATTAGTCAACTTAAAGTTGAGCTCACCAAATAACTTGCTGTTGGTTGAAAAGAGAAAAAATTACACACTTCAATTCAAAAAAATAATATTTATTTTTAATGGCGGCTTTTTTTGGTTTTTATTTATATTTTATTATAATTAAACGAAATCCCAAAAACTTACAATAAATTTCAATTATTTTATAAAATTATAATATATGTTAAAATTTATAAAACAACTAGTTACTAATTTTCGACACTATTTTTTAATTGTTGATTGGGAGCTGCTGACCCACTGTGGTGTTTTCCTAATGCTCTCAGTGCTGCGTGAGTGCAAGAGTTAAACTTGGAAGAACAGTCCCGATTGGTCCAAGGTTGGTGAATTTTAAGCAGAAGCTGCTGTCTCAGCTTTGATCGAATGCGACACAAAGTGGACTGCTATGTACTTTTTTTTATCTGAACGCAGAAATTTGCACAGCAAGTTTGAACACTTAATTTTAAATTTTCTTTTTTTCCAATTAATTACAATTTACCGCGAAATTATGATGTTGTAATATGAAAAACACACTTTAAGAAATAAAAAAAACAAATCTCGAATCGTGTATTTTCCCGAACCGGTGTAGCACCAATTTAGTCTTCTTAATAATAAAAAGAATATAAATTGAAATAAAAAAATGTACCTTATATTTTCCGTGCAAAAAATAGGGATTGTTTTTTTTTTCCTTTGCTGTTGCTGGATCTGTTGATGTTGATGCTGGTAGACGGCTGATTGTTGGCGGCTTCGCTGCTTTGTTTCTTTTTTTTTTTGTTTAAATTGTCTTTATGTTTTTAAATTGTATTTAGTTTTTACACTCGCGACCGAGCGAAACGAATTATTTTAAAAAACGAAACGCGTTTAAAAAAAAACGGCTCAGCTCAAAAAGGACCATGTAAGTTTCACTACTGAAAATTAATTCGAATATTTTAAACACTACTGTTTTTATAAAAAATGAAAAAAATGGAAATGAAAATTAAGAACTACGTTAGGCTTCGCTTGAACAAAAACGATTAATATACAAATCTTTATTTGGCTGAGGCCGAACTTTTAAGAGTACTACATATAAAGAAATATATATATAAAAAGAGAGGGAGTGAGAAGCATTCCCACATAAAAACTAATGCAAATCAGCCGCTGTACAGAAGGTACAGGGCTGTCTTGAGTAAACAAATTTGATTTGTAAATATTAGTTTACATTCGTAAACAGTTATTATGACAGTGTATATTTATAATACTCTCATCGTACATAAGGTATTGAAGTAAATTAAGTATCTCATCCATTTATTTATTCATTCATATTGATAGTGTGACTATTAATTCCTAATCGGTTATTGATATTGTTGATTGAGTGATTGATTCTTGATAAGTTTAAAAGTTAGATGTTGAACAGTACAGATCAGTTTAGCAGTTAGCTGTTTCACAGTACAGATCAGTTTATTAGTTATCTGCTTAGTAATAGCTGTTGTTGTACTCTTTTCCTAACATTAAATACCAATTATTTTAAAAATTATATAGTATCTCTTGTAGTGCAGATCCTTTTTTATATGATTTTAGGAACATGACTTTTCCAATGCAATAGCTTTCGTTTGAGCGCATAATTAAATATCAAAGCATATTTGTTCCTTCAATATCTATGATTGTAATCTATGACATGAGTTATCTCTTTGCTAAAACTCTTTTGATAAAACTCATACTCAAACTTTGTTGTTTGAGTATGCTATAGCGTGTTGTCTGCAAGCAGCATCCAAGTAAAAATTGATTCCTTGATCACCTCTAGCTAAATATTTATCTTGTTTTGTACCAGGTCCATAAAACTGATATCCAGGCAAATGAAGGTAAATCGGAAGTTTGTTGATTATTTTATTTTGTTGATTATTTTACTTAGAGTACCTTCTCCAACAAAGGATGGATGACGACTGAGTATCTTTTCATAGATAAGGAATACTTATTTATACTTTATTGATTAAAGCATCAGATTAAAATGATTGAAAACAAATGAAATGAACCGTTTTATATGTTGTGGTGTCAGTAGTTGTCATAATGCGCTTTTTAAAACAATATAAACAATTGACGTAAAGAATAGTGACTCCAAGTCAAATTCGATAAAAGCAAATGGAATTCGTTACAGTTCACTGATACCAAACTCTATTCGAGCTTTTATTGTGAAACCTTCAAGTTTTGGGAAATCAAATGAGATGATCGATCTTATTGGGAGCCCTAATGTTACTATTGTTGTTGTTAATGCTTATTGATGTTGACGTCGTGAATGTAGTGCGCAGTTGATCATGTTGGAGTTTCATTAAATTGTATAAATTTCATGTTCATTCACAAAAACCACTAAACTGATTACATGACAACTTTAATCTATTAAACTGACAACACTATACAAATTACTGCTAAACTGATCTGTATCTGTTAAACAGCTATTGCTAAACTGATCTGCATCTGTTAAACAGCTGCAGCTAAACTGATCTGTATCTGTTATTAAACAACATCAACACACACACAAAATATGTATGGATGCTTGTTTTATCAATAATAATACATGCATATACACAAAACATCCCAGTGGGCAATTCAGTCAGGCCTCTTGAAAAAAAGGCATGCATTAACTGCTTTTTTTGGCGTCAACACACTTAACAACATCACTGCAGCGGTGAGGGCTTCTATAAGGCCTGCCTGTTAAAAGGAAGGCAAGAAGTTTTCGTTATTTCTCTGTGATGTAACTGCTACCCAGGGCAGTACAACAATTATATTTTTCCTACAAAAACTGGTTCTGCTTATATTTCAGGGTTACTTTTTCGTTAAAAGTTAAAATATATATTAGTTCAAATATACTCAATAATAATCAACGTCATGACTTATTTGGCAAAAATATGTAAAATAAAATAAAATCACAGAATAAACAAGTAGGTAAACATAAAAAGAAATAAAAAAAAAAAATATATTTTTTAATTCTTTTGGTTAACCACTTCTTTAAGCCATTCTAAAGGAGTGCTTATAGCAGGCCTCTTTAAAGCAGGGAGTGCGGAAGTACTGAAAAATTTTGCCATTCCATACAATCAATAAAAGGGTGTTTGCAAGGAATGTGGAAGGTCTAACAAATTTTAACGCAGGCACGATAAAAGGCCTTTGGACTCCTTCAATTGCCCACTGGGATGCTTAGACATACATACACTTGCTTAGACATACATACATATACACAAAATATGTACGTCCACTTGCTAAACTACAATAAACATATACAAATAATATGTATGTACACTTGTTCCAACAACAAAAAAACACTAATAATAAAAAAATTGCCACACCCCCTTTTGCCGCCAACAAATCAGTATCAGTATCAGTATCAGTATCAGTATCAGTATCAGTATCAGTATCAGTATCAGTATCAGTATCAGTATCAGTATCAGTATCAGTATCAGTATCAGTATCAGTATCAGTATCAGTATCAGTATCAGTATCAGTATCAGTATCAGTATCAGTATCAGTATCAGTATCAGTATCAGTATCAGTATCAGTATCAGTATCAGTATCAGTATCAGTATCAGTATCAGTATCAGTATCAGTATCAGTATCAGTATCAGTATCAGTATCAGTATCAGTATCAGTATCTATTTGTGGGCAATTTTAGCATAGTAGTTTAACAATTTTTTCAATGCTGACATCAGATATAAAGTTACTGACTATCTATTACTACCAGCACATGAATAAAACTAGTAAATTAACAAAAACCAGTTTTATGGGACTACTCTACCCTGGTGTAAAAATTATTTTTCAATGCTGACCAGAGTTGCCAGGTTTGCACGATAAATCGTACTTTTGGTATTTTTGTGCTCTTGTGAGATGCTTTGGTATTAGGTAAAAATCTCCGCTTTATTTAAGAAAAATGTCATTTGAGAATATGTATACCACATGTGGGTTATTTACAACGCGAGAGAAAAAAAAAAACCCAAAAAATACCACAAATTACAACAAAGTACCAAAACGAGATTTCTATCTAGAAAAATATTATGAATGCATAAAGAAAAGGCTAAATGAACGAATGCACTTTATGAATACGTTTATGGTTGTGTGTTTGTGTTTGAAGCTTATTCGGCAAGTAAAACGTTAAAAATTCAAAGTGAAAAATAAAAATATTATGTCTGGAAAAGAAAGAAAAAAGTTTATTTAAAAATAAAAAACTGAATATCTACAAAAATGTTGCTTTTATGGATTGAATTGAAAATTATTGCAATTTACGTCTGCTTTCGTTAAGTTCTTTGAAAATGTGATATTTATTTAAGCAATTTTGAGGTATTTCGTTGCCCTTCTGTATTTTGTGGGAATTTTTGAGATTTTCTGGTGATTTGAGGTAATTTTTGGTATTTTTGGCGTATGGTAAATTGTGAGAACTTAACGCGAGAAAAAGAGACTTTGTGAGGTATTTTCAACTGAAAACACTGATTCTGACATTAGATATGAACGCAGCGACTCCCTTATAAAGGGTGGTTAAATTTTAAGGGCCGATGTTGATTTTGAATAGAACACAAATTATTTAGGAAATAATTGTCATTTCTTTTTATTATGATAATATTGGTATGGTTCAATTATGTATGGAACAAAATATCGGCCAAATGGCCGCCGCGACCTCGGCGGCACATCTCCATACGATGGACCAAATTTTCGATGACGCTGAGGCATAAGTGAGGTTCTATGCCGTTAATGTTCCAAATTATCTCATCCTTTAGCTCTTGAATTGTTGCTGGCTTATCGACGTACACCTTTTCTTTCAAATAACCCCAAAGAAAGAAGTCCAATGGTGTCAAATCACATGATCTTGGCGGCCAATTGACATCGCCACCACGTGAGATAACACGGCCATTGAATTTGTCACGCAAAAGAGCCATTGTTTCGTTAGCTGTGTGGCAAGTGGCACCGTCCTGTTGAAACCACATATCGTCCACATTCATATCTTCTAATTCGGGCCATAAAAAGTTCGTTATCATCTCACGATAGCAAACACCTTTCACAGTAACTGCCTGACGGCTCTTCAGCCACACTATCGCGAACAGTAGCAATATTTTCTGCAGTACGAGCTGTACGAGCATGCACTGGTGTTTTCACATCTCCTACAGACCCGGTTTGTTCAAATTTTTGACGAATAAATTTAGCGAAAAAATCACGAAGTGCACGATATGCATTTTGATTTGAACGCCCATTTTCATAATACGCCTGAATAACTTTAACGCGTTTGCTCGATTGTGTATCTTTCCATGGTTCAAATTGAGTTAATCTGAAATTGAAGAATGTCAAATGAAATGCAGAAAAAACTTGACGTTTAGGTGTGATTCACATTCAACATCGGCCCTTAAAATTTAACCACCCTTTACTACGAGCCCATGTATATAACTATCTTAGTGTCAAAAATGTTGATTTCCTTATGGCAGCTACGAATTCAGCAACCCCCTTTTAAGTACATTCTGTCCAATTAAAACATATTTTGAAATGGTAGCCCTCATGAAGGAAAACCTCGAAAAAATAGAAAAAGCGCCATATCTCCAAGGTGATATTGAGATATGAACTAATTTCTTAAATTTTTGTATGGGGACCCCTAAAAGTGTGTGGCATATAAACAATGAAGAATAAATAACCTAGAGCCAGACGAACGAAAATAAAAAGAAACCAAAATAAAATGAAAAGCAACAGTTAACAAAACCTATGTTCAGATGAAAACATCTGACCACCTTAATTTAACTCAACGCACAACATAAACAAAGCATGAATGTGTGCCATCACTTAAAAGCTGCTTCCTGGTGTAGACGAAGGTCGCGATGACACACTTTTGATTTGTTAATCAGTTCTGCTGTATTTGCATTTGTTGGTATTGTTATTGCGTCAGCAACTGAAACATATTTGCGCTGAAAGCAATAACTTATTTTAGTATTTCTTTTGTTTTCTTCTTGTTATTGTTATAAATTTATTATTAGTAGAAAAGTATATAAGCCTCTTACAAAAACCAATAAAGACAGTTATAATTCAACTAACAACTAAAACAACGAGTTTTTACTTATCTTCATCTGCATCAACAATTGTACAAGGTTCAAGTGCCTGTGCAATTCTACAACAATCCCTAAGGTGAATAATAGAAGCATATGTATTGACAATAGCTATAAGGGATTCAACATTGGTGACCCCGACGTGATCCTTTTGGTGGAAGCAGAAGGATTAATAAATCAAATATATAATAATATAAAATTATTTAACCGTGGAAGTTTCAATACGTAACCTGTGTAACCGCAAAAAGTACTTACTTACTTACTTAGGTGGCCGTGACAACCCGTGTCCGGATTTCGACCGACCTCATCAGCTCTCGCCAGGCGCCTCTGCTTTGCGCGCGCCTTCTCCAATCGGATACACCAAGTGCGGTTAGGGCTTCCTCAGCCTGGTCCATCCATCGGAGGCATGGTCTCCCTCGTCGTCGTTGACCAGCGACCCTCGCTTCGAGCACCTTTTTCGCTGGAGCTTCGTTGTCCATACGATGGACATGACCCAGCCAGCGTAGTCGCTGCACAGTTATACGCCGAACTACGTCAATGTCTCCGTAGAGCTCATACAGCTCGTGGTTCATTCGGATGCGATAGTCATCGCCGACTCGAACAGGACCGAAGATTTTGCGAAGGACTTTTCTCTCGAACACCCCCAGAGCGGCTGCGTCAGTTTTCGAAACTACCCATGCCTCAGCGCCATAAAGCAGCACAGGTAGAACGAGCGTCTTGTAGAGTGTTAGTTTTGTCGATCGAGAGAGGGCTCTGGAACTTAGTTGCTTACTGAGCCCGTAGTAGCACCTATTAGCAATTATTGTTCTTCGCTTTATCTCCAGGCTGATTTCGTTGTTAGTATTAATGGCGGTGCCAAGGTATACAAACTCCTTGACTACTTCAAAGTTATAGCTGCCGGATGAAACGTGGGAGTCTAAACGCAGAGCTCCCTTGTTTGTAGACAGCATATACTTTGTTTTACCCTCATTTATCGTCAAACCCACTTTGGCTGATTCCTTTTCGATAGCGGCGAAAGCAGCGGTAACATCTCTCTTGGTTCTGCCAACAATATCAATATCATCAGCGTACGCAAGGAGCTGGACACCTTTATAGAAAATGGTGCCATTACGATGCACACCGGCCTTTCGTACGATCCCCTCCATGATGATGTTGAAGAGATCGCAAGACAGTGGATCGCCTTGCCTGAAACCTCTTTCGGTATTGAAGGTTTCGGAGAGGTCATTTCCTACCTTGACGGAGCTGCGTGTGTTGCTCAACGTCATTCTGCGAAGTCTAATCAACTTTGCAGGTATACCGAACTCAGACATTGTTGCGTATAGGCAATCCCTTCTCGGGCTATCGAACGCAGCTTTAAAGTCGACAAAGAGATGGTGTGTGTCAATTTGATTTTCGTGGGTTTTCTCCAGGATTTGTCGTAGCGTGAAAATCTGGTCTATGGTAGACTTACCAGGTCGAAAGCCACACTGATAAGGTCCAATCAGTGTTTTTGTAATTGGCTTTAATCTTTCACACAGTACGCTTGAGAGAACCTTATATGCGATGGAAATAAGACTGATACCTCTATAACTTGCGCAGATTGTAGGGTCTCCTTTCTTAAGTATAGGGCACAGTACACTGAGGTTCCAATCGTCGGGCATGCTTTCTGCTAGCCATATTTTGCTGATGAGCTGATGCATGCGCCTTATCAATTCATCGCCGCCGGTTTTAAACAATTCAGCTGACAGGCCGTCAGTACCCGCTGCTTTATTGTTTTTGAGTCGTTGGATAGCAACTCGAACCTCTTCATGGCTAGGTGGTGATACTTCCACTCCGTCATCGTCGATTGGTGGCACTGCACTGTGCTCTCGATGGGCGGCATTGGTGGAATCGTCGCCATTAAGTAAATTGGAGAAGTGCTGTCTCCACAATCTAAGCACACACTGTGTATCCGTATTCAGATCTCCATTTTCGTCTCTACAAGTGGATGCTCCGGGCTTGAAACCTTGGGTTAGACGCTTAACCTGTTGATAGAATTTTCGTGCATCCTTCTTGCCCTGGTATACCTCTAGTTCCTCACGCTCACGCTTTTCCTGCTCTCTTTTCTTGCGTCTGAAAAGGCGCCTCTCTTCCTTCCTCTTTCCGCGGTAGTTTTCTCGCACGGCTCGCGTTGCAGCTGACTGCAGCGTTTTTCTATAAGCGGCGTTTTTTACTGCAGTCGCAATGCGACACTCCTGATCATACCATTGGTTCCGAGGTTGCGGGCGCCGGAAACCAATGACTTCTTCAGCGGCAGCGCGCATGGAGTGGGATATATGCGCCCAAAGTCCGCCGGCGTCGTCGAGTCCAGAGGTTCGTCGGTTGAGCTTAACCGAGAGTTGAGCGGAGTAGGCTTCGGCAGTCCGTTGTAATTGCAGCTTAGCGACATCTAGCTTTCGTTGCATTCCTGTGCGTATGTTCTTGGCATTGCATAATCGCATGCGGATCTTGGCTGCAACAAGATAATGGTCGGAGTCAATGTTGACCCCCCGAAATGTACGCACATCTAGAACACTAGAGGCATGCCTTCCGTCGATTACAACATGATCAATTTGGTTTCGCGTTTTTTGATCCGGGGACAGCCAGGTGGCCTTGTGGATGTCGAGGTGCTTAAATCTGGTGCTACTAACTACCATGTTTCGTGCCGCGGCGAAGTCGATCAGTCTTAGACCGTTGTTTGTGGAGGTCTCGTGAAGACTGAACTGACCGACAGTGGGGCCAAAGATGCCTTCCCTTCCGACTTTCGCATTAAAATCGCCGAGGACTATTTTCACGTCATGGACCGGAAGGTGGTCATATACGTCCTCAAGACTAGCGTAGAAAGCGTCCTTGACGGCTTCGTCCTTTTCCTCCGTCGGGGCGTGCGCGCAAATAAGGCTTATGTAGAAAAATTTTGCCTTGATGCGGATCGTGGCCAATCTTTCGTTCACAGGTGTGAACCGGGAAACAAGGTGGCGTAGTTTCCGGCTAACGACGAATCCACATCCGAATTCGCGCTTCTTCGCATGGCAGCTGTAGTAGATATCGCAGTGTGCTTGTTTAGAGCAGCCTTGCCCTTTCCATCGCATTTCCTGGATGGCGGTGATGTCAGATTGTATTGTTTTGAGGGCTTCCGCCAGTTGGATAATGGCACCTTCCCTATAAAGGGTCCGGACATTCCAGGTGCATATCCGTAAATCATTGTCCGTTTTTCGTTTGCGGTGGTCGTCAACGTAATTGGGGTTCTTATCCGAGGCTGGTTTAGTTTTCATTGGGCAGTAGTAATGTGGCGGGACCCAAACCCTGCGCACATTCCATGTTTAAGGTCTATGGATCGACCCGCCGCTCAAATTAGCCGTCAAACTGACGGATGCCAGTTTGCCGTTGCCCAGGGAACACCACTTGGAGGTTTGAGTCGACTTGAGACGATTTCGACATGGATAATGATGCGTACCGCAAAAAGTACGCCGCAAATAAAATCGTTTAAGACAATTCGGAAACTTCATTCAATAACTTGTGCAGCCATCCACCACATCCACAATGGATATAGAAGAGCTGGTAAAGCAACAGGATGAAGTGGTTTTGCAAAAAGTGATAGCCAACTGCAAGAAGACGCCATATGATCGACGGACGCCACAGTTCGTCGATGCAAAGGTAAAAGAACTCGATGAGTTGTGGGCTCAATTCAATAAAGTCGACAACGTCATTCGTAGTCTCCATGGCAGCAAAGATGAGCATCCATACTTCACTCAGGACATGCAAGTAGCCATCAATGCAAGATACCGAGAATTCCGAGATGAAACGGAACTCTTCAGGTCGAATTACACTGAACCCAGTCAAACCAAGGGTTTGAAAACACCGCAAATTGCTCCACGAAATGCTAATCGACAACCAACAAACAACATGGAACATAGTGGTGAAAGACGAAAGCTGCTGAGGAATCAGCGCACTTTAATTCAAGCATTCATACAAAACTTGAATGAAGTGCTATGGCAGCGTGAAACAGAGCACCCTCCAGCATACTACACAATCAAGGCAGCAGTAATAGAAAAGCACATGATGAATTTAGCAAAAAACAATGCGGCTCTGTGGAAGTCAACTAATGAAGATACCATCGAAGAATACACTCTGCAGACATACTACGAGCTCGAGGCGAATGCAGAAGAGGTATTGATTCAGCTCCATCAGCACATGTCAGTGGAGCAATCATTACACGCGCCGATAGAACCACAGGCAGACATAGATGTTAAATTGCCAAGGATAACATTGCCTAAATTTAATGGCAACTACACACAATGAATTGCCTTTAAGGATTTATACACCGAATTAATTCATAATGTGCATTACTTAACAACTTCCTTAGAGAATGAACCACGAAACTTAATCAAGCACCTTCCATCAAACGGAAGTAACTAGATTCATTCTTGGTCAATCATCACTAGTCGTTACGACAATAAACGACTTTTAGTTTAGTTTAGTTTAGTTTAGTTTAGTTTATTTGAAAGTCTATGGAATCACATCCTTACAGACTAATTTAACAATAGAAATAAATATACTTAGTAATAAACATTATGAATAATGAAATATTGCTATGTTAAGAAGACGCTATTAGCAAAATTTTTAAAAATTTGTTTTGGAACAAAGAGATCAAAATCATACATTACATTAAGCTCATTCAAAAGAATCAAGGCCCTAGTAATTGGCTCATTTAATGCATAATTAGTTTTACAAAATTTTATAAAAAACAGTTTAGATTTTCTTAAGTGTCTTAAAGGAACATTAAAAGTTATAAGCTCTAAAAGCGAGTGACAATCAGTTGATCCAGATAAGATATCGAATATAAAAATAAGAGATGCGATCTTGCGTCTCGAATCGAGAGATTTTAGACCTAAGAGCAATAAACGAGCATTATAGGGCGGCAAAGGATCATGGAAGTTAATAGACCGCAAGGCATGCCTAGCAAAATTTTTTTGAACTTTTTCCAGTCTTAGAGAAGTTGAGATATAATAAGGGCTCCAAATAATGGAGGCGTATTCCAGTCTCGACCTCACAAACGCAGTAAACAATATTTTAAGAGTATATACATCCAAGAATTCTTTACTGTTTCTACGAATGAAAGCCAGTAGTGAGTATGCTTTGGGTATAAGAAAATTGACGTGGTCAGTAAAAGTAAATTTAGTGTCAAAAATAACCCCTAAATCACGATACACACGAACAGTTTGAATTAATGAATCAAACAGATAATATGAATTACTTATTGTATTTAACGAAAACTTAGAGAGTGTAAGATGGAAGCATTTAGAAAAATTTAATGAAAGACCATTAGTTACGCTCCAGGATGACACTCGAAAAATGTCAGCTTGTAGGTCAGCAACATCTGCTAAACAAGATATTTTCTTAAATAGTTTAAGGTCATCTGCGTAGAGGAGAAATCTTGAGTTTATTATACATTTAGATATATCATTTATAAAAAGAATGAAAAATAGTGGTCCAAGGATACTTCCCTGAGGAACACCAGAGGTTGCGACAAACTTAAATGATTTAACATTATTTATACAGACTAAACATGTCCTGTCCGATAAATAAGACTTTATCCACCTCCAAAAAGATGAATGGAATCCCATTTTTCGTAGTTTCCAGAGTAACAATTTATGAGAAACTCTGTCGAAAGCCTTGGAAAAATCCGTATAAATTACGTCAACTTGATTGCCTGATGCAAATGAAGTTACGCAGTAGTCAGAGAAAATAGCCAGGTTTGAAACTGTTGAACGCCCAGCAACGAAACCATGTTGTTCCGGGATGATATAATGTTTAATCAAAAAACTCAATTTTAGCTTAACAATACTTTCAAACAGCTTGGATATATTTGATAGTTTTGATATTGGCCGGTAGTTAACCACATTGCTTTTAGAACCAGACTTAAAGACAGGGCTGATAGAAGCGATTTTCCAACAGTTAAGGAAATTTCCTTCAACTAAGGCTTTATTAAAAATATTGCACAGCGGGGCAGCTAAAGCTTGTGAGCAATTAACAAACATAACTGAAGCAAAGCCATCAATATCTTCTTTAAAAGATTTCTTCATATTCCTCATAGCAATTTTTACGTCACTAACTGAGACAGATAAGATACCAATGTCAGTAAAGGCGTCAATGGAGTTTTCAAAACTATCATTCGAAAAGTCATTATTAGCAACAAAATTAGATTTAAAGAAATCCGCAAACATATTCACTGTATCAGCAATGTTAACTGAGCGCTTGTCTTCAAAGAACATTGAGGTGGGAATCTGCGAGCCACATCTTTTCGACTGGATAAAGTTCCAAAATGATTTAGGGTTAGATTTGATATTTGATTCAAATCTCAAAATATATTGTTTATATAGAAACTTATTAAGGAAGTTAAATTCTCGCATGAAATGCAAGTACTTTAATTCATGTGCAGGGTCATTTGTTGCCCTATACAAATTAAAAAACTTATTTCGTTGTGTCTGACCCCCACGACTGAGCCCAGTTTTAATTGCATCTCGGTCCTTTCGGTAGACATTAAAAATATCAAGATCAAAAAACTCTCCATCAAAAAACTCCGTGTTTAACCAAGTTTCAATAAATATATAAACATCAAAATCTTCATGAGATGTAAAGTTATGTATTAAATCAGCCTTTGTTCTAATTCCAGACATGTTTTGGAAGTAACATTTTAAATTTTTTGAATCATTAATATTCAATTGGTTAGTCAGAGCTAATCTACTCTTTTTTTTAATTTGCTTCTCCAAAAATTTGTAAACATAGAAACTTTAATGTTCTCTTGCCAAAGCGATGGTTCAAAAATAGCATCAATGTAATGCTCAGCAACACCGAGCTTAAAAGTAACTCTTTTTAAGTTCTCTGTATTAGCACCTTTTTTTATTAGTTTGTAGCAAACCAGGTCATTTTTAGAAATAGATGAGTGTTTGGCAACATAGTTAATTATGTCTTGTTCAGTGACATTTGGACTGAAAGCACCAATATGAACAAAAGCCATTTTTGGAATAACATTTAGCTCATGTCTATCATTTCGACCAATTACAAATTTAGAACATTGGTTAGATTTTTTATTCTGAACGAACTTCCACTCTTCATTATTAAAGTCTTCATTATTACCAGCAACAACAGCAGAATATGATTGCGTATAATCAGAGACAACAACTGAAGAAGATGTCGACGCAGCAGCACCAACAACATCAATATCAGTTTGTTTGGCAATAGTAGCGACCTGCATAGAGAGCGCAGCATTACCTGAGATCCCTTCTTTGGTAAGAGTATCAACAGCAGGAACAACAACCACAGCATCATCAACAGCATCAACAACAACAGCTGAAGCCTCTTTAGAGACCGATCTACCAGCAGAAACCGGTTTTCGCGTGCGAGAGCGGGATTGAGCTGCACCACCCGTGATGACTGCATTATTTACTGGAGCTGAAAGCTTACGGGCACGGAGGCGAGGCAATTCCAAAGAGATTGCATTAGAATCAACTGATGGTAAAGAGACCTCAGTTTTTTTTCTATTGTCAACTAATTGCACCGGGTCAACGCCCTGATTGCCATACGGTGACGACATTACTCAACAAACTGATGTCACAATCATCAATCAGAAGGGAGTCATCATCTGCACTGAAAACGCTTCATGATGTCACCAAAGAATGCATTCATGGACTTAAGGCTCAAGGCATTCCGGTTCAACATTGGGACGTCATCCTAAGTCATATACTGCTACAAAAAATGGATCAAGACTAGCAAACAGCATTTGAGCAGAGCTTGGACGGCAATAAGCGACTTCTCACCATAAATGAAATATTCAAGTTCCTTGAGCGCAGATTACAATCGTTCGAAGCTCGTGGAAGAACAGAATCATCCTCAACTCGGACAAGTGCGGCAGCTACCATCCCTTTAAACAACGAAGAAAGGTGCGTAATCTGTAAGCAAACAGATCATAAAATCTATGCATGCAAAACATTTTTGAATGCGAACATTCATCAAAAGTTGAATTGGGTCAAAACCCACAACCTCTGCATAAACTGCTTCAAGGCTGATCATCGCGCGTTGGAATGCAAATCACGGAATTGCACAAGGTGTGCCAAAAAACACTATGCCCTACTGCATGTCGACCAGTCAGGGCATACGTCATCAACCACCAATCACGAGCCACAAGATAAAGGCAATCAACAGGCCACCACCCTGGCAAAAACAAGGGGATCCAAGAATCACGGTTATGTTCTCCTCAGCACTGCAGTCATCAGACTCATCGCTAGCAATGCACAGGCAATGGACTGTAAGGCCATCTTGGATTCAGGATCACAAGTTTATCTTATCACGGAGAGAGTTGCAAGGCAACTAGGGTTGCAGCTGAAACCAGCAAGAATGATGATTGAAGGCATAGGCAATGGGAAGAGAGAAGCCCGCACACGCGTGAACGTCAATTTACAATCACGCATGAGCAAGTATTCAACTCGACTAGAAGCCCTTGTACTATCGCGCATTGTTTCTGAACATCCTACACAGCAGTTGGATACTTCAACATGGCCCATTCCAAACAATATTGTATTAGCAGATCCACAATTCAACATCCCTGCAAAGATTGACGTCATCATTGGAGCAGAATTCTATCACGATTTGCTGGCAGAAGGGCGCATCTCTCTTAACATGCGGCAACATGCGGAATATGTACTGATAAACACGATGACTTAACCCGAAAGGTAGAAAGATTTTGGCAGTTGGAAGAAACTCCCACGGATCACAAGGTGCCTACAACAGCTGAAAAACACTGTGAATCACATTTTGCGCTAAACACAATGCGAAACAGCCAAGGAAGATTCGTAGTAAGACTTCCCTTTGCAGATAACCCGTATTTGCTAGAGGAAAGCAAATTGCAGTCAATCGGTTTTACTCACTAGAACGACGCCTTGCAAAGGACCCCAACATAAAACTACAATATACTGAATTCATGGATGAATACGAATCATTGGGTCATATGACAAGGATCGACAAGTCAAGCACATTACAATCATGTTATTTTATTCCGCATCATTGCGTGACAAGATCGGAGAGCTCTACCACAAAATTAAGAGCAGTGTTCGATGCCTCATCAAAACCGTCTACAGGGCTAGCTCTTAATGACTTGATGTATACTGGACCAACTATCCAAAGTGAACTCTTTACGTTGCTACTACGGTTCCGATGTCCACGATTCGTCTTCTCGTCAAACATACGAAAGATGTATAGACAAATTCTGATACATCCTGAAGACCGGAAATATTAAATCATAGTTTGGAGAAAGGACCACACAAGAGCTACAATACTACCAGCTTAACACGGTAACATACGGCACTCGGTCAGCACCTTATTTATCATCAAAATGTCTCCAGCAGCTAGGAAAGGTTTCAATATCCACTCGTATCTGACGCGCTGTTAGATGATTTCTATGATGATGATTGTCTCACAGGTTCCGACAGTTTAGTCACAGCATTGGAAACACAACAACAATTTACAAAAATATTACAACAAGGTGGATTACGGTTACGCAAATGGTGCACTAATCATCCAAAATTGCTACAGTCAGTTCTAGCCGAAGACCAAGAAGTCATTCTTGATTTTGACGATGACATTAACAGCCCAGTTAAAACAATGGGATTGACATGGTTATCAAAAACCGACAAGTTCTGCGTAAAGGTCAACATCGTACCGGCCACTAGAATTACGAAGCGAACGGTCATATCAGATGTTGCAAATATTTTTGACCCATTAGGATTGCTATCTCCAGTAGATGTCACCGCCAAAATCCTCATTCAGCAACTTTGGCAAACAAAATTAAAATGGGATGACGAGTTAACCCCAGAATTACGCCTTAAATAAACAAGATTTTGCGAATAGTTTAGACAAGTAACTAACACGCATCTTCCTAGGCACATCTTCCAACAAGGAACCAGAACTTCTTTGCAGATACATTATTTTGCTGATGCCTCAGAAAAATCAGATCCATTGCCAATAACGGAACAATCATTGTACGACTATTATGCGCAAAATCTCGTGTGGTCCCTCTAAAAACACAAACCATACCTAGATTACAACTCTGCAAGGGTAACGAATGACTTAAAGTGGGCAGATGCTCCGGTTTATTTCTGGACTGATTCAGAAATTGTTCTTTCATGGATAAACTCCATCAACCTTAAAAACATTTGTCGCCTACAGAACCGCAAGGATTCAAGAGATGTCTTCAGCAGCTCAATGGCGGCACGTTGCTTCCAAGCAAAATCCAGCTGACGTTCTACCGAGAGGCCTACTACCGTTTGAATTACCCAGTTGCAACCTATTGTTATAGGTACCCATCTTTTTGCATGGAAAGAAAGAAGGATGTCCCAAGTAATAATCAAAAAGCCAGAGTCAGATAACAACTTAGAAAGAAGACAGGCGGCAGTATCCGCAGCTGCCACAGTCGAAAACATGCCAGATGATATCATACACAATATCAATAACAAAGATTCATTCAAAGTGCTAACAAGAATCATAGCTTTCATGATTAGGTTCACACGACATGCTAAACAGAATGTTCAAGAACGCGAAACCGAAATTCTTCTCACACCCATCGAATTCAAAAGGGCGCTTTCAGTGATAGTTCGTGCCATGCAGTGGTCAGATTTCAAGGAGGAAGTCACACTAATAAGGAAGAATTGCCAGCTCAACAAAAAAGGTCAGCTAAGCAGTCTCCATCCATTCTTGGACGACGAAGGAGTGCTTCGAGCAAGACGACATCTCGAAGCATCCAACGTTTCTTACGATGCCAAACATCCAATGATCATTCCATACAATAATCCATTATCCAGATTGCTCATAAAATGGTTTCACGAAGAACATTTTCACTGTGGAGTTACGACACTAGCTTCAGCAACATTTCTGGATCATCAAGGCAAAATCTATGGCCCAAAAGATTGTGCACAACTGCAATCGCTGCACGAAGACAAGGCCCAAGTCATTCCAACAGATCATGGCAGATTTGCCTGCGGCAAAAGTACAGCCTGCTCGACCTTTTATGAATTCAGGAGTAGACTTCTGTTGTCCTTTCTGGACTCATTTTAAAATGTAGCCGAGGAAAAAGGCCACAAAAGGCATACGTGGCAGTATTCTGCTGCTTTGCAACAAAGGCGATACACTTAGAGATTGTCAGCGACCTCACCACAGATGCCTTTATCGGATGCTTAAAAAGGTTTATCGGCCGACGAGGACGCTGCCAGAATATTTACTGTGACAACGCTACAAATTTTGTAGGTGCGAATAACCAACTATCAGGGTTAAAAGAAGTGATTCATACACAACAATCACAAGAAGCCATAACAAGAAACTGCAGCAATAAGGGAATCAAATTTAATTTCATACCACCAAGAGCTCCTCACTTCGGCGGCCTATGGGAAGCAGCAGTCAAATCTGCCAAAACACTCTTCGTCAAGGGCGTGGCAAACGCTTCGTTAACATACGAAGAACTGGAAACAGTAATGGTTGAAATAGAAGCAATACTTAATTCAAGACCATTAACGCCAGTGTCTACCAACCCAGAAGATATAACTGCCCTAATGCCAGGACGCTTCCTGATTGGTGAACCACAAACATCATCAGTCGATTCATATACCACACAAAACAGCGCATCTCTAGTAACAAGGTGGAAGTTAGTGTCCCACCTAAAACATGAATTCAGGAGGCGGTGGTCACGAGAGTACCTGCACGAACTACAACACAGGAACAAATGGAAGGAACAATCAGACAACGTTAAACCAGGTATGATGGTGATAATTCAAAAAGACAATTTGTGACCGCTACAGTGGGCAGAATCGTCAAGACATACACTGGGCACGACAATGCTGTTAGAGTAGCTGACATAAGGACAGCAACTGGCACACTGAAACGTCCGATACACAGGCTTGCACCTTTGCCAGTACAGACATCCGAATAGGAAGAACATCCAAGTGAGTCTCGACACGCAAAAGAAGAATAAGCACTCAAATCCAAACGACGGTCCCTAACAACCAAAACGAACACGAGTCAGCACAAGTTCAGCACTCATGACTATTTTATTGACTTGCTTATTTTTGCCGTCTGCCTTGGCGTCCCCAATAGAGGTTCGAATGGAACCTCTGGAATCATCACCAGCGAATGGAACCTGGTTACCTACATCAACATGCAAACATACTGGAAGGAGTTGGACATAATGAAAAACTGTCCAAACATCTTGCAAAAATAGTGTGCGGCTATAGAAACATCGAAACATTGCCCTATAATAGTAATGTTACTTAAACGCTTAATGGATGAAATCATTCAGAAAAATCAGCTTCTCAAAATACACGATACATCTGAACATCAGCGTTCAACATCGTCGGCAATGTGGCTCAATCCCTATTCAGAGTTCTTGATTCTTGAGTACGCAGAAGAAGCCGCCAACACGATAGAAAAATTCGTCAAAATGAAGATCATCTTGAAGGTCAATTTCTCAATCAGACCTTGTTTTTGGGCAGCACGATAATTATAATGAAAAAGAACCAACAAGATATCGAAGGAGAATTTCTTAAGGTTGAAAAATTATTGACCAATTTAAATCATCTTTTTGTAACGTGCAACAAGAACTAGACAATCAAAGTATTGCTCAATCAGTTCTCGAACTGGCTCTTCAAACCACAGTGAAGATACCATATTGACAGATACACACCATGGAAAGCTAAGCCCAGAGCTCATCTCACCTCAGCAGCTACAACGTGAGCTTATCAACATCAAAGCAAATTTTTCGAGCCATCTAAAACTACCCACCGAGGAATTAATACAACTTTAAAATTTGATGTCAATCGAGGGACGTGTCACCACCAATTACGTGATCTTTAAACTCAAGTTACCATTAATATCCACTGAAGATTTTGAACTACTACATCTTACTCCAGTGCCATGGCAACTTAACAATTCATTTGTCAAAATTCATTCACCTTTCCCATACTTGATTGTTAACCTGCATCGACATCAATATTTCCCGCTAATAGAAGCCGGCTTAACAATATGTACATCAACTGAAAGAGACCGCTACTTATGTCAACAAAGTCATCCACGGTATAAGAAAGGATCTGCCATCGCAGTGTGTGAATTAAACATACTAAACCACATTACAGAAGATGGGCCCCACTGGCTTCAATTACATAACTTCACTATTCAACGTTCTGGACTTCTTTCAATGAATAAAATTGCATCATTAAACAGCCGCTAATCACTTTCGATCATGTTTCGTTTTTCCTTCTTTTTTTAGAAGAAGAAAGTTTAAGATGAGAACTTTAAGTTGAGAAAATCCAAATTTATTTTTTTAGAGTAATTATCTCTTCGTATAATAGTTTAAGGGTTATTGAACCTGAAACCGGCAAATTCGGAGACTGATCGCACGACGCTGAAGCTGCTTCAAGACCTTGCCTGCCGTGACGTAGTTTTAATCTGCGGAAATTTGCTTACTGCTGTGGCTTTAAATTGTTGCTGCTTTGTAAAAATAGGTTTCAATAGTAGTTGTTTTTTCGATACCGCGGGTGGTGATTGCTGTTTTTCTGTATTAGGTTGGATTGGTGTATTTGATGTGCTAGTGGACTCAAAGTGCAATGATTTTTAACGAAGTGCAGTAGATTTTTCGCAACGAAAGGCCACATTATTAGTGATCATATACTCTAAGTCCAGAGCTCCAATTTTAACACACGCGCAATGAAAAAAATAGTCACAATCTCCACAAGCGATTTATAAAGTCTGCACGTTCAAATTTTTCACAACACACTAAACAGTTTATATTTTATTTTGTTTTGTTAATTTTTTATTTTTATTTTGTTTTATTAATTTGCGAAAAAATAAATTTTGTTGATAAACAGTTTTTGGTTTCTATTTTCCTTCAATGCATTTCATATTATAAGTACTTAATTGTATTAGGCTTTAAATGGTTCGCACCCCACGACACCTCACAAAAACACGTCCGCCCTCGTCAACGAAAAACGAATAACGATTCAAGTGTTTGCATATTACAACTGATAATAATATGAATCCTTGTTTAATTATAAATTAAGAAAAATAAAATATATTGTAAGGTGAAGTTTATAGTAAACGCGTTAGCTTAAGCGATTTAGATTCCAGCTGAAAAATGTTTTGTGTGCTGTCATATGGAAAAAGCTCAGATCAAAGTGACATAAGCATTCGCATCGTAGCCGTTGCTCATACGAGTAGCTTGTATTAAATTGCGCTTTTATTATTTATTTATTTAGCCAAACAAGGCAAACTTACTTATGCTAACAGGTTTTTTATTTTACTTATTATTTTTTTTTTCTTCATTTTTTTCTCCTTTCCTTGTTTTTGGTGATTGAAGGGGTTTATTCGTTGCGGGCGTGATCCGCCCACATCACCACAAACTTGTCAAAAAAAAAGAGACAAGGAAAGGCGGAAAAGAGTGGGGTCTTATAATTATATTAAATTATACTTATAAACATGAATGTGGGAGTGAACATGGGAGTGGAAGTTAGAGATAGGAGAGTATTTACAAGAAATAGGGCCATTGGAAAAATTTGGTTTAATGGTGAGTAATAAGGGAAAAAATTAGGGTGGGAAAAGGTGTTTAGAAAGGGAGCGCCTGAACACGGATTTTGACATTGATGGTGAGTAGTGTTCGCTTATATTATTGAATATTCTACAACAACTATTTAAGGGTTCGTTGTATGCATAGATGGTGTGGTGCTGAGATTCACTCAAAAATCTTGTATGCCTAGTTATCCTTATTGGTTTATTAAGTATAATCCTCCTGGAGATATATTCGCTATCGATTTTACCAGTAATTTACATTATATTTAGGATTTTCAGTCTGTGTTCATACGAAGGTAAGTTTCTATAATCCCTTGGATCATAACAATCCCTTAAAGCAAAAAGCAGAAATTGTTTTTGAACAGATTCAAGTCTATCTTTGTGCACTTCAAATACTGGATTCCAAACTATTAAACAATATTCAAGAATTGGGCGCACTAACGTACAGAATAATGTTTTTGTTACCCATATATTTTTGAATTCTTTAGCACGTCTTTTTATGAATCCAAGTAGTTTATTTGCTTTGGATATAATATGATCCAAGTGTAGGTTAAAGCGGAGTCTGCTATCAAGGATACGACTCTTTTGAGTACGACACCGTTAAGCACATAACTGCTATAAGTTATTTCGTTTTTACGGGAAAAACTTATGACGTAGCATTTATTTACATTTAAAGAAAGCTTATTATGACTACACCAATGTTCCAGAGATAGAAGCGTATTCTGAAAAACAACTGAATCCTCTTCTGATTTAATGACATAGTACATTTTTAGGTCGTCTGCATATAAGAGATGTGGAGTGTCATTCAAAACTTCTGATATATCTGCTATAAATATGTTGAAGAGAAGTGGCCCAAGGTGGCTGCCTTGTGATACGCCCGACGAAGCAACAATCTTTTTAGATAGAATACCCTGAAATTTTACGTATTGGGATTTTTCACACAGATAGAACTTGAGCCAATTCAGCAAGGAACCTGAAATACCGAATTTTTCAAGTTTTACATTTAAAATTTTGTGGTCGACGCGATCAAAAGCTTTACTAAAATCAGTATAGACTGCATCTATTTGATGTCCTTTTTCCATTTTAATAAGAACTTCCGAGGTCATGGTTGTAAGATTTGTAGTGGTTGATCTACCTTTACGGAATCCATGTTGTTGAACATTTAAACGTGGATTAATTAGGTTTGTAAGTTTGGAACAAACAATTTTTTCGAATAGTTTGGGAATAGCCGATAATATTGCAATGCCCCTATAATTTTCATCTCCTTTGTCACCGTTCTTATAAATTGGCGTAAGATGAGATAATTTCCAGAAAGAAGGAAAAATACCTGTTTGGAAGGATTTGTTAAAAACTAAGTGTAAGGGCATAACTAACTGGTCTGAGCATTGAATAAGTAAGTTTTGTGGTAACAGGTCTGGACCAGGAGACTTGTAAGGATCTAATTCCTTAATAGAATTGATTATGTCTCCATGTGTTATATTGATTGTGCTAGCCAATGGTGATATGTTGAGAATCGATGATGGAGTTTGATTTTGGGTTGAAGGCGAACAGAAGACCTCTTTAAAATGATCTGCAAAAAGATTAGATGTCCTGAGGGATGGAAGAAGTGACATTTCCTTTAAACATGGATGTCGGGTAGCCAGCTTATTTCCGCTTGACGTTTACAAAATCGAAGAATTTTTTAAAGTCTTTAATAATTCTTTCACCAATTACGTTGGTGTAAAGATTATAAGCTTCTTCAGACTTGATAGAAAATTCTTTAGACAGTTCTTCATATTTTTCCTTTACTTCGTCACTTGCAATGACGGCGTTCTTAATGAATCTGTAAAGTTTATTTCTTTGATTTCTCAAATGTTTAAGATTTGCATCAAGCCACGGTTCCGATTGTTTGTTTTTTTTTCTTTATTTTTGGAACATGAATATCGACAATGTATAGACGCTTTGATAAAAAAACGAAACAGCCTCTTCCAATTCTAAGGCCGATAGGTGGGTCCAATTCAAACAGATTAAGTCATTTATTATATTGTTATAATTGGCATTAAGAAAATCGTACACAATAGCATTATTATAGGATTGTGTAAAGGTAATATGGGTAGCACTTAACTCTAAAGTAAAGGCAGTGTGGTGGAGGGTATTAAAAAATATGTGCTCAGCTTCACCTGTTGGACTGACCTTTATTTCGTCATAGGAGTTAGTAAGAACTCCTTCGTAAAATAACAAAAATAGTTTAGATTGTGCTCTTAAAGTTTTTTCGTGAGGTTTAGGTACTCGTATAAATAATTGTGAAGCAAGCATTGATGATTGCTATGTCAAAAATTCAAAAAACAAAGATAATGAAAACGAAAAAAATATTTTAGTGGTTAAATTTAATTCTCTTTAAAAAAAAAAAAAATTATGAAGAAAAAGTTTAATAACAAAAGTAAACTTACTTCTAAACTATAAATGATAGTCTGGATATTGAATCGCGTTCTTTGTTTTATTTGGCTCAGAGAGCCTAAAAAGCCAAAAGAGCCAAAGAGAAAAAACTACAAATGTGTGTGGGTTAGAAATGGGAAAATTTTTATGCGCAAAAGAGATGGTGATAAATGTGTTGTTATCAACTCGATAGTTGATTTTGACTCACTATGTTAAATATCTTTTACCTTTTTTTTTTTTTTTTGTTTTCTTTAAATGTTAAATTTCTTACAAGATCCGTTGGTTGATTCCAACAATATCTCTTTTGCTAATGGTAAATGTGTCCATTCCGCTGACCTGTGCTTTAATCACGTCTATGCTAATAATTGTCTTATACTTCATCAAAACATAAGAAGTATGCGAAAAAATTTTGACAACTTTATTCTTCATTTGGAAACTTTTACTAACAAGCCTACATTTATATTTTTAACAGAAATTTGGATTTTCGATGAAGAAATTTCTCTTTTTGACATTGATGGGTACACATTTTTTGCTAATTGTAATAACGCGTATGCCTCTGGTGGTGTTGCAGCATTTATACACAAATCTATCGAGTGTAATTTTTCTAATTTCAAGTTGAGAAGTTGTGATGCTCTAAAAGTTTAATGCTTGTTAGACAACAAAAAATTTACCTTTCTCTGTGCTTATCGATTTAATGGGGTTTCTGCGAATGATGTGTTTTTAGCTGAAATTGGAAACCTTCTTTTAAATAATGTCAATATGCACTCAAATTGTACTACTAGGTGATATAAATATCAACTTGCTGTTTGATGGGCTACTAACGGATAGATACTTGTGTCTTCTTTCTTCTTTTGGGTTAGAGTCTTGTATAAATCAGCCGACTCGCATTGTGTCTTCATCTGGCTCATGTATAGACCATATCTTTTTGCGTCTTCTAAGTGCTGAATGCTTTGACTTTCTATGCTCTGTTATGGATTTTCAGATAACGGATCACTGTATGACAGGCTTGAGTCTGGTTAATGTCAAAACATATTGCCCTAGTTCTCAAGCACCGGTAAGTTCCATCTTAAAAACGGATTTTGTTGAGTTATGGAATTCACTATGTTTTGAATTCTGGGATAATGTCTATACTGAAAGTAATCCTTCTATTGCATATGCAAATTTTTTAGAAACCTTAAATAGTCATATCAATAGCTGCTCTACATTTTCTGCTCGCAAAAATGGAAGTCCTAGAAGGCTAGAGCCTTGGATGTCAAACTTTCTGCTTGATAAAATAAAAAAGAAACTTTACAAATTAAAAAAGAAATTTCATAATAACGAATCTATTGCTCTAAAGTATAAAAATTTATGTAAAGAGATTTCAAAAGATGTTCTGGCTTGTAAAAATGATTCTACTTCAGTTTCTTAAAGTAAAAGGTTATATTAGAGGTGAGTGAAAGTTAGAATATAATATCTTGAATAAAAATTGTAAAAAAGAACAAATATGTAGTGTCTCACATGATAATTGCACTATTTCTAATCCTCAGGATATTGCTAATGTTTTTAATAGCTTCTTTGCTAGAATTGGAAAAGAGGTAGTTTCTGAAAGCTGTGTATTTAGTCATAAGTGTAATTGCTTATCAAGTGAGACCTATAACTCAGCTACTTTTGTTTTCAAGCTTATCAGCTCTTTCTAAGTTTTCAAAACTATTATGTCCTTGAAAAATTCGCATTCTACTACTTCTAACTGTGTATCTAATAATTTTTTAAAGAAAATAGCCTACTACATTAGTGTCATTTTGAGCGTGATTTTCAACTTAAGCGTTACCAGTGGTATATTTCCAGAAGGTCTAAAAATAGCAGAGGTTAAAACATTATTTAAAAAAGGCGATAAGTCCCTGATTAATAATTATAGACCCATTTCACTTTTTCCTGTATTCTCTAAAATATTTGAAAAATTAATTATAGTTAGAATTTTATAATTTTTGGAGAAATATAATTTTTTTAGTAAATTCCAGTTTGGTTTCAGATTGGGCCTATCAACAGATGATGCATTATTAAATTTTTGTACGAACATTTACTCTAGCCTGAATAATAAACGGTTAACAGCAGTTCTTTTTGTCGATATCACTAAAGCGTTCGACACAGTTGATCATAATATTTTGCTGGATAAGCTTTATATGAACGGTTTTAGGGGATTCATCTTTAAATGGTTTCAGTCCTATTTAAAAAACAGAAAACAGCGTGTCAAAATATTAAACTGTTATAGTTCAATAGAATTTTTAACATTAGGGGCTCCTCAGGGGTCAGTGCTGGGTCCTATTTTGTTTTTAATCTTTATTAATTCGCTTTTTGCAATAAAATTCCGCAGCTCTATCAATGCTTTTGCCGATGATATGGCCTGTGCCTTCTCTAGTAACTCTCCCTTGCAATTGTCTGTGGGCATTAACCACGATCTCTCTGCTTTAAGGCACTGGTTAATGATTCACAAGCTAGTACTTAGTGATAAAACAAGATTAATGTTCTTCAATATAAATGCTAAAAATGTTGACTTCGATTCCTTTTTTTCATGATGGTAATTGTGAGAGATTTTCTATAAGTAATGATATACGCCTGATATATGACTGAGAAAAAAAAAGCCCCAAGTTTGCTAAAAATGTTATTTTTTTCACTATGGCTCGCTTTAATTGTTCATAACTTCAGTAGTATTTATTTTAGAGAAAAACCTTATTCACAAATATTCTAGGGCTATATCTGATGAACAATGTTGCTCTGTATTAGTTTTCTTTAACATTAATATTTATTCCAGAAAAAATCAAATTAACAAATAACAGCGAAATTTTCACATATCTTCGCATTCTTTGCCTGGTGATTATTTGTTTTATTAAATGGTGTAATTATAAAAAGTTTTATGATAAAATCTCCTTCGTGCTCATAGGAAATTGTTTTTGATAGTTTTTGACTACTTGCAATATATATTGTTTTTGTTCCTTGTCTTTTGTGAGCATTGGGTTGTAGTCTTGCATCAATTTCACCGCTCGTTCAGCTGTATCGTTTACCACGTTAATGTCATTAACAATTTGAAGAGCAGTTTGAAAATTGTTATCCGCAGGCCATGAAGTTGGATCATTGTTCAAAAATGCTGTATTGATTTTAAAGCGAAGAAAAAAATTGTTTGTCTCAGAAGAAATGAACTGATCCATTACGCCTTCGATAACCTGCATGACATTTAAATTTTGGATTGAGGCGCGTTGTACGTCTTCATCTAAAGCTCAATGCCTTCACCACCTCTTTTTTTGACTCAAAAGAAACACTGTTATCAAAAAATACTAAAGCCACACATTCAGGACTCAAGTACCATAAGTGGTTTTTAAATTTGTGTAATGCAACTTGAGATATATCAGCATCAATTTTTTGAAAAGAATCCAGTTTTTTCAAAAGCTGGAAATCTTTGTATGGTGCTTTAGCAGCAGAAGAGGCAGAGAACCACATCTCAACATATATTGAAACAATAAAAATACATATATTACGTAAAGCTTTCCTATCTTTTACTGCCAAATTAAATTCACGTCGAAATAAAAATATTTTTAGGCAGTATATAGCTTTTGCCATCCATCTCGCGTGGTGGACAGCCCCAGGAGCGTGAAAAGCTGCATTGCGAATAGGTGGAGTCTCGCCAAGAAATATTAGTGTTAGCTCAAGAAACTCCCTGTAATCATCTCTTGGCTGTTTAGTTTTAATCGCATCGTTCACAAATTCAATTATTTTATCTTTATCTGCTGTTAAATATTTTTTGACATCATTATCTTCCATTCCAGACTGATAGTTATTTTGGTTTATATTTCCCCATTTATTTTTAAATTGCTCAAATATTTTTACATTTGGGCTTTCGGTTTTGCTAATCTTAACTTCAAAGGCACTTTTTAATACGACTTCCAAAATGTGGTGACGGCAAGATAGCCAAAGAAGCTGCTTTTGAAGACTGTGTTCAATAGTCGTACAGGTTCCATTAAAACGGCCTGTATTTACGGCAGTTGTATCGAACACCAAGGCTTTTATATGATCTTGAAGTCCCCATTCAAATATAGCTTTACAAACAGCAGACGCCTGCTCTCTGCCAGTTCCACTTTTAAGTGCGGGCACTTCAAGTAGTTGCTCCGTACGCCCGCATGAAATTATGACTGGAAGTCTGTCAACTTTTTCATTCCCAGTAAGAGCTGGTAACAGCTTTCCGTCCCAGTGCAAACAAACTGCACCAAGTTCGTTCTTGTTGAAACGTTCTTTTATATTTTTGAACTGTTCTGCTCGTATTTTTTCCCTTGCATTATGTATAGACGTTTTATTTATAATATAGTTTTGTACTTCAAGACCGACTGCTTCCACCACAGATATAATTAAATGCACGGCTTTTCGATCACTGACCTTACAAACATCTAAAGCGGCTGCAAGTTTTGGAGTCATTATATTTTTAAATCCTCTCATTTTTTTGGCTGGCGTTGGCGTTACAGCTTCTGCTCCCAAGACCTGCTAAAAAGGAATTAAATGTTCTGGTTTTATTTTTGTAAGGTAACCCTGTGTGTTTCAATTATTTCTCATCTACGTTTTATATAGTTTCATTCTCACGTTTTAGTTATAATTTATAACATTGACTTACCTCATAGCGATTTCGCTGATATCGCTCTCCAAACTGCAGGAAGAAAGTTCAGCTGTTTCATCTGAATAAAGACAGTAGAAATAAATATATGTAATACTATATTAAAAATAATATATAATTTCTTCTTACTAGAAGCAGCTAATGCACGATCGCTCTGTTCTTTCCGTTTTAAATGATTTTGTTGACGTTCTTCCTTCATTTGCTGCTGTTTTGTAAGCGATGCCAAACATGAACCCCGGTCTACCTTTCTTTCTTTGATTCTCCAAAAATAATTTGCCTCTGAATTTTTAATAAGGTTCAGTGCATTTGCACTTGCTATATCAAATAAGTCATCTAACTTCGACGTCCACGCCTCTTCTCTTTCTCTTTGCGTTTCCGATTTAATTTTAGAATTTTTATTCACTTTCCTCCATGCATTATATAAATCTTCAAGCTTTGTTATGCAGTGTTGCTTGGTTCTAGTGGGGATTCGAGCCTTATCCCAAAAAATATTCACTTCTTCGACCACTAATTTAGCACTCTCACGTAAATTTAATTTTACTGCTCGTAAATTAAAAAATAATACCTTCATAACTTCTTTGTTAGAAGGTAGTTTACACCCACTTAAGGAAGGAGAAAAATAGCCTAAAAAATAAAATTGTTCACGCAAAATTCTTGATGACATGTCTAATTACTTTCAATGCACGACAATAAATGAAATGTAGTCGTCATTAAGTAACAACAAACATAATATTCTGCTCTGCTACTCGGTAAGAACTAACGGTAAACTGTTGCAAATAATTCGCAAGAAATCCACAACAATTTGAGATTTACTCTGAGATTTGTTTTGTTTATTATTACTCATAATTAATATTATTCTATTTTGTTTTTGACTTTTGTTAATAATGATGATTGAGAAATAAAAGAAACATACCGCAGATATGCAGAAAAGCAATAAATACAAAGAAAATAAGTTCAATTGCAAAGAATGCGAAGACATGTGAAAATTTCGCTGTTATTTTTTAATTTGGTTTTTTCTGAATTAAATATTAATGTTAAAGAAAACTAATACAGAGCAACATTGTTCATCAGGTATAGCCCTAGAATATTTGTGAATAAGGTTTTTCTCTAAAATAAATATTTCTGAAGTTATGAACAATTAAAGCGAGCCATAGTGAAAAAATAGCATTTTTAGCAAGCTTGGGGCTTAAGTGGGCGGCTCAAGGCACGCCCAATAATTATGCAAACGATCTAAAAATTTTTATATATTTTTTTTTTCTCATTTGGAATCAATCTAAGGGGTTTGCCAAGTGAAAATACGAAAAAAAAAATTGTCCATATAACTTGCGGTCACACTAATGCCCATCATATAATTGCGCACAAACATACTGCGATCACAAGTCTTGTTCTTCAAACTGCTTTTCTGTTAATAATGTGAGTTCTTTTAGATATCTCGGTATTTGGTTGGTTAGTGGCATGAAGTGGACAGTTCATACAAGTGAACTTAAAAAGTACCTATTGGCTGCCACTAGGCATTTATATTTGTTGAAATCGTACTGTAGTCCTATACGTCTCAAGTGTATCTATTATGGTATCTTCCACTCTAAACTTGAGTATGGATTAGTTTGTTGGGGGGGTGCGTTTAAAAATAAAATATATCCACTTCTTATTTCACAAAAGCATGCCATTCGCTTAATTTGTAATAAGAATAGATTTCATAGTAGCCTCTTACTTTTCAAGAATCTTGGTGTCCTGCCTCTGAAGCATTTATATTTCTATAAAGTTTTAAAAGTGTTTTTTATTAATTCTGGTTATCTGCTTAGCCGACACTCAGATAACTATCATTTGAGAGTTAATGGTTACAATGTTGCAACAGTGCCGCAGCACACCTTAAGGTTATATTTAAGTTTTTTTACTTCTGTTGCTCCTCGGCTTTTTAACAGTCTTCCATTTGAAATTAGAAATATTCGTATACTGTCTGTGTTTCTTAGAATGGTAAAATTATGGCTTTTAAATCACGATTACAGTGGCATTGACACATTATTAGCTATCTCGGTTTAACTCCTTATTATTTTTGGTAACTTTTTCTCGTTTTTCTTTTAATCGTGTTTAAATTACTGCGGTCCATTCTATCATTTAAATTTTTATCCTTCCATAATTTAACTTAAGATAAAGTATTTAAAAAAAAAAACAAAAAAAATTATAAATTTTGTGTAAACTTGCTCTTTGCTACCTCCAAATTATTACTTTTAATTAGTATTTATTTTGTTATATATTACTAGCTGCATTCGCCTCTAGTTCCTAGTGAACTATAGAAGCAGCTAAACATTCATTCCAACTATTCTGCTTTTATAAAACTTTATGTTCATATTGTGTTATTATTTAGAATGTAATGAATTGTTGAATAAATACAAATTCAATACAATACAAAAAATCTAACCACCGCCCATTCTGGTTTGGAATTGGTGCTACTTGCTGACAATCGTTACTATAGAAGGTAGTAAGTAAGTTAAAGTCGACTGCATTAGAGAGGTTCATTGGGAGTCACCTAGAAAAATAACCTTATCTTCCTCGCTTAAAGCCGCTACTATTATTGCTGTTATAGTTTCGCATAATTCATTATACGAACTTTCATCTGAATTGGGGGGAATATAAATGACACCAATGTATATGTAAAGATTTTGCAGACTTATTTTTATTATTCTGTGCTCAAAGTGTATTGAGGAGGTGGTTGAAATCAGCTCACACGATAAGATGTTGTGTGGCGATTAAAACACCTCATCCACGAGATAAACCTGTGTTCATATAGTCTCGGTCATTCCTGAAAATTGTCCAATTACTATGCGGAATTTCCTCGTTTTTGAACGTGTCATTTAATCACGTTTCTGTAAAAACAAGAACATTGAAGTGACATGAATTAGCCTAAATAAAAAGTTTATTGAGTTTATCTCTCATACCACCGCAATTGTGGTAAAATATTTGTAATGAGGTTATTGCTAGGTTAGGTTGGTTTTGAGAGATAGGGGTTGTGCTAGGGTGAGCAGTAATAGTTGAGTTTGGCGTTACATAGTAATATTTATGGGTGCCAAAACTATTTTGTGAATTAGTTGAGGAAGACGATTGCCGTGAATCTTTGGGTATTACTTTAAGGATGTTGTTAGGAGCAATAGTAGTTTTTGAAATTTGCACGAGATTTATTCAAATGCCAAAGACGCTTTGATGCGGTATGTGACGCAAATGCTGACAAGTCCTTCCCGACATTAGCTGGTGAGGTATTGAAGCTTTCGTGAAAATGAACGAAGATTTTCTTTAGTTCAGTTGGATTAGTCGGAAGACCTTGCTGTATTGCTACTATAACGCTTGTTCTTGTCGAACCATCAATGCATATCGAATCAGACTTATCGTGTAGATATGCAAAGTATAGGCGTACATTTTCGTATAACCTTCGGTCTCTTAGACGAGACATAACAAATCGGCCATCAGTGCTTGTCTCCGCTAGGTTTTTTGTTTATTTTGCTGAAGGCGGAAGAAGAGGATCAATAAATGTAGGGGAAGTTGTTGTTGTGGTAGTCGAGTTCTAAGTGTATTTGCTTGAGTATGAGGGGTATTTAGCATTCTGTTTGGAGTGAAAGCTGGTGCAGTTATGTTAAGAGCACTTTTTGGTAAAACACTTCCAGAAGGGGGTGATGGGTTTAGGGTATAGGAGTGTATGAAATTGGGGTAGTTCGTCATAGACGCAGATACTCTTTTAGTAGCGGGGTCGGGCTTGGAGGAGGAGTCGTTTTCGGCGAAAGGTTAAATGAAACTCGATTCTGTTTAAGATTTTTAGGCTTAGATGGATGTTGGGACCCATAAGTGTAATAGGAGGATGAAGAAATTAGAGGCTGTTTTGAAAGAGAAGAGAAATTAGGGAAGATATTTGTTTTTCAAGTCCAATTAGAATCTGGAATAGGCTTTTTAGGTACATTTATTTTAACATTATTCTTACGCATACTTCTTTTTCTACTTGAGTTTTGATTAGAATTGAAATGAGGAATAGAATTAGAAATAGAATTAGCATTATACTTTGGCTTTCTCTTAATTTTATTTGTATGATTGTAATTCAAATTAGAATAAAAATTGGAATTTAATTTACAATTAGATTTAGAGTTTGGATTAGAATGAGATTAGAATTAAAATTAGAACTAGAATTATAATAACAATAAGAGTTAGAATTGCAATTAGTATTAGAGTTATACTTAGGATTTGGAAGTATATTATTATTGCTGCTGATGCTTGGTGTCTTCGATTTCCATCTAGGCTTATCTATTCATTCGGCAATAGACCAATTCCCGTGCGTCACACTGTCATCAGAGACGTTCTAAAACATCCACGAGTATTGAGTTGGAATGTCCAGTTTAAAACTGCAAAACTTTCCTGCTTTGCTAGACATCTTTATGCAGTTTGAGATTGAGATGCCGAATTTCTTACGAAAATAGTTTCGCATCCAAGCTACACTTGTTTTCGCTGATGTGCCCTTAATGAACTTAGCCGTTTTTTCAATTTTATTCGCACTCTTCAGCTTATTAATCCTATTGTCCCATTCGGATATTGTCCATGATGTTCCAAACTGCTGGACCAATTTCCGTGGTGCAGCGATAGGATTTATTGCTTGATCTTTTGCTTTCTCAGTGGGGGAGGCCTGAGGTGGTAGAAATGGATGAGCCAACGGAGAAGGAATGGTGACTTCCAGTATTTCTTCAAAGATAGAATATGCGTTTTGGTGGGGAGAGTCTGTCGCGAACTGAATTCTCTCAGTAGCAAATTTGATGACATCAGTTATTTCTGCAAGCGACGCACGAAACATACCTAGATCACCACTGATTTCATTTACTTTATGGTACAGAACTTCTATCAGTGGGACTGGCTGTTGAGGTTGAGGCAAACTATTTTTTGAGGGGGAGTGCAATATAGTTTCGATGTCGTTTTTTAAAAGCGTGATATTTTCTTGAATTTTTTTTATTGATACCAAATCCGATAATTTATTTTTTCCGTAATAGTGTGTTTGATGCTATTTATCGCGGTTTCAAAAAAGTTCATATTACTTTTGACTTCGGTTGTAAAGTCTGTTACTTTAATTACATTTTTCGACATTTTTGCATCTAAGTCTCTTTTTGTTGATTGAATGACACTGTTGAGATCTTCCGCAGTTTTGATGACCTCATCTAGCTTTGTAACTTGATCAGCAATTTTTTTTGCGCACAATTTACTTTCTGACCGCACGGAATTCGTTGTATCACTAAGGCACTTCACCGCTAGTAGGGCGTGCGGGAGTGAAATGTCTTTGCATTCATCACAGTAAAAATGGAAGTTCGCGAGATAGTCCTTTAAATATGCAAGGCCTCTCTTAGGTAAGCCTATACAAGAGGCGTGGAAAGATTTGCCACAAAGGCCCTTACATGCACCTTTAAGTGCATTCTGGTCTTCCAAGGTGCACAAAGATGATTTACATTTCTTTTCCATTTTCTCTTTTTTTTTCTTTATTTTCGTTTGTTTTTTTTAGTGTATTTTTTTTACATTGATAAAAGTGTTTTTGTTGCTTTTACTTTAAATTGGGTCAGTATAGCGGACAATTAATTTTAATTTTTTTAATTTTATTTTAATTTTTAAGCAATTAATTTTAAGCATGTCAGAAAAAATTTAGTTATTGTTTTTTTTTATTATTCTTTTGTGTTATAAATTGTTGTAACAAAGTTAAGAATCGGCGGCACTTACACTAGCTGTATTTATTTTTTTTTATTATTTTTTCTTTTTTACCTTAAATTGGGTATCTCAGAATTTTGCGTAATAAATGAAATCTTTTTTTAGATCAATTTTGTAATTTATTTAATTTTCTTTTCAATGACACCAAAAACATAAACATATCTTAAAAAATAAAAAAGTTGGATGTACTTATTGTAATTGTGTCCCGCAATTGAGTGCAACTATTTACGGAGTTGAAAGGCTATGTCGAGCTGAGCAAAAAATCTTATGGGGGGGGGGGGGCCTATTTTCACATTCTTAGGAGCTACAAGGTTCATTAATATTTCACAACTTTGATTCACGTTATTGTTTCTAGCAGAAAAACTAACTTACATAAAACTTATTTTGATAGCTCATTATAAAGGCAATGAAATCACGTTTCCAACGGTATATCAACAAACCCCAACTTAATCGTTACCGATCTGTGATCGTGTGAAGATGAAATCAATCGGTTGAAACTACCAAATTTCAACTTTGAGTGCCAATTTCTCAGAATTTCGCGTAATAAATGAAATTTTTTTTTAGGATCAATTTTGTAATTTATTCAATTTTCTTTTCAATGACACCAAAAACATAAACATATCTTAAAAACTAAAAAAGTTGGCTGTACTAAAAAAATTATACTAATTAGAAAACAATGATATTATCTACTGCATAACTAATTGTAATGACAATATTTAACATTATTTTCTAATAAGTATAACTTTGTTACTACAACCAACTTTTTTATTTTTTTAATGTTTAATGTTTTTGGTGCCATTGAAAAGAAAATTGAATAAATTACAAAAATTTAAAAAAATTTCATTTGTTAAAAGTTGAAATTTGGTAATTCCAACCGACTTATTTCTTCTTCACACGATCACAGCTCGGTAACGGTTAAGTTGGTGGGGTTTGTTAATATACCGTTGGAAAGGTGATTTTATTGCTTTTAAAATGAGCATTAAAATAAGTTTTATGTAGGTTAGTTTTTCTGCTATAGACAATAACGTGAATCAAAGTCGTGAAATATTAATTAACCCTGTAACTCCTAAGAATGTGAAAATAGACCCCCCCTCCCCCTCCCCCTCCCATACGGTTTTTTGCTCAGCTCGACACAACCTTTCAGCTCCGAAAATAGTTGCACTCAATTGCGGGACACCCTATATAAAGCAGAGATTGGAAACAAATTGTACCCCACAGCTGCGTACAGCTGCGTAAGCAAACAGTTTCACTATCTCCTTACGTTTGGCTCTTTGCTACAAACAAAAATGCGTACTAAAGAGAGCAGAAAATAAGCAGAGAAAGAAAACTATTGTGTTGGTGTTATACTAACACAACATGTATTCCGATTTTTTGATTTATTGTCACGATCGCAAACACAACAAGAAACAAATGTTGCCTTCGTTTTACTACGGAAATTCTAAAAGAATTACAAGTTTTGAGCACAGTTTTTTTTAACGAATGTAAACAATTACAACTCTTTAGTTATTTTTCAGTTTAAATTTATTGATAAGAAAAATGTTTTCATTAGAAATAAATAATTAAGAACATAAAAAAGCAACATTAAAGATGTCATTGTTTAGGGAAAAAATAACACGTAAGTGCAATTATTTCCAGTTATTCATAATTAAACTCTCTATTTACTCTTACTAACAAAATGTATTCTAAATTGGACGGAGAAAGCCTGCTTCGTTGATCCGAAAATATATATTTAAACGATAAGAATAATCGCTGTCTGTAATTCAGTATACTTAGTTTATTTTAATTCCAACAAATACATTTTTCGACTTTTGTCCGCAGCCGCGATACTGTGTGCCGTCAGCAACATGCAAAAGATCGCTAAGGATATGATTCTTTCGTTGTTTTTGTGTTCTCGATTCAAAAGCATAACAGTGAGAGGAAGTTTTTCTACTTCAAAAACAAAACATTGCATTTTGCTTTTCTCACCATCTCTTTTTGCTTCGGTTTGTGTTACTCTTTGTATCGGAGAGCGAAAACAAACAAAACAAAAATACTTGTTGAGGTCTTAAGAAACAAAAAGAACACAAAAATACTTTTCTTTAGAGTTTGTTTGCGATCCCTGATATAAAGTCTTCTAAAAACTTATTAAAAGTAAAACATTTTTAAAAAAATTTTAGTATAAATATAAAAAAATATATTTATATTAATATATATATATATATTTTTTTATAGTATAAATTATTAAAAAAATTTTATGAAAGGTCTCCTTTTATTTCAAAAAGTCAGTCATAAGAGAAATTTGAGACTTTTATACTTAAATGTCTCGGTAAAAGTTTCTATAGAAAAATATAAACGTGATCGCTTCACATAAATATATAAAAAAAAATCATAAAATATTAAAAATATTAATGAAGGCTTTTATTAAAACATTCATAATAAAAAGTCTGAAAAGACTCTTATGAAAGACCTTATGAAATAGTTTTAAGAATAAAAGTCTTTATAAACTCTTATGTCCGACTTTTATTCATTAAAGTTAAAAAATAACTCTTTTTAATAAGAGTTATCCAATAAGAGTTAAAATTAAAAGCTCTTAATATTACTTATGTAATAGTTTTCTTATTGACCATAAACAATAACTTTTTTATATAAAAGGATTTAAGACTCTTGTTTTAAAGATTTTTTGGGAAAATGTCATAAAATTCCAACCTCTGGTTTTAAGTTTTTATTTATAAGACTTGTTTACAATTTGTTAATACAATAAATACTTTAAGAGGATTATTTGCAATTATTTAGTTTACGAGTAAACTAGAGGGTCTTAATTCAAAACCTATTAAAGTTTGGATAAATATAGAATCCCTTGAGGTTTTAAATTTAAACGTTAAATTTCCACCGTGTAATCTACAGGAATAAACTGACTGATGCAAGTAACCTTGTTTTGCAAAATTTTTCAAAATTGTTTGAAAAATTTAAAAAACGTTAAGTTAATAAATTTGGACAAAACTACAGTAAAAAGTAAAATTTATTTTACCTTCATTAAGTTGTAGAGTACTCTTAAATGTCACTATTAGCACCAACTAAAATAGTACTTTTAATAAACAAAGTACACTATTAAAAAACAAAACAAAAACCTAAACCTCCAACAAAGCCATAAAGTCAATAACTTATAGCCAAACAAAACCCCTAAATTTTTAAAGTAAACAAATAATATTTTTAATAGCTGAAAGTATCAAATTCATGTTCAATGCACTTGACCCTTTTCGTTTTATTCCGCAAGATACTGCATAAGCATGAACGCGACAGCGCGCATTAAGTTACACGCGTATGGTAAGAAAACATAAAGCAGCAACAAACAACAAGCATTTAATGAACTGTTGCAGTTGACACGCTTAAGTCAAGGCTATGAATTTTATTCTGGCTATTCGATATTAACATCTTAAGGGAAGCAAGAGTGCAAGCAAACTAACTAAAATTTGATTGATCACGTTTTAAAATATCGGGAAACTACAATTAAGAATTGAAATTAAAGGAGTATTGGAAATAGAGGTAAAATAATTTTAAGAAAAAACTGTTTTACTGGATATATAAACTCCAGACTTTTACAATAAAAATTCAGATTCTTAATCACAACTACAGCGGCGAAAGCCAGAGTTGTTATTCAAAATCTCAAACAGTTCGGCATTCTCGCCATCACTCACAGTAGCACGGTGTGCTCTAATACACCAAAGTTCATTTCGATGCAGTCATCGGAGTAACTATAAAAAAAATGTAATAAAAGAAATATCTTGAAAAGTCTTTAGCTTCATCACAAAGTTTTCTTGGGGTGCTTTCTTGTTTTTGGTGTTATCTTGGTGTTATGAACTAAGTTATATAAAATACAATAATATATATAATTACAAACTATTTTGTAAAAAGTAATTAGTTTTTTTTTAATTAATTTAATAAATTAATGACAACAGTTCGTAACGAACAAATTTATAAGTCACTCGGTACAATTGAAAGGTTTAAGATTGTAATAATTTTCTCAATACAAGAACTCATCTTTTGGTTTTAGTTTAAATGAATCGAAAAATTTGGAATATTATATTTAACGATTGTAGTTTTACTGTTTCTTTTAAAATAATGCGATTTTTTGTATGTTGGTGACTTGGTTTAAAATTGTTGGCGACTCCGGCGAGAACAATTGTTCAACCAACAAAATTTTTACTACTCGAACAACCTCTTGCATTGTTTGATAGTAATTGTTGTTGCTTCAGCAATTTTCGCTTGCCAGCAAGCAACTACTGCTGCAAGAAAAATAAGTAAAAATATTAGTAGTTGTTTTTATTTATTATGTTTTAATTTTAATTTTAAGAGGGTTTTACCCCACTGTGATGTGCACCCATGCTCATGGCCGTTGCTAACTGCGTTCCCCGGTGTAAAAGGACCTTAATAATCTAGCTCTCTTTAACGTTCACAGGGATGAGGAAATGAAAACAGAAGACATTTCAAATCAACTCAAATCAAAAAAAAAAGAAGATTAGGCATTAATTAGCCTCTAAACCTAAGACACCCCCAAAAAATTTTCTGGGTGCGTCCCTGGCCATAAGTACATAATTTTTGGCGTAGCACAAAGCAATTAAAATATTTTAATAATATTTTAAAAATAACTTAATACTTAATAATCCATATTGCTGGAGTTAATTAGACGTGATATTTTCAAAAAACCAATAAAATTTACTCCAAATCTTTGGTCAAGTGTCATTTTAGAAGCTAGAAAAATTTCATAAATTAAAAAATACAAAAGGTTGTTCTGGCTGAAAACATAAGTTACAACAGGATATCATGTTCTGCGTTACCAAAATTTTGTGGCGGTAATGATATGAAGTAAAAATAAGTAAGATTAGGCCATTAACAGTAAAGATTATTAAGTATTAAATTATTTTTAAAATATTATTATAATTTTTTAATAACTTTGCACTTCTCCGGAAAATGATGTACTTTTAGCCGTTGCTGACTGTGTTTTAAATGATCAGGCGATATTGCCGGTTCCTTCATTTCACTAGCTCATATAAATAGATGATATAGATAGATCCTCAGCATCTCATGTGTGCTCACTTTGTCCCGTTAAAACACCATTAGGATATATATGTATTCTCTCTTTCTTACATTCGAGCTCGTACAAGTCTGTTGAACTCCCATCGAATCTCATTACTATTACATACTCGTCTGGCAGACACTTGCAACCGCCAGAATAGTCTGGCTGTTATGCATATATTTTTTAAACTATCGAAGAAATATGCCCTAAAAATTTCAGCCTTGTGGGAGCAGGTTATGAATTACTATCTCGATGACAATTTTGGTACCGTCTGGCACACACTTACAACCATCAAAATAGTTTCGCAATTTTTTTGTTACACTTAAACATATGTACATTACAACATATTAAAGTTTTAGCCTTGTGGGAGTAGATTATAAAAAAAAATTTTTTACATTTTATAAAATTTTAAAGATGATGATGCAACCTCGAGATGCCTGCCAGACTGATACTTTCTTAATCTACCGATAATAAATCATCATTTAAAAATTTTCTTGCTTTGTGGGAAACGGGGTTGTCACTAGCTCTTCTACTATTGTTAAAAAAAAAAAAAACGAAATGGCCATCTCAGCCCATGAAAGGACTTTGACCGAACTTCTTATGATCAATTGTGTTGTGTGTGATGTGAAATGTTTGCACACAAATGATCGAGAACTGGACCTACATATGTTTTACGTCGACTCCAAACGGCTTATGTTCTCAAGAAGCTTTTCATGGCAGTTTTTACTCTGAGGTTTGCCATTGCCTGCAGAGAGAGGTGACGGCCGAACAGAAAAATTAATTCAATTGAAAAAATTTTCTGTGTCAGATGGAGGATTTGAACCTGGGTTCTCTGGCGTAAGAGTCACACACTCTACCCACTACTTCTATTATTGTTACTTCAACTATAAAAAATCAAGTAAGTATCTAGTGTCAGAAATCTGCTAACTAATTGCCACATCTAAGTTTAGTATTAAAAAAGTAGTAAATTGCGCAAACATAATATATATTAAAAATAAATAATTACTAAGTTACTAATAAACAATTAGGAAAACATTTAGCCGTCACAAAACTAACAATACTAGATATAGTTTCGAGAATGCTTCATATATAATTATCGAACCTTGCAAAATTGGAAATGTACAAGATAATTAACCCATTTTGGTCCGCTAGCAGAACGCGTTGGAATTTCGTATTGAAATTTTCAGATTTTGTTATTAGTGATCAAATTAAGAAAATTCCAAAATTTAAGATTTTTTCGAATTAAAATTTTTTGGTTACGAAGTGGTCAGCCTGAATAGGTAAGAACAGGAAATTTAAAAAGAGGAAATGAGTTTGAAAAAATCTTTTTTATTTATTCCAGAAATTAATTTGAAAGTTAGTGGTCGAAAAATCGACCAGCGGGCTAAAATGGGTTAACAACGAAAATTTGTTTATACTTATGGAGTTAAGAAGTTAGGACAACCATATAAATCCTATACTATCAAACAAAACATAAATTTTATGGAATGTAAAGCTTTCACAGCAAAATTAAAAACCACTATTTATTATAATCGGTCTGCAAAGAGAAAAAAAGCAAGGAGAAAGGAAATAGATTTGATCATTGTAATATAACTAATGTAAAAGTACATATAAACTCTGAATCATATCCCTATGATGATTTCAATAGTCGCTTTGAAATAGGACAATATGCTGTTCTATATAATATGTATGCAAAATTTGAACAAAGCTATTATATGCGGAAACCTCAACCGTTCCTAGGTGTCGTTGGATACAAGGGCTTGTGCACCACTTGTTGTCGTTGATGTAACACATCAAAATAAAGCAGTTAAAGTTGGGCCTATTGATGTACGAATTGAATTTGACACCGAAGCAAGCAAGCCGATTCCAGATAAAACGTCAACAAGTTATCATGATCGTTAAATTGAATACTCACCTCTTACCAGTGAAATCAGAAGAATGATTTAAATATAAGATCATTTTTTTATCATTTATAAAAATTCCTTATATAATAATAGTAATAAAGAAAGTTTCATATATAAACATCAACAGCCTCATTCAATAGATTTCCTTAAACAATCGTTCAACGCTTGTGGAGCGTCTATGATATAAATATTATGATATTCATATACATCAACCTTTATCGAAAAAACGACCAACAATTTAAGGTTAAATTAACACAGCATTTATACGCAAATTTCGGAGATTAAATTACGCAGATCTTAAACAATCCGGATAAACCTTTATGAATAGCGATGTGTTGTTTAAAGATGGTTTAAAGTTACGCAGCCTCTAAAATAAGATTATGAATAAGGCTGCAACTGTTTTATTTTTTTCTTGTTCTTCCCTATACTATAAAACAATTTACTCAAGTAACTTTTATACAAACCAAAATACTTACCAGGGCGTGAGCTTGCTATGAAGATTGAATATTCTCACCTTACTTTTGACATTCTCATCGGGGGTGGATATCGTCATCTAATGGTATGCATTTTTTTTTTTTCTCATGCTAATCTCTTTTCCTACGCTTATGTTAAAATATTGTAGCCAGATATGGTATATCTGTGTGGTTCTTGTTGAGTTGGCTTTGCAGCTGGTTGCCATCCAATACACATACAACTTGTACAAAATCAAATAATTTCTTTCATGTGCCTACAAGCCTGATCGAAACTGTAGTCTAGATCCACTGTTTACAAAAATCTCTAATAGCGCAATAAACGACGAACATTTTTTAACCCTTCAACGTTCACCATGACTAAAAAGATCCAACAAATATAAATGTATATTTTCACAACGTAAGCCATATCATTAGATCCAAAGTTGTCGAGGAGAATATGAGTCATTGTTACTAGGTATTTGAGGGTTTAGAAAACAATGCAAACACTGATAAGAACTTGCTTGACTACTGTATGTTATGCTGTGTATTTAATAAGCCTCCTTCTTGAAATAAAAAATTATGATCTAAGCTTAGCAAAGACACACACTTATGTTATCATTTTGTAGAATGTACTTCAGTGGCGTTGGCAGAATTGGGTTTAAGTTTTTAGAATTTTTAGAGACTTCATATTGAGGAAAAATTACAAACTGGCATTTTTTTTAAACTACCACAGAGCGCTTTTTGTTCAAGTCACTAACCTAATGCGAGCTTCCACCACTTTGTCGCTAGAGAGCACTGCCACCAGAGGACGCAGGCGATACATTCTCCACTCCTGGTCCAGAACCGCTATATCGTACCTACTATTTTTCCGTAAAGTTAACTATTTTTACTACATTTTAATTAATTTTTTTAATTTAGTTAAATTTTTTTATTTATAACTAATTTTAAAAATAAAATATTTTTTCAAACAGACCTTTTTATTTTTTGCAGTTATTTTGTTTAAAGTGAATTTTCATAAGCAAAATTATTTTTTTTAAAAAAACAGAAAATCCTCCATTGAATTTCTCATAAAATTCTTAGTTTTCTTAGCGTCATTTAAGGGTAATGCACTTGATGTAGTGTACTTACATACAAAGTCACTGTAACCTCAAAAAGTTCAAGTTCGAGTTAACAAAATTATTTTAAGTTTCCCACCACAGTCTCAAAACAATAAAAGCAAAATTAAAGAATTATTAAAAACATTAAGCCAATAGAAATTTTTAATTTCCACATTTTATTTTCAAGTACAAATATAACTACTTTTAAAAAAAACACAAAAAAATTCAAAAATGTATACCTCAAAAACGAATTCACAGAATTTTTGCGATATATGAATATAGATGCCCAAAATACATAAGGAAATTTTAACGGTAATTGTGTACAGAATTTCTATTATATTTTTTTTTTTTTATCAAATTTTATTGTTAAAACAAATTTGAAGAACCTAACCAAAATCTAGGGCCTGGCAAATTTAGTACAAACTTCATATTTCAAACGCAAGATTTTTGCGTTTATTGATATGGATAAACACTATTACAAATCATCAATGCCAGGTATTTGGGCCATACTACAGGCACAAAAAAAAAGCTGATGGAAGAAAAATATATAACAGTACGTTCAAAAAGTCCATAGGATGACACATAGATGGCGTTACTAGATTTTTTCCATATGATTTTTATTTAGTACCAACCTTCAAACGGTACGTATAAAAAGTTGACAACAATCTGACAATTGATTTGTGAGTTATAGCATTTTGTGTGCAACTATTGTTACTGAAAAAAAATGGAAAAAAGTGATTTTCGAGTTTTGATAAAGCATTGCTTTTTAATGAAAAAAAAATACAGTGGAAACCAAACAATGGCTTGATAAACATTATCCGGACTCTGCTCCATCGAGAAAAATGGTAGAAAAGTGGATTGCTGAATTTAAACGTGGTCGTACCAGCACAAATTATGCAGAGCGCAGTGGATGCCCAAATCAGACTGTTATTCCACAAAGCATCAAAAAAATCCACAAATTGTTTATGAACGATTGCAAATTGAAGGTGCATGAGCTAGCTGACATTGTAAAGATATCAGATGGTAGTGTTTTTTCCATTTTACACGAACATTTGGGTATGCGAAAGCTCTGTGCAAAGGGGGTGCAGCGTGAGCTCACAGTCGACCAAAAACAACAACGAATTGATGCTTCAGAGGAGTGTTTGCCGCTGTTAAACCGCAATAAAATCGAATTCTATCGTCGATATGTGACAATGGATGAAACATGGATTCACTATTACACATCAGAGAATCCAAAAGACAGTCAGCTTTTTTGAATTTCATGAATTGGGCTTCGAATTGCTTACCCACCCACCGTATTCTCCAGATTTAGCCCCCAGCGACTTTTTCCTGTTTTCAGATTTTAAGAGAATGCTTGCTGGCAAGAAATTCAAGTCCAATGATGAAGTAATCGCTGAAACTGAGGCCTATTTTGACGAGAAAGAGAAATCGTACTATAAAATTGGTATCGAAAAGTTGGAAAAAAACTATATTCGTTGTATTGCTCTCGAAGGCAACTATGTTGAATAATATAATCGAGTTTTATCAAAAGTTTGTTTTTTCTTACTTATCCTACGGACTTATTGAATGACCTGTTAATAAGTTATCGACAAATTTATACAAAAACCGAATTTTATTTCTTTTAAATACAAATTTTTTTCCTGAAATAAGATTAAAGAGGACCTGATAGCGCTACAATTTTCATTCATGGTCAAAAACCTCCAAAAATATAAGTATGGGAATATTTTTAAATGATTTATCGAGTGAAGTCACATAAAATACTAAGTTGATTTGCTAAAACTAAATAACTTTTTGACGAAATTTCAAGTCATCGGCTATGTATTTCAATAATTGGATTCAATACTGTTGGACGTCCAAACATAAGCAATTAGGCTTTGAATTGACAAAAAAAAAAAAAACACACATTTTTATATTATTTATCGCTGATTATCTAGAACAGAATTAAAAAATGTGAAGACGAAAAATTCTGCGAGTTCGCATAATAAATTTAAAAAAAAAGAATAATTTTCATGCACTTGTGCAAACTTCAACTCGCGTGTGACGAGTATTTATTTGATTTTACGAATTATGACTGCCATGTTCAACTGCTTGGTTTGTTATGAAGTCTGTTTTTTATTTAAGTTTTATTGCTTAAATATAATTAATTTCAAAAAAATATATTTAATTTCAATAATGTCCAACCTTCATATTTTGAATAAAATGGAAAGAAAATTTCAAAGCGATTATAACCATTTTTCCATTTAACGGAAGTGCTTGCATATAAATCAACTATTGGAAATCCGCTGTGCAACAATGGATTTACAACATGAAACATGCAACATTTTTTTTTTTAATCCACCGATCGGTTTAAGAGTTCAGTCGACACTGACTAACAAACATCCTCAAATGTAGATATAATTTTTTTTTAAGCTGTTTATTTACCAATAATTTTATTCCATTGATCAATATGATCTGTGCCGGGAAATAAAACACCACCTCGAATCATTTCACCCATAATACATCCAACAGACCAGATATCAACATTTTCAGTGTATCCCATCCCTAGGATAACCTCCGGCGCTCGATAGTAACGAGTTACAACGTAGGGTGTCATCATAAAAGTTGTGCCGGCTGTTCTTGCTAATCCGAAGTCTAATATTTTCAACGTACAATCTGCTTTTACCACAATATTGGATGGTTTTAAGTCCTGCAATTAAACAATAATTGTGTTATTTTTAAAATAAAAATAATAGATCTTATACTTGAGTTGACAATCGATAATATATAAGACATTATAAAACGAAGTTCACCCTAGTACGAAATTATTTCAAGAAATAAGCTTTTTCGTATGTTTGACCGATTCAGAGAACCTCCTACACTTACTTAATACACTTAACTCTCTAACCAGCAAGGCTGCATTAGGGCAGCCATCGTTCTAATGTGCGTAAAAATACAGTTATACATTTTTTTAAAACACACAATATATTAAAGATTTGAATGTTTTTTAATGCTCGTTTAAATACTACTACTTCGGTGGCGCTTACTACCGTAAGTCGGTTTTGGCCTAATCCAAGAATTTGCGCCAGCCTGTTTCGCACTGACATTTTCGTGAAGTGGCGCTCGTTTTTGTGCAGCTGTAAGCGTCGACCAGAGGTTTTGAGTCAGTCTGTTTTGTGCTCTGGTACTAAATGGTGCCATGTAATTTATGTGTTAAAGTTTATTTTTGTGTGTGCTAAGGTTGTATGTAATAAGTGTGCACAATTTGTGGTGCAAGAGTAGAGGGCAAGAAAAAGACTATAATATGGGTTTTTTGTATATTTTTCCCAAATAAAACTTGGATCTTATATATTTATTCCTGTAAAGGTCCCCTTATTTCAGCAAATCTACAAATGCTACAGCAACACTTGATATATCACTAGAAAGGTCTTGAGGAAAATTATTAGATTTTTGAAAAGTGAGAGCGTTTAGCAGATATGAGCGTTTAAAGTTAAGAAAATGGTAAAAGACTTAAGACACGAACTCGCTCCAATGTGAATGAGAAAGTGTGATTTCCAAAGCGATTTTAGGGGCGTTATCACTAGTTTTATTTACCGTATCACCTTGTATTTCAGAAAAGTAAACCTATAAATGACCCCGCCTCAATCGTTAGACATTTTAGGCATTTAAAAAAAAATTGTTTTTAAATGGTCCCTATGGTGCTTTTTTTCGTTTTTTGTTATATCTTCGGTGTTTTTTGTCCGATTCTTAAAATTTTTTATGTGTGCTTGTTGATTTTTTGTAAATTTTTTCTAATATTTTTTTTCTAGAATCTTTTTTTGCAAATATTCACCCACCATATCTCAGTTCCTACTATATAATGAAATTATTAAAATGCCAAATAATTAAAGCTCATAAAAAAAATATTAAGACCATTGGAACAAATGATATCGATAAAATTTATTTTTGGCGCAGTTCCGACCCATTTTTATTAGTAAAAAAAAACTTTATTTTTTCAATCGCAACTGTTCGAGACCTTAAGAAAACTGTCGCAATTTTTATTAATAAATATCAACATTTTTTGTTGAGGCAATGTCAGTCAAATAAAAACAACTTGTATTTCCAAGAGGTCGTTGTAGTTGTCATCGCATCATATTTTTGTTATCGCATGCGCCTGCACCTGCAAGTATTTTTTGTCGTTGCCTTCAAAGGTTCTTCATAATTGTACCAACAATTAAATCACACCACTTTACGGTAAACTTTTTCTACGCTCGACACTAGCACCACCACCACCACCCTTCAGCACTTCGTCATCGATTCCATGCATGGACAAATAAATTAAATCACCGTTTCAACAACAACAACATACAACTTATCATCGCCTCGCTTAGCTTCACTTGCCCTATTGTTACAGCCCTATTGTTGTTGTCGCAACAACAACAACAACAAACATCTTCGACCGCTTATCAAGTCGTAATACAAAAGTGCGTGCATAAAAAATGCAATTTGCGCGCGACCTGTTTTTGGACAATGACCCTGACTGAATTAAATATTTTGAGCAGAAAGCACAAAAATTATTAACAAATAGAACTTCGACTAGTTTAGTTGTGAGTGGCATCTTAAGTGTTTCTATTCATATATAAAGAACAAATAAATTTAATTGGAATTTAATCATTTTAAATCGTCGTCTTTTTATTTTTTGCACCAAAAAAGGCTTTGGTTCACCATCATCAAGTGGTGAACCAAATTAACCATCAAGTTAATTATATCGAGTTTTCATTCGCATACGTAGTACAAATACAAAAAAATAAATTAAACAAAATACAGTTCCAAATGCACGACTTGGACAATACAAAGTTGCCAACAAAACGAAATATGGTGCGTTGTTTTTACAGCATCATACAAATATAAAACGTTGTAAATTTACAGAAAAAGTGTATAAAGATGTCTCAAAATTGTGGAATTGTGCAAAAATACCTATTGTGTCGAGAACCCATATTCGTAGATTGATTAATAATTTACTCAAGAAGTACTCTTCAAGTGAAAAACCCGCATCTATTCCGTGCTAACGAATGGGATGTTCTCTTTCAAATTTCACGTCGCAATTGCTGCATTGAAAATGGTGCTCGGTGCGTGTGCATCGACGAGCTCAAAATACCAGAAAATTCAAAAACTTTTTTCATTGATCAGTGCAGTGCTCGTTAGTGTTCATTACCAAATGAAGATGATGATGATGACCTCACGAGTATATCAGCTGGAGTTTCTGCAAGTGCTACAGGTGCCTGCAGTTCGACTGTATATACACCGGCTTCCGACAGTGAAAACGAATATGAATTCGAAAGAAGTCAGATGGAAGATGCAGACATTCCAATGGAAAAGGTCCAATTCAAAATAGCCGACATTCGCTTACGGTATTTTTGTTCTGCATTAGACCGGACCGATACATCAAGCCGCCATGGTGCATTGCACGCCTCCATGCTAATAAAGGACTTACAAGATGCCATTGCCGCAAAGGAATCTATAGCCGCTGACGTACGCGATTTAATGGTAAAAATGCTTGATGTCATCGTAATTGACAAGAGCAAAGTTTTCCGTGAACGTGAATTAGTTAACGTGCATCTCTTTCGATGGAAAGAGCGAACTTTAAAAACGAGCAATGTCGAAGTGATCGAAGAGCACATCACCATTTTAAAAGAAGCAAAGTCAAAATTTATCGGCTACTTTTTGTTGACTTTTTGTTGAAAGACGGTTACAATTTGGACAACTTAGTAGCGATCAGTTGCGACGGCACTGCCACAAACACCGGGTACAAAGGGGGTGTCATAAAGTGCTTCGAGCCTTATTTGCGCAGACCACTTCAATGGTTTATCTGTCTGCTTCACTTTAAGGAGCTGCCATTAACTGCGCTACTGAGAACATGGCTTGGAAGACAGAAAGTTCCTGGGCTGTGGCCAGAAGAAATTGGTGTCGGAATAAATCGCTGATATTTAGCTACTTCAATGTTTGCTTATGTTTTTCCTCAGCCTGTTCTAAATTTCGAGCCAATTGCAATTGGCGAAATGCCTACAATCATTGATGGATGGTTACTACGAAGCGATCAGCGTTACTTGTACCGCATGGTTCTTGCCGTTAAAAGTGGTCACTGCGATGAAGATTTAGCCTGCCAACAGCACGGTGCTACAAGTACAGTAGACCGTATCACAAAAACTAACCTATATTTGATCCCGCCTCAATGGTTCGACATTCAAAAGACATTTTCAAAAAAAAAATTTTTTTTTTAAATTTTCCCTATGGTGCTTTTCCGTTTTTTTGTTATATCTTCGGTGTTTCTTGTCCGATTCTTAAAATTTTTTGTGTGTACTTGTTGATTTTTTATCAATTTTTTAATATTCACTCACCTTATCTCAGTTCTTACTATATTAGGAAATTCTAAAAATGTCAAATAATTAAAGCTCACAAAAAACTATTAAAACCATGGAAACAAATGATATCGATAAAATATATTTTTGGGACAAAATGGGTCGGAACTGCGCCATCACACTTTAAAAATGTTCGTCACCTCATACTCAACTTTTAATTAATTTTCTATTTAATTTTTGTGTAAATTTGTTATTAGAGTCCTTTTTTTCATTAAAAATCTATGATATAAATGTTAAATGTCGTTCTTAAATACTAAATGTTTTAATTCTCAAAATGTTTTAATTGTTTAAATTGTTTTCCACTTTTCCCTGAAGATGATTGCCGACGGCGATCGAAATATCGGAAACTAAAATTAAAACCGCAAAAGTTTTTAATTTTTAATATTTTGGACATTGAGCCCGCAGAATTCAACAAATAAATTTCAAAAGGTCGAAAAACAAATAAAGAATTTTCTAAATCTTTACGGGGTTCAAGCTGGCTGTAGCGCTCGTAACTGTCAAGCTTCGAGAAAATGTGCCCTAAACGGTTTTCGTCAGTGACTGCTGTGGCCGACTTGTGCACAATTTGGAAGTAATGCTCGGTGTTTTACGAGTAATTACGGTAATTTAATTTAATTTAATTTAATTTAATTTAATTTAATACGAGTAATTACATAATTTTACGGTAAATTCGATTTGATATATGACGTTAATATTATGTCATATATTTCATAAAATTAATGTCTACTATAATGCTCACCTGGAATTTTAATAATATCATCCGAGTACTGCAAATCAGACAACTGCTCTTGAGTAAAAAACTGAAGACATGGTGGCTCAGTGATCTGAAATTTGGTCCAATCGATCATTTCAGTGTATGTTGTGCTGATATATTGGATAAAGGTCTGGTGGTTGGGTCCACGAAATTGCCGAATACGACCTGTTAGGTTTGAGCGGGCTTCCAAAATTTTGATATATCCATCTGCACGCACGGATGCATCCGTATCAGTAATCATCGACAGTAGTATATTTTCATGGTGAAAAAAATATGGGTTGTTGTCGATGGTCGGTTTAATGGCTACCTGAAAGTAGTTCGGCAAAACGCGAATCCATGAAATGTATTTGAACACATTGCGGCTACCATGAATGGCTAGTGGTTGACTTCTACTAAAAACCAAAATGGCGCAAAATGAAAACCAAAAACGAAAAAAGCACCATAGGGACAATTTTAAAAAAAAAATTTTTTTTGAAAATGTCTTTTAAATGTCTAACGATTGAAGCGGGGTCAAATATAGGTTAGTTTTTGTGATACGGTCTAATGTACAGCCCAGGCTATGTCGTGAACATCGTGGTCGATCGAGTCGATTCGGCTTTAACGAGGATGCCGATGATTGCTTTGTGTGATTGGATTTTTTTCCATGACGCTTTGATTCCATTCGAAGTCAAAGCATTGAAGAGTTAGTGCGAGAGTTTTGGAAGATTTTGATAATATTATTTATAATATTAATAATATTATCCGCTAAAATAAGGAATGTTGGATTCAAGTCCAAGAAATGTGATTGTGTTTGGAATTTAAGAAGTAGAAGTGAAAATTTAAGATTGTGAGCAGTTACATTTGTGTTGAACAAATTTTTTGTTTTCTTGTATACACATGTTAGCAAAGTTGTTGTTGGAGATGCCTGCGACGCTGGCGCAAACAACGTGCCTTTGACGCACAGCTTTTTATTTTTTCATTTCGTTTTGGTTTCGGTGCTTTATCGTTGTTGCTTTTACTGCTAAGATAATGTTCTATATCTTACATGTATGTGTGCCAGAAAAATGTGTGCACCAGAAAATATTTATGTGTGCAATAAATGATCAAGAAAAGATAATTGTGCTAGAAAAATATAAGCAAGAAAAGATAAAAGTGCTAAGAAAAAAAAAATGTGTGCACCAGAAAATATGAGTGTGCCAGAAAATATGAATGAGCAAGAAAATATAATTGTTCTAGAAAAATATGAGCAAGAAAAGATAAGTGTGCTGAGAAAAAAACAAAAAAATGTGTGCACCAGAAAATATGAATGAGCAAGAAAAGATAATTGTGCTAGAAAAATATGAGGCAGATAAAATTAGTGTGCTAGAAAAATATGAGCATGAAAAGATAAGTGTGCTAGAAAAAAAAAAAATGTCTGCATCAGAAAATATTAGTGTGCCAGAAAATATGAGTAAGCAAGAAAAGATAGGTGTGCTAGAAAAATATGTGCGTCAGAAAAGATTAGTGTGCCGAAAAATACGAGTGAGTGAGAAAAAATAAGTGTGCCAGAAATATATGTGCGCCAGAAATATATGTGCGCCAATAATAATAATAAAAGTAATAATATTGGAGTGACAGGAGCATGTGAGAGCTTGAAATGAGAAAATGTAAGAACTGAAAGCTACAAATAAAAAGAGCTAGAAGCAATGAAGCTAAATTAAAAAAGAGGGCAAGAAGAATGAAAGTTAAAAACGAAAGGTATACGTTTCTAGACAGTGGGCATGACTATGCGGTCCAAGTTTAAAAAAAAAAAAAATAAAAACTATTTTAAAACGAATCTAGCAACGATCGGAATATAGAGAGGAATGGAAAATGCTGGTGAAACAGATAAAATAGGCTTATGTGCATAGACTTGCATTGAATAATTTTGTTTTGTGTGAGCATGTAATAATGGGGAACAGGGGGCGAACCTTCACATGGCAACGTGTCTGACCGCCTCAACCTGGCGAGGCCAGCAGTATCCATGTCGAAATCGTCTCAAGTCGACTCAAACCTCCACGTGGTGTTCCCTGGGCAACGGCAAACTGGCATCCGTCAGTTTGACGGCTAATTTGAGTGGCGGGTCACTCCATAGACCTTCAACATGGAATGTGCGCAGGGTTTGGGTCCCGCCACATTACTAATGCTCAATGAAAACTAAACCAGCCTCGGATAAGAACCCCAATTACGTTGACGACCACCGCAAACGAAAAACGGACAATGATTTACGGATATGCACCTGGAATGTCCGAACCCTTTATAGGGAAGGTGCCATTATCCAACTGGCGGAAGCCCTCAAAACGATAAAGGCTGACATCACCGCCATCCAGGAAATGCGATGAAAAGGGCAAGGCTGCTCTAAACAAGCACACTGTGATATTTACTACAGCTGCCATGCGGAGAGGCGCGAATTTGGATGTGGATTCGTTGTTAGCCGGAAACTACGCCACCTTGTTTCCCGGTTCACACCTGTCAACGAAAGATTGGCCACGATCCGCATCAAGGCAAAATTTTTCTCCATCAGCCTTATTTGCGCGCACGCCCCGACGGAGGAAAAGGACGAAGCCGTCAAAGACGCTTTCTACGCTAGCCTTGAGGACGTATACGACCACCTTCCGGTCCATGACGTGAAAATAGTCCTCGGCGATTTTAATGCGAAAGTCGGAAGGGAAGGCATCTTTGGCCCCACTGTCAGTCAGTTCAGTCTTCATGAGACCTCTACGAACAACGGTCTAAGACTGATCAACTTCGCCACGGCGCGAAACATGGTAGTTAGTAGCACCAGATTTAAGCACCTCGACGCCCACAAGGCCACCTGGCTGTCCCCGGATCAAAAAACGCGAAACCAAATTGATCATGTTGTAATCGACGGAAGGCATGCCTCTAGTGTTCTAGATGTGCGTACATTTCGGGGGGTCAACATTGACTCCGACCATTATCTTGTTGCAGCCAAGATCCGCATGCAATTATGCAATGCGAAGAACATACGCACAGGAATGCAACGAAAGCTAGATGTCGCTAAGCTGCAATTACAACGGACTGCCGAAGCCTACTCCGCTCAACTCTCGGTTAAGCTCAACCAACCAACCTCTGGACCCGACGACGCCGGCGGACTTTGGGCGCATATATCCCAATCCATGCGCGCTGCCGCTGAAGAAGTCATTGGTTTCCGGCGCCCGCAACCTCGGAACCAATGGTATGATCAGGAGTGTCGCATTGCGACTGCAGTAAAAAACGCCGCTTATAGAAAAACGCTGCAGTCAGCTGCAACGCGAGCTGTGCGAGAAAACTACCGCGAAAAGAGGAAGGAAGAGAGGCGCCTTTTCAGACGCAAGAAAAGAGAGCAGGAAAAGCGTGAGCGTGAGGAACTAGAGGTATACCAGGGCAAGAAGGATGCACGAAAATTCTATCAACAGGTTAAGCGTCTAACCCAAGGTTTCAAGCCCGGAGCATCCACTTGTGGAGACGAAAATGGAGATCTGAATACGGATACGCAGTGTGTGCTGAGATTGTGGAGACAGCACTTCTCCAATTTACTTACTGGCGACGATTCCACCAATGCCGCCCATGGAGAGCGCAGTTCAGAGCTACCAATCAACAATGACGGAGTGGAAGTACCACCACCTAGCCATGATGAGGTTCGAGTTGCTATCCAACGACTCAAAAACAACAAAGCAGCGGGTGCTGACGGCCTGTCAGCTGAATTGTTTAAAACCGGCGGCGATGAATTGATAAGGCGCATGCATCAGCTCATCAGCAAAATATGGCTAGAAGAAAGCATGCCCGACGATTGGAACCTCAGCGTACTGTGCCCTATACTTAAGAAAGGAGACCCAACAATCTGCGCAAGTTATAGAGGTATCAGTCTTATTTCCATCGCATATAAGGTTCTCTCAAGCGTACTGTGTGAAAGATTAAATCCGATTACAAAAACACTGATTGGACCTTATCAGTGTGGCTTTCGACCTGGTAAGTCCACCATAGACCAGATTTTCACGCTACGACAAATCCTGGAGAAAACCCACGAAAATCAAATTGACACACACCATCTCTTTGTCGATTTTAAAGCTGCGTTCGATAGCCCGAGAAGGGATTGCCTATACGCAACAATGTCTGAGTTCGGTATACCTGCAAAGTTGATCAGACTTTGCAGAATGACGTTGAGCAACACACGCAGCTCCGTCAAGGTAGGAAATAACCTCTCCGAAACCTTCAATACCGAAAGAGGTTTCAGGCAAGGCGATCCACTGTCTTGCGATCTCTTCAACATCATCGTGGAGGGGATCGTACGAAAGGCCGGTGTGCATCGTAATGGCACCATTTTCTACAAAGGCGTCCAGCTCCTTGCGTACGCTGATGATATTGATATTGTCGGCAGAACCAAGAGAGATGTTACCGCTGCTTTCGCCGCTATCGAAAAGGAATCAGCCAAAGTGGGTTTGACGATAAATGAGGGTAAAACAAAGTATATGCTGTCTACAAACAAGGGAGCGCGGCGTTTAGACTCCCACGTTTCATCCGGCAGCTATAACTTTGAAGTAGTCAAGGAGTTCGTTTACCTTGGCACCGCCATTAACACTAACAACGAAATCAGCCTGGAGATAAAGCGAAGAACAATAATTGCTAATAGGTGCTACTACGGGCTCAGTAAGCAACTAAGTTCCAGAGCCCTCTCTCGATCGACAAAACTAACACTCTAAGTAAGTAAGTACAAGATGCTCGTTCTACCTGTGCTGCTTTATGGCGCTGAGGTATGGGTAGTTTCGCAAACTGACGCAGCCGCTCTGGGGGTGTTCGAGAGAAAAGTTCTTCGCAAAATCTTCGGTCCTGTTCGAGTCGGCGATGACTATCGCATCCGAATGAACCACGAGCTGTATGAGCTCTACGATGACATTGACGTAGTTCGGCGTATAACTGTGCAGCGACTACGCTGGCTGGGTCATGTCCATCGTATGAACGACGAAGCTCCAGCGAAAAAGGTGCTCGAGGCGAGGGTCGCTGGTCAACGACGACGAGGGAGACCATGCCTCCGATGGATGGACCAGGCTGAGGAAGCCCTAACCGCACTTGGTGTATCCGATTGGAGAAGGCGCGCGCAAAGCAGAGGCGCCTGGCGAGAGCTGATGAGGTCGGTTGAAACCCGGACACGGGTTGTTACGACCAACTAAGTAAGTAAGTAAGTGAGCATGTAATAGAGCTATTGTATTAGTATTCTAAGCTCCGCTTTATTTGCTTGAATAGTGCTCTTGCAATGCTGGCCTGAATCGTCCGTTATTTGATTTCCAAAAGAAATCTATTTCTTTTTGAGAAAAATTCGAGTATCACGCATCTCGCACTTTGTGTTGCATCCATTTTTTAAAATTGCGCAAAATAAAAGTATTTAAAGCAAATGTCGAAAACATAATATGTTTTATACAGTGATGCCATATATTTTTAACAAAATTGCCATTAGTTAACTAAAGCATTGTGAAACCCAAATCATGAAAAGTCATAGTTAACTAACAGCCTTTAGTTTAGTTAACCAATTGGTTAACTAATGGTCGTGAAAACGGCCCTTAAAGTGAGCCAGAAAACTAATTTGATAGTTAGACCATGGTATGCATCAGCGTATCAAGCTGAGGTAGAGTTTTGGGTTTTGCCAGAAGAGAGCCAGTGGGCGCCGATATTGCCTTCAGCTGAGGTGCAAATCTTCCCGCGTCATAACCCATCAAATGTTCCACTAGCAGATCTAGACTATTGGAAAGCAAAAACGGTTCATATCATATCATCGGTTCATATTCTTAGTAGAGGATAATTATATGGTAGATTTGTTGTTACCATACCATTAAAACAGGTGCAAGACATTCGGTTTTCAAGAGATATTGCATTGCGGCGTTTTTTTTTTACTTGGAGCGGCGATTAGAAAATAAAGCGGAGCTTAGAATACTGAATATTGAATTCATGAGAGAATACGAGAGCTAGGTCATATGCAAATTCTAGATAACTCCCTGAGACTTGGTGAGCTAGTTTATTATATACCACATCATTGTTTCGTGTGGTATTTGATGTGAGCTGTCTAACTGATAAGGGTATCTCGTTAAATGACGTGCGATTGCTGGGCTGACGTGTATAAATTTAGATGACATAAATTGCTTTCTGTTCAGATATCAAAATGATGTTCCGACAGGTAAAGATTGCTACAACAATCGTTGAAAGAATATTGGCTAACTGTTGTGACGTATGGTATGACGATATTAGCTCATAATTCGGTGAGATCAGTCATCCAGGGTTCTAGAGATGTGCAAGGAAAATATCCTTTAGCTGCAAACTCGATTATAAATGTTATGTGTATTAGACTGTCTCATTTGCAAAAGTATCTCAGATCCACCCTCCGCAGGCAGATTCTGAATACACCATATTTGAAGGTCACTTAGGAAGAAAAAAATTTCGAATTTGTAAAAACTGAGTGGGCGCCACCTAAAGAGTGATTTTTGAGGTACATTTTTTTAAATTTCACTTATTGATTTTTAATCATTATTCAATGGCAAACATTAAAAAAAAATGTAATAGATGCAGAACCAGAAGTGTACGCTTAATTCAACTGTGTACTTATTTATTTGATAACGGTTTAATTTGTGGGAGAATTCAGTCCGCGAACTTGAAAGTTGTTAATTTTTTCAACTTTTTCGAATTCAATCGCCTGCCACGTCATGGTAAGTGACACTATCAGAAAAAGAATTAATTCACTTTGAAGACAATTTTATTACCATTCTTGTAAAACCAATAAAATAAATTTAAAATAGTTTTTCATTGCATTTTTTTTTTTGGTTTTTTTTTAATTGAAATTTTTTTTTAAAGAAAATCTCAATTTCAATATTTTTTATTTTAACTTTTGTTGAATTTCTTTTTTTGTTACATTCATAGGGAAGATTTTTTGCTGTACTTCTACCACTTGGAGAAGCATTTGTTTCTCGGCTTCTTTGGATGTTATTTTTTCATTAAATGTTGTCATCAAACTTATCGCTCTTTCAGCGGCGTCGTTTACGACGTTTATTTTATTTACAATTTCTTCAGCGCGTAAGTACTTTCTATTGCTTGTCCAAGTCCTTGGATCGGCCAACAAAAAGCTAGTAGGACTATCTTCTGTTGAACTATTTGCAAACAATGCCTTGAAAAATTTGTTTCGAAATGTTTAATTTCGAAATATCTACTGACTCCAAAATTAGTTTCTAAGTTTTACTTATTTTTTTAAATTCGGAAACGATATGGGCTTGCTTACAGTATGTATCATTGTCTTTTTTTTAAGACCGGCAACCTTTAGTCTTTTTGTCTGTACATCAACAGATCGATCAAAAAATGCTAGTCCCATAAGTGTTTCCGAGATATACCACAGATGACGGAAAAATATTTCCTCTATTTCCACTATTATTATTTATTATCTATTATTTCCACTATTTCCTCATCGATTTCTCAATATTGTATAATTTGTAAATTCATTTCAATATCATTTTTTGGTGCAGAACTTGGTAAACTGCATTGGAACTAAAGCTCTGCAAAGAACCATCCAAGCATACGAGTACTAGTTATATGTTGTTATTTTTTCTTATATCAACTTGTATCGGTTTAGCTCTCTAAGCATTGAGTATGCATGGAATATTTCTCTTTTACATAACGATAGAACATGTATGAGAGAGTGAAATTATCAAGCATCAAGCATCTCACTAGTTTGAGAACATATGCAACAAACAGATATATCGGTAATATTTTTATCTCTACTCGGAACATCTGGATATGTGACGTCAAAAGCATAAAGAATAATGAGCGAATTATTTCAATAAAACAATAAAAGAGATACTTTATATAAGGTCAATGTATTCAAGTTTTAAATTTATTTCATAAATAAAAAATAAACATAACTAAGGCAATTTTGTCGACAACTTAATGAAATTAAAAATAAATTAATTAATAATTGATAAATGTGGCACAAGAACCTTATATAAAGCTATCAATTCACAGAATCCATATCCATTGCACCATTACTTTTTTAATAGCATAGAAAAAGTAAAAGCACAAGATTAACACAAAGAGAACTATCTGGAATATCCATTTTGAATGGATATATCCATTTAAAAAAGAGTTAAAACAGTTACTCTGCTTAGTCTAGCCGATAAAGAAAAAAAACAATGTAGCTTACACTACAATGAGAGCCAGAGAAAGAGATGATACGCTCTCTGCTCAATTCAAAGCATGTAAGCATAAGTTAAGCTCTACTCGTTGTTGCATTTTTACCAATTATATCAAGTTCTTACTTGTTTTATCTATTTATACAAGTAGAATGGATGGTTCTCTGCAGACCTTTAATTGGAACCAAGATCTCATGTAAACAACATCAACAAAAACATTCAGGTCCCGATGGCTTGCTTGTTCTGTATCTGAAAGAAAAAAAAATATTCAAAGTTAATCAGTTAATGGATTTTGTATTATAAAAGTACCTGTTAAATTAAATTGATCTCGAATTAGAAAAATTTTGAGGCTATAAGTTGCTGGCCCCATGAATCGCTTTCTCGAAAAAGCACATGTTACCTTTAACTTCCGAAAATTTTTTTTCGAGTTTAATGGCATTTCTCGAAGAAAAAGAAGAACTATATGAGCCAAATCGTTGTAATCAGTGCGTGTTTGATTTAAATCCAGTTGTTGTTAAGCAAATTGTACCAGGAAGAACATATGCTTGAATAATTTCATCATTGATTGCGCTATTCCTTTGAATAACCTCAGGATCGAATTTGAATTGAGACCATTCATTTTGAAATTTTTTGAAAATATCAATGCTTGGTCCACTAGATTCCGCTTCCACTGTGAGCTCAAATGCTTTTTTTTAAAGTAACTCGCTTATATACAGGTAAAAAATAAAATTGGCCTTTCCAACATTTTTTCAAGAATAAATGCGCTACCTTTGCGGCATCCAGTGTTACTGCTAGTAGTGTCGAAACAAAGTGCTTGTATTTTAGCTTAAATATTCCATTTTTCAAGAGTATTGTAAACGCACTTCGCCACTGTATCACCTAGGCCATTGTCAATTTTTGGGATTTCTAGAAGTTTGCACCCTGCTTCGTTGCATACGAAGATTGACAATCGGGTGACTATCGAGTTTCGTCTATCGATTCCGCCAGTGTAGTTTTTCATTTTTTTTCATCGTAGTGCACATTTAAAACGGAAACACCCGCTTTAAAAGTGTCACGAATATTTTTGGAGGTGCAAGCACGATGCATGTGGCGGCGTCTACTTATAGTTGCATTTGACAAATTATGATTTTCTATGTTTTGACTTGCAGCATTGAGAGTTGCAGAAACTACAAGCATTGCACTTCGAGTACTTATGCCTACCCTATCAATGGCTGAAACCACTTCATGAGTTAGGACTTTATTACAACAGGACTTTTGAATTGAACTGGCTGTTCAAACTCAGAACCAGAAGAGGGATTATCCATTATATCCAATTCTGGAAGCGAAAAGTCTTTTATATCACAAGAAGATGAATGCTGCGGTAATACTTCGACAGTTTCAGATATTGCGCGTCGAGTTCTTGCTTCAGTTCTTGTGTTTCCGGATTTTTTCGATCGGATTCTTTCGATCAATTTTTTAGTATTGCTGATGTCATTTCGATGGCAAATCAGAAATTCTTTTATGTTTTCGTTTTTGATTTTTTGAATGGCATCTTTCAATTGCAGCGAATTGCAAAAAACAAGTTAACAATGATATGAAAATTCTAAAGAAAATTTATACCAACGTGCAGCAGTAATATCGAATACATAAGGAAATCTCGACTTGAAAGTTAACTCTCTTCGCCTTTTTCTGTCCACATTTCTGTCAAATCTGGGTTTTTTATACTTTTATATTCCGAATAGAACTTCTTCACGGCCTTTTTGACTCTACATTTTTGCTTCGTAGTCATATTGGACCAAATGCTCACGATTTCACCAACGACCTTCTCGATACTTTTCTGCATTCTTAAATTACCTAATACGTTTAAATGCACCAAACGACGTCAAACATCCCCATTTGTTAGCAACTTAACTCTAGAAAAATATCGTAGCGTATTATCTGTAAATAACCTTTTTTAGTTTAGGACAATTTTAAACGAAAGTAGTTTTTTACCAATTAAATAATAGCACTGGATCGACATTTTTTGCAAGTTTCTTTGTTTTTCAATTGCAATAACTAGTATTTTTGAATTTATAACTTTTTATACTCAATCAAATAAATGATATCAATACGATAATTTTTTTCATATTTGAAGGGTTATGCGACAAAAATGGTGTTCTATATTTTAAATAAAATTTATATATAATATAGAAAAGTGGAAAAAATCAAAGTGAGTTTCGTAAAAAAAAATTTCAATTAAAAAAAACCAAAAAAAAAAACAATGAAAAACTATTTTAAATTAATTTTTTTTTTGTTTTACAACAAAGGTTATAAAATTGTCTTCAAAGTGAATTAATTATTTTTCTGATAGTGTCACTTACCATGACGTGGCAGGCGATTGAATTCGAAAAAATTTAAAAAAAATTAACAACTTTCAAGTTCGCGGACTGATAAATAAGTACACAGTTGATTTAAGCGTACAATTCTGGTTCTGCATCAATTAAATTTTTTTTTAATTTTTGCCATTAAATAGTGATTAAAAATCAATAAGTGAAATTTAAAAAAATCAATCTTTTAGGTTGCGCCCACTCAGTATTTACAAATTCAAAATAGTTTTCTTCCTAAGTGACCTTCAAATATGTGTAATCAGAATTTGCCTTCGGAGGGAGGATCTAAGCTACTTTTGCAAAATGTATGGTGCAAAGATAGTCTAATGTGTATGGATGATTCAAAACATTTTCAAAACAAATTAACTTGGGCTGGTTTGGTTAGTGGCGCAAGGTAAATATGCTTTTATTGTAAAAACACCGGCCATAGCAGAGAAAATAACATAGCGTGTGATTGCAAGTTGTGTGCTACAATTGTTTGACCAGAACGGATGTATCGCCAGTAACAATTGTTAAAAAAATAATTATCCAAGACTAGCTAGAAAAAAATTCAAGAATTATTGGAATGAAATTAAAAATCTTGAGAGAGTTCAGATTCCTAGATAGATTGGTGCAAGAAATAATGAAAAAATTGAGCTGCAGGGGTTGCTGATGCAGCTTCTGGTGCTGTTATATACAAATGAATAAAAAGTTCAAATTTAATTTACTAGTGTCCAACACGAGAGTAGCTCCAATTAAGAGATTGACAATATCAAGGCTAAAATTATCAGCGTGTGAGCTATTATCAAGGCTGATTATGGACGTAAAACGTTCACTGGATTGGAGCATGACTAATAACATTTTGTGGACAGATTCATTTGTGGTACTATACTGGCTGCAGAAGCTATCAAGAGGTTTAAATACATTTGTGCGCTAAATGCGAGTGAGCTAGTAGACTATCAGTTGTAGTTAAAAGGCCAAAATGTCTTTCTGAGCCACGGGAGCAATAGCCAGTTGATAGATTTGAGCAAGCGAAGGCGAATTATAAAAAAAGGGGGTGCAATATGAAATTAAGGTGAATATTGTTAGTATTTATAGAGAACCGCTATGTATTTTTGTGCCACAAATGGGTGGAAGCGGAGAGCTTGTGCCACTGTTGCAGTATGAGAGCAAGTTAAAGAAATTTTAAACGTTTTGGTTTACGTTAAGCGTTTCATAGACGCATTGATAGCTAGATATTTGGTGCAAGATAAGACTAAAAGGTCAGAAAGGGTGCTTAGAACAAGAAGCAAAAATTTAAAAATACCACTTCCAAGCAAGAAGAGAATCCGCGTGGAATGGAATTGCTATGTAAAGAATCATAAGAGCAATACTTCATTAAGGAGCTGATAATTATGCAAAAAGAACACAGATTGCCAGATCAGAGTAAAATCGAACCACTAAGACATATTTTGGATATAAGTGGGTTGATAAGAGCAGGGGGCAGATTAATGAATGCGAATTGTGAATATAAAATGAGACATCAGGTTATTATTTCTAGAGGTTCAAGATTTGCCTTGCACAGACAAATTAAGCATGGAGCGGTGCAAGTAATGACCCAGAACATTCGACAAAAGTACTGGATTCCACATATTAAAGATGAGCTTAGATTTCTACACAAATGTGTTGTTTGCGTACGATACAACTATAAGCTAGAGCAACAACTAATGGCAAGCTTGCCTGCTGACATGGTGCAAGTGGGCAAACTTTTTTTACACTCCGGTCTGGATTATGCTGGACCTTTTAATATTCATGTCAAAGTGCGAGATGATTATGTCGCAACCCAGCATGGGTTGTTATATTTGTGTGCTTAACCCTAGGATGTGGGGCTGGGCTTTTCGAGGCCCATTTTGACTTTAAGTAGACGCCCAATTTGTTTTTTCTTGGCTCTGCGCGCCGAAATATTTTTTGCCAACTACCGCTTATTTTTTCTAAACGTAACGAAATCAGCTAAAGACTATTTGCATTGATTTCGTTGAACAAATCTGATCTGTTTATGTATTAATGTGGTAAGTGTACCTGCTGGGTCTCACGAGGCCCATATGTTAAATGTAAGGGAAATGTATGTAAGCTGCGTAAGAAAACAATTTCAAACACGATCGAACACGTTCGGTGACTGTATTACGCTATGTGTGTATTTGTAAAGTTCTTGTGTGCATGTGGGCAGCTATGGCGAAATTCAATGTTGTAATACATATAATTTCTTGCATATGTTGGACTCGTCACCGTTACATTGTATTTTGTAAATTAAATTGCATTTGTCCATGTCGTCAGTTGCGCTTTTTGTTTTGCTGTGGAGACTTTTTAAAGTGTTGGTCGATTTTGGTGCTAGTACGTAGTTATTGTTGTTGTAAATGTCTGATTTTTTAAATTTTTCCGTAAAGCCAGGTACGTACGTAATTCCCTTGTAAATTTTGGGTTCTGAAACGTGTTGGATATCAGAGTGAGTGTTGTTGTTGTATAGTCTAATCAAGCGTGTTATAGTGCGTTGTGGAAAATTGTTGCACAGTAATATTTGTCTTATCCGTTTTGTGTTGTTTTCGTGGAACATTGCGTCGCTGATATTGTAGACCCTGCGAATGAAGTTCTTGGCCGTGTTAAAAATAATTTTATTGGGGTGTTTCGAGTGAAAATTAATCAATCTTCCCGACGCCGTGGGTTTTTGATACCAATCTATCTTGATAATGTTGTTGCTCCTGATGACCAGAGCATCCAAGTATGGTAATTTACCATCTTGTTCCTCCTCTTTTGTAAACTTTATGTGGAAATTGCACTTGTTTAATGCGTTTAGCGTGTTATCTATCTCGCTTGTCTTGACTATTGCGAATATGTCGTCTACATATTTAGAAAGAAGTCTAGGTTTTTGACCCACTGTGTCCATAAAGCCTTTCAAAACAGCCTCCATCACAATATCAGCAATTATTGGTGATATTGGCGATCCCATAGGCATACCTTTTAATTGGATATAAATTTTGTTATCGTATGCAAAATAGTTATTTTCTTTTATGCAAAAACGAAGAATTTCCATAAATAACTTTTTTAGGATTGTTGTATGTTGTTCTAATTTGTCCCACTGTTGCTCAATTGTTTTTATCGCCAACTCCACCGGAATGCTGGGAAAGAGCGACACCACATCAAATGAGACCAGCTGTTCGTCTTCGCAAATGAAAGTGTTGTTGATTTTGTTTTTAAATTCCATGGCTTCTTTTACGTTGTACTCTGAGTCCGCTGTCAAGTGTTTTAAAATATTGACCATGTATTTTGAGAGCGCGTGAGAAGGAGAATTAACTGACGAGCAAATCGGCCGCAGCGGTGCATTGGTTTTATGGATTTTTGGCAGTCCGTAAATCTTCGGAATTGTTGCAGTGTGTGTGGTCATTTTAATCAAAACAAAAAAAAAAAAAATTAATTTAGACAAAATCTAAATTAAAAACAAGACTATCAGCACACAAATCGGACCTAAAATCACATCATGAACAAAAAACAGCACTTGCAGCCCACTGTCTCCAGAGCGGTCACTCTATTGACTTTGAAAACACCGAAATATTGCAACAGGAGAAAAATTATAACAGAAGGTACACGATAGAGATGCTGCATATCATCAACACACCCACAGATATACGCCTAAACTACAAAACCGACACTGACAATTGTGCTCATATTTACAAATATTTAATAAAACACAAAAACAGTCGCCGATGACGGACGCGAAAACTCTCGATCGCTATGTTTATTTTAAACAATAAATTCTTTTTAAATTATTTTAATATTTAAAAACTGTGTGGTGCTTTTGTTTCATGTTTTAATTGTTGTATTAATTGGTAACAATTTTTGTTTATTAAATTTGTAAATTAAAATTAATACGTTATTTTCCCTAGCCTAATGATGACTCTCAGCGAGAGTCGAAATATCGACAAATAAAAAACAATAAAAGATAATCAAGTCTTTTATTTACGGCCAAAGCCCAAAAACCAATTAATTTAAAAAATTAATTAATTAATTTTTGAACAAAAAACTTTTCATCATTTCCTTAGCAGCTAAAATTTTATAGATCAAAAATTTTACTTCAAAATCAGAGGAAAATTTTTTGAAAATAAAATTCTAGCAGATAAAAATTTATAAATCAAAAATATTTCATCAAAATCGGAGGAAATATTTGTTGAACAAAAAAAAATTCTATCATTCTTTAGCAGGTAATTTTAAAAGTTAAAACGTAACAATTTCTTTAAAATCTTTAAAATCACAGAAAAAAATTTTGGAACAAGTCTAGTTTAATGAATCAGCTTAAATTCCAGAAAGTTGTTTGGTACAAAGCATGGCAGAATTATAATTATATCATGCGTACAAGGTAGAATTTTTTTCGTAGATTATAATGGTATTAAAAAAAATACCACTATCCCCCCTGTGACCCAAGCAACCCCTTGAAATTCAACGGGTTCATTAAAGTAGACTTAAGCCAAAATTTTTTCCGATGTACATTTTTGAACTAGAGAAAATGTCTATCATTTCTTTACCAGCTAAAAAATTTAATTAAATAGCAAATTAAGAACTCCAATCCACCGATATTTCCTAATTGCCACAAAAACTGATGTTGATTTTTGTTTGCTGCTCAGTTTGTTTACAATACCATTCGCATGGCCGTTCATCGCTTCGGCAGTTCGGCATTTCGACATTCGAACGTAAATTTACTCCAGCCACCAAGTAAGCCGGTTGAAAATTTTCTGCAAAAGGGGAAAAATGTTTGGTGAAACTCTTTAGTATTTACCATCTTTGCTGTATTCACTCGGGATCGCAGACGACTGGTAAGATAAAAAACATCATTTTTAATTTTCATAAAAAAAAATTAGTCATTCTTTTTATAAAACCACGTTTTTACAAATAAAAAAAAATAAAAATAAAAAAAAACGAAATGGCCATTTCAGCCCTGAAAGGACTTTGACCGAGCTTCTTTTGATCAACTGTGTTGTGTGTGTTGTGAAATGTTGGAACACAAATGATTGAGAACAGGGTCTACAAGTTTTATGCCGACTCCGAACGGCTTATGTTCTGAAGAGGCTTTTCATGGCAGTTGTTTGCAGAGAGGTGACGTCCGAACAGAAAAATTAATTCAATTGAAAAAAAACTTTCTGTGTCAGGTGGGATTTGAACCTGGGTTCTCTGGCGTGTGGGACCCACACTCTACCCACTACGCCACGGCCGCCACTGCAAAAATACTTGACCGATTTTAATGTTTATGGTCTAGATTTTTTGTTATGATTTTCTCTAAGCAAAGAAAAAAATTAAAGATTAATTTAATCATTAAAAGTACCAAAAAAACTTGTTTTGAAACTTTAAACGCGTTTTTCTCGAAATAGGTTTTTAGAATTTGTGTGCAATATTGCGCAATAACTATTAACCGATTTACTTCAAAATTGCTGATCTGACTGCGAGTTTTTTTTTAAGTCCTCAAAAAATGTTTACAGCTACTTTTGAAAAAACTCGAAGTCAGACCTCATATCAGGTTTAAAATCTCACCAAATTTTTTTTTTCAGATAAGCCACACTCGAGATATCCTGCACATCGTTTTTTCTATTGTTTTTACTGCTTTATTTACCCACGTGTGACGCGGAAGTGACGTCACGAAAAAACATTTTTTAAACAATAAAAAATATTTACTCAAATATCTTTAACCGTTTTTTCACAAGCCTTGCTTAAAAAATCCTAAAATTTCAACAAAATTAGGTAAAATGTCGCTTAATGGATATTTGATATAAATGACAATTATTTGATTATTTTGAATAATTTTTAACTAGAGCATTTGCAATACATCATTAATAGAAATTCGTTGTATTTCAAAATTGCTTAGTTCAGGAATTTCTTTTGCATTAAATATCATTGTATTCAATAAACCAATTTTTCCTAGATTTAAAGTTATTTTCTTATTATTTACTTCTTGATTTAATAATTTTTTCTTTGTTGTATAAGTTTTAATTTGTCATGTCCTTCCAAAGTATGTACCTTTTCTTGTAAATTTTTAATCATATGAAAAAGTTGAGAGTTTATAGTTTGTTGTTTATTATTCTGATAGACTAATTCGTTTAATTTATTTTCTATTCTTACTTGGTCATTGTGGTCAGGGGATCAGAAGATCCATTTCCACAGATTACCAATTTCATCAAATGCTCTTTTAGTTCAGTTTGTTACTGTGTTTGTTATACCCTTAAAGCAATCAGTAAGAAATTTTGCACCCTTATCTAAGCCTGTCTCAAAAATACTCTGGTCTAACGATCAAGGTACTTTTTATAAACAAATCTGTCTTGGAGAGGTTTGATGGTAAGTGGTCGTATGCGTATTGTAGAATGTTATAATAATAAGTCAAAAATTTACTAGGTGATACAAAAATTGAAGCAGTTTTTATGAACCATTATTATGTGAAAAAATTTATTTCAAATTTTTATTTTGCTTTTCAAGTGGTGCCTTGACACCACATACATCGCATAAACAAAACTACTACACAATAAACCTTTTATTTGCCTACAAATTTTAATTTAATAATTTTTAATTTTATGTTTTGAAAAATGTAAATTTTTAATTTTCAAAAATGTTTTCGAATATAAAATAAAATTAGTTCAAAAAAGAGTTGCTCAAAAGGTTGTATTATAAAATAAAAATTGAATTCTAAAATGCCAGTCAAAATAACATTTTACTAGTGACAACCCACTTCGCTTCGCTCATTCATTATCTGATAATTTCTGCATCTTTTATTTCATTAAAGAATATGAGTAAAAAATAAAGTGAGCAGTTAATTTTCGTGAAGAGCTGAGATTTTTTTTGTTCATGAACTGAAGAAGAGAAAATCAGTTTGCGAATAAGAATATCTCTCCTCTTTATTCCTTCACTTGTCGTTCGTTGGTTCTTTATTTATTCATTATTATTCCCGAAGTGGTGAAGGCTACGGATGATGATATCGTTTGTTTATATTTTTTTTGTTGGTTTTTTTTTTGTTTTGTTTACTTCAAGGTATCGAAATGTTTTACATTGTTTGTTTGTATGTGTGTTAAGCAGCGTGGCAATAAGAATACAATACCAAAGCGTTCTATGATTATGCGGTTACTTCGTCAGTTCATGAACAAAAGAATGTGCTCAGCTCTTCACGAAAATTAATATGAGTAAGTTTTTACCTCATATTCATGAAACTTTTTGAGTGAGCAAATACGAACCCTGCTTCTACTTCTTCTAAATTTGCATTTGAACGTAGAAATAATAGGAGTATTCACGATGTGATGTATTTGTGACCAATTTTTACAAAATTTACAATAATTACAACTTATTGTGAGCGAACCATCAATAAAATCTTGTATTTTTAAAACCAGCTAATTTGTGTATATACATTTGTTTGGAAATATGAATTAAAATGCCAACAAAATAATGAAAAAATTTGAACGAAACACTTATAATATTGAATTTTTTTAAATAAACTTACATCATCACATCACAGCCACGCCACTCGATGTTGAGTAGAAATGTTTTTGCGATCAGCTCATCACATACACAACAAAATTTGCAAAAAATACAATTGGGTTTCGTCGTTGTATTTTTGCTACAGGGTTGTATTTGAAATTTTACAAAATTTACTACAAATATCAAAAATACACAATACAAGGGCAAATACACCACATCGTGAATACCCCTAATATTTATAGTTTTAAGTAGTTGCATGATATCCAACTTAATACTTTACGCAAATACATGATCAACGCAATTTTATAAAGTTTAGAGATAAAACATAGGACATTTCGTACCAGCGCAATAATTATGCCACCCAAGGAAATTTTCAAGACAACAATCAGAGTTGACAACTCTGATGGCATGAAAATAACGGAACTTTAAAAAATCGGTAGTGGTTTAAATAAAAATCCATTTGCAAATACAACAAGTGTGAACATTTGCAAACTTTGTTTGGCGATAAAAAGTAAAATAAGAGCATGCATGTAATTATTTGAGTGTTAAACAGATTCCTGTAACACAACTTAAAGATTAAAATATTAATGTACTCAATCCATACACTATTTTTCTTGTTTGCACATATTAACCAAAATAAAGAGACTTAATAATCAGTTTTCGTTGCAAACAGCTTATTGCAACCGAACTTAAATATTTATATAATAACAAACAGATGATATGCATTATTTTAAAGGGTTGCAAAGTGATTTCTTTTAGAGTTTGTGGACGATGAAGAACAAGAGAGGCGTTCAGTTCAGGGTTGCAGTTTTGGTGCACAAATACATGCAAACTTTCTTTGAGGTTATGTTTTTAAATTTCCTATCTTGTTATCTTTGCTATTGAATTCACTATATTTTCCGTCAGATTGTACCAAATACTCAGTGGTGGATGATTTTCATCAACAGTAGTCAGAGCAGGAAAGGCTCTTATAACAATGACATTATTACTGTCTAAAGTTAAGACCAGATCAAGGAGTCTTTCAAAACTATTATAAATACAAGTCACTTGTTGTAAATCTGAACATATACCATATTGTCAACAAATATATCCTCGTTGCGCGTGCAATACCGCGTATCCGCCACTTACAATTAGTGATGCAACGATTAACCGAAAAAGTTATGTTACTTGGTTATTTTCTTTCGGTTAACTATTTAACTGTCTTGTATTTTCCCATTCGATTAAAAGAAAAATTACAAAATAATCGAATGAAAATGAAATTAAATTTTTTCTGCCCTCGAACTTGCATGCACAAAATCCTGATTCCATGCATTAATCGTATTAAGAAAACACAAATTTTTGTAAGTGTATTTCTTTATGTGTAAACAAAATATGTTTGCTTACTTTTTATGATAAAAAAATACGTTCTTGTTTTAAATCGTATTAAAGTATTTTCATATACTTTATGAAAACTATCTAAAACTATAAAGTATTTTCATGTACTTTATGGGGAACAGGGGGCGAACCTTCACATGGCAACGTGTCTGACCGCCTCAACCTGGCGAGGCCAGCATTATCCATGTCGAAATCGTCTCAAGTCGACTCAAACCTCCAAGTGGTGTTCCCTGGGCAACGGCAAACTGGCATCCGTCAGTTTGACGGCTAATTTGAGCGGCGGGTCGATCCATAGACCTTAAACATGGAATGTGCGCAGGGTTTGGGTCCCGCCACATTACTACTGCCCAATGAAAACTAAACCAGCCTCGGATAAGAACCCCAATTACGTTGACGACCACCGCAAACGAAAAACGGACAATGATTTACGGATATGCACCTGGAATGTCCGAACCCTTTATAGGGAAGGTGCCATTATCCAACTGGCGGAAGCCCTCAAAACAATACAATCTGACATCACCGCCATCCAGGAAATGCGATGGAAAGGGCAAGGCTGCTCTAAACAAGCACACTGCGATATCTACTACAGCTGCCATGCGGAGAAGCGCGAATTCGGATGTGGATTCGTTGTTAGCCGGAAACTACGCCACCTTGTTTCCCGGTTCACACCTGTGAACGAAAGATTGGCCACGATCCGCATCAAGGCAAAATTTTTCTACATAAGCCTAATTTGCGCGCACGCCCCGACGGAGGAAAAGGACGAAGCCGTCAAAGACGCTTTCTACGCTAGTCTTGAGGACGTATATGACCACCTTCCGGTTCATGACGTGAAAATAGTCCTCGGCGATTTTAATGCGAAAGTCGGAAGGGAAGGCATCTTTGGCCCCACTGTCGGTCAGTTCAGTCTTCACGAGACCTCTACGAACAACGGTCTAAGACTGATCGACTTCGCCGCGGCACGAAACATGGTAGTTAGTAGCACCAGATTTAAGCACCTCGACATCCACAAGGCCACCTGGCTGTCCCCTGATCAAAAAACGCGAAACCAAATTGATCATATTGTAATCGACGGAAGGCATGCCTCTAGTGTTCTAGATGTGCGTACATTTCGGGGGGTCAACATTGACTCCGACCATTATCTTGTTGCAGCCAAGATCCGCATGCGATTATGCAATGCAAAGAACATACGCACAGGAATGCAACGAAAGCTAGATGTCGCTAAGCTGCAATTACAACGGACTGCCGAAGCCTACTCCGCTCAACTCTCGGTTAAGCTCAACCAACCAACCTCTGGACTCGACGACGCCGGTGGACTTTGGGCGCATATATCCCACTCCATGCGCGCTGTCGCTGAAGAAGTCATTGGTTTCCGGCGCCCGCAACCTCGGAACCAATGGTACGATCAGGAGTGTCGCATCGCGACTGCAGTAAAAAACGCCGCATACAGAAAAACGCTGCAGTCAGCTGCAACGCGAGCCGTGCGAGAAAACTACCGCGAAAAGAGGAAGGAAGAGAGGCGCCTTTTCAGACGCAAGAAAAGAGAGCAGGAAAAGCGTGAGCGTGAGGAATTAGAGGTATACCAGGGCAAGAAGGATGCACGAAAATTCTATCAACAGGTTAAGCGTCTAACCCAAGGTTTCAAGCCCGGAGCATCCACTTGCAGAGACGAAAATGGAGATCTGAATACGGATACACAGTGTGTGCTTAGATTGTGGAGACAGCACTTCTCCAATTTACTTACTGGCGACGATTCCACCAATGCCGCCCATGGAGAGCGCAGTGCAGTGCCACCAATCGACGATGACGGAGTGGAAGTATCACCACCTAGCCATGAAGAGGTTCGAGTTGCTATCCAACGACTCAAAAACAATAAAGCAGCGGGTGCTGACGGCCTGTCAGCTGAATTGTTTAAAACCGGCGGCGATGAATTGATAAGGCGCATGCATCAGCTCATCAGCAAAATATGGCTAGAAGAAAGCATGCCCGACGATTGGAACCTCAGTGTACTGTGCCCTATACTTAAGAAAGGAGACCCTACAATCTGCGCTAGTTATAGAGGTATCAGTCTTATTTCCATCGCATATAAGGTTCTCTCAAGCGTACTGTGTGAAAGATTAAAGCCGATTACAAAAACACTGATTGGACCTTATCAGTGTGGCTTTCGACCTGGTAAGTCCACCATAGACCAGATTTTCACGCTACGACAAATCCTGGAGAAAACCCACGAAAATCAAATTGACACACACCATCTCTTTGTCGATTTTAAAGCTGCGTTCGATAGCCCGAGAAGGGATTGCCTATACGCAACAATGTCTGAGTTCGGTATACCTGCAAAGTTGATTAGACTTTGCAGAATGACGTTGAGCAACACACGCAGCTCCGTCAAGGTAGGAAATGACCTCTCCGAAACCTTCAATACCGAAAGAGGTTTCAGGCAAGGCGATCCACTGTCTTGCGATCTCTTCAACATCATCATGGAGGGGATCGTACGAAAGGCCGGTGTGCATCGTAATGGCACCATTTTCTATAAAGGTGTCCAGCTCCTTGCGTACGCTGATGATATTGATATTGTTGGCAGAACCAAGAGAGATGTTACCGCTGCTTTCGCCGCTATCGAAAAGGAATCAGCCAAAGTGGGTTTGACGATAAATGAGGGTAAAACAAAGTATATGCTGTCTACAAACAAGGGAGCGCGGCGTTTAGACTCCCACGTTTCATCCGGCAGCTATAACTTTGAAGTAGTCAAGGAGTTCGTTTACCTTGGCACCGCCATTAACACTAACAACGAAATCAGCCTGGAGATAAAGCGAAGAACAATAATTGCTAATAGGTGCTACTATGGGCTCAGTAAGCAACTAAGTTCCAGAGCCCTCTCTCGATCGACAAAACTAACACTCTACAAGACGCTCGTTCTACCTGTGCTGCTTTATGGCGCTGAGGCATGGGTAGTTTCGCAAACTGACGCAGCCGCTCTGGGGGTGTTCGAGAGAAAAGTTCTTCGCAAAATCTTCGGTCCTGTTCGAGTCGGCGATGACTATCGCATCCGAATGAACCACGAGCTGTATGAGCTCTACGGAGACATTGACGTAGTTCGGCGTATAACTGTGCAGCGACTACGCTGGCTGGGTCATGTCCATCGTATGGACGACGAAGCTCCAGCGAAAAAGGTGCTCGAGGCGAGGGTCGCTGGTCAACGACGACGAGGGAGACCATGCCTCCGATGGATGGACCAGGCTGAGGAAGCCCTAACCGCGCTTGGTGTATCCGATTGGAGAAGGCGCGCGCAAAGCAGAGGCGCCTGGCGAGAGCTGATGAGGTCGGTCGAAATCCGGACACGGGTTGTCACGGCCATCTAAGTAAGTAAGTAAAGTATTTTCATACTCATTGTTAGTAAAATGGCAATGATTTGCTTCATACAAATTATTATTTTTTAAAGATAACTACAAATTTTTTTACTCTTATATGAGAAAATAAGAGTCATATTTTTACTTTAAATATGAGAAAAATTTATAACTTTTTGAAAAAAAGGGAAGAAAACTTGTAAAAAGTAGGCCCGTGCGAGTTGCTCGAGTTCGTGTCGAGTCAAATATACGTAGTGCAATTCGACTCGATTTTCGATTAGAGTAATTCGGATTTTCGAATAACTCAAAATTCGATAATTCATCGAGTTACTCGAGAAATGATCGATTATCTCGAGTTTTTTTTTTGCATGTTCACTCTTAATAATACATACCCAGTAGAAATTAATGCTGAATGAAACTAAGGGAATAAATAAATAATGGAACATGGAAGACATTGACATGTATTCATAAAAAATACATAAATAAAAGTCAAATGCCGCATGTATGTTACCGCATCCCTTGAGAACGCCTGAACCGATTTGGTTAATTTTTTTTTTTGTTGTATTTGTAGTTGCAAGGACAATGTTTGTAAAAAATACCCACCAGATGGCGCTAGAGTCAAGCTATTATTAACAATCGTATTTATATTCCGATTTGGCTCATATTCGAAATATATATTGGCAAGGATAAAAGAACTTACGTCTGCAAAAAATTGTTCCGCTAGGTAGCGCCAGAGTCGAATTATTATCAAAAATCGTATATATGGTCCGATATCACTCATATTCGAAATTTATATTGATAAAAGTAAGGGACTTATGTTTGCAAAATGTTCTGCCGCTAGATGGCGCCAGAGTCAAATTATTACCAAAAACCTTATTAATAGTCCGATTTGGTTCATATCATGGCTTTAGTGCAAAAACCCATATTTTGAAATTTTTCCCGGCGAGGAAGGTCATTAATGTACGAGATATTCATTTTGTTAATTTTTTTTTATTTACCTAACAAAACTAATCCATAATTTTCCTTTGTCTTCTCTCTATTGTTTATACATTTATAGGTGAATTTTAAAATATACGCTTTTATCTGTCCCTGCTTTTTCCAGTCCTTTCTCTCAAACAATAAGCACAAATATAAAGTAAAAAGTACAGCTGTAAAATAAAAACAATAAATAAGAAATAAGGTATTGGAGTTAAGGCAAAATTTCATAGTTTAATATATACAAGCAATTATTATCTCCCCTCTCTTACGTATTTCAAAGAAAAATATTTGTAACCAATCTTACCTGCAGTTATAGAAAAAGAAAACGGGAAGAAATAACAATAAGGAGAATATGCATTGATTTGCAATGCCGGTATAAATTTTAGGGAGTTTTGATGAATTTGAGTTGTCACCGCTTTGTGTCAGGAGTGTTATGTTTTACTTTATTTGCTCTTATTTTTATTTTAGTTTCGGATAAGTGCATTACTGCAAGCAAGAAAACACGATTTATCGATTTCAGTTTAACTAAATAAGTGCCATTTTAAAATGTTTATTTAAATTTAATTAGAAGATTGCGGTAAGTATAGATTAATATGTCAAAGAGTGTTGTCTATGATTTTGAGGTTTTAAGTATTTGAAATAAAAAAGTGTTTTTATTTGATTGCTTCGCTTTTTACTTTTTCTTATATTTTGAGTTTTTAGAGCAGATTTTTTTTTCAACAAAACTATTAAAAAATCATTAAAAATCCTGATTGTTATTTCAACACCAACTTACTGACTTTGGATCTTACATTAATTTTCATGTTTAAAGTTGATGATATTAATGTTGGAAAAATAGAAAAATTTCTTTGCCCTATCCATATTTTTCGAAATTGACCCTCATACATATATGTAGTATATCTAAACACTTGAAAATAGTTCGCATGATTTGCCAATATGTTGAATGCAATTCTTTGAAGGGAAACCGCGAAAATGCATAAGGTTATTTAATTTACATATGCCAACATACACAATTTCTGAACTCAAGGGCTTCATTAACTTTTCAATATCCTTAAAAACAGTTTGCATGTAAGAACTCACTACCTTCTACATGTTTTTGTTGTTCTAAATGTCCCCAAAACGAATTAATTTTGATTTTAAAGGAACTCAGAATCTTGCAACCGCCGGCGCTGACACTGAAGTTCGTTTGTATTTCCATATGTATGTTGTTTTTGTTATGTGTACTTAGTGCATGCTTCATTACCGACACCGAAAAAATGTGTCTTCTTTCATACAAAAATTGCAAGCAACCGACATATTTTGTTCACGGTCCGAATTTGGACAACTGACAGAAAACAGGTTTTGAACAGAAAATACAATGTTGCCTTCAACCTTGCCAAACAGAAAACTATGTGTAGCATACCGTGGCTAAAACAATGAGTGAGAAAAAAAAAAGTGGCGAAGCTTCCAAAATTTGACAGACAAGTTTCCGAAGTGGGAGATGAGGCTTTTTGCGATCAGGCAAACCGTTATTCAACTGAAATTTTAAAAATAGGAAGAATTAAATGTTGTTGCCGATTACCTTCAGCGTGGTTAGGATTTTATTTATATGAAGTTTTGTGTTATATCTCTCTCCACTCTCATTCAAAGAGTAAAAGCACGTGTTAGCGCCAGGGCTGTCGAGTTCAACTTTTTTTGGGTAGCAAAATTTCGGGTTTTTGAGTAGTACGGGGTAATATGGATAAAATAACTACAAACTTTTTTGCTCAACTAAATGTATATGCATTTATAAATATAGTCAAAACTTTCTATTAACGGTCTTTTTTTCAATATCTTTAAAACAAGATTCGCAAAATATATTTTAAATGCAAATATCTTATAGTTTCTTTGCACACAAATTCCAGTTGGCACTCTTAAATTTTTTTAAAATGCGAAACATTAAATAAACAAAAGTAAAACATAGGATTTAATTAGAACTCATTTATACACTCCAAAATTTAATAAAGCTACAAAACTTACTGTCAATGAATCGAAATTGCTCCATAAATACAAATATGTAAAAAATGAGTCACAAAAACATTTGACAGAATATAAACTAAATTATGCCTAATCTTGGTACACATATCTTCTTGACTTCCACGTAAAAGCAAAATTTTTATGGAGGTGGAGGTGGAGCAATTCCATATGCATGGTTAAATTTTAAAATGTTTATCCTAAAGAATCAGTTTTTTAAGATATGATAAGTTATGACGATAATTTTTCTATTTAACTCTTCCAGGGGCACTTTTAAATGTGAACTAGTATACCATTTTTATAAATACTCTGACTTTTGTTTGTGTCTCATTTATTGAAAACAGTATATTTAAAAAAGTTGGGACTGAAGGCTTTTGAGGAATTATATGGTTACCTACGCTAACCAGCGCGGGTTTAGGACAAAACACTTTCATCAAAAATCAAAATTATTTGTTATGAGAACACTTTTATCATAAGAAATATTTATTATGAGAAACATAAAAAAATTATATAGAAAAGATTTAATTTCTTATGAAATTCTTGGAAAGAGACTAAGTACTGCATCTCCAAATTGCACAAACAGCAATGTTACTTGTACTGCACTAAGTCATCAGTACACAGACTTTCGTTATCCGATGGAATGTCTTTTAGAAAGCTCTCAATATCACACTAGCGCCTATAATGCTTTTACCTTGTTTTAGACGAGTTGTTATGTCGTAGGAGTTAGCAACATGATCACTAAATGGAGTTAAAAAATAATAAAAAAATATTCAATATATGGTTGGTGTAGCTAACCACTGACCCTGAAAGAGTTAAATTATAATTGGTACAATTATATCTTTGTAAATTTGCACAATCTGTAAAAATTTTTATATATATCTTAGACACTGTTTGCGAGAAAAAATCGCAAATGTGTTGAGTGCTTTTCGAAAATTTGTTTTTTTTTCTTTCCTAACAAATTGTCCTTAAAATTTAAAATGTATTAACTTTATGGTAGTTACATTGGTAAGAGTGCTTTTAAAAAAGTAGCAAAAAAGAACACTTTAGGCACACCATAAAAAAAAAAACTTACAACTATTTTAAAATCAAAATTTCTGCAAACTTGCCAAAAATTAATTTCTCGTCCGATTTCACAAACAGAAAGAAGAAAAAGCGAAGCCGCGGACCAGTGGATCGTGCTAGTTTTACATATTATGCACAATTTTATGTTTATACTTACGTTAGGTTATTTCGTAGATGGGTGAATATCTTTAAAAGTAATGCAAGGATTATAATGATTGATAACTCTTTGAATAGGTAACAGCATATCCTTTCTTTTCACACCAATAATGCTACACGCAGAGAAAAAATGTTTATATATGTTTGGTTTCAAAACCAAAATATTCAGAGGGAACCACCTAATTATTAAGACCTTTCCTTCAATAGCATTATTTTTCGATATAAGAAGATATTAGTTGTGTCCAACATTAATATAATTGCCTTAGCTAAAAAACTAGCGTCTTCATTAATATGCTTGTGACAAAATAGAGTTGTATGTTTCTACCAAATAAAAATATATTTGCATCACTGTTAAACTCAAAAAGAACAGAACTTTGCAAATTTAAAAAAAAACAGAACTCCTTTCTTTTATGTGATTCGCCTAGACATACATATATGTGGTCGTAAACCCAAAATAGAGTCGACTTGTTCATTGCTTTTAGTATAAGAGTCCTAATGTTTTGTTGTATTACAACTATTACTACTTACAAAGTCAGTTGAGGAAAGAATGTCAAGAAGTTAAGACTGAGAGAAGTCAACTAAAACGCAAAGAGATTGTTAAGTCCGCGAAATTTCTATATTCTATTTTTTTTTGCATTAAAACGAATATTCATACGCTACTTTAAGGTAAAATTGAACTTTGAACTTTATTAAAACTGAATTTAAGCAAAAGTGACTATCTTTTATTTTATAAATCCGGTTGGAAATTCCCACATGGTGTCAGAAGTGTAGCTGTGAGCAAAATTAAGTTTTATGAGTCAAGGTGACCTTTCGTCTTTTACCACAAGACAATTACAAGAGAAGTTGAAGCAATTGGGATTGTCTTATCGGTATTATAAGAAGCAAGACCTCGTTACACGACTACAAAAATTTATGGTAAAAAACAACAAAGCAGAAGAACAGCAGAGCGCTTCGTCGGGCGACGAAACTGAAAAAGACATAAAGCTAGGCGCAACCAACACAAAAGAAATTGATCAACAGTTAAGCAGCAGATCATCGGTAAGCAGCAGAGCATCGGTAAGCAGCGATATGACGAGCGAAGGTAAAAGAGAAGACGCGGGCAATGTGGTGCAAAATAATATTCACCTCAAAGATGTGCAAGAGGCATTGGAGAAATTCGACGGCGAGAATGGAAAGAGCGTAAAGAACTGGTTGAGTGAGATAGAGCAAATTGCGTCTGTCTGTAAATGGAATGATGTGCAGAAATTTTTATATGCTAGACAGCTGTTGCAGGGAGCGGCGAGATTGGCAGTAGAATTAAACATTTGTAGCTGGCAAGATTTAAAAACAGTACTGCAGAGCGAATTTGGTTTGCGTGAGATCGACAATGTACACAAACTTTTGGAAAATTCGAAAAAAAAGGAAAGCGAAACATTGCTGGAGTATATGTACAAAATGAAAAAAATAGCATCGCGAGGAAACGTTGAAATACACCATTTAATTGACTACATAATTGCCGGAATTCCAGATGAAGCTGCAAATAAAACCATATTGTATCAATCGCGTAGTTTAGCTGAGCTTAAAATTAATTTTGTTATATGAAAATTTGAAGGTTGATCAAAGTAAAGAAAAAAACAATGTTGAGAAAGGTAAAGATTAAAGAAACAGTGACTGTGGTGCTTCAGCGGCAAAAATTATGCTGGTAAAAATGAAATCAGAAGCAGCAGTCAAAATATAAATTTTAATAAAAGATGCAATAATTGTGGTGCAAAATCACACTGGGCTCGCGATTGTCCAAGCAAAGAAAAAGGAGCTCGATGTTTTAGATGCAACGAGTTTAGCCACATTGCGCCAAATTGTCCTACGAATAATAAAGAAAAGCAGGTAGAAAAAACATTTTCCTCTCGCGTAAATAGAATCAAATTTCTAGACGTGAACGTAGATATAAAAATTCGGGGAAAAGTATTCAAGGCAATGTTAGACACGGGAAGTGATATCAGCATCGTTAGAAAATGGGTGAAAGATGAATTTAACCAGAACTTTGATGGCGCTGGCACGAGTGTGATAACATTTGGAGACTGTAGTAAAGCTACACTTGGTTTTATAAAATTAAGATTATGTTAGCGCAAGTCAATCTTATAAAATACTCTCCGATGCCAAAAGAATTAAAGCAATTGCAAAATATTAAAGATTTTGATTTGAGGCACACTATTCAAGGATTGATTTCGTCATATAAGCCAGCAAGTGTTAAGGCATCCTGTGTGAAAATGCGCATCTGTTTGGAGGATGAAAAACCTATTTACCAGAAGCCAAGAAGATTAGCTCCAAAAGAACGAGATATAGTTTATACGCAAATTCAAGATTGGTTAGAAAGCGGTATAATTCGGCATAGTTTATCTAACTTTACAAGTCCAGTTGTTTTGGCGCACAAAAAAGATGGAAGTCATAGGAAGTCATGCATAGACTATCGAAAAATAAACGCGAAAGTTATCCGTGATAGGTATCCATTGCCAAATATTGAGGAAATTTTGGAGGGTCTGTACAATTCTCAAATTTACACGACTCTAGATTTAAAAAATGGATTTTTCCACGTAGATCTTTCGTGACTCCAGACGGGCAATACGAATTTACAAAAGCACCTTTTGGTCTTTGTAACTCGCCCTCCGCGTTTCAAAGGTACATTAATACAATTTTTTAAAGATCTGATAAGAGATGGCCAAGTTCTGGTTTATATGGATGATTTAATAATACCCGCAAACGATAACACTGATGGTATCGGGAAGTTAAAAAAGTTCTACAAGTAAGTGAAGACCATGGCTTGTTGATAAAGTGGGAAAAAGTGCGCATTTTTAGAAAAGTCGGTTGAGTTTCTGGGTCACGTAGTCGAAGGTGGATCTATTCGCCCATCCGATGAAAAAACGAGGGCGGTAAAAAAATTTCCAACGCCTAAAGACACACGCAGCGTAATGAGTTTTCTGCGCCTCACCGGATTTTTTCGGAAATTTTTAAAAGATTATGCTCAGCTGGCGAAGCCACTCACGGATCTTACGAAAAAAGATGTATCATTTAGATGGGGCGAGGCCGAAGATGAAGCGTTCTTTCTTCTTAAAGCTCAACTTAGTGCGGATCCAGTTCTGAAGCTTTTCAATCCAAATCTGCCAACGCAACTCCATACGGACGCTAGTAAAGAAGGATTCGGCGCTGTACTGCTTCAGAAGCATGAAGATTATCACCCAGTTTTTTATATAAGCTATAAAACCACGGCTGCTGAAAAAAATTACTCGAGCTATGACAAGTTTTAGCAATTATCAAAGCGCTGAAACGGCTTAGAATTTATTAATTGGGTTTAAAATTCGATATCTTTACAGACTGTAAGGCGTTTCAGCTAACAATGTCTAAAAAGGCACTTAACAGTAGAGTAGCACATTGGGCTATGCAGATTGAGGAATTTGATTGTACCGTCAAACATCGATCAGGCAGCTGCATGCGCCACGTAGATGCGCTAAGTCGGAACCCAGTTGTATTACGAGTTGAAGATGCTATCCTTCATTCTATCAAAAAATCACAGGCTACGGATGAGGTAGGCCGGATTATCGTTAAGCTGCTGGAGAATGGAGAGTACGAAAATTACGAAATGCGAGGTGGTATGTTATGTAAATTTGTGAAAGGTAATCACCTTTTAGTCATACCGAAGTCAATGAGATATGAGCTGATTACGAATTACACGAAAAGGGACATTTAAGTACCAGCAAAGTAGAGGCTATGGTGAAGCAAGAATACTTCATACCTAGTGCTAGAAAGCAAATTGAGAAAGTTATATCTAATTGCATTGCTTGTATTTTAGCAAATCGAAAAGGTGGAAAGCAAGAAGGATTTCTTAATCCAATCGAGAAAATCAATATACCATTACACACTTTTCATATGGATCATATCGGGCCATTACCCTCAACTGCGAAGTCTTACAAATATTTGTTCGTTGTTACTGATGCATTCACGAAGTTTACATGGATTTACCCAGTAAAGTCTACAACAACAGCAGCGGTGCTTAGTAAGCTAGAAAAGCTAAGTGAAATATTTGGAAATCCGTTCCGCATCATAACCGACAAGGGGACAGCTTTCACAGCCGGCAGTTTCGCAGAATATTGCAAAGTTCGCAACATCAGTCATCATGCTATAACAACCGGAATCGCTACGGGAAATGGGCAGGTAGAGAGGATAAACAAAATAATAATTGAAATGTTGACAAAAATGTCTCTCGATGATCCGCAAAAATGGTTTAAACATGTAAGTCGCCTTCAGAGAATAATTAATTCTTCTACTTCCAGGAGTACTAAAAGAACGCCATTTGAGTTGTTGTTTGGCACTAAAATGTTTACTCCTGATGAGCTAGATTTGAGTCGACAATTTGAGGAGGCTGTCATAAAAGACTTTGAGCAAGCGAGACAAGAAATGCGCGACGATGTGAAACTGCAAATTTTGAAAGTACAAGCTGAAAATAAGGCCCAATTCGACAAAAAACGCAAAGCAGCAAACACGTTTATAGTTGGCGACTTAGTTGCTATTAGGCGTACACAATTTGGAGTCGGACTAAAGCTAGTTCCAAAGTACATAGGTCCGTACGAGGTTATAAAGGTGAAGCGAAACAATCGATACGAAGTGCGAAGAGTTGGTGAGCATGATGGGCCAAAACTGACTTCAACAGCAGCTGATTTTATGAAACGATGGAAGCAATATGAAGACGAGAGTGATGGAGAGTCGTCTGAGGCATCCGACATTCAGAATGGCCGTGTGGTCGTAAACACAAAATAGAGTCGACTTGTTCATTGCTTTTAGTATAAGAGTCCTAATGTTTTGTTGTATTACATTTTTTGAAGTCAGACCTGATACTCACAACTATTATTACTTACAAAGTCAGTTGAGGAAAGAATGTCAAGAAGTTAAGACAGAGAGAAGTCAACTAAAACGCAAAGAGATTGTTAAGTCCGCGAAATTTCTATATTCTATTTTTTTTGAATTAAAACGTAAATTCATACGCTACTTTAAGGTTAAATTGAACTTTGGACTTTATTAAAACTGAATTTAAACAAAAGTGACTATCTTTAATTTTATAAATCCGATTGGAAATTCCACATATATCTGTTTCTTTTGCACTTGCACGAAAAATAGCGGAAACCTTGTTGCTTTATGCGCTTTTTTTTAACAGTTGCCAAGTCTTGACGTCATTTTAAGTTTCAAGAAGCCGCGCCAAACGTGTTGAAAAGCTTACCTCTTGTGAAAAGTGTTTCTGAAAATGTTTGTTTAAATTAAAATTGTTTGTGTTTGTGATTAATAAAATAAAAAACAAAATAAAAGAAACATAAGACGGTTCAGCAGTAAAAATAGGTGAGTTTTGAAGCAACTTATGTGTGCTTATAAAAATTATTGTAATGTCGGATAAACATAATATGGTTACTTCTCAACATAATTAAATCCGAGAAAAACTTATTTACTGTTTTCTAAACCTATTTTGTTTGCTTCAAACCAACAATTACTTCTAAGCAAATATTTTGTAAGCGCATTGAAAAACTTTTGGCATTTCTTTTGCTAAAATATGTTTCCAAGTAAATATAGTGTAATCATCTTGGGGGTATGTATTACTTATTACATATTAAGGGGGGTATGTATACTTTTCTGTGCGACTGTATGTATTCAGAGTTGAATTTCTGTTTTTATCTGAGCATTGCCTTGCGTTGTCATGTTGTTGTGCATTACCAGATACAAATCTTATTAAACAGATTCCTATGTGACACTCGTTAAGCCTTGCAGTGCTAAGCTATGCTAGGCTAACTGCACCATAATGCATAATGCACTGTTTGACCGCAATTTTGAATAACAATACAAAACAAATCACTCTAATATTACAAGGAGCATATATAATATTCCAATATTATAAACAATATTCTTCAAGTAAAAAACCCCCCAAAAACAAAAACGAAATTTCACCTTACTTACTTACTTAGGTGGCCGTAACAACCCGTGTCCGGGTTTCAACCGACCTCATCAGCTCTCGCCAGGCGCCACTGCTTTGCGCGCGCCTTCTCCAATCGGATACACCAAGTGCGGTTAGGGCTTCCTCAGCCTGGTCCATCCATCGGAGGCATGGTCTCCCTCGTCGTCGTTGACCAACGACTCTCGCCTCGAGCACCTTTTTCGTGGAGCTTCGTCGTCCATACGATGGACATGACTCAGCCAGCGTAGTCGCTGCACAGTTACACGCCGAACTACGTCAATGTCTTCGTAGAGCTCATACAGCTCGTGGTTCATTCGGATGCGATAGTCACCACTGACTCGAACAGGACCGAAGATTTTGCGAAGAACTTTTCTCTCGAACACCCCCAGAGTGGCTGCGTCAGTTTGCGAAACTACCCATGCCTCAGCGCCATAAAGCAGCACAGGTAGAACGAGCGTCTTGCAGAGTGTTAGTTTTGTCGATCGAGATAGGGCTCTGGAACTTAGTTGCTTACTGAGCCCGTAGTAGCACCTATTAGCAATTATTGTTCTTCGCTTTATCTCCAGGCTGATTTCGTTGTTGGTATTAATGGCGGTGCCAAGTTATACGAACTCCTTGACTACTTCAAAGTTATAGCTGCCGGATCAAACGTGGGAGTCTAATCGCTTGTAGACAGCATATACTTTGTTTTACCATCATTTATCGTCAAACCCACTTTGGCTGATTTTTTTTTCGATAGCGGCGAAAGCAGCGGTAATGTCTCTCTGGGTTCTGCCGACAAAATCAATATCATCAGCGTACGCAAGGAGCTGGACACCTTTATAGCAAATGGTGCCAATACGATACACACCGGCCCTTCGTACGATCCCCTCCATGATGATGTTGAAGATATCGCATGACAGTGGAACGCATTGCCTGAAACCTCTTTCGGTATTGAAGGTTTCGAAAAGGTCATTTCCTACATTAACGGAGCTGCGTGTGTTGCTCAACGTCATTCTGCAAAGTCGAATCAACTTTGCAGGTATACCGAACTCAGGCATTGTTGCGTATAGGCAATCCCTTATCGGGCTATCGAACGCAGCTTTAAAATCGACAAAGAGATGGTGTGAGTCAATTTGATTTTCGTGGGTTTTCCCCAGGATTTGTCGTAGCGTGAAAATCTGGTCTATGGTGGACTTTGCAGGTCGAAAGCCACACTGATAAGGTCCAATCAGTGTTTTTGTAATCGGCTTTAATCTTTCACACAGTACGCTTGAGAGAACCTTATACGAGTATGCGATGGAAATAAGACTGATACCTCTATAACTTGCGCAGATTGTTGGGTCTCCTTTCTTAAGTATAGGGCACAGTACACTGAGGTTCCAATCATTGGGCATTCTTTGCGCTAGCCATATTTTGCTGATGAGCTGATGCATCCGCCTTATCAATTCATCGCCGCCGGTTTTAAACAATTCAGTTGACAGGCCGTCAGCAGCCGCTGCTTTATCGTTTGTCGTTGGATAGCAACTCGAATCTCTTCATGGCTAGGTGGTGATACTTCCACTCCGTCATCGTTTATTGGTGGCTCTGAACTGCGCTCTCCATGGGTGGCATTGGTGGAATCGTCGCCAGTAAGTAAATTGGAGAAATGCCGTCTTCACAATCTCAGCACACAAGTACACACTGTGTATCCGTATTCAGACCTCCATTTTCGTCTCTACAAGTGGATGCTCCGAGCTTGAAACCTTGAGTAAGACGCTTAACCTGTTAATATAATTTTCGTGCAACCTTCTTGCCCTGGTGTACCTCTAGTTCCTCATGCTCACGCTTTTCCTGCTCTCTTTTCTTGCGTCTGAAAAGGCGCCTCTCTTCCTTCATCTTTTCGCGGTAGTTTTCTCGCACGGCTCGCGTTGCAGCTGACTGCAGCGTTTTTTTATATGCGGCGTTTTTTACTGCTGTCTCGATGCGACACTCCTGATCATACCATTGGTTCCGAGGTTGCGGGCGCCGGAAACCAATGACTTTTTCAGCGGCAGCGCGCATGGAGTGGGATATATGCGCCCAAAGTCCGCCGGCGTCGTCGGGTCCAGAGGTTGGTTGGTTGAGCTTAACCGAGAGTTGAGCGGAGTAGGCTTCGGTAGTCCGTTGTAATTGCAGCTTAGCGACATCTAGCTTTCATTGCATTCCTGTGCGTATGTTCTTCGCATTGCATAATCGCATGCGGATCTTGGCTGCAACAAGATAATGGTCGGAGTCAATGTTGACCCCCCGAAATGTACGCACATCTAGAACACTAGAGGCATGCCTTCCATCGATTACAACACGATCATTTTGGTTTCGCGTTTTTTGATCCGGGGACAGCCAGATGGCCTTGTGGATGTCGAGGTGCTTAAATCTGGTGCTACTAACTACCATGTTTCGCGCCGCGGCGAAGTTGATCAGTCTTAGACCGTTGTTCGTAGAGGTCTCATGAAGACTGAACTGACTGACAGTGGGGCCAAAGATGCCTTCCCTTCCGACTTTCGCATTAAAATCGCCGAGGACTATTTTCACGTCATGGACCGGAAGGTGGTCGTATACGTCCTCAAGACTAGCGTAGAAAGCGTCTTTGACGGCTTCGTCCTTTTCCTCCGCCAGGGCGTGCGCGCAAATAAGGCTGATGAAGAAAAGTTTTGCCTTGATGCGGATCGTGGCTAATCTTTCATTCACAGATGTGAACCGGGAAACAAGGTTGCTAACGTCGAATCCACATCCAAATTCGCGCCTCTCCGCATGGCAGCTGTAGTAGATATCACAGTGTGCTTGTTTAGAGCAGCCTTGCCCTTTCTATCGCATTTCCTGGATGGCGGTGATGTCAGCTTTTATTGTTTTGAGGGCTTCCGCCAGTTGGATAATGACACCTTCCCTATAAAGGGTCCGGACATTCCAGGTGCATATCCGTAAATCATTGTCCGTTTTTCGTTTTTGGTGATCGTCAAAGTAATTGGGATTCTTATCCGAGGCTGGTTTAGTTTTCATTGGGCAGTAGTAATGTGGCGGGACCCAAACCCTTCGCACATTCCATGTTTAAGGTCTATGGAGCGACCCGCCGCTCAAATTAGCCGTCAAACTGACGGATGCCAGTTTGCCGTTGCCCAGGGAACACCACGTGGAGGTTTGAGTCGACTTGAGATGATTTCGACATGGATAATGCTGGCCTCGCCAGGTTGAGGCGGTCAGACGCGTTCCCCTAATAAAAAAATTTCACCTAATAAAAATGTAAAATCGCCAAAATTTTTGTTGGGTATTGTGTAAATTTGTACGAAAAATAATTGGGTGATTTTAATTTTTTTTTTTGGTTTTCCTTTTGGGCGATATTTTATGGTGCCAAAAAATCGCCCAAATACGCATAGAATTGTACGAAGTGTTTTTAAAAATATTTTTTTACTGAGGTTTCTTACTCGAAAAAAGTCATAAGGCAAGTGCGCCATATAAGACCCGTCACCTTTTAAGGCCCATTTTTATTTTAACGAACTTCTAACCATCAAATGTACATGTACTTGCACATTTTAAAACTTGTCAAGTTATTTCACGGAAAAAAAAATTCAAGACAATCGCGCAAAATTGACAGCGCACAGTGTGAAATTTAGTCAATCTAGCATCTCAAAATTAATTTTTATATGAAGTTTTAGAGATATCAACTTGAAATTTGGCACGATCGTTAAGGAGATTATAAACTTCAATATGGTGAAAGATAACTAGTTCCAACTAGTGTCAAAGGTGACGAGTTCCGAACTATCCTCAAAAACACTAGTTGGGGACAATTTTTTTTTACACATCTATATTCAAATTTTTTTCTTTTTTTCTCTTCTAACTAAAACTTGTCGATATATTGATATAAGTATCCTCATACAACCTTTCTTTGCAAATGAGAAAAATAAAAAGTTAATGTTGTTTCAATGTTAAATTTATTGATATAAAGAGGAAAAACTAAAAATTCAACGAAAGTTCTTAAAAGAATGGAAAATATTCAAAATAAGATATTAATCAAAAACCAAAATCAAGAAATTAAATACAAATTATACAAAAGTAAAAAGCGAAAAGTAGAAATAAAAAGAAATAAGAAATTTATACAAAAATAAAAATTCCAGAGAGCTGCAAGCAAAGTTTTTTATGCTAAATCATCAAATTCATCATTTAGTTGGGTGTCAGACAAAAGTGCAATGACCTCAGAAGGTAAAGTAGAACGCTTGGTTTTTGGGGGCAAACGTAAACTTGCAATCAAAGGGTCTGACGTGATAAGCAACCTATGCAATAAATCTATGTTGGTGTCAACTCGGGACGTTTTTCTTCGCGATACAGTTCGCGATACTGTCTCGACTCTTTATTGCGTGCTTCTTGCGCTTCTTCAGAAAAGTTCCCTATGGGAAGAATGCATGAAGAAATGATAGCTCCTCCATGAAACAATATTTTGTGGACAGTTACTCGCATATAGTACCAAGGATATAAGCTCAAATAAAGCTCTCTTGTTTCTGATGTAAAATTTTGAAACGCATCTATATTGATAAAATAGCCGCTGTTTATGCAAATAAGTATTACTCGAAACCGCTTGATCAGATCGACATTTATGCCTGTAATATCCGATGTCTTTTCTGCTTCTTTGAAAAATCTTCTGGCCGTATTCCCATCATTTGTGTTTCCTGTTTTCTGTTTCGGCATATCCACAAGAAGACCCATTTCGTTCCTAAACCTGTCTTGTATTTTTTTTCTTCCTTCTTGCAACGCTCTCCTTATTTTCATCGCCTGATACGTACCATTTTTCTATTTCCAATCTGTAAGAAATGTGCAACAAGCACTCCATAAACCTTATGTAGGCATGAAGAGGTGAAAGACCAACAGCAAGCATATTTTCATCGATTTCGCGCTGTGATAAGGCATTCATGTCGTTCATAGTTTTTGGAGTTGAACCACATAAATAGCACGCTTGCGATGACGTGTAATTTGAAAGAGCGGTGCAGACTTTGCCGTCAATCATACATAGAATTAAATTGGCTTTAACCGTGAAACTATAACCGTGAAGCTCAAAGCTAGTTGGTTTCAAAACAGAAATTTGCTGCCGAATATGCTCCACTTCCGCTTTAATGACCTCTTGCGTCTCTTTCGTGAAAATAAATTTGATCGGTCTACAATATCTTGTCGAAGACGCAGCTGGATTTTGCCAAAAAATATGTTTCCTTCCTTCAGCTCCAGAGTTAAGCTGAAGAGGCACCATCGAAAGAGAAAACATGCTTTCGTCTGACATGTTGTCATCCGCAAATTTTTGCTTGTAACGGTTCTGTTCAGCTCCATCCCCATTTTATTATTATGCTTAATTTATCCTGAATGGCAGGGAAGGACTTAAAAACCTCATATTGTGCATCTATTAATCTTTTCACCGTGTGGTCTATTAAGGATTGCAAATTGATTTCGGCATATGTTTCAGTAACAATAACAAGGCTTGGGTAGCACAATAATTTTGATTGCTTAACGAGGTCATAGCATGGATACAATTTCGAAATGCATGGTATCGTATGCAATCGTATTTCACGGTATTGGTCAGTTGATAAATTTTCGTCAACGATCATGGCCAGTGCTTGATCTGGTGTAAGACTTTTCTTTTCAGTAATGTTTACCCTTGCTCTTTTTATAGCTGTACCTCTCGAAGGGGATGCAGCCGACAACTCCTTGACAATGTTTGCTGAGTCTCTTTTTCCACAGGATCTCAGATGCATTGCGGTAGCCATAGTTAATTGTTCCGAAGCTACATTTGATATTAGCTCTTTGCATTTCCGTTTTTGTGTACTCGAAGCACTTTCAGCAAACTGTTTTTCTCGCCTTACGCATTGCGGTATTTGTTTTGAAGTTGATGGTGCGTGATCAAGAGCAAAATCAACAGCAGAAATTTTTGAACTTAGCCAAATAGCATTGTCATGCATAAATCTTGCTTTATCACGGTGAGATTTGCTCCATCGCGATTGAAATTGGAAGCAACACTTTTTTATACGATCTTTAATTTTGGTATCGTCAACATCTGGTCCAAAAATTGATATTACGTGCTTTTCGACCGCTTCTGTTTTTTCGCTTTTCACCTTGCTCAACCAAATCCAAAATAGCTCCTCTCGCGATATTTCACTCATACTAAAAGGTAAAAAATGGGCAGGATTTTATTTTTGAAATTTGTTTTGGGCACATTAACAAAGATTCTGCTGGCATTCTCATCACGGAACTCCGTGGGACTTAAAAGTTCTAGTCTATCAAAGATTTGAAAGCTTTCAATTTTGTCTTACCTTTTGGCTGGTTATAAAACAATTTTCTCAAAATACTTGAGCGCAAAAATAAGTATTGTATAAAGCAAAAATTTTAAGTTCAAGTAATACCCTTCAATACAAAAAATATTTTAGGCCAAAAAAAACACTCAAAACTTCGACCTGATCACTCAAACTTTTGTGTTCAATGCAATCTTGCAAATCAATTTTTGCATGGTATGCAATTGCACGTGTTTGATAGCTGTTATCACGCCAATAACATTTTTTTATTGCATGCAGAAGTTAATTTTATAGTGCGCGGCGCATAAAGTTGCGAAATTGTGTGTTGCAATTACAAAAATATTTTTAAAAACAGATAGTTTATTATTTTGTGAAAATTCTAAGATTAGTTTGTAAAAAAAAAGTAATACCAAATTGTTTTTTTTTTTTTTTTTGAAAAGTTTAAATTTTCCTTGAAATGACCCTAATAACACCCATGCCATTATAAAACCGGGCCTAATAAGGAAGATACCCAGAATACGAATAAGCAATAAGAAAAAAAAGCCATCAATTATAAGGTCAAAGATGTCACTAAAACGCTGTTTGAGTAAAAAAGCATTGATATTTTTAATCTTTAAAGAAGCTGATTGGCATTTTATATTTTACTAAAAAACCATTAAATTTTTTTTAAAAACATATTTTTGTCTGGAAATTCATTTATGTTACTAATTTTTTCAATAAAATTAACATGTTAAGCTATTAAACAAAAATAATGCAGTTTTTAGTTCACTATTTTAAGCATAAAATAAGCCGTCTGGTAAGGTACACATGCTTCTTGAAAGGCCCAAAATGCGTCTTTTTAAATCGTATTTTATTTAAAAGGTTTCCGATAATTTATTTTGTTGTCACATTTTTGTTTTTGTATAAAGAATTCATCAAATAAAATGACACAAAAACCTTAAGGTTTTTAACATCACTATTTTGTACGCTGTAAAGCAAAAGGTGTTAGGTGGGCTTTATATGGTGCACTTACCTTATTTTCATTTTAGGTACTTTTACTAAAACCGTTATTCGATAACTAAGCTTCGCACAGCACCAAATTTTTGTACACAAGTTGTAGATCCGATAAGCTTGCTTATTGCAACTATAAGCTTAAAAAAAAAATAAAAACGAAATGGCCATTTCAGCCCTTGAAAGGACTTTGACCGAGCTTTTAATGATCAATTATGTTGTGTGTGTTGTGAAATGTTTGAACACAAATGATCGAGAATTGGACCTACCAGCTTTATGCCGACTCCGAACGGCTTATGTTCTTAAGAAACTTTTCATGGGAGTTTTTACTCTCTGAGGTTTTGCCATTGTCTACAGAGAGGTGACGGCCGAACAGAAAAACTAATTCAATTGAAAAACTTTCTGTGTCAGGGGGGATTCCAACCAGGGTTCTCTGGCGTATGAGCGACACACTCTACCCACTACGCCACGGCCGCCACAACTATAAGCTTGCTTATTAAAAAAATACAACCTTATGTTATTCAATTGATTAAATTATATTCGTTCGAAGTAAATTTCCATATATATTTTTTTCGGATATCAGACTTATTGTGCATTGCAAGACATAGTCGAAAACTATACTTTAATACACAAACTTCTTATGATTAATTTAATTCAAATATAATGAATGTGAACGACCTTTAAAGCTAAATTGAACTTTCCTCCTTTGGCCAAAAAGTTGTTCATTGCTCAAGCGAATTTTTTTAAATATGTAATGAAAATTATAACTTTTGCTTTTTCGAGTAAACTTACATCATTATCTCAATTTTTCTTAAATAGGAAAATATCAAATCTTGATTTTAATAGTCTCATTTGCATCATTTTTTGATATGTTCTGAACCTTATGGGGGACCTTATTATACAGTGAGTTTCTTTACTATAAGAAAACATAACTGACAGATTTTCACACCATCAAATCGAACATATAAATTTATAACTTAATTCTTACCCTGTGAATAATGCCCGCCGAATGTAAATGTTTAATTCCGCAAAGCATTTGATACAACAAATAAGACATTCTATCATGGTCCAAGTCCATCTGAATGACTTGACAAAGATTGGCATCCATAAGTTCCATAACAAGATAAACATCTTGAAACTCATCAAGGTTTCGCTGTGGTGTAAATGCATTTAGCAATCCAATTATCTAAAATATAAAATTATAAGTTATATTACAAAAATCTAGAAACAAAAACACCAACAGTCTTATTAAAACAAATAAATATTTCCATATTTCTAATATCTCTACTATTTCATAAAACTGCAACTTGGTGATGTGGTTTTTTTGAGTTAATAGGAAATTGCCTCGGAAATCACAACTTTAATTTTAATTGAATTAGCACTCTTTAAACGGTGCATGTCCACTAACATGTCCTTTAAAAATTCATGTTGCTTTTTCCATGGTTAACCCTCTTAATTTCTTCGTATGGTGTTAAATGCAAAAAAAAATTTCGTGTACCTGGGACCACGGGACCAACCCGCGTCGGCTTGCATCGAAACATATCAGTACTTGGCGATATGGAATTTAATTTAATTTTTCTTTAAGGGAGTATTCCTGGTTGGAATGCTGTTTTTGGATCCTTTTTGAAAAACTTCTCATTTGAAAACGCAGAGTTATTTAAATTCTGTTTTTTTATTGTATTAAGAACATATCAAATTAAACAAAAAAACCCTTTTTATTTGGGCTTAAGGGCTGTTCAAAAATATGCTGCTTGCGGCCCGGATAACTCGACTTCGGATCATCTGAAATGGAAAAAGTAAACGGCGTTAGATTCAGTACAGATGTAATTCTGGTCCCTACTTCAATCATAATTTTGCGATTATTTTTTACAAAATGGCGGTCATTGAAAAATTAAAAACCGATTTTGGGTCTTTTTTTTTTTAGTTTAGTGTAAAAAAATAGTAAAAAATTGTTTAAAATTGTGATTGAGGTAGGGACAAGAATGGTGACAATTCTGCGTCGATTGCACTTTGTTTCATCAAAAAAGTTCAAAAACGTGATTTTAAAAAAACTAGAAAAATATTTTAGGCAATAAAACATAACATGAGTCCTAAGCTAACCTAACCAATTTTAAACAAAAATGGGTATGATAAACTCATTTATTACCAGTTAAGGAACCTTTATTGCTTTAGTAGGTATCATTGCATAACTTGAATGATATCTACATAAATGTTTCTTAACGATTCATACACTTGATATAGACTCCATTGCACATACTACTTCACAACAACATAGAACTTTCCGAATTTATGCCATATACCATCCCTATAGCAACAAACTAACTTGTTTTTAAAAACAACTAATTAAAAAACTAGTTTAAAATAAACCAGTATATGAACTAATTTGAATTATATTAAGGCGGCATCCACTTCAATATATGAAGTAATTGAAATACTACCCTATAGGAACAAACTAACTTGTTTTTAAAAACAACTAATTAAAAAACTAACTTAAAATAAACCAGTACTTTTAATTATATTAAGGCGGCAACTACTCTGATGTTGACATGTTTTAATTGCAAATTTTTATTAGATTACAAGTTTATATATATTTAACCATGTTATTTCATCAAATATTATTAACTTTAGGCCATCAGTAATAGTTTTCAATTGGTTATTTAAAAGCAATTAAAAAAATAATTTAAATGTAACTAATTTAACAAGTAGTTGAAAATATATGCAGACGAAAGTCAATTGACTTATTTAGCGGACATCACCATACAAAATAAGTTAGTTCGTTCTATGGAAAAAAGTCAGAATTTCAACTAGTTGTGGTTGACAAAAAACTACTTTATCAACTACTTTTAAATTAGTTGATTTTCCTACAGGGTACTTAAAAACCAGTGATTGGTAAACTACTTTGAATTATATTAAGGCGGCAACTACTCTGATGTTGGCATGTTTTAATTGAAAATTTTTATTAGATTACAAGCTTATACGTATATATATTTAACCATGTTATTTCATCAAATATTATTAACTTTTGGCCATCAGTAATAGTTTTCAATTGGTTATTTTAAAGCAATTAAAAAAATAGTTTAAATGTAACTAATTTAACAAGTAGTTTAAAATATATACAGACGACAGTCAATTGACTTATTTAGCGGACATCACCATACAAAATAAGTTAGTTCGTTCTATGGAAAAAAGTCAGAATTTCAACTAGTTGTGGTTGACAAAAAACTACTTTATCAACTACTTTTAAATTAGTTGATTTTCCTACAGGGATATATCAAATTATCACAGACTCTAACCACCAATACAGCCATTCGAATACAGTTTTTTGAAGAATAACTATTCTGTGAAGACATTAACTAGTTCTGGCTTATGCTCTCAAATACGCATAATAACCAGCCTTTCGTATAAAAATACAAATTGAAAAGTCTATCATCCGTATTAAGAGTTTGGAAACGTAGGCTCTGAAACGTTATTTAGTTGCTTACCTGGTCGATGTAGCCAAAACGGAACCAGCAAAATCACCCACAAAAGCTGACTTCGTTTTCTTCGGTACAAAAATTAGTAATTGTGAGGAGCAACCATCCAGTAAAGACACAAATTTAGTTCTGGCTTATGCTCTCAAATGCATAAAAATCCAGCTGTGCATGTAAACATTCACACCCTTAATCCTTTACACATTAAGAGTTTGGAAACATAGGCTCTGAAACGTTATTTAGTTGCTTTCCTTGGCGATGTAGCCCAAACGGAACTTTATCCGAGTATTCCATAGCACGGTTAACATCAGACAAATTAGGCACCAAGGACAACCACCTCTATGAAAATAATTGCCTAGTTCTGGCTTATGCTCTCAAATACAATAAGCCCACACTATGCATAATGTACATCAGCTAAGGTCTTATCATCCTAAGATTCTGGAAACATAGGCTCTGAAACGTTATTTAGTTGCTTTCCTTGGCGATCTAACCAAAACGGAACTATGAAGAAATTATCCCACAAACATAGTTAACCTCTTGCCAAATTTTCGGCCGAAGAATGTCAAAACTTCAAACTGTGCAATACATAATCAGAGTCCAAACAACCCATTTTATAGAGGAAAAAATACAATTATTTTACAAATACCTGTATTAAAGAATCTTTATCATATGTCAAAGTCACCATTACATAACTTGAATAATGACTTATCAAAATATTCCTTAATACATACTCGGTCATAATGTAGAATGCATCAAGCAGCCAATCACCACCTCAGCAATTAAATCCAAAAAATCCCCACACAAAATCCCTAAAAATTATGTTATATTTTGCATAAAATAAAGGACTTTTAAATGAAAATGTCAAATGTACCCCGTCTTCCCCTACTTGGACAAGCAATGAAAAGTACTTACGCGCCGAAAGAGCGATAAGTTGACAACAATGAAAAAATATTAACTAACGAAACCGAGAAACATATTTTGTAGAAGTTGTAGAAGAACACCAAAAAATCTTCCTTATGAATACAAAAAAAGGAAATTCAACAAAAATTAAGAGAAAAAACATATTAAAGTTTATTTTAGTAAAAAAAAATTTTTTGAAAATTAAATTAAACAAAAAAAAAATGCAACGAAAATAAATTATTAAATTTTTTTTATATTCCAAGAAAGGTTATAATAAAATTGTCTTCAATATGAATAAATAGTGTAGTTATCAGAAATTTTTCCTGATAGTGCCACTATGACGTGGCAGATGATTGAATTCGAAAACCTGAAAAAAATGAAAAAATTTTAAGTTTAAGGGCTGAATTCTCGTACAAATAAAACAGTTATCAAATAAAAAAGTTCACAGTTGGATTAAGCGTACAATTTTGGTTCTGTATCGATTAAATTTTTTTTTATTTTTGGCATTAAATAGTGATTAAAAATCAATATGCATAAATAGCCCACACTATGCATAATGTACATCAGCTAAGGTCTTATCATCCTAAGATTCTGGAAACATAGGCTCTGAAACGTTATTTAGTTGCTTTCCTTGGCGATCTAACCAAAACGGAACTATGAAGAAATTATCCCACAAACATAGTTAACCTCTTGCCAAATTTTCGGCCGAAGAATGTCAAAACTTCAAACTGTGCAATACATAATCAGAGTCCAAACAACCCATTTTATAGAGGAAAAAATACAATTATTTTACAAATACCTGTATTAAAGAATCTTTATCATATGTCAAAGTCACCATTACATAACTTGAATAATGACTTATCAAAATATTCCTTAATACATACTCGGTCATAATGTAGAATGCATCAAGCAGCCAATCACCACCTCAGCAATTAAATCCAAAAAATCCCCACACAAAATCCCTAAAAATTATGTTATATTTTGCATAAAATAAAGGACTTTTAAATGAAAATGTCAAATGTACCCCGTCTTCCCCTACTTGGACAAGCAATGAAAAGTACTTACGCGCCGAAAGAGCGATAAGTTGACAACAATGAAAAAATATTAACTAACGAAACCGAGAAACATATTTTGTAGAAGTTGTAGAAGAACACCAAAAAATCTTCCTTATGAATACAAAAAAAGGAAATTCAACAAAAATTAAGAGAAAAAACATATTAAAGTTTATTTTAGTAAAAAAAATTTTTTGAAAATTAAATTAAACAAAAAAAAAATGCAACGAAAATAAATTATTAAATTTTTTTTATATTCCAAGAAAGGTTATAATAAAATTGTCTTCAATATGAATAAATAGTGTAGTTATCAGAAATTTTTCCTGATAGTGCCACTATGACGTGGCAGATGATTGAATTCGAAAACCTGAAAAAAATGAAAAAATTTTAAGTTTAAGGGCTGAATTCTCGTACAAATAAAACAGTTATCAAATAAAAAAGTTCACAGTTGGATTAAGCGTACAATTTTGGTTCTGTATCGATTAAATTTTTTTTTATTTTTGGCATTAAATAGTGATTAAAAATCAATAAAAGAAATTTTAAAAAATGTGCCTCAAAAAACACTTTTTTTGGTGGCGCCCACTCGGTTTTTACAAATTCGAAAATTTTTTTGTCCTTCGCGACCTTCAAATATGCTGAATTCAGAATCTGTCTGCGGAGGGAGGATCTGAGATAATTTTGCAAAATGTATGGAGCAAAGATACAGTCTAATGCATATCCTTATTCATCAATGCCATTACTTGTTTATTGTGTGTCGTTTTCGGATCAATTTGGCGAAAAATCGGGAGTTGGTGTTTTTCTGTGGGGGCGAAGAAAAGAACTCTAAGGATACTATTTAATTGTTAAAGTAAATGGACCTGCATGCTATTATTTACGATTGGATGGAAACTCTGACTAGCAAAGAAGTTAAAAGTGTTTAAACCCGCGTTTGGATTTATTTTAGTTTGGTTATAGACCCAAGCACATAAACTTGGACTATGGTTTTAAGTTTGTTGTCACAAACAGCACTTGAACTGTTTGTGGAGCTGGAAAGTTTTGATTATAAGAAACACTCGGTTTGATTGTAAAACACGTACTCACCTTTTATTAAAGTCTTTTCGCCCTTTTATAGGCGAAAATCAATACAATATACAGTAAATATTAACATAAACAAAATTGACTTAAAATACAAGTGCATATTTCTGTATGCACAAAAAACAACCTTGGCCACGAGTTGAGTCGTCAGCATATTTGACGAGCATACGAAAATAAGCAAAACAAAAGAATCATATTTCTATGCTCTGGTTGAACTGTTTTTTGTTCTTACTTTATTACGTTGAGTTTACTCGCGTTCAAGACCAAGGTTGTTTTTTCGATGGAAATGTACTGATTCAAAACCTTGAAATGCACGATTCTCTGACCATGAAAATTGACTCTTCATAGCCAGGAAAACGTGCGAGTTCAGTGGCCCTGAACCCGTACATTCTCCCCCTGGTGAGATCTAAAGTTATAAAGGTCTCACTTAGTTGAATTATGTCACGGTGACCACAAAATCTGATGTTGTTGATCTCTGGCGTGGTAATTGTGTAATGGTTGCGGACATCGTGTTTCTGTCAACTGGAGTTGGTGGTTTTTTGATTTCTCCTTCCAAATAATATAACTTGTGATTATAATGGACAAAACCAATGCTGTATATCCAATTGCTGAATAATGGTAGTTGAATTTCTGAAATTGTGCTGGTAGATCAAGATATTTTTGGTGCGCTAATAAGCTCTGGAGTTCGGTTAGGTTTTGAAGCTGCGTATAGTATTGCTCAGTTTTCTTGCTAAGAGCATCAGGTTCCTTGGGTTTTATGACATCTATCAAATTACCTAGGCTGGTGTACGATACTTGTCGACTGCTGAAATATGTTTTTTGACCTTGTATTGTGATAGAGTTTTGCTTAATAACACACTGGGGCTTCAGAGATAGTATGCCGGATCCCTTCAAAGTGAGTTGTTCACTTTGGCCTTCACATACAGAAGTTATTCGTGTGGGAGCGCTTACCGCATACATCCATTGGTTGTTGTTTGTCATTTGAATCCATGTTGAATTTGTCTTTAAGAGTTCTACGTTGCACTCTGGTTGGGTGTCGTTGTTGAACAGCTGTATTTCACAGGAACATATTTCAGAACCCTTGTTGTATTTTGCCTGTATATTGGTACATACGTATGATTCTGATTTTACGAGAATACAGGTATTCAGTTGGGATTTACTAATGGGGAGATATTGATCTCTATGTGCGTTAACGGCAATAATGTCATCGCAGGGCTTGATTGCAGTTAAGCTGTTGTTGACCATAGTGGGCACTGGAAACATTTTGTAGAGTTCGAATGTTTCTTGATCGCACAGAGGTATTGAAATTTTAAAAATGACGTGGCTTTCTGTTAATTGTCCTTCCACAGTCATGAGTTTATAGAGTTGTATGCGCTCTTCATGATCGACAGGTAGTCGCAGTGTTGGTGTCAAATAGTTCCGAATTGTTACCAATTCCTCTTGTAATTGGTTTGGTGTAAGTAACATTGGACTGATTTTTCCGTGGTGGGTATCTGTTAGAACGTCTATGATGGATGTCTGGATCCGTTGCAGATTTGCTGCTGTGACTGTAAGTTGTGTGGCTAAAGAAATGAAGATTTGGAACATTGTTATATAGTTAATCGGCCTTAAAATATATAAATTAATTGGTTTTTGGGCTTTTCCCGTAAATAAAAGACTTGATTATCTTTTATTGTTTTTTATTTGTCGATATTTCGACTCTCGCTGAGAGTCATCATCAGGCTATGGAAAATAACGTATTAATTTTAATTTACAAATTTAATAAACAAAAATTTTTACCAATTAATACAACAATTAAAACATGAAAACAAAAGCACCACACAGTTTTTAAATATTAAAATAATTTAAAAAGAATTTATTGTTTAAAATAAACATAGCGATCGAAAGTTTTCGCGTCCGTCATCGGCGACTGTTTTTGTGTTTTATTAAATATTTGTAAATATGAGCACAATTGTCAGTGTCGGTTTTGTAGTTTAGGCGTATATCTGTGGGTGTGTTGATGATATGCAGCATCTCTATCGTGTACCTTCTGTTATAATTTTTCTCCTGTTGCAATATTTCGGTGTTTTCAAAGTCGGGAGAGTGACCGCTCTGGAGACAGTGGGCTGCAAGTGCTGTTTTTTGTTCATGATGTGATTTTAGGTCCGATTTGTGTGCTGATAGTCTTGTTTTTAATTTAGATTTTGTCGTGCCAACATATACTTTCTTGCATATGTTGGACTCGTCACCGTTACATTGTATTTTGTAAATTAAATTGCATTTGTCCATGTCGTCAGTTGCGCTATTTGTTTTGCTGTGGAGGCTTTTTAAAGTGTTGGTCGATTTTGGTGCTAGTACGTAGTTATTGTTGTTGTAAATGTCTGATTTTTGGAACATTGCGTCCACGAAAACAACACAAAACGGATTAGACAAATATTACTGTGCAACAATTTTCCACAACACACTATAACACGCTTGATTAGACTATACAACAACAACACTCACTCTGATATCCAACACTTTTCAGAACCCAAAATTTACAAGGGAATTACGTACGTACCTGGCTTTACGGAAAAATTTAAAAAATTCGACATTTACAACAACAATAACTACGTACTAGCACCAAAATCGACCAACACTTTAAAAAGCCTCCACAGCAAAACAAAAAGCGCAACTGACGACATGGACAAATGCAATTTAATTTACAAAATACAATGTAACGGTGACGAGTCCAACATATGCAAGAAAGTATATGTTGGCACGACAAAATCTAAATTAAAAACAAGACTATCAGCACACAAATCGGACCTAAAATCACATCATGAACAAAAAACAGCACTTGCAGCCCACTGTCTCCAGAGCGGTCACTCTCCCGACTTTGAAAACACCGAAATATTGCAGGAGAAAAATTATAACAGAAGGTACACGATAGAGATGCTGCATATCATCAACACACCCACAGATATACGCCTAAACTACAAAACCGACACTGACAATTGTGCTCATATTTACAAATATTTAATAAAACACAAAAACAGTCGCCGATGACGGACGCGAAAACTCTCGATCGCTATGTTTATTTTAAACAATAAATTCTTTTTAAATTATTTTAATATTTAAAAACTGTGTGGTGCTTTTGTTTTCATGTTTTAATTGTTGTATTAATTGGTAAAAATTTTTGTTTATTAAATTTGTAAATTAAAATTAATACGTTATTTTCCATAGCCTGATGATGACTCTCAGCGAGAGTCGAAATATCGACAAATAAAAAACAATAAAAGATAATCAAGTCTTTTATTTACGGCCAAAGCCCAAAAACCAATTAATTGATTTGGAACATTTTGAATTGATAGTCCATGTCTTCAAGATCGTGCACTTGTGACCAAATCTCGTTAACCCTTGTGTCGATGTTGTCGAATTTCTTTTTAATCTCCGATTGATCTTGTTTGATGATGTTAATGGTTGCATCAAGAATCGAGGTTTGATTTTTGAGTAAGATTTGAAGATGTCCTTCATTTTCTTTGACCTTTCCGATAGTATTGACCATTTCCTCAGCATATTCGGAATCTAAAACTCCAAATAATGAATTAGCGATATTTCCTACGATGTTTAAAGCACCTCTTTTATTTCTGTTGACTTTGAATCCATTGGTGTCTGCAGTGTTAAGTGCACTTCTTATAGATCGGTTTATGGTAAGAAGATTATTGTCCTGTTTGAGTACGTTTTCAAGATTGTCAAAAGTTTGTACAATGGATGTGCATACACTTGTTTGAGAGTGTACGAGTTTCGGTTCTTCACAAAGGTGCCGCAAGGCTGCTGTTCCATTCGTGAAAAACTCAGTTTCTTTGCAATAAGGGTTTAAATCATAATACACAATAAGTTGCCAGTGTTCTAGAGGTTTTCATTGATGCAGTTCCCTCGAAGTGGATGCCTAGGTTGGAGTCAAATTCATAGTTCTTGACTTCGGTTGCCAATATAAGAGGTAGCATGATTACCGCAATTAATAATACCGATGCTAAGGTGGGTGATGATGATCTTCGTCTCTTACGTGCTACTTCAGTGTCGTTGTCGTCGTGATGACTAGGTGCCTTGTGATAGGTAGACCCAGTAGTAACAGGAACCTCTGCTTGGTTGTCTTCTATTGGTAGGGGAGCTAATCGATGGATTGGCCGTCTAAATATTCCTGAAGCTGTTTTGATATTCACTACACGTACAATGTCATCTTCTCCCTTATAAGTTTTCGTGATCCGTCCAAGTGGCCATTGAAGAACCGGGGAGTTGTCTTCCTTGATGATTATCACGGTACCTTCCCTAATGTTATTAGCCTGTTCCCTCCATTTGTGTCTATATTGAAGTTCGTTAAGATAGTCACGAGACCATCTTTGCCAAAAGTCGTGTTTGATTTGTGACACGGCTTTCCATCTGGTTCCTAAGGATGGCTTCGTCTCCACTGCTCTTGCATCGACTTGTGCTGTAAGTGGTTCGCCGATCAAAAAATGTCCAGGAGTAAGTGCACTTAAATCATTAGGATCGTTTGACATGGGGCTGATTGGTCTCGAGTTTAGTATTGATTCGATCTCCACTACAATGGGTTCGAGTTCTTCGTATGTGAGAGATGCCGATGCGACACTTCTTTGGAGCAGATTTTTTGCTGATTTTACGGCTGCTTCCCACAGTCCTCCAAAGTGAGGAGCCCTGGGAGGAATGAAGTGAAAATGTATTCCTTTTCTATTGCACGTGTTCATTATCTTTTCTTGCGCGTTGGCTGAATGAATTGCTGGTGATAATTCAGCAAGTTGGTTTTTTGCTCCAACAAAGTTGGTTGCGTTGTCACTGTAGAGGTTTTGACAGTGCCCCCTTCGAGCGATGAACCTTTTAAGGGCTCCGATAAATGCGTCAGTTGACAGGTCGCTTACAATTTCCAAATGAACTGCTTTTGTGGCGAAGCAGCAGAATATAGCCAAATCTGCTTTTGTTGGTCTCTTCCCGCGTAGTTTGTAGTGCACCCAAAGTGGTCCACAATAATCTACACCAGCGTTGATAAATGGCCGTGCTGGAGTAACTCTCGTTGCTGGTAAGTTTCCCATGATTTGCTGTACCAGTTGTGGCCGCGTCCTGTAACATCGGACACAGTGGTGAACTATTGATCTTGCCATACTTGCTGCTTTCACAGGCCAAAACCGTTGTTTAGTATGCGCCACTAATGCGGTTGGACCACAATGCATGTGATCTTCGTGTATAGATTGCATTATTAACTTTGTTATCGGATCATTATACGGTAGAAACATTTGGTGTTTAGTTTCGTATGGTAATGTGGATGCATTTAGTCGGCCGCCGACTCTCAAAATGCCGTCGTCGTCTAAAAATGGCTTAAGGCTGTGTATTGCACTGTTTTTCTTCACGACACCATATTTCTTTAAAGCTAGCATTTCTGTACTAAAATCGGCCGTTTGCACAAATTAAGCAAAAAAAACACATATAATTAAGTTGTGCACATATAATTACTTACTATGATTGTAAGTAACAAAATTTAAGCGTAAATTTGATTCCACATATAATGTTATTTTACTTTTAGCCCACACTGTGCGGACACCACCAGCTGTGATGACGTCATATTAAGAAACCAATGTCTACACACAGCTACGCTTTCTCCTTTATGATTTCCACACTGATGTAGCAGAAGAAGTTTATGCTGCACCAGTTTTCTTTTTTTATTACTCTATTCTTTTCATTTACTTTACTTACCCTTATACTGTACATATACCTAATACAAAGTATGTAAGAAAACTTGAATTAATCGTAGATAAGAACCCTAGCCATAAGTGGTAGCATAAGTAAGTTTAAGAGTTAGGTTAAGAGCTAAAACATAGAACTGAATTATATAGATATAGTGGTATTGAACCCCCCCTCCCCCCCCAGTAATGGCTTTTGGCCACTTAGCATAAATAAAATCAAAGACAACCATTTGAGTGAAATTCAAGCATTTATTTTCTTCTATACTTTCCGGTAGGGCACGCTCTCGAGTGTTTAGAAATATTTCCACTCAAGTGTACACATACTTGAATGTATAACTTTCATCGACCGAGGGGTTGCAACCAAGTTGCAGAACAACCAACATGTCTGAGGTTCGAAGCTCGCTTCTAATATTTCTCTTCTTTTCATGTGAGCGACACCAACACCACCATGACGGAGAAACGGGAACATCAGGCGATGTTGCGGGATTAGCACAATGCATACCAAACTCAACTTGTGTAACAACGGGAGTCGACCAGACAGAGGAAAAGTATAAAAGGCGGACTCCGACAAAATTCGAGGCTTTTTGGTGAATATCTGCACGTGAAGTAAGACGTGCTCGCAAGTACATTAAACGCAGCAGCTACGCGAACTGCGACGCCGACATCATTATTGAATTCTTATCGCTGGTCAAGCAATTTTGGGCTGAGACGCCGACATCCCTCAGTAAGGACACCAAGCAGCGACGTCACCCCCATCTACGTCTTCACCAGGACACCATACGCTTAGAGCTGAGACGCCGACATCCCTCAGCCAGGACACCGGAATAACTTGCCTATTATACCGAATCAGGACCTAGAGTAGGACTTGCAGGAAGCGTGGTATCCTTTAACGACATAATAAAATATTTTAATGTGAATCATAATAGTTAAGAAATATTAATACTTTAATTCAATATTTCGAGCCAACAAGGCTAAGTGAGGTAATACGAATATTTCTAACTAAAACGTGTGAGAAAAATTGAGAATTTGACGGGAGTGTGCCTTAAGAGTTTATAGAATCGAGCTTTAAGATGAAAGTGGTCTAAATAACCTTTAGTAAAGAACGTAAACAAAGTGAGCCAATAAGGCACCCGGTAGGGAAAAGATAGAGCGAACAAGACTAACTAGTAGAACTAACTGGTACTGTCGACAGGAGCGGCGCAAGTGGGTTTTATCACGGCCAATCCTGACGACACGCCTATGAAGGTCGGAAGCAAACCACAGCTCCACACAAGGTAGGGAGTAGGGCCGTAGGGACACTAACCTTGGTACTGTCAGCAGGTGCGGCGCAAGTGGGTTTTATCACGGACAATCCTGACGACACGCCTTAGCATCGGAATACCAGTAGAATTCCAGGAGTACTGAAGCAAGGGAATAGTGAGTGTCTGGTGTTGCCTACGGAGCGCGGTGCAAGTGGGTTTTATCACGGCCAACCTCTGGGGCACGCTGTAGGAGTGCGACGAACGAGTGAAAGGGGGTGCAACGAATGAGTCGTCACTTAGGCATAGTCTGGCCGCATAACAGATAAAACAAATAAACAAATTTAAGTAACTTTTCCAAATGAACGGAATAACTTCAATATCAACGACTCCGTCGTATAAATAAACTAAAACGATAACAACCACAAAGTCGGGGCAAGTGGGTCTTATCACGTGCGACTTTTAACATAAGGCCCAGGGCTCATAACACAGCGAAAATAACCAGTGAGGATAAGAGTAGAGTTGGGCACTTCAACTGAGGGTTTGGTTATACCACGAGGGGGGAAGTATTGACGGGTGAAGGAACAGGAAGCCATAATACAGCTGGACTAGTACTAGGATCGTAGGGTTATCATAGGCATTAGTAGGTAAGTAAGGAAAGCACCTCCTATAACCAGGTATAGCAAGAGTAGAGACCTAAGAAATAGCTTAGCACGTCGGACAAGACGTGTGGTCAGCGAGCACAAGTGCCTTACGTTATTAGTATAGACTAATATACTAACATAGTACAGCTTCCGTTGAAACCAATCGCATATAGTATAGAAGTTATAGTGTAATCTTATTTTCATTAGTAAAACTTAAGGGAGTTATAGATGGAATACTTTACCGCGTTTTACCCCTAAAGGCCTGTTTCCAGCTCTAAAGTAAAGCATAATTTTCATATAAAAAAACTGAAAAGTAATCAAAAAGAAATTTTCTTTTTTAAAAATTACTTAAAAGTGAATCCAGCTCGGAAGAAAAAAAATTGTTTATACTACTTTTTTTCGATGAAACCCGAACACGGAAACATTGTGAAAATCAAGAAATATATTCTAGTCACATTGTTTCTTAAAGTAAATTTTGTGAGAAACAATGTGCTTGTAATAATCTTTGTTATAGAAAACGTTGTTATTGCGGTCTGAGGCAAGTTTTGATCGAGAATATGTAATGTTTTGCAAAACATGTTGCGAAAATTCTCACATTGGGCCAAATCCTTTCGAGATATGTTTAAAATAAAAATAGATCAACTCACTAAGATACACAAAATTCATTTTTAATCCTCCTCTAATGAATTCATACTCCATTAGAAAGATCCATAATTTTTTTAACAGATAATGCCAAATATATTAAAAAAAATACAGATCGGAAACTATGCTGCAAGTGAAACACTTCGGTAAGCATAAAGTAAGTGGATTTTTAAGCAAGTTACCGTAAAATTGCCTTGGTAAAGGCTTTGCGACGTTTGATCCACACTTTTCGATCCACAACCGAAGACTGTCTCAAGAAGTGCAAGAAATTGCAACAGTAAAAACCAATAATAAAGTGTAAAGTAGAATCATACCCTTAAAAGTGTTGCGCACCTTTATTTAACAAAGAATGTATGTAATAAGAAAAGAAAAGAACCCTGAAAAAAAAGAAAGATAATATGGCGAAAAATGGCCACTTCCGCTAGAAAAAGAAAAGAAAAAGATCACGTGGAAGAAAAGAAATAAAGAAAGTTATAAATATCAAATAAATCAGTGTTTTAGTACAAATATTATTGGATTGTTATAAAAGTATAATCTTTGGTTTGAATCACCCAAAGGCAATAATCAGTAACAAGAAACAGTTACATTCTCTTCATATTGTTTCTTCAAGTAAATTTGGTTACTTAAAAGTTACAATATGGTTACCAACAACTTCATAGGCCTATTCAATAACTTTTTAGGGTTTAAGGAATGGTTTGCTGGGATGATCGGAGGAGTAGTATTATAGCGGCATATTTGACGATCGAAAAAAAATAATTTAGAAAATGAACCAGTTTAGACATAGGCATTGTAGCCATAGGACATACCTCAAAATATCTATTTAATTTTTACTATGACTAACAGCTGTATACACACGTTGTCCTTCACGAAAAACAATGGAGCTCTTAGTCCACTTAAGTACAGATGAATACGCAAACAAATATTCGGTTTTATAACCATTTTCAGCAAGCTGACGATTGCTCATAAGGAAACTATCAGTACCACGTTTCAAGCTTTGTAAAAGAAGGGTATCGGGGCAACTACTGTCAGGCAGTACCAAAGTCGTATTGTGGTAAAAGGATATGCAACATTTGCTCTATCTTTTCTCATCCAAAATACTTAACTCGCCCATAAGTCAAATGTATTTGTACCCAATCTTGAAAAGAGAGTTATCATAAGTGAATCTGGATATAGAATGCAAGAATGTTTCGTTAGGTATAATTTACACAGTTTTTTAACGGACAGATCGAAATTCACCGGAGGCAGAGCAGCTTAGCACATTTCCAAACTTCGTATAAAGCCTATCCCGTTGATACGGACTGAAAAGCTGACACTGCTAGTTAAGGTTAATCCTATTGCTTAATTGCAACAGCTTTTATCTCAGCCAACCCTGATTGGAAGACAGGACAGAGAGAAATTTCCCCCCAGCTCGATTTTCCAACGAAATTTTATATATTTCATTCAAATAAAATTATTTTATTTTTGTGTGCTGTCAAAAATACTTTCTTACTGCTTTTTTTATTCAAAAAATATATAGAACATTTTACTTGACTCATTACTTAAGAGCTGGAAAGAGGCCTTAATACAACACAAAGTCAGTAAATTAAAGATATTAAATGTACCGACGTGTCGGACAAGGCATGTTGACAGGAGCACAAGTCCATTGTACGTATAACGTATTAAAACGTATTATAACGTACAATAACGTATTATAACGTATTAGAACATAAGATCGAGATTGTAAAACAAAATGTATTAATAAAACCCATTGAGTTCAGAAACCGATAGTTTTGATTTGGCGTCCACATAAGAAAATATCATAAATAAATTTGCAACGAACCCTGGATCCGGCGACCTTACCTCGGCCGAAATGATGAAATTTTTTATGTTAATTTTTTTTATTTAATTTAAAGGACAATTGAATAAAGTCTTTGTTATATTATGTTACTGTCGTCATAAATAATGTAACTGCAAGAGCAGAATTTTGAAACATTTTTATTTTAGTGCAAAAATAATTTGACCAATGGTGCACATATAACTATTTGTATGAGGTACTATAGATTTGATAGTCATCATAAAAAATGCGCTTGCGTAATAATAATATAGATAATTCTAGAAAAATGTATATAATACATTTAATATGTAGTACACATGATAAAAACTAAAAACTCATTTAAGGTAAAACTTCAAATTAAATTAAATACGAAAACTAAAAATATCATTGAGATAACGTGAACTTAAAATAATTAAACTCATGGAGGCACTTTAAAAGTATTTATTAATGTATGTTACAGAATACTTATACAATAGAAACTAACAATAAAATAGAAAGATCGAGATCACTTAAAAAATAACTGATAATAAGGATATACATCAAATTCATTAAACAATCAGCTTTACACACATCAAATTAAACTTGTCAAACTTCAAATTTAATCTACTACATTCCGAATTTAACTTTTTATAAATCAATTTAAACATTTTAAACTTTTCAAACTTAGAATTAAACTTTAACAAGTCAAGATACGAAATAAAAAGTAAAATTTTAAGTTTCAAGTTTGAATTGGAATATTAAAAACTTTAGATTAATTTAAAAAAAGCAAAATTCGTAATGAAGTAGGTTGAAGATGAAGTTTAAAAAGTTTAATTTGATTTAAAGTAAAGTTTATGAAAAGGATTAAGTTTGAACGCATTTTTGTTTGATCCTCTGCAAGACGTTTATTTTATTTGCATTGGTCCTGTAAATAGAGCATGTTTTTTGTAATAATAAATTTTTTATAAATTATAGAATTTTAAGCCAAATCGCCAGCTAGAACACAATCGAATGGCATTTCGAAAAAACCGAATCGAACATATGCTCGTTCACGATAGACATAATACAAAAATTAGATAACTTTTCTTCTTTACAACATCGATTGATCAAAAAACGATAACATTCATTCCTTCGCTATAGCTGTCATACCAAACTGTAAAATTCTAATCACGGTTGCTGTAATTCGGCCCCAGGTTGGCAGCAGAGAACTGCAAAACTCACATAAAAATATTCATACGTAATCAACACTGTAAAAATCATGCCTCTGCGTTCAATCGATCAGACTTGCACGAATGCACACTATTAGGTAAAACGGCAAACACAAACTCAGGTAGATATAATTAAACCGAAATTTCTTTTAATTTTATTTATTATATTTAAGTTGAAAGTATCAAAAACTGACAAATTACTTGAAAAATATGCAAAGTCAAATGTTTCAATATTAATATTTCTTCGTGTCTTTTCGCCACCGTTAATTTCCCGAATAAAAACCAATTTGAATTTTGTTGGCTTCTTTTTCTTGCTTCTTTTCTTCTGCTTTCGTCGCATGTTTACCTCTTATTGTGTTCTGTTAAGCTTTTGCTATCTACCGCTGGGTAGCAAATTCAATTTACATGGGGCGACCACCACACTCCGCCCCACGTGAATTCCTTGAGGATTCACCATTCACATCCAAAAGGGTCAATCTGGATACTGGACGGCGGAAGCTTCCGTTAGAGGTCTTTACTTCTACAATCCGGACTTGTCCATCCTTGGCTGGAAATGTTTGTGTAATGCGGCCCTTTTTCCACTGGCTCCTTGGCTGACTAGGATCGCAGACTAGTACCAAATCATTTGTCTAGAAAGGCCTTGTTTTGTCCTTCCACTTGGGTCTGCACAGAAGTTGCGGCAAATACTCTACAGTCCATCGCTTCCACAATCGATCCTTAAAATTTTGCACAATATGCCACTGCTTTCGAAGGCATATTTTTATTTCAAGCGCATGTGGTGTTTGAGTGGAGTTCACACACCCAAGCAGGAAGTGGTTAGGTGTCAATGGTTCGTCCTCTTCCGCTGTCAGCGGTATGTCTGTAATACTGCGCGAAGAGTCTCTACTCGTGGGGCTTCCTCGTGCAATGTTTTGTACAAAAGACGTTTTATTATTCTAATGAGACGTTCCCAGCATCCACCAGAGCTGGGGTTGGCCGGACAATTGAATACCCAATCAATACTTCGTAGCTTCTTCGTGGATTCTATCAGTAACAAGAAGTCTTTCGGACGCTTTTAACTCCTTTTGTGCGCCAATGAAGTTAGTGCCATTGTCACTTCTTATTCTTACTGGGGTTCCACGTCGGTTCACAAAATTGCGCAGAGTTACCAGGAAGGCATCTGTTGACAAATCCTCAGCAAGTTCCAAATGCGCTGCTCTTACTGTCAAGCATGTAAATATGACTGCCCAACGTTTCTCCCTGCGACGACCCACAGACACAATAAACGGACCAAATAAATCCACTCCCGTATAGGTGAAAGGTCGCACAAATGGTGTTATGCGATCACTAGGCAGCTGACCCATGAAAGGTGTCGCAGGCTTTGCTTTTTCAATTTTGCAACTTAAGCAACTTCGTTGGACGCTTCTCAAGACTGACTTTGCATATGGAATCCAAAATTTTTGGCGCAGTTCGTTGATTATGACTGCAGAGTTTTGGTGATGGTTTTTTTGATGATATTGGCGCATGATGAGATCTGATACTAAGTGTTTTCGTGGCATTATTATTGGACGCCTAGCGCTGTACGGCAAGCACTGAGCTTCATCAATGCGGCCACCAACTCGAAGCAGACCACATTCGCCGAGAATTGGTGTTAATGCAAACAAAGAGCTCTGTTTTGCTATCGGCTGGTTATCTCTAAGGGCAGCAATCTCACTGGCAAAAACGTCATGTTGTACCAAATGACAAATAAATTCTTAAGCTTTTTGAATTTCGGAAACAGTAAGAAGACCTCTTTCTGGCAATGGTTGTGTGTCTCGTATGTGACTCAAGAATAATTTAGCTGCTCGTAAAACCCAAGCCATCGTTCGAACCAACTTGAAAAATGTAGAAAAATTACTAAAATGTAAAAATTTACCACTTGCCTGAGACTGAAGATGGAGGCAGGTCTTAACTTCTTCGTCTAATGGTTCAAGCGGTGGTGCGATTGTAGCAAAAATAAAATTTTCATCAGACAATTTAAGAAATGCAGGCCCAGTGATCTATGGGCTGTTAGCGTTAAATCTTGGCGGAAATATGGCACGAGTAGCGCTGTCGGCACTGTTTTGATTGGTTGGCACCCACCGCCACTGTGAAGGCTGCGAAATATTGTGTATAGCGGCAATTCGGTGTCCCACAAACGGCTTGAATTTTCGTTCAACGGAATATATCCAATGCAGAACGGTACGCGAGTCGCTCCAAAATATTACCTTTGAAAACTTTATGTCGTGGTTTTGGGTGATAAGTTTGCTGAGGCGAGCGCCAAGTACTGCTGCTTGCAGCTCAAGTCTGGGTATCGACATCAGTTTCTGTGGCGCGCAGCGTGTCTTTCCAGCAATAAATGCGACGTCGATGTGATCTTGGTAGGCAATACGAATGTATCCAACAGCAGCAAAGGCGCTCTGACTAGCATCAACAAATATGTGCCATTGCATCTCGCACGATTTTTGAAGCAGTGGCGAATAAGATCGATTAATTTTAAAAGTGTTAATCTTCTCAAACTCACCCCACCACGCTGTTCACTTTTGATGCAAATTTGTTGGAATTGGATCATCCCAGCTGATTTTAAGTTTCCATGTTTCTTGCACAAGGATTTTTGAAAAAATCAAAAAGTCTGCAAGCATCCCAAACGGATCATAGACAGCCATTACAATACCAAGCAGCTCCCTTTTTGTTGGTGCGCGCTGGCCACACAGAACTTATGATCGAATGCGATGGAACTTTGTGTGAAATATGAAAACATCTTTCGTCGTGTCCCAAAACATTCCGAGTACTTTCTCGGTAGCTGCTTTCCTTTCCATGCTGAATTCATCCAAGAGCTTTTGCGGCTTTGCATTCGTGACATTTTGTATTCTAAGCGAATTGGATACAAAATTCCTGAGCTCGAACCCTGCATCGGCGTGTATATGAACAACTTCCAAACATATTTTTTGTGCTTCTTCTTCAGTCTTGAAACTGCAAACAAAATCATCCACGGAATGTTTGTTTATTATAGCATCTACGGCGGCAGGATACTGCACTCTGAATCCTTCAGCGTTTTTATTTTTAACATACTCCGCACAGCATGGCGAGCATATAGCACCGAATATCATGGATGACATAACAAAATGTTGAGGTGGTTGCTTAGTATCTCCATCTCTCCAAAGGAAGCGCTGAGCATTCTGGTCAGCAGCGCGAATTTTTACTTGAGAGAACATCTCACGTATATCAGCAGCAACAGCAATAGGGCCTTCTCGGAATTTGAATAACATCATTAAAATTGGCTTGGCTTGCTCCGGCCCTTTCAGCAATACGGAATTCAGCGATGTTTCAGCGACAGCGGCGGCGGCGTCAAATACGATGCGCATTTTGTCTGGCTTGTGTGGGTTATGTACCGCAAAGTGAGGCAAATACCAAATCGGATATTTTTCATCCTGAATTTCATCCACGTCGAGCTTTCTGGCATACCCTTTCTCAAAATATTTATTCATCTCTATTTTGTATTTTTCAGCAAAGTTTACGTCGCGGCTCATTTTCTTTTCGATGCCAATTAAACGTTTTTCTGCCATCTCGTAACTTTTTGGAAAATAAGGCGGACACTTTTTCCAAATGAGACCAGTTTCAAAATACTTTTCAACTCGCCGAGTGGTATTTTCCAGAATTTTCCGGGCTTTTATGTTGTCTATAGATTCTAAAACTGGCGTTGAGCTGTCAATACCGAAACTGTCGCCTTCAAAATACTCCGTAACTAATTTTGTCAAATCTTCAAGTGAGTGTTCTTCTTTAATGTGCAAAACAATTGGTTGCACTGACGATGCTCCTTTTGTTGGTCCAAACGCGACCCATCCAACTTTGGTTTTTGTGGCTATAGGACTATTTTCACCATCTTGCATAACCGCTGTTGCAACACTGAGGTGCACGTTGTGTAGTCCAAGTAGTAGAACTGGTTTCACATTAGCGTAATTATTCAAAGGCAAGCATTCAAAATGTCTGTAGTCCGTTTTATTGAACGATTGGGTAGGCAAGCAAAGATTACGAATTGTGCGCACATTTTTCAAATTGTATTTGTTAACCTCATCGATACCACACATTTCCAAACTGACCCTCATCGATGTTTCAGTAACAGCTCCCTGACCATACCACTGAAGAGTAAGTGGCTGTAGCCGCCCCTTGAGCCCAAGCGTATGAGCAGTATTTTCTTCCAATATGGTTATGGCTGATCCATCATCAAACATGGCATACACATCAACTCTTCCGTTTGGTCCAAAAAGTGTTACTGGAAAAATTTTAAATAACTGGCTACACGACGTACTAGGCAATCGACAATTTAACAGCGGCTGTGCGGCAGCGTGCATTGACGCACTTGTAGCGGCTCTGTTCGTTGATTCTGGCATATAAAAATTATCATTATGTCGCATGTTGTCGTTGGCGTGCATTGACTGATGGGTGGTGGCATATGATGAAGACTTTGGCATACAAGAGTTTTGATTCTGTTCCTCATGCAGGAGCTGATGATGATGGCGACGGCAGCCATTTATACCGCAAACCTTTTTATTGCGACAATTTAACGAATTGTGGCCCTTACGCAAGCAAGCAAAGCACAATTGCAAACACTTAACCTTCTGCCAACGCTCCATTACGTTAAGAGATCTCTGAAAAACTTTGCAATCAGCTAACATATGTCCTTCTGCACATTGGTAACACTTTAGTTCACGCTTAGAGTTATCTTCATTAACGTGCATTACTCGACGCGGCTGCTGTTGATGCGAAGCGCTGCTTCTTAAAGGCGTAGAGACTGATGATGGCATTAAACACACGACTTTGGCTAAGTCACATAGCCACAAGGAAAAATTTTGCACAGTTGGAAATGGCTTGATGGTGGCAGCGTGTTTGGCCCATTCAAATGGCTTGATGGTGGCAGCGTGTTTGGCCCATTCAAATTGCTTGTTGACTGGCAGCTTTGAAACCAATTGGTCCAACAACGAAGGATTAGCTAAATGTTGCTGACACCCGGCTGATATTAAAAACGCAACTACATTGCGCACCGTTGTTGACAATGAAATTATTTGTTCCAACTTATTTTCTGGAATAAAAGGAATTTGTTTAATTTTCTGCAATTGAAAGCGTACCATCAAATCCGGTCTTCCAAAACGAAACTCAAGTTCTTCCATAGCGTTCTTTACATCATTGGGGAAAATCAGCATAGAAGCCACTGCTTCTCTGGCGGCTCCACTTAAACACTTATGCAGGCGCATAAGGTTCTGCCTGTCACTATATCCAAATGCGATTGTTGTGTCATTAAAGCTGGCTCTGAACAGCGGCCACTCATCTGCATGCCCCGAAAATGTTGGCAAATCATAAAGCCTAAAATTTGAAACACCTTCAGCTAGCGTCATGATTTGGCTTTCACTAGTTATTGTTGTTGTTGGTGTTCTTGTCTCGCGTGGCTGCACAGGGAGTACTTCATTACTTGGGTGAATCTGTGCACGTAGTCTTTCTAAATCTCTTTGGCTTTCAACCGTACTGTGCCTTAGCCCTTCCACAGAAGTCTTAAGAGCATTGATGCTAGCAATTATTGCAGACATTTGATAATTAATCCCTAATTGTATCATCAAGCTCATCTGCACTATCTGCTCCATTTGATTCTGGCTCCTTATCCTCTTGACCACCACTCCTCAGACCGTACGGCATTTTGAAGCACCAATTTCCACGAAACACAGCGAAAAGCACACCATAATATTGAAAACGAATATTAGGTAAAACGGCAAACACAAACTCAGGTAGATATTATTAAACCGAAATTTCTTTTAATTTTATTTATTATATTTAAGTTGAAAGTATCAAAAACTGACAAATTACTTGAAAAATATGCAAAGTCAAATGTTTCAATATTAATATTTCTTCGTGTCTTTTCGCCACCGTTAATTTCCCGAATAAAAACCAATTTGAATTTTGTTGGCTTCTTTTTCTTGCTTCTTTTCTTCTGCTTTCGTCGCATGTTTACCTCTTATTGTGTTCTGTTAAGCTTTTGCTATCTACCGCTGGGTAGCAAATTCAATTTACATGGGGCGACCACCACACACACACTCGCTGTTGAGTTAAATTCAATCAAACCGAGTGCTTCGTGTTGGCTCTGTGATTTTAATCGACGGTCGTCTTCGGATACATATTTTATGCTTGTTCGTTGGGCTCAAAAACGAGTATTTTCATCAAGAATGAAACGCAAAAATCAACACGTATGAGTTTTTCATGTGCAGACAGAGAGAGTGAGAGAAAAAGAGAACAAGAAGAAGAAGGGTGAAGTTTTTATTACGATTGACTGCAAACAACTAAATTTAACTATTTCTTTGATTTCTCATTTACGAAACACAAATCCGTAAACACTTCAACACTAATACTCAAACATGTGAATTTAATCCGTCAATCAGCTCACACAAACGACGCCTTCAGCAACATAATTTTATCAACACGTCAACACTCGTGCACTCAAACATGTGAGTTCGATCAGACGAACTCAAACTCAAACTGACACAAAAGACGCGTTCGCCAGTATTGTGCTGATTTTATTCAACGCTGAACTTTGTTGAATGAGTTGAGTAAGAATTTCAGTGAATGATTTAATCAATCAAAAAGTGAGTTTTGCAGTTCTCTGGTTGGCAGCTATAAGCAGCTATTTTTTTTAAATGCTTACTAAAAGCCTAAAGTTTAAGATTTTTATAGTTAGAAACGGTAGATAAGTGTCGATAACAAAGTTCTTGTCCACCAAATTTTGGAATCTGGGAGAAAAAACATAGTATTAATAAAACTATTAAAAACTAGTAAGGATGGAGCTTCGGCAGGGTATCGAAGCTAAAATACCCCGCGCGGCCATATTGAAGCATATTCGAAGTCTTTAGTCACGATATACACTAGGATTTTCAGTTTTATATATTTACGAAAGTTTTCCTATTTTGATGACGTCATTTTGTATGGGATGTAGGCGTGGTTTTGATCCGAGTTTGGAAAATATCATAGAGATTCATATAATATATCGAATTAATGTGCAAAATTTCAAGACATTTCTTTGATTTTTGTGGATTTTTATGAGATTTTACATATAATAGAGATGGTTTACCACCTTGTTCAAAAAGAAAGGTTCATTCACACTGTGAACCGGGACTTAACTGTCTGATTCAAAAAATTTTTTTTTAGTAGGTTGCCACATGTGTCTATGACAAGGTTGCCAAATATCAGCGTCTCTCGTTGACATTTTTTTACAAAAACCTTTTTCGTGTCTTCGATTCTTTTTTTTTAAGAGATTTTACGTTTAAAATAAAGCCACTTTGCATGGGGAGTGGGCGTGGTTTCCATCCGATTTTGCCATACATCATACAGATGGTTTTTATTCAATATCAAAGCTTATGTGTAAAATTTTAAGACATATCTTTGATTTTTGAAGATTTTTAAGAGATTTTACCTTTAAAATAAAGCCAATTTGTACGGGAGGTAGGCGTGGTTTTTTATCCTATTTTGCCAAATATCATAGTGTTGGTCTATATTAAATATCAAAGCCTATGTGCAAAATTTCAAAACATTTCTTTAATTTTTAATTTCTTTCCAAATTTCATAGCCAGGATTTGAATTGAATATCAAAGATTACGTACCAAATTTCAAGGCATTTTTTTCAACTGTTCAATAAGCACCATGTCGTTTAAAGCAGCTTGTGCTGCTAAAGTACATGTAAACCAATGTTGTAGATAAATTTTTATCGAAAAGCATTAAATTTAATGCTTGACAAGTCCATTTAATTCATCATCTGGAAAAATTTGATGCTGTTAGCGAGTTCAAATTGTTTTGAAGAAAATGTTTACTTACCACTGAGTTCAAATTGGCTGCGAAACGCAAATATTTTAAGAGAATAAATTACCCAAACCATAAAGCGGGCACGGTGTAGAGCTCCAGGGACGTGAAGTTTAATTTTCTTATTGTTCAATGTTTTTTTACCAAAAAAATAAGACCTGGGGGTCAATTCCCGTTTTGGGTTAAAGTGAAGTGAAAAAAAACTTTTCACAATCGTTTTCATTTGACGTCTTCACTTTTCCACTTCACTACGCACAAAAACGCGATTCTTGTTCGTCTAATGGAAAGTAGTTGCTGAATAGCATATAAGAGTTGCTGAATGCCTATTAAACAAAGCTTTTATGAAAAAAATGTAAACAATGTATAAGAAAGAAGGAATCTTTTGCAAAAATTACTTCATCATTAATATCATTTTATTTGCGCAGAAGATATTGGAAATAAATAAATATGAACAAGATAAGTTTTGCGACAGCATAAAACAGCCAAAATTAGCAAAGCAAATAGTATTTACTTGTTATTGGCAATATCAACATTTTCCTCTAAATAGTTGATAAGATACTGTTTCTGCGTACCGCTTGTTCTTTTTCCCTAAGCTGCTTTTCTTTTTACATTATTTATTTTTAATTTAAAGTCATTTTCTGTCCATAACGTGCGTTTGCTACCGGCGTTAACTTTCTTTCCATTCCAGCGAAAAATGAACAGCTGTTGCCCTTTTAGCACACAACGGGAATCGCATTTTCCGTGTAAAGGTGAAAACATATTTCACATGACGATAACGCAGAACAAGAATTGACCCCCTGGACAGAAAGTTGGTTTTTTATAAAATCATAATATCTTCTTGCTCTTCTTGGGTAAAATGCTGACTTATGCCAGGATAATCAATTCGGCTCTCAATCTGTGATGATTTAATCTTGTTCCAATTAGATCTGAATCCGGGGAACGACTGGATTTCTTCATAGCAACAGAGTAAGCTGCAGATATAAGGATTTCGAGTACGTGATGCCGGCATGCAAGTGTTAATATTTTGTCGTCAAATTTTTCACGCATTTTTTGGCAAGTGCCTGTTCGTTCTGCTGTATTAACACTTGTAGTGTCGAAGCAAATTCCTTTTATATGGTTTTCTATATCCCAATCTCTGATTTGACTCTCTAACGCTGAAAATTTCTGAAAAGTTCTCGGTTAGTGCCTCGCTGAAAAGTTCTTGGTTAGTGCCTTTTGCCAAATCAGAAACGCCTAAGACTTTAGTTTCTCTTCCGTTTGAGATAACCATTGCCAACTTGTCACTTTTTCCATCCACGCTATGCCATTTTGGAAGAATATTGCCATCCCAATGTAGCACAAAAAAATTATTAGAATGATCTTGACGAAATATTTCTTTAATATTTTGCTGCATTGATCTTCGAAATTTAATACGCTGGCGATAAATTGTGGAGCAAGAAACCGGAACATTGGCACCATTAATTTTTAGAACAGTGGAGCTCACGAAATTTTACAAAAGAGCAAATGATTTTTAAAAAACAAAATCAAAAACAATATATTGCGCTTCGTAACTTTTGGCAATGAAAAATAAAAACAAAATAAAAAAACAAAAACAAATCCTGTGTGCATTAACACACAAGCAACGGATAATTTGCATACATTTGTTGTTGTTGGTTACGAGTTCAAAATTAGATGATCGTCAACAGCGGCTTGTGGTGCTGTTACTTGCATTTTTTTTTATTTTTTGTAGATTGTGTTGTTGTTTCTTATACGTGGTTTTGCTTTTGCATAAGGGCAAAGACAAAGCTCATGATAGAAAAAAATTTGTATGGCGGGTAACGTGAGCAAGATGAGCTACTGGATGAGCGTGTCTGTTTTAGAAAGTGTGCTGTAGAAAGTATGACAATTTTGCGTTACTCAAGCCAGCATAGTCTAAGCTTTGCAAAAGGTGTGACGTCAATTGAATTTTGTCTTTCTTTATTTTTCAGGAATTTTAAACTCAGGGTCCACTTTCAAAATCAGGATCCGAGGTAAATCTATTTTCTTTTTGTTGTATGTTACGTAAAGTAAGAAACTCACGTTGCATACGGTTTTTAAACAGCAATCTGTTCCAAATTTCCTTTTTTCAGTATTCCGATTACAGGACTTACGAATTTTTAAATAAGCAGCATGCATTGATTTAAGTCTTCGTACGATATGATTTTTCCTTTGAGTCTTAACTCCTTTTCGGATACTATTCCACATTTAAAGTACTTATTCAGCTACAACGAGAGCGGCTGCTGTTATCGATTTTTTGTTTATTTGAATTTCAGTCAGCAGTCTAGAGAGTACATATCTCTTTCTTTAGGTAGCTTTCGTTTGTTTAAAAAGTTTGAGGGATCTTAAAAAAATATGTTAGTTCGAATTTCATTATGGTTTTTAGTTATACTTAATTATCAAAAGATACCAGTTATCGCGATTTGTAAATGCCATTGCGATCACTCAAAGCACTCAATTTAAAAAAGAAACCAAAGCCAGGGAAGGTCAAGTACGTAACAGCCAAATTTTAAAATTAGTCAGTTTTATAATTTAAATTCATTCTAACCTCAAAGAAAAGCAACAAACCTGTATAACAACAAAAAAAACGTAGCTTCTTTTGTTTAAAAAAGTAGAAAATAAACTAAAGTAAATAAAATTCAATATTTTTCATGAAAGTTCGCTGTGGGGTTGGGTTGCTTTTTAAAAAAAATACCGTAAAAAAATCTTCAAATTATACATTAAAGTTTTTAGTTTGAATATATTTATTTAAGTTAAATGGAGTTGTTTGGCCATTTCTTTTTAATTGCAATTTTTAAATATTAAAAATAAAAAATCAATTTTTTCCCGACGTTTCGTCACTTTCTTGGCGACATCTTCAGGGGAGATTTTTTAATTTTTTATCTTACTTACTTACTTAGATGGCCGTGACAACCCGTGTCCGGATTTCGACCGACCTCATCAGCTCTCGCCAGGCGCCTCTGCTTTGCGCGCGCCTTCTCCAATCGGATACACCAAGCGCGGTTAGGGCTTCCTCAGCCTGGTCCATCCATCGGAGGCATGGTCTCCCTCGTCGTCGTTGACCAGCGACCCTCGCCTCCAGCACCTTTTTCGCTAGAGCTTCGTCGTTCATACGATGGACATGACCCAGCCAGCGTAGTCGCTGCACAGTTATACGCCGAGCTACGTCAATGTCTCCGTAGAGCTCATACAGCTCGTGGTTCATTCGGATGCGATAGTCATCGCCGACTCGAACAGGACCGAAGATTTTGCGAAGAACTTTTCTCTCGAACACCCCCAGAGCGGCTGCGTCAGTTTGCGAAACTACCCATACCTCAGCGCCATAAAGCAGCACAGGTAGAACGAGCGTCTTGTAGAGTGTTAGTTTTGTCGATCGAGAGAGGGCTCTGGAACTTAGTTGCTTACTGAGCCCGTAGTAGCACCTATTAGCAATTATTGTTCTTCGCTTTATCTCCAGGCTGATTTCGTTGTTAGTGTTAATGGCGGTGCCGAGGTAAACGAACTCCTTGACTACTTCAAAGTTATAGCTGCCGGATGAAACGTGGGAGTCTAAACGCCGCGCTCCCTTGTTTGTAGACAGCATATACTTTGTTTTACCCTCATTTATCGTCAAACCCACTTTGGCTGATTCCTTTTCGATAGCGGCGAAAGCAGCGGTAACATCTCTCTTGGTTCTGCCAACAATATCAATATCATCAGCGTACGCAAGGAGCTGGACACCTTTATAGAAAATGGTGCCATTACGATGCACACCGGCCTTTCGTACGATCCCCTCCATGATGATGTTGAAGAAATCGCAAGACAGTGGATCGCCTTGCCTGAAACCTCTTTCGGTATTGAAGGTTTCGGAGAGGTCATTTCCTACCTTGACGGAGCTGCGAGTGTTGCTCAACGTCATTCTGCAAAGTCTAATCAACTTTGCAGGTATACCGAACTCAGACATTGTTGCGTATAGGCAATCCCTTCTCGGGCTATCGAACGCAGCTTTAAAATCGACAAAGAGATGGTGTGTGTCAATTTGATTTTCGTGGGTTTTCTCCAGGATTTGTCGTAGCGTGAAAATCTGGTCTATGGTGGACTTACCAGGTCGAAAGCCACACTGATAAGGTCCAATCAGTGTTTTTGTAATCGGCTTTAATCTTTCACACAGTACGCTTGAGAGAACCTTATATGCGATGGAAATAAGACTGATACCTCTATAACTAGCGCAGATTGTAGGGTCTCCTTTCTTAAGTATAGGGCACAGTACACTGAGGTTCCAATCGTCGGGCATGCTTTCTGCTAGCCATATTTTGCTGATGAGCTGATGCATGCCCCTTATCAATTCATCGCCGCCGGTTTTAAACAATTCAGCTGACAGGCCGTCAGCACCCGCTGCTTTATTGTTTTTGAGTCGTTGGATAGCAACTCGAACCTCTTCATGGCTAGGTGGTGATACTTCCACTCCGTCATCGTCGATTGGTGGCACTGCACTGCGCTCTCGATGGGCGGCATTGGTGGAATCGTCGCCAGTAAGTAAATTGGAGAAGTGCTGTCTCCACAATCTAAGCACACACTGTGTATCCGTATTCAGATCTCCATTTTCGTCTCTGCAAGTGGATGCTCCGGGCTTGAAACCTTGGGTTAGACGCTTAACCTGTTGATAGAATTTTCGTGCATCCTTCTTGCCCTGGTATACCTCTAGTTCCTCACGCTCACGCTTTTCCTGCTCTCTTTTCTTGCGTCTGAAAAGGCGCCTCTCTTCCTTCCTCTTTTCGCGGTAGTTTTCTCGCACGGCTCGCGTTGCAGCTGACTGCAGCGTTTTTCTGTATGCGGCGTTTTTTACTGCAGTCGCGATGCGACACTCCTGATCGTACCATTGGTTCCGAGGTTGCGGGCGCCGGAAACCAATGACTTCTTCAGCGACAGCGCGCATGGAGTGGGATATATGCGCCCAAAGTCCACCGGCGTCGTCGAGTCCAGAGGTTGGTTGGTTTAGCTTAACCGAGAGTTGAGCGGAGTAGGCTTCGGCAGTCCGTTGTAATTGCAGCTTAGCGACATCTAGCTTTCGTTGCGTTCCTGTGCGTATGTTCTTTGCATTGCGTAATCGCATGCGGATCTTGGCTGCAACAAGATAATGGTCGGAGTCAATGTTGACCCCCCGAAATGTACGCACATCTAGAACACTAGAGGCATGCCTTCCGTCGATTACAACATGATCAATTTGGTTTCGCGTTTTTTGATCCGGGGACAGCCAGGTGGCCTTGTGGATGTCGAGGTGCTTAAATCTGGTGCTACTAACTACCATGTTTCGTGCCGCGGCGAAGTCGATCAGTCTTAGACCGTTGTTTGTGGAGGTCTCGTGAAGACTGAACTGACCGACAGTGGGGCCAAAGATGCCTTCCCTTCCGACTTTCGCATTAAAATCGCCGAGGACTATTTTCACGTCATGGACCGGAAGGTGGTCATATACGTCCTCAAGACTAGCGTAGAAAGCGTCCTTGACGGCTTCGTCCTTTTCCTCCGTCGGGGCGTGCGCGCAAATAAGGCTGATGTAGAAAAATTTTGCCTTGATGCGGATCGTGGCCAATCTTTCGTTCACAGGTGTGAACCGGGAAACAAGGTGGCGTAGTTTCCGGCTAACGACGAATCCACATCCGAATTCGCGCTTCTCCGCATGGCAGCTGTAGTAGATATCGCAGTGTGCTTGTTTAGAGCAGCCTTGCCCTTTCCATCGCATTTCCTGGATGGCGGTGATGTCAGCCTTTATCGTTTTGAGGGCTTCCGCCAGTTGGATAATGGCACCTTCCCTATAAAGGGTTCGGACATTCCAGGTGCATATCCGTAAATCATTGTCCGTTTTTCGTTTGCGGTGGTCGTCAACGTAATTGGGGTTCTTATCCGAGGCTGGTTTAGTTTTCATTGGGCAGTAGTAAAGTGGCGGGACCCAAATGGATCGACCCGCCGCTCAAATTAGCCGTCAAACTGACGGATGCCAGTTTGCCGTTGCCCAGGGAACATTACTTGGAGGGTTGCCAAATCCCGAAATATAAAAGGCACCCTACGTATATGAACAATTTTTTAAAAACAATTAACCAAAAACTTACTTTACATTAAAAGATACATTAAGTTAATTTTGACAATAAACCATTATTTGAAATTACAAAAATTTTACATGACAAACTTTTTTTAAAAAACAGAAAAATTTATTTGAACCCAAAATTTAAGCGAAACTATTATAGCCTATGCGTCAATTGCTACTGCATAGTTGTTGTTTATATTGTCAGTGTCTTCTTTGAAATTTATTGCTCTGTTCCCTTTTTGTTGTATTCTTAAACTTTCTAATGTCATTCTTCTTTTTGTTTTGTTTTCAACGTCCAAGATTCTTACAGCCTCAAAATCAGCTGTATGGCCTGTAGTCAATATATGTTGTGCTAGCGCTGTTGTTGTTTTTTTGTTTCTTATGTCCAGCTTATGCTCTGCCATTCTTATTTTTAGCGCTCTTTTTGTTGTTCCTATATAAGTTTTGTCACAACTATCGTGTTCGTCGCCTTTGCATTGCAGTTCGAATACAACGTTGTTTTTGTCTTCGTTTTTAATTTTTGTTTTTGTTTTTGTGAATATTTGGTTTAAAGTGGCGGTTTGATTTATACGCAAATGTTGTGTTGTCCGCTCTCATTATTTTTCGTATGTGTGTGTTACCCGTCAGTTTTGGTATGCCTAAGTATTTTTTTGTTTCTAGTTGAGTGTTGCCAGACTGTTTGTTTTGATCTGTTATTTTTTGTTTCGTTTGTTTTCCGAACACTTTTTGTTTAATAATGAGTTTACGAGATGTGTTGGGTAGTCGTTGTTTTTTAGTATTGTTTTTATCTTTTTTATGTTTTTGTCCAGAAATTGTGTGTCGGCTAATGTAAAAATTTTTCTTATTAAGTTGGTCGCCGTATTTATTTTTTGCTGCATTGGTTGCGTCGAGTGAAAATTTATAAGTCTACCTGAGCATGTTGTTTTGGTAAACCAGTCAAAAATTATTCTGTTATTTTTCCTATGTAGTTGGACGTCTAAGTATGGTATGTTATGATTTCGTTCAATTTCAGTTGTGAATTGTATATTTTTGTGGTAACTATTCAGTGTTTTGTGAATTATGTCTAAGTCTTTTTTCTTTATTATGGCGAGAATATCGTCTACATATTTACATATGAATGTAATATTTATGTCATTATTTTGAAGAATTGTTATTGTGTCGTCAAGTAAGTTGTCCAGAATTATGTCTGCTATCGTCGGATTAAGTTTGAAATTACTTTAAATACAAAATTAATATAATTAAAAATTCTACCTCATGCTCTTTTAACACGGGGTAATGTGAGTTAAAGTTATCAAATTTTCGTAAAAAATTTTATTTTGGAGTTTTTAACAAAAAATACTAAACAAATTAAATTTTTCTTACAGCAAAAGATGGCAAATTTTATTAGCTTTAAGCAAAGGTAAATTGGTAAAAATCGTATTACTGCTTTCTTAGTTATATTCAAAATACTGAAGAACAAATTTCTTGTTATTTTCGAAAAAAATTAATTTTTAGCCAAAAACCCTTTAAACGTTTTGCACGACCATCTACCGTTTGTTAATATTACAATGTTGTATACCAAAATTCATGATTTTAAGAGAAGAATCCGAAATCAGCGTGTCCCGGGAACTTTTCGAAAAATGTTGAGAAAATGAAATGGTCTAATATATATATGAAGCGTCGACGCGAATAACGTTGTAAGCGACAAATTAATAAAAAATAGTTTTTTTTTGCATACGACCGTAAAAAATGCTCTGGCGTATATATATACAGGCAAATTTCTTTAAAACTCTTACACCAAAAAATTTGGAATCGAAATCAAATGGCCCTAAAAGCGCCATTAAAAACGTTTTTCTCAATTCCTTAAAACTTATTATTTATCACTTACAATGTTATTCGCGTCGACGCTTCATATATATAATTTAATGGAAAATCCGGTTTTATTACACAGTCCAACATTTTTGAACACATAATTTTAGGACTCAATTCTGGCAATTGCACGTGAAAGTAGGCCCAAAATTAAGAACTTGTGCATCATTCGTTTTGTCTTCATGCCTGCCAACATATTTTTAATATCGATTTGAAGTTAGTAACTATCGTATAGGGGGATTTGTCACGTTTTAGGCTATTTTGTTTAACATAACTCGAGAACCCCTAGTCCGATTTAGCTGAAAAAAATTTAGAAAAAATAAGAATTACAATTCCTCTAATCTGTTCTTATACCGTTTTCCTATGTGTGCTACACTTTCGAAGTTAAAAATGAATGTATGAAGGGAAAAAAGTATTTTTTGCCTAAAAATTTAAATTTTTTTTTTAAATTCATAAAAAATCCAAAATGGAAAAAAGTGTCAAATCTAATTACTTTTACGTAAAGTCACATAACCTATGAGCAAAATAAGACATAGATCATAAAAATCGATGCACGCGTTTCTCATTTATTCACAATTAAGTAAATAAAAAATAAAATAAAAGTAAAATGGGTAGTTTCGCGAACTGACGCAGCCGCTCTGGGGGTGTTCGAGAGAAAAGTTCTTCTTCAAAATCTTCGGTCCTGTTCGAGTCGGCGATGACTATCGCATCCGAATGAACCACGAGCTGTATGAGCTCTACGATGACATTGACGTAGTCCGGCGTATAACTGTGCAGCGACTACGCTGGCTGTGTCATGTCCATCGTATGAACGACGAAGCTCCAGCGAAAAAGGTGCTCGAGGCGAGGGTCGCTGGTCAACGACGACGAGGGAGACCATGCCTCCGATGGATGGACCAGGCTGAGGAAGCCCTAACCGCACTTGGTGTATCCGATTGGAGAAGGCGCGCGCAAAGCAGAGGCGCCTGGCGAGAGCTGATGAGGTCGGTTGAAACCCGGACACGGGTTGTTACGACCAACTAAGTAAGTAAGTAAGTAAGTAAATGTATAAATAAAGCCACGTAACCTGTGAGTAAAGTGAGACATATTTTGAGAAAATCGATGAATAAATTTATTTCAATTCCAATAATGTTATGAATGAATATACACAAAACGTAAAATAAAAATTCCGATTTGTATTGCAGCTATTCTTACACAGGAAATATGGAATTTATGCATAAAAACAAAATTTAGAACATTTTCAATTAATAATTATAATTATTGTCAATATCCATTCTCGTTGAAGTTGACGCTTGTGGTTCTGATGATCTTCTTTTCTTCGTAGGTTGTTGATATTCGTGGTCTGAGTTTGCGTCGTTTGCTTGGTGTTGTCTGTATGATGTTGCGCTGACATTTTGCTGTGTGAGTTTTCTGCTCTTCAAAAATGATGTCAACCATTCGGAGTTTTGTTGTGATAGTCCCAGCTTGGCCACAACGTAATCCATTTCGATTTCTGTTATCGGTTGTGGTGCATTATTTTCAATATTGGGTGTCCAATCTGCATCATTCACATTGGTCGGATTGGTGAAAACGGTTTCGGCTTGCAGGGACACAGTATCCATACTCGGAGGTTTAGGTGCATCGATATCAGCAGAGTGGTTAACTGGAAGTGTGGCAGTAAATGCAGCAGTGTATACTTTTGGTTTCAATTGTTGTCTGTTTAATCCAGGACAAAAACTTTATGCATGCGTAGCACCTGGATTCATCATGTCCAGTTGTGTCTTCCACCCAAATTACTGGCTTCATAAAAGACAACGTTGCACCTCTTCCATGTATCCAATTTACAAGGGTATTATAACACATTTTGCACACAGTGTTCGGCGTAAAATTTGAACCACTTAAATCTGCTTCATCAAAAAAATCACAATACGCTTTTTTGAGTTCCTCAGTAAACAAATTTTTTCGATAGTGTTTGTTTTTTTTAGGATATGACCACAAACGTAACAAAAATTATCCAATTTTGGGCACTTGTTATTTTCCATATTTATATATTTTATGTTTTGTTATGTTTGTTGTTGTTATTAAAAAACTGGAGAAAAATCACTTTTACTGTTCGCGTTCGTCGGCACTGGCTGAATGACAAACAATCGATCAATGCACACATATAAATACTACGTATTTTTCAATATTTTACTGGCAGGTACTTATAAATGGGCGCATATTTTGAAGGTACGTTTCAAATTGTGCAAAACTTTCCAAATAATGACCACCCTTAAGGCGGTCTTCTCATTCAAAACCCGTTTTTTGGACCCTTTTTAAAAAAATTCTTATTTGAAAACGCAAAGAATAATTGAAAACTTTTTTTATTTATTGTATTACAAAAGGTTCAAAGTAAATAAAAAAATTTTTTTGCCTCGATACGTGGGCTGTTCAAAAAGTAATGAGACTTCAAAGTTGGTGGTGAAAAAAAAAGGTGTCGTCACGGCGGCCACGATTCCGGGTCTCCGGAGCGTCTGAAATGAAAAAAAAAACGGGGTTATAATCAGTATAGATGTAATTCTCGGGTGAACCTCAAGCTTAATTTTGTGATTTTTTTTGACAAAATGGCGGCCATTCAAAAAAAAAATTTCCTCTCTGCTCTGCGAGCCGTTCTGCCAGCTTTTGATGATGCCGCAGCTCGAGTCTCTGATCGGTTCAATCTGTCTTCATTGCGAGATAGTGCGTATTCGTATGCGTTTTTGCCAATCGCAATACCCATCAAACCCATAATTTTAAGTATGGGTATAAAACCGTCGTTGAAGAGGCACGTTGCAATGAAATTGGCCACTTCGATGGTGCGTGCGCCTGAGTTGATGTGTTTGGGCGAAAGTGACCAAAGAACAGAATTGTAGGACTCATTGGAATTCTGAGTTTCAGATCCAAGGCATCTTTCAAGCAAATTATCTGCCGACAGCGCTTCGTAAGCTGGTTTTATTACCTCCATCACCTTCTTGTCCATCAGACCTTGCTTCACAAAAAAGGCTGTATCTTCTAAAGTATTTCGAATTTCTAAAAATCCTTTTAGGGGCATATTCACAACTACCCAAGCTAATAAATGCAAAAAAAAAGTTTAAAAAAAAAGTTGCTCAATAAGAAGACCCCCTTAAATGTGGGTGCAATTTCTGTATGAAAATCATACAAATCATAATCTGTAAAAAAAAATCATACAGGTAGTTATCATACATTTATTAGCGTTTATTGCTTCGCAATCATAAAAATCAAATACCCTTTTGTTTATTCATTTTTTTTAATTCTCAGAATCATTAGCGTTTATTGCTTCGCAATCATAAAAATCAAATAACCTTTTGTTTATTCCTTTTTTTTTATTCTCAGAATCATAAAAAAGGTGTCAATGTTTTCTCCAAATAATTTTGTGCATATCTCGAGCAAATTTTTGAAATTCATACATTTACTTAATTGTGAATAAATGAGAAGCGCGTGCATCGATTTTCATGATCTATGCCTTATTTTGCTCATAGGTTATGTGACTTTACGTGAAAGTAATTAGATTTGACACTTTTTCCATTTTGGATTTTTTATGAATTTAAAAAAAAAAAAAATTTAATTTTTAGACAAAAAATACTTTTTTCCCTTCATACATTCATTTTTAACTTCGAAAGTGTTGCACACATAGGAAAACGGTATAAGAACAGATTAGAGGAATTGTAATTCTTAATTTTTCTAAATTTGTTTCAGCTAAATCGGACTAGTGGTTCTCGAGTTATGTCAAACAAAAGAGCCTAAAACGTGAAAAATTCCCCTATACGATAGTTACTAACTTCAAATCGATATTAAAAATATGTTGGCAGGCAAGAAGACAAAACGAATGATGCACAAGTTCTTAATTTTGGGCCTACTTTCACGTGCAATTGTCAGAATTGAGTCCTAAAATTATGTGTTGTACTGTGTTATTTAAATAAAATTGAATCGAAATCCAAATTTCAATTTTGGCCTTTTTGCAATATACGTGGTGTTGCAAGTGGCTGATACGCGGTATTGCACGCCCAACGACGACATCTAGTTTGAAAAATGAAAATTAAATTGAATAGTCTGTTGTCAGATATTTTATTATTATATATGTTTTAAACTTATATTTTTCTTAATTCTATCCTTATGTACTATAGATCTCTTATGGTTGTTATCCTCTTTTACTATATTATTATTGTCCTTTATTTGAATAACTTTAAACGGATCCTTATTAATATTACTTATTTTATAGCCTGGTTCTATTTTTAAAAACTCGAGATCTTCTATGGCTACACCGAGAAAATTTAACGCCTTAAAATCAAAGAAAAAAAGTTCTTGTAAAACTGTAACCAAAATATCTTTGCCACAATGAAAATACCGTTGCAATAATGATTTATCCTTTAACTATGCAAGTGTTGCATCATCGCAACAAAGGACTGAAGTTTTTTGAAGCTTAATCAATGAAACAATCTTTGCCGTAAAGATAAAATATTTACTATAACGATTTAATTCTTTGTTAACAAGAAATTGAAAAAGGTATGTAAAATCAACAACTTTTCTTTGTTTTTTTGAGACTAAGCTTTATTGTTTCAAAGACAAAGTCTGTTACTTTAAAGAATTTTTTCTTTAGAATCATATTTGTATACGAAAAATAAGAAAATTGTGTGCGAGTGTCAATATTGAATAGTCCGCCGCAGCAGCGCTTTATTTTTGCCCTGCCAACGTATAAGTTTTTCTGTTTTAGTTGTGAAAAAGGGAATTCATATGTGAATTTAGTGAAAAAATTATATATTAAGTGCAATCAAGTGTCAGTTGTATCAAGTGCAGTGTTTTCTTTTTGTTATTTAGAAGCATATCCAAGAACTGCAGGGTGTGCAGTGATCTTTGAAAAATGCTAGCAAACATAATCTCAAATGAAAAAGGATGTAAAAAAAAGTAAATAAAGTTTGCTCAAATTTGTTTTGGTTTTATTTGAAATTTGCAGCGTGGTTTTTTTCAGTTAACAATTTAAATAGCAATTTAAACAATTAAAAAGATAAGTCTAGTTTAAAGTATATTTTGGGAATCAAACATTCTACACCTTTGTCGTAACGAATAAAAGTCTTTGTGCCAAAGTACATTTTCTTTACTTTTAAGACTTTTCCATGCTTTTTTAAAGACGTACGTCCTTGCCACAAGAATTTAAGTATATTGTTCTTGGGAACCTAACAATTTTGTGTCTTTGCCGTAACGCTGTTTTATCTTTGAGCGCAATCTAACCAATAAAAGTCTTTGTGGCAAAGTGCAATTTTTTTGCAAATGCAGCGGCTCCAAGATTGTATGGGCTACCAAAGATTCATAAAGCTGACACCCCACTTAGACCGATTGCTGCATCTTGCCAGGTCCCTTGCTATAAACTAGCAAAACACATTGGATGCATATTAAAACATTTAATTTCCGAGGATTTCAACATTAAGAACTCAATAGAAGTGAAAAATAAATTAAAGGGTATAACACTGGAACACGATGACGTAGTGGTTTCGTTTGACGCAGTGTCATTATTCACTAACTTACCGACTTACTTAGCTATAAGTATCATTATGCAAAAATGGACAAAAATTAAAGAACATACACCTTATAACCAAAAAATATTTTTTAAAAATTCTTAACTTCTGCCTCAAAGACAACAACTACTTCATACTAGACAAATTTTTGTTACAACCAGACGTTTGGTATGCCAATGGGTAATCCATTATCACCACAAATTGCAGACATTGTTTTAGACAATCTTTTAGAGGAAACACTCACTATTTTGACAAAGAAGAACATCAGACTAACAAAATTTTTTAAATATGTGGACGCAATTCTGGCGGTTGTAAACAAAAACAACATTGACCAAATCTTGGAAGAGATGAATGCCTACCATCCAAAACTACAATTTACTGTACTGTACTGTAAAAAGAACAAGAAAACAGCATTCTGTATCTTGATCTAAAGATACATCGAAAGGACAACAAATTAAGTTTTGACTGGTATAGCAAGCCGACAGCATCAGGAAGATCAATTAAATACTTCTCCAATCAAACCAGACATCAAAAAATCAACACTACAAGAAACATGATAAACAAAGTTACAAAAATCAGCGACGAACCATTTTTAGATAAAAATCTTAATTAAATAACCAAAATACTAAAAGGCAATAACTATCCATACAAACTCATAAAAAAACTTATAAACGGGGAAAAAACAAAAACAACAAAAAAGAAGTACATAATGAAAACAACGAAGCAACACAAAAAATTAAAATTTACAAAAAAGATCCATACATCCACAAACTCACGGACAACAAGCACCTTCGGAAAATTATCAAAAACAACAATATCACATTTGCTCACAGACCAGCCGCAAAATTAGCAACAATTTTCAGCCGAACGAAAACACCAATAGACAAAACACAACAAAGCAATGTAATTTACCAGATCAGCTGTAAAGGGAACGACGAACCGTGCAACAAAATATACATAGGAACAACAAAGAGAGCAATGGGAACAAGAATAAACGAGCATGCTTACGACATAAAAACACGAAAAGAGACTACGGTATTAGCACAACACATTAATAACACTGGACACACAGCTGATCTTGACAATTTTAAGATTATCGACAAAGAAACAAATTACAACACAAGGCTAATTCTGGAGAGTCTACATATACAAAAAAACATCAAAAAGACTGTAAACAGAAAAAAGGACATAGACAACATAAGCGTAGTCTATCAAAGCGCACTAAGCTAAAATTATGTTAAATGTTTATATAAATTATGTTAAATGCTTATATATGTATTCTAACAATAAGAATTTTAAAGTTTTATGATTGTTGTTGTTGTACAGTATGGAAACCTGTAAGTTCGATGTTATGTTATTGTTTATATTATGTTATTATAATGGTTTCAAACCAGTTAATAAAAGACGCTCTGATGAAGCAGACAAACAATCTGCGAAACGTCGGCAAATTTTAAAATTAAAATTTGTTAAATTTATTTATTTTTCAAAAAAATTTTTTTTTTTTAAAAAAACAATATTATAGGTTACTAAAAAACGCCTTAATAAATCAAAATATGCTATTATTTTGGTTTTACTATTTTTTCCCCTTGGTGTATGTTTATTTCAGCTATCATTTATGTCATAAATAGTATGTCTTTTGTCTGTCTTTGGCTCTCTGAACCATACCTTTAGCTAGTGCTGATGCATTTTAGAGCTTGAATTTTATTTCTTTTTCATATGCTTCGATGTTCTATATTTGTTCTGTCTCATTAATAAAAGCGAAATAATTTAGAATTTTTCCAAAAATGAGTTCGAAGGGACAGTACTTGTGTACTGTAGAAGGAGTTGTATTATAGCAATATTCAAAATATCTGCACAATTCATCCCAATAATTTCTTTCAACTGATATATATGATCCGTAGCTTTTTTCTACCGTTCCTAATGTTTGATGGTGAAATGGTGTAAGCAGTGTTTTTCAACCACCCCAGAAGGGTAGCGACGACTTGCAAAGGGGTCGAGGCCGCAAACCAGATAAACATAAAAATCAAGAAATGTAAATCCTACATTGCAACGATCGCGACGACTTGTCAGGGTAGTCGCGGCCGCAAACGTAAAAGCAAACAATCAAATCATTTTCTGATTGTAGTCTGTTCCGCTTCTATGGTTTGATGTTCAGCATTGATGAAAATGCTAGTTCGCACAGGTATGACGCCAGAAATGGTACTAAGGATTTTAAAGTTTCCCTTCTCAGCGTTGGATATTCTTCGTTTCGTTTAATCCAGAAGACGTTAATTTTTTTTGTAAATGATATTCTATTTTGAGCGTGCCGTCAACAACTAAATCCAAGAGATTTACTTTCGCTCTCGTGCACAGATCTGACAGTTGTACTGACTTGTCTAAAAAAGGATTTGGTATTCATCTCCGTCCATTATCAGAAGAGTCCAGTTCTGGGAATTAGCTTGATAGATTTTCTTAGAAACTATGCAAGCTATGTATCATAGATGAAATGATACAGCTACTGAAGTATTTTATGCATGTTTTCACATAGATGATTTTACATGATTTTAGGCATGATACAAAAATTTGAATTTTTTTATACTTAGATTTTACTATTTTGTGATTTTACTAAGTTACCAATAAAAAATAGATATTTTTATTTGAAAAATAACTGATACTTTGCCATATATTTTATCTTTGTATGATGAATATTAAAGGCTGTAGGTATACCCCAAAGTGTAAACAAAATCGCTACATGTGCTCGAATATAGTTGTGAAAAAAATCGCGCTGTAAGATTAATTCTCAATCAAAAATAATTAAAACTAGTAAGGAATGGAGCTTCGGCAGGGTACCGAAACTAAAATACCCCCCGCGATCGTATGAAAGTATATTCGAAGTCTTTAGCCACGACAGACATGATGACATTCAGTTTTATATATTTACGAAAGTTTTTCTATTTTGATGAAGTCACTTTGTATGGGAGGTAGGCGTGGTTTTCATCCCATTTGGTCAAATATCATAGAGATGTTTCGTATTATATATCAAAGCTCATGTGCTAAGTTTCAAGACATTTCTTTAATTTTTGTGGATTTTTAAGAGATTTACGTTTAAAAAGATGTCAATTTGTATGGGAGGTAAGCGTGGTTTTCATCGGATTTTTCAAATATCAGTGATATTTAACATTAAATATCGGTCGTATGTGGAAAATTTTACGACCTAACTTTAATTTGATCAGATTTTTAAGAGATTTTACTGTTAATAAAAGCTACTTTGTATGGGAAGTAGGCGTGGTTTTCATCCGATTTTCCTAAATTTCAAAGTCAGGATTTATATTGAAGATCAAAGCTTACGTGCAAAATTTGAAAGCATTTCTTTAATTTTTATGGGTTTTTGAGAGAATTTACTGCAAAAATAAAGTCACTCTGTATGGGAGGTAGGCATGGTTTTAATCCGATGAAATGGCTTATTTTCGAAGTTGATCTTTCTTTTTTAACTATATACTGTTCTATACCTGCCACGCCTCCTTATCAGCATTCACTGTAAGTAGGTACTGACTTAATCTTAAAATCTGCGTAGTAGTTTTATTACAGCCCAGCCATGGGGTCACCGAATTTTATTTATTTAACAGGGGGTTGCGTATTCAAAAAGGTTGAAAAACACTGGTGTAGAGTAATCATTTTCGATTTTAAGTAATTATGTCATTTCTTGGAATAGTTGGTTTTTATACTCGGCACCCATGTCAGTTAAGATTTTCTGCATTGGACCGTATGTTAGATAGAATCCTCAACAACTCCTTTCGCAATTACTTCGGCGTGTTTACTTTTTACTGGTATTATTATCTGTATTATTAAGTATTTGGTCAAATCACATATTATTGTGATCGCGTGTTCATTGGAGGATTCTGTTTTAGGAAGTGGGCCAATGGTATCAATTAATACTGGTATCGAAGGGTAGGTGTTATAATCATACGTTCTTTTGTATTTTTTATTGTTTTATTTTTGCTGCACAAAGTATAATTTTTTACATAATTTCTGGAAAAAATTCAAAATTTAATGATATATCCTCTTTCGGCTTGAAATAGAGCCAGAATAGTTACTTAATTTTAGCCATGACCTGTGAAAAGAAAATTTGAAATTACATGATATAATCAATAAAAATGATTAAAATATAAATATTTTTACCTCAATATTTGGTGGGGTATTCATTTTGTCTCATAACTGCTGAGCAACGCCTAGGCATCGAATCCAATAGTTTTTGGCACTTAGTAGTTGAAATTTTCTCCCATGCGTCCTTGATTAACTTCCAAATATCATCATTGTTGGCTGGATGTTTGTCTCTAAGAGTCACTTTAACTTCTGGCCATAAATTTTCGATAGGATTAAGGTCTGGAGACCAGCTTAAAACTTAAATATCTTTTAAAATTAAAATTAGTTAATTATATTTGTTGGCTCTATTTGAACGCACACTTTTAATGCAACAATATAACAGTTTTACAGATTTGCGAAAAATAAATGCGCGATTGCACTCAAAAATAACTTCAATATTCATGGGAGAACTAGTTTTTAAACTACAGCTGGTTCACAGCATGCTAAGTTGTTATAAAAAATTTGAATTAAGTAATATCATCAAGAAGTTCGTGGCTCTATTTCATCGCACATATGTATCTGTTTCACTCAATTTCACTCGCACTATCTTGTATTTTATTAAGGCCCAGTACCAATTTTTGGAGTAATTTTTTTTTTTTTGAGTAAAAAAATTTTTGAATGGCTGTATTTTTTTATTTTATTAAATATCGAAATAACTTTTTTATTTGTAGTTATGTCTTAAATTAACAATTTTATTATTTTTTTTTTTTTATTCATCAATAGTTATTGTTATACAGCGTGTAAAAGTTGAGGTCGCAAACAAAAGGTCTCTTTCGGCATGTATGATATCTCCTCTCCAGGGAGAGGAGGCCAAAATCGTCGCTATGTTTACCGGTCTTCGTTTACTTTTGTCTGCTTGGGGTTACGTAGTGATGCCGGACATCGATGATATCGATGAGGTCCCACTACAGGAAATTGGTGGACCTTATCAATATCGAAATCAATGACGACCCCGGAATCGTGGAATACGATGACTCCGAAATCGTGAACTACATACAGCAAGGTAAGATTTTTTTCCTATGAGCTTAGATACCATTTATTAAATACTCTTTCAGAACTCTTTTAGAAGAAGAACAAGCTGTGAAAAATCATGTCCACCGCATATTTAAGGTACCTTATTAAACTTCGAATTCCTGCTATATGGTTGAATATTTGTTATCCAAAAATTCAACAACTTTTCTTCAAAACATATTTAATTATAATGTAAAAACAAAATTTATCTAAAAAAACCCGTAGCATAAATATAAAACTTTTGATACAGGGGTTTTTTTCGCTTAAAAAACTTTAGTAGGCCCTTAAGAGGAAGAAAAAAATTTCATCTTTAGCATCTACATTCTCGTTCTATACATCTACTTATATATATATGTTCTATTTCTTAATTTATCTATCCTTGTCTTCTTTAAAAAAAATAATATTTTATTATATTTAATTATTTAAAAAATTTTGTAATATTAATATTTATACATAATTATATATTATATATTATATATTATATATTATATATTATATATTATATATTATATATTATATATTATATATTATATATTATATATTATATATTATATATTATATATTATATATTATATATTATATATTATATATTATATATTATAAATTATACATTATATATTATATATATATATATATATTATATAACACATAATGTATATTTAAATAAAAATAAAGCTTATTTAAAAATAATAATATTAATATACTTTTCCTCTCTACGCAAGCACAATTTAAAATTGGCTTTGAAGTAAATATTCCATTAATTTGATTTCGTTTCATTCTCTTTTACTAGAAATTATTTTTTTTTTCTTGTAATTTATTAAGTTTTCTTGAATTTCCCATGCTTTGGAAATTTATCTGACACTTGTTTTGTACCTAATTTTCTAATTTCCCGATTTTTTCTTGTTCGGCAAGCATTACCGTATCTTTATTGTGTCTTTATAAACCTCTTTAATGTTTCCTGAATTTTTTGACATTCTGGCATTCTGGCGGTTGTAAACAAAAACAACATTGACCAAATCTTGGAAGAGATGAATGCCTACCATCCAAAACTACAATTTACTGTACTGTACTGTAAAAAGAACAAGAAAACAGCATTCTGTATCTTGATCTAAAGATACATCGAAAGGACAACAAATTAAGTTTTGACTGGTATAGCAAGCCGACAGCATCAGGAAGATCAATTAAATACTTCTCCAATCAAACCAGACATCAAAAAATCAACACTACAAGAAACATGATAAACAAAGTTACAAAAATCAGCGACGAACCATTTTTAGATAAAAATCTTAATTAAATAACCAAAATACTAAAAGGCAATAACTATCCATACAAACTCATAAAAAAACTTATAAACGGGGAAAAAACAAAAACAACAAAAAAGAAGTACATAATGAAAACAACGAAGCAACACAAAAAATTAAAATTTACAAAAAAGATCCATACATCCACAAACTCACGGACAACAAGCACCTTCGGAAAATTATCAAAAACAACAATATCACATTTGCTCACAGACCAGCCGCAAAATTAGCAACAATTTTCAGCCGAACGAAAACACCAATAGACAAAACACAACAAAGCAATGTAATTTACCAGATCAGCTGTAAAGGGAACGACGAACCGTGCAACAAAATATACATAGGAACAACAAAGAGAGCAATGGGAACAAGAATAAACGAGCATGCTTACGACATAAAAACACGAAAAGAGACTACGGTATTAGCACAACACATCAATAACACTGGACACACAGCTGATCTTGACAATTTTAAGATTATCGACAAAGAAACAAATTACAACACAAGGCTAATTCTGGAGAGTCTACATATACAAAAAAACATCAAAAAGACTGTAAACAGAAAAAAGGACATAGACAACATAAGCGTAGTCTATCAAAGCGCACTAAGCTAAAATTATGTTAAATGTTTATATAAATTATGTTAAATGCTTATATATGTATTCTAACAATAAGAATTTTAAAGTTTTATGATTGTTGTTGTTGTACAGTATGGAAACCTGTAAGTTCGATGTTATGTTATTGTTTATATTATGTTATTATAATGGTTTCAAACCAGTTAATAAAAGACGCTCTGATGAAGCAGACAAACAATCTGCGAAACGTCGGCAAATTTTAAAATTAAAATTTGTTAAATTTATTTATTTTTCAAAAAAAATTTTTTTTTTTTAAAAAACAATATTATAGGTTACTAAAAAACGCCTTAATAAATCAAAATATGCAATTATTTTGGTTTTACTATTTTTTCCCCTTGGTGTATGTTTATTTCAGCTTTTATTTATGTCATAATAGTATGTCTTTTGTCTGTCTTTGGCTCTCTGAACCATACCTTTAGCTAGTGCTGATGCATTTTAGAGCTTGAATTTTATTTCTTTTTCATATGCTTCGATGTTCTATATTTGTTCTGTCTCATTAATAAAAGCGAAATAATTTAGAATTTTTCCAAAAATGAGTTCGAAGGGACAGTACTTGTGTACTGTAGAAGGAGTTGTATTATAGCAATATTCAAAATATCTGCACAATTCATCCCAATAATTTCTTTCAACTGGGAATTAGCTTGATAGATTTTCTTAGAAATTATGCAAGCTATGTATCATAGATGAAATGATACAGCTACTGAAGTATTTTATGCATGTTTTCACATAGATGATTTTACATGATTTTAGGCATGATACAAAAATTTGAATTTTTTTATACTTAGATTTTACTATTTTGTGATTTTACTAAGTTATCAATAAAAAATAGATATTTTTATTTGAAAAATAACTGATACTTTGCCATATATTTTATCTTTGTATGATGGATATTAAAGGCTGTAGGTATACCCCAAAGTGTAAACAAAATCGCTACATGTGCTCGAATATAGTTGTGAAAAAAATCGCGCTGTAAGATTAATTCTCAATCAAAAATAATTAAAACTAGTAAGGAATGGAGCTTCGGCAGGGTACCGAAACTAAAATACCCCCCGCGATCGTATGAAAGTATATTCGAAGTCTTTAGCCACGACAGACATGATGACATTCAGTTTTATATATTTACGAAAGTTTTTCTATTTTGATGAAGTCACTTTGTATGGGAGGTAGGCGTGGTTTTCATCCCATTTGGTCAAATATCATAGAGATGGTTCGTATTATATATCAAAGCTCATGTGCTAAGTTTCAAGACATTTCTTTAATTTTTGTGGATTTTTAAGAGATTTACGTTTAAAAAGATGTCAATTTGTATGGGAGGTAAGCGTGGTTTTCATCGGATTTTTCAAATATCAGTGATATTTAACATTAAATATCGGTCGTATGTGGAAAATTTTACGACCTAACTTTAATTTGATCAGATTTTTAAGAGATTTTACTGTTAATAAAAGCTACTTTGTATGGGAAGTAGGCGTGGTTTTCATCCGATTTTCCTAAATTTCAAAGTCAGGATTTATATTGAAGATCAAAGCTTACGTGCAAAATTTGAAAGCATTTCTTTAATTTTTATGGGTTTTTGAGAGAATTTACTGCAAAAATAAAGTCACTCTGTATGGGAGGTAGGCATGGTTTTAATCCGATGAAATGGCTTATTTTCGAAGTTGATCTTTCTTTTTTAACTATATACTGTTCTATACCTGCCACGCCTCCTTATCGGCATTCACTGTAAGTAGGTACTGACTTAATCTTAAAATCTGCGTAGTAGTTTTATTACAGCCCAGCCATGGGGTCACCGAATTTTATTTATTTAACAGGGGTTTGCGTATTCAAAAAGGTTGAAAAACACTGGTTTAGAGTAATCATTTTCGATTTTAAGTAATTATGTCATTTCTTGGAATAGTTGGTTTTTATACTCGGCACCCATGTCAGTTAAGATTTTCTGCATTGGACCGTATGTTAGATAGAATCCTCAACAACTCCTTTCGCAATTACTTCGGCGTGTTTACTTTTTACTGGTATTATTATCTGTATTATTAAGTATTTGGTCAAATCACATATTATTGTGATCGCGTGTTCATTGGAGGATTCTGTTTTAGGAAGTGGGCCAATGGTATCAATTAATACTGGTATCGAAGGGTAGGTGTTATAATCATACGTTCTTTTGTATTTTTTATTGTTTTATTTTTGCTGCACAAAGAATAATTTTTTACATAATTTCTGGAAAAAATTCAAAATTTAATGATATATCCTCTTTCGGCTTGAAATAGAGCCAGAATAGTTACTTAATTTTAGCCATGACCTGTGAAAAGAAAATTTGAAATTACATGATATAATCAATAAAAATGATTAAAATATAAATATTTTTAGCTCAATATTTGGTGGAGTATTCATTATGTCTCATAACTGCTGAGCAACGCCTAGGCATCGAATCCAATAGTTTTTGGCACTTAGTAGTTGAAATTTTCTCCCATGCGTCCTTGATTAACTTCCAAATATCATCATTGTTGGCTGGATGTTTGTCTCTAAGAGTCACTTTAACTTCTGGCCATAAATTGTCGATAGGATTAAGGTCTGGAGACCAGCTTAAAACTTAAATATCTTTTAAAATTAAAATTAGTTAATTATATTTGTTGGCTCTATTTGAACGCACACTTTTAATGCAACAATATAACAGTTTTACAGATTTGCGAAAAATAAATGCGCGATTGCACTCAAAAATAACTTCAATATTCATGGGAGAACTAGTTTATAAACTACAGCTGGTTCACAGCATGCTAAGTTGTTATAAAAAATTTGAATTAAGTAATATCATCAAGAAGTTCGTGGCTCTATTTCATCGCACATATGTATCTGTTTCACTCAATTTCACTCGCACTATCTTGTATTTTATTAAGGCCCAGTACCAATTTTTTGAGTAATTTTTTTTTTTTTGAGTAAAAAAATTTTTGAATGGCTGTATTTTTTTATTTTATTAAATATCGAAATAACTTTTTTATTTGTAGTTATGTCTTAAATTAACAATTTTATTATTTTTTTTTTTTATTCATCAATAGTTATTGTTATACAGCGTGTAAAAGTTGAGGTCGCAAACAAAAGGTCTCTTTCGGCATGTATGATATCTCCTCTCCAGGGAGAGGAGGCCAAAATCGTCGCTATGTTTACCGGTCTTCGTTTACTTTTGTCTGCTTGGGGTTACGTAGTGATGCCGGACATCGATGATATCGATGAGGTCCCACTACAGGAAATTGGTGGACCTTATCAATATCGAAATCAATGACGACCCCGGAATCGTGGAATACGATGACTCCGAAATCGTGAACTACATACAGCAAGGTAAGATTTTTTTCCTATGAGCTTAGATACCATTTATTAAATACTCTTTCAGAACTCTTTTAGAAGAAGAACAAGCTGTGAAAAATCATGTCCACCGCATATTTAAGGTACCTTATTAAACTTCGAATTCCTGCTATATGGTTGAATATTTGTTATCCAAAAATTCAACAACTTTTCTTCAAAACATATTTAATTATAATGTAAAAACAAAATTTATCTAAAAAAACCCGTAGCATAAATATAAAACTTTTAATACAGGGGTTTTTTTCGCTTAAAAAACTTTAGTAGGCCCTTAAGAGGAAGAAAAAAATTTCATCTTTAGCATCTACATTCTCGTTCTATACATCTACTTATATATATATGTTCTATTTCTTAATTTATCTATCCTTGTCTTCTTTAAAAAAAATAATAATATTTTATTATATTTAATTATTTAAAAAATTTTGTAATATTAATATTTATACATATTATATATTATATATTATATATTATATATTATATATTATATATTATATATTATAAATTATATATTATATATTATAAATTATACATTATATATTATATATATATATATATATATTATATAATACATAATGTATATTTAAATAAAAATAAAGCTTATTTAAAAATAATAATATTATTATACTTTTCCTCTCTACGCAAGCACAATTTAAAATTGGCTTTGAAGTAAATATTCCATTAATTTGATTTCGTTTCATTCTCTTTTACTAGAAATTATTTTTTTTTTCTTGTAATTTATTAAGTTTTCTTGAATTTCCCATGCTTTGGAAATTTATCTGACACTTGTTTTGTACCTAATTTTCTAATTTCCCGATTTTTTCTTGTTCGGCAAGCATTACCGTATCTTTATTGTGTCTTTATAAACCTCTTTAATGTTTCCTGAATTTTTTTATTTCCCCTCCTATGTTTCTTGTGTTGGGCCCTGCTTCAATTATGCCTATACCATATACCATTCCCTATTGACGTATTTTTGTTTTCTTAATCTTTCTTTCAGGGGAAGAGGGGGGGGGGGGCAACCTTCACATGGCAACGTGTCTGACTGCCTCAACCTGGCGAGGCCAGCATTATCCATGTCAAAATCGTCCCAAGTCTACTCAAACCTCCACGTGGTGTTCCCTCCCTGGCAACGGCATCCATCAGTTTGACGGCTAATTTGAGCGGCGGGTCTCCTAGCCTTAAATAGGTTGTGCGTCGGGCTTTAAGCCCACTACGCCATTTCAATGAAAAGTTATAGAAGAAATATGAGAACAATGATCCCCAAATCTGATGACGACCACCGCAAGCGAAAAACTGATAATGATTTACGGATATGCACCTGGAATGTCCGAACTCTTAATTGGGAAGGTGCCTCTATCCAACTGATTGATATCTTGGAAAGATACAAAGCCGATATAACTGCAATCCAAGAAATGCGATGGAAGGGGCAGGGTTGCTCTCGGCAATCATCCTGTGATATCTACTACAGCGGCCATGCGGAGAAGCACGAGTTTGGGTGCGGATTTGTAGTTGGCAAGAGATTACGGAATCACGTCCAGCGATTCACTCCTGTGAACGAACGACTTGCTATAATCCGCATCAAGGCTAAATTCTTTCATATAAGCCTAATATGTGCGCATGCTCCGACAGAGGACAAGGACGATGAGATCAAAGATACTTTCTACGAGCGCCTTGAAGACGCTTACAAACGCTGCCCCCGTCACGGCATAAAAATTGTGCTTGGTGACTTCAACGCCAAGGTGGGCAAGGAAAACATCTTTAGTTCAACAGTTGGAAAGTTCAGCCTCCACAACACATCCGATAACGGAATGAGACTGATTGACTTCGCCGCAGCACGAAACATGGTTATAAGTAGCACTAGATTCAAGCATCTCAATATTCATAAGGCCACCTGGTTGTCCCCTGACCAAAAAAACGCGCAACCAAATTGATCACGTTTTGATTGACGGAAGGCACTCTTCCAGTGTATTAGATGTACGCATGATCCGTGGTGCTAACATAGACTTTTGCGACATTATCTTGTTGCAGCTAAGATCCGTACACGTCTATGCGCTGCAATGAATACGCGCAATCCTACACAGAGAAGCTAGACGTCGACAAGCTGCAATCAAAACGGACAGCCGAAGCCTTTGCCATTCGACTCTCACTCCTGCTTCAAGAAAGTACTCCTCCGATCTACGATATATGCGCGCAGTGGGCACACATCTCCCACTCTCTACGTACGGCTGACGAAGAGGTTATTGGCTACCACCGTCCCCGCTGAAACCAGTGGCACGACCAAGAGTGTCGAGACGCCACTGCAGAGAAAAACGCCGCCTACAAAGCCACCCTGCAGTCGGTTCTAACGCATGCTGCTAAGGAGCGATACAGAGAGAAGAGGAGGGACGAGAAACGTCTTTTCAGGCGGAAAAAACGAGAGGCAGAAAAGAGTGAGTGTGAGAAGATTGAAATGTATCGTGACAGGAACGAGGCCCGAAAATTTTTCGAAAAGCTAAGACGCCTGGCCGATGGCTCTAAAACCAAGGCTTCTTTCTGCAAGGATGAAAACGGGAATCTAGTGACAGATATCCAGAGTACACTGACGTTATAGAGGGAACACTTCCCTAGTCTTCTGAGCGATGACGACAACAATCCCGCCAATAGAGATGATATCCCCAATTATGGATGACAGCGATGAAGTTCCGCTGCCCGACTATAATGAAGTCGTGACAGCAATAACACGGCTTAAGAACAACAAAGCCGCGGGAGCCGATGGTCTACCCGCTGAGCTGTTTAAGAACGGAGGCGAAGCTCTATTTGAATGCATTCACGAGCTTCTATGCAGAATATGGTTGGAAGAATACATTCCAAACGATTGGAACCTCAGTGTACTCTGCCCAATCCACAAGAAAGGCGATCCCACTATTTGCGCCAACTACCATGGGTAAGCCTCCTTAATATCGCCTATAAGGTTCTGTCTAGCGTATTATGTGAAAGACTGAAGCCCATCGTAAACCAACTTATTGGGCCTTATCAGTGTGGCTTCAGACCTGGAAAATCTACCACCGAACAGATATTCACGCTACGGCAATTCTTGAAAAAGACCATAGAGAAGCAAATCGACACCCACCACCTTTTTGTCGACTATAAAGCCGCTTTCGACAGTCCAATAAGGAATCACCTATACTCCACCATGTCTGAATTTGGTATACCTGCAAAATTAATCCGTCTATGCAGGATGACACTGAGCAACACCAGCAGTGCAGGAAAAATCGGGAAGGACCTCTCCTCCCCCCCCCCTTTTGTTGCCAAACGAGGTTTCAGACAAGGTATTTCTTTATGGTGCGACTTTTTTAACCTAATTATGGAGAAGATCATTGGGGCTGCTGATCTGAGACAAAGCGGCACAATATTCTTTAAGAGTGTTATGCTGCTAGCGTATGCCGATGATATTGATATCATTGGCCATAACACACGCGAAGTCAGTGCAGCATTCTCCAAATTAGAAAAAGGGTCGAGTCGCATGGGTCTTGCAGTAAACGCAGATAAAGACGAAACATCTGGTGTCAACAAACAAAAAGTCCCAGCGTATTGGCACCCACGTCACTGTTGACAACACCTCCTTTGAGGTTGTGAAGGACTTCGTCTACCTCGGTTCCAGCATTAAACTCCACCAACGATATCAGTAGAGAGATAAAACGAAGGATAACTCTTGCCAACAGGTGTTACTTTGGGCTCAGTAGGCAATTGAGAAGCAGAGCCCTCTCTCGACGAACAAAAGTCACACTCTATAAGTCACTAATCATGTCCGTCGTGTTATATGCAGCACAAACCTGGACGTTGAGCAGCTCTGATGAAAATATTTTAGGAGCGGTCGAGACAAAGATCCTTCGTAAAATCTACGGACCTATCTGCGTCAATGGCGAGTACCGAATACGATGAGCTGTATGAGCTATACGCCGACATCGACATAGTAAAGCGCATAAAAATCGAGCGGCTTCGCTGGCTAGGTCATGTTGAGCGGATGGAAGACGACGCTCCAGCGAAGAAAATATTCGATTCGGTACCCAGCGGCGGACAACGCAGAAGAGGACGACCGCATCTCCGTTGGAGGGACCAAGTGGAGGAAAACCTGACGAAACTTGGAGCTTCCAACTGGCGCCAGCAAGTGCAAAACAGAAATCAAGGTACTATTATATTGCTTTTTAGATGTCTCACTTACTTAACTATGTGTTCTTTGGATCTGGTACTTTAATACCTTTGAAGGATCCTCAGCATTATATACCGGCCCACATTTGCGTTTCAAATGTGTTGGCATTTCGGAATCAAACGCGTACAATGTTCGAGAAGGCATCTGTTTTGTTGATACATCTACAGTGTTGTTATACACATGCATCGCACTTATCAACCATTGATCCCAATTCGACCCATCTTCTTTTGCGAAACTTCGCAAATATTCCGCTAAAGGTCTATGGCTTCTCTCTAATGAACCATTTGCTTGCGGGTGGTATGGTGTAATATGCTACTTCTTTATACCTAACATTTTACACACGTCCGAGAAAAGACGTTATATAAAGTTTGACCCATTGTCGGTTATTAACACTCTTGGCACATTGTGACGAGGCACAATCTCATTGAAAAAGGCTTTTTTCACGGTGCTTGCCTCCGCATCTGGTATTGCAACACAAACCATGTACTTTGAAAAATTGTCTTGGAATGTTAATATATATTTATTACCGGATATTTGTCCGGTAATTATTACCGGATATTGTCTCTGGCACAATGACCACCATGTTCATATAAACTTTGTCAAATGGTCGTGTAAGTGTATCTGTCAGGACCACCGGTATTTTTGTTGATCTAGAACTCTTGTTTACTTGATATTTCTTGCAGTTATTTACGTATTCTTTTATTATCTTCTTATTCTAAAAATTTTTTTAAAAGTCTTCTTTTAATATTGTTTCTATTTCTTTTGGGTCCGTTATAATTCCGCGCACTTTCAACTGCTGGGATATCCCCTGATTCATTTTCTTGGTAGTTGACTGTTGTTTTCGATCTTGTTTGAACTAATCTTATACCCTGCTTTTGTTGTGGTATCCTACTTAATGCGTCTGCATTTAAATTCCTTTTCCCTGGTTTATATATTATATCAAAATCATAATGTGGCATCTTGTGTCTAAATCTTGTTAATCTTGATTTTTGATCATTCAGATTAGATTAGTACTTTATCGCCGATTTTAAACTTCACTGGATTTAAGGATTTTAATTTTCTTTTAATTTTCATATTGCTTTTTAGATGCTTCCATCGCAAGTCCCTGATTCTGTCTCACTTACTCAAGTATTCTTTGTATCTGGTACTTTAATACCTGATTGTTTATGTCAAAGGTCGATTTCGATTAATCGATTTTCCATAATGACGTTAAGATGGCGTTTCATGTTGTCCTAAACTTTATCTTTAATCTATAATGAATTTCCAATTCATATAATGAATTAACTAGAAATAATCTAACTTCTTCTTAATCCATTCACCGAACTGGTAAGACATAATAAACCCTATTCATGGAAACTTAAGCTCATCCTATTGTTTTCTTTCCAATCCATATATATTTGGTGCAGAACCAACAAATTATATTTTTTATAACGTTTTATTTTATACAACTTTTTAGTTCAATTAAATTTTTACAATTTTAAAATTTTACGCTATTTATTTTTAAAATTTCCAATTCAAAGAAAACTTGATCGTAATAATAAGAATAATCAAAGTAGAATTCGTTAGAGTATACATTTGAGACGACACAGTTTGTGAATTTATCGTGTTATTTTGTGGTAGTATTGAGTTACCACATTATTCCCCCTCCCTTTTTTTTAAAAATTTTATCATGTTGGCTAAAAGGTTAAAGTATACTTTGGTGTTTTTAATTTTGGTTGTATGTGTTTGTGCTGTTTCAGTGTCTAATGAGGCGGGTTTGATTCGATCTATGTTGACTGTAATGTTAGTATTATTTTTGCTTATTCTGAAAAATTTTGGTGTTTTCTCAATAACTTCGAAGGGACCATCGTACGGCTCTTGGAGAGTTTTGCGAATTGTGTCATTGCGAACGAAGACAAATTTGCAAGTACTGAGTGCTCGAGGTATATATGATTGGAAGTTAGAGTTATGATGTGCAATGTTTGATTGTTTATTTTCTACGACCTCTTTAAGCTTTGGACAAGGTGTCCGACGAATTAAAATTTTTACTGTCGTGTATTACTATTTGTTGGGGTAACCTGAGATTTTGACCAAATACCATTTCAGCAGATGAAGCCTTAATATCTTCTTTGACCGTGGACCTGAGTCCCAGAAGAATTAGTGGCAGCTCTGTGTACCAGTTTGTTTGATTTTTGCTCGCTATTAAAGAAGTCTTGAGCTGTCTATGAAATCGTTCTACCATTCCGTTAGCTTGTGGATTATAAGCAGAGGTGGTAATGTGTTTGCTTCCTAGATTTTTGACAAAGTTTTTAAATGTTGCGGACGTGAATTGAGGACCTCGATCAGAAACAATTTCCAGAGGAACTCCAAAACGTGAAATGTATTCCCTATGAAGTGTGTCAACGACAGTACTGGCGTTGGTATCTTTGAGTGGATATGCTTCGTGCCAACGTGTGTTTCTATCAACTAGGGTGAGCAGATATCTGTAACCATTAGATATTGGTAAGGGGCCTACCAAATTGACATGAACATGTTCGAAACGACCGGGTGGAATGTCTATCTTCTGTGGAACTGTTTTTGTGTGTATTGTGTATGTATTTTTGCTTTTTGACATCTTATGCATTTCTGTGACCATTCGTTAATTTGTGTGTTCATTTTTGGCCAGAAATATCTCTGTGTAATAAGTCGTCGAGAAGCTCGTGTACCTGGGTGTGCAATGTTGTGTAATTGTTCAAATACCTGTTTTCGTAATGTTTGTGGTATGTATGGACGTGTTTCTGTATTTTTTTGTTCGCACCAAATTTTAATGTTAAGTAGTGGAATGTGTATTTGCTTGAAATTGTAAGTATCTTTGTTTAATATTTCCTGAAGTTCTAAATCTTTTGTCTGTTCTCGGTGTAGATTTCTGAGATTGATATCTGAGGTTGTAAAAGCCTCTATCTCAGCTCGTGAAAGGGCGTCTGCTATGACGTTGTCTGTACCTTTGATGTGTCTGACGTCATTGGAAATTTGTGCAATAAATTCTAGGTGTCGTGTTTGTCTTGGGCTTCTCTCTGTCTTTGAGTGTAATGCTGAAATGAGTGGCTTGTGATCTGTATATATTGTGAATGTTCGTCCTTCTAAATAATGTCTAAAGTGTTTAATTGTGAGGTAAATTGCTAAAAGTTCGCAATCAAATGTACTGTATTTTGTTTCGGATGGTGATAATTTTTTAGAAAAGAAAGCTAGTGGTTCTATTTGTTGTTCATGTTCTTGTTGCAAAACTGCACCGATAGCAGTGTTAGATGCATCCACAGCAATAGAAAGTTTTGCTTTGCTATTAAAATGATTAAGTAGCACTTCCTTAGTAAAACTTTCATTTATTGTTGCTTCTATTGTGTTGTCTGTCCATGTAAGATGTTTGTTCTTTGTTTTAGATGCTGATGTAACCATGTCGTAAATGTGTGTGAGTATGTGTGCTAATTTTGGTACGCATCTGTGATAGTAATTTATCATCCCGATGAATTTCTGCATTTGTTTAACTGTTTCTGGTTTTGGGTAGTTAACAATACATTGAATTCTATCGGGAGATGGCTATATGCCTTTGTTTGAAATATTGTAACTAAGACAATTAATTGTGTTTACGCCGAAAATGCATTTGTTAGGTTTGATGTTAAGTCCATATTTGTCTAAACGTTCAAAAACTAAATTTATATGTCTGAGATGTTCTTCTTCTGTCTCGCTTGCTACTAGTATGTCGTCAAGGTATATGAAAACGAAATCGAGTTCTTTCAACACTTCGTTTATGAAACGTTGGAGTGTTTGAGCTGCGTTTCTTAATCCAAACGGCATTCTCAAGAACTCAAACATTCCGAATGGTGTTGTGATTGCAGTCTTGTGTATGTCTGTAGTGGCCATAGAAATTTGATGGTATGCTCTTACTAAGTCTAATTTAGAAAAAATGTTCTTGTCGTGTAAGTTAATAGCTAAGTCGTGTATGTGTGGTAAAGGGTAGCGGTCTGGAACTGTAACGGCGTTAAGTCTTCTGTAGTCGCCACAGGGTCTCCAGTCGTTTGCATCTTTTTTAGGTACAAGATGTAGAGGAGAAGCTGACATGGAGTCTGATGGACGACAGATGCCTGCTTTGACTAGAAAGTCGAATTCTTGCTTGGCAATTTTGTACTTGTTTGTGTCTAAACGTCTTGGTTTCGAAAAAGGTGACTGTCCTTCTGTAATTATGTGATGTTCTGTCTTGTGTTTAACTGTTTTGTTGTAGTCTGGTTCCGATGTAAGAGATGGGAAGTTTTTAAGTATATTCGTGTATTTGTTGTTAAGTGTAAATAATTTGGGTAGTGTTGTGTCTGTGAATGCTGTAATTGCGTTAACTGATAATTGTGTAAGTGGATCGATTAGTTTCTTACGCTTTAAATCTATCAAGAGACCATATTTTGAGAGGAAATCCGCTCCTATGATAGGTCGTGTAATGTCTGCTAGTATAAATGTAAAAGGAAAATCGCGTCTCAGTTTTAAGTTAATATTTAATAATTCCTTTCCGTAAGTTGTAATGGTGCTACCGTTCGCAGCGGTTAGAATTAAGTCTGAATTTTTCTTGTTGGCTTTGAATTTATTTATTGGAATTACTGAAACTTCTGCGCCACTGTCGATCAAAAAATTAATGTGATTGTAATTGTCGTAAATAAATAGACGGCGTGTAAGTGTTGTCTGACTTCCATCATTAGCCGTCGCAATGATGGAATCACTTAGTTTGTCGTATTGTGTGGTGTTGTGTTATGCTGTGTGTCGTTTTGATTGAATGAACGTGGTTGTTCACATCGTTTGGCTGCCCTACCAAATCTAAAATGGTATCTACATACCCAGCTGGCAGGACGTTGTCGAGGTACACTTCTTGACGGGGATCTACGTCTTGAAACACCTCTGAAATTTGTCTCCCTCGAGTTTGAACGGTTACGAAATCGTTCGTTCTTTAACTCTTGGTCCTCAATTGCCAATTTATTGAAATTGTCCAACATTTTGGAAGTTTTCTCTGTGAAAGCTTGTGTAATCATCGCTAACTCTGACTGTTGAAATGATTTCTTCGAGCGATGGACTGAAGCGACTTCGGATTCTGAAATGGCTTCCCATAGGTTGGCAGCGAGTTTTAGTTGCTCGTCTAATTCTCTGTGACTCGAGCTGGTCAAAGCTATATTAAGACTTTTGGGAAGCTTACGAAGCCAAATTTTATGTACTAAGTCGTTATCGGCTGATGATCCGGCTAATAGCAATAGTTACCTGTAGAATTGAGAGGGTTTTTGGTCGCCCATATCGGTTCCAGAAAATATTTTGTCGAACCTCTTGGTCTCACTCAAAGAGTGTCGGTCAATCAATATTCTTTTTAACCCATCGTACAAGTTTGATGAAGAAGGTTTTTGAATAAAATCAAGCACTGTTATTATAACGTCTTGAGGAAGAGCGGTTACGAGATATTCGTGTTTGGTCTTGTCATCTGAAATTCCTTTTGCTTGAAATTGTATCTCTGCATGGGCGAACCATGCGTCGGGACATGACGTCCAAAACTGAGGTAATTTCACTGCTGTCGCAAGTATTTCGTGATGCATCGAATGGGTTGACAAATTCTGATTGTAAATTAATTAGAGGCGGGTGATGGTCACCTTCTCCACAATGAGGGGGTTGTGTAAGTGGGTTGGAAATGTGTAAGGGGGTAGGGGTGTGAAAGGGCTGTGTACCATATCCATTCTGATATTTTACTGTGTAATATTTTATGTACCTAAACAATTTTGTATACCTAGGTGTAGTGTAGTGCCTACGGAGTAAAACGATCGGTTTCTTCCGACCCGATCGTTTGCCACCCGTGTATAAAGCTAAGTGTGTGCCTCGTGATAAGCTATTACAATTATTACATATATTACAATTTATAATTTTTAAAATTTTAATTTAATTTATAAAAAAAAAAATGTTTAATGATGTTGACTGCAACGCTGGTTGTGTCGCTGGCTGCGCTGTCGACGTTTGCTGCGGTGTTGACGTTGGCTGCGCTGTTGACGTTGGCTGCGCTGTTGACGTTGGCAGTGTTGTTAACTGCGCTGTTGACGTTGGCAGTGTTGCTGACTGCGCTGTTGATGGTGACTGCGCTGTTGACGTTGGCAGTGTTGCTGACTGCGTTGTAGCGTAACAAGCTGCTGTTGTTGTTTTTTTTTATATATGCGTATTTGCTGTGCAACGCAATTGTAATTTAGGCTGATGTTGTTGTTATTGTTGTCGCTGCTGCTAGTATTGTTGTTGTTGTTGTCGTTTCTGCTTATGTTGTTGTTTACATTTGTTTGTTGTTGTTGTTAAGCAGCGACCGTGTCTACTGCTGATGTGTTGTTGTCGCTGCTGTTGGGCAGCGACCGTGTCTACTGCTGTTGTTGTCGTTGTTGTTAGGCCGCGATAGGAAAGGTATGTGAATCTGTTCTAATCTGTACATGTGTTTGTCTATGATATCCTGCAATTCTGAATCTGTGTTTTGTTCCCGATGAAGAGTTTTGAAGTTAATTTCTGTAGGTGTGAATGCGTTAATTTCTGCACGTGACAGTGCGTCTGCTACAACGTTATCTGTTCCTTTAATGTATCTGATGTTATTTGTAAATTGTGAAATATATTCCAAATGTCTGGTCTGTCTTGGGCTGCGTTCAGTTTTTGAATGAAGTGCAAATGTAAGGGGCTTGTGGTCAGTGTAAATTGTAAAGTGATTCCCTTCAAGGTAGTGTTTGAAATGTTTAACTGTGAGATATATAGCTAGTAATTCACGATCGAATGTGCTGTACTTGGTTTGAGCTGGCGAAAGTTTTTTTTAAAAAAATGCTAATGGTTCCAGTATATCATTGTTCTGTTGTTGTAACACACCGCCAACTGCTATGTTTGATGCATCTACAGCAATCGATAGATCTGCATTACTGTTAACATGTTTAAGCAGTGTTTCTTTTGCAAAACTATCTTTGATTACTGTGAAAGCGTGTAGTGAAGTGTCTGTCCAGTGTAACTGTTTGTGTTTAGTTTTGGATGCTACGGTGACCATGTCATAAATTGGACCTAGCATGTGTGCGAGTTTTGGAATGCATCTGTGGTAGTAATTGGTCATACCAATAAATTTTTGCATCTGTTTGACCGTAACTGGTTGGGGAAAATTTTGTATGCAGTGAATGCGTTCTTGTGTAGGTCGTATACCTTGACTGGAAATATTGTATCTTAGAAAATTTATGTCTGTCGCTCCGAAAATACATTTACTAGGTTTAACGTTTAAACCGTAATTTGAAAGTCTCTCAAAAACTTGTGTCAAATGTTCGATGTGTTGTGTTTCGGATTCACTAGCGATCAGTATGTCATCTAAGTATACATAAAGGAAATCAAGTCCATGTAAAACCTTATGAATGAATCTTTGGAATGTTTGTGCTGAGTTTCGTAAACCGAAGGGCATTCGTAGAAACTCGAACATCCCGAAAGGTGTTGTGATTGCTGTCTTGTGTATGTCACTAGGAGCCATCGGTATCTGATGGTATGCTTTTACTAGGTCATGTTTAGAATAGATATTTGTGTTGTGTAAATTAATCGAGAAATCGTGTATGTGTGGTAACGGGTACCGGTCAGGTATCGTAACAGCATTGATTAATCTGTAATCGCCACAAGGTCTCCAATCATTTGGTTCACTTTTTGGTACAAGATGAAGTGGAGAAGAAGTATGTGAGTCAGATGGCCTACAAATTCCTGTTTTGATAAGGAAATCAAATTCTTGTTTTGCGATCTTTAATTTATGTGAGTCTAAACGTCTTGGTCTTGAAAATGGAAGTTGTCCTTCGGTGATGATGTAATGTTCAGTTTTATGTTTGACGGGAATAGTGTAGTCTGGTTCGGTGAGAAGTGATGGAAATTGTTTTAGAAGTTGCGTGTATTTGTTGTCAAGTGAAAATAATTTGGGTAGTGGGGTTTCAGAAAATGCGGAAATAGCGTTAACAGATAATTTAGTGAGTGGATCAATTAACTTTTTGTGTTTCATGTCAATAAGTAGTCCATATTTCGTTAGGAAATCTGCTCCAATAATGGGTCTAGCTATGTCTGCTAAAATAAAAATAAAAGGGAATTCTCGTCTGAGTTTGATGTTTACGTTAAGTAATTTTTTCCCGTAGGTCGAAATTGTGCTACCATTAGCTGCTATCAAAATTAAGTCTGAATTCTTTTTGTTATTTTTGAATTTGGAGGAAGGAAGAACTGATACTTCTGCACCACTGTCGATTAAAAAGTTTAAATGGTTGTCTTTGTCGTAAATGAATAAACGGCGTGTAGATGTTCCTCCATTATTTGCCGTTGTGATGATGGAGGTTTTTAGTAAATGATGTAAATTATTTTTTACATTAAATGATTAATGTAAATTCGTTTTCGTCAGGAATGACACAATTCCCAACAAAGTGAGCTAATCACCTCAAAAATCAAAGATTGGCTCACAACGGCTTTACAAGAGAGTGAGCAGCGAGTTCTAGCAGAGGTTCGACAAAATATGACCGAAATGCGCAGCGGCTTACTAGCAGTAGCTACGAGAGTTACACACTTGGAGAAGGTAGCTGCTGATGTCGACACGATAAAGGCGGATGTGATCTTCTTTAAAGACGAAATATATGAATTAAAGGCGCGGCTTTCAAATCAGGAGTGTGCTGTGGCAGCAATGGAAGATATCCCTCTTCGGCTGGAAAACACTGTTGACCTCAAAAAGGAGGTTGAGGAGTTAAAAATCCAGCTGGCTAGACAAGAAAACGTTGCCGTTGCATGTGACCTACGTATAAATGGAATTCCATACTCTGAAGGTGAAAACTTGTATGGCATACTAGGCGAAATATGCACCACAGTCTAAATACAGCTACCCAGAGTTAAAAACGTATTCCGGCTTAATAAATCTGCACCAACTAACAAAAACAACAAAGATACCACAATTATAGCAAAATTTGAAACACCGTTCGAAAGAAATTTCGTTCTTAGCTCTTTTGCTAAATTTCGGCGTGAAAACAAGGATTTGTTGCGTTTACAACATGCGGGCTTCCAATCGAACAAACCTTTCTTTGTTAATGAAGGCTTAACGAGAGAGAACTCAGTAATTTTGCAGCACGCTCTCCGTTATAAAAAAGAATATCGCTTATCAGCTGCTTTTACGCGTCGTGGTATTGTGCACGTAAAGCTCAAGAGTACAGATGCTGCTGTGGCTATCGAATCGCTGGCAAAACTGGCAGAAATCATCGGAGGTATCTCCGAACATAATTTTCGTGACTCTACGAACTAATATATTTATCTGTCATTCCTATATCTTAGTTCTAAATCTCTATGATATCTATTTTAATTTTAATACAATTTTTACACTTTTAATTTTTACAGCATCGAAGAAAACTTATTTTATCATAAAGCACGTTTTAAATTTCACGATCTTTTTGAACATATTCCTTATATATGATGAGTTCTCAATCTAACGAAAATTTCCGTTCCAAAGATAGTAGCTTCAATATGATAACAGTACTCTCAAAACAAAGGATTGGGTTAAAAGTTTGCCACCTTAATGCTCAAAGCTTGGTAAATAAGATAGACGAAATGCGATATTTGTTTGAAAATTCTGGTGTAGATGTAATTTGTGTTAGTGAAACATGGTTTAATAATGACATGTCTGATGCTTTGTTCTGTTTGAATGGTTACAAAATATTTCGTTCTGATAGAGTTGGTCATGCAGGTGGAGTTGCAATATTTGTAAAAGAAAATGTTACGTGTAAAATACTCTTTAAGTCGCCTCCAGATAGTATTATGGAATATATCTTTGTTGTAGTTTCAAATTGTAGTCGAAATTTGCTTCTTGGTTGTGTTTATCGTCCAAACAGTTCTGTTGATTTTTCACCTCTTTTAATAACATTAGAAAATATTGCACTATCTTTCACTGAAATAATTATAGCTGGCGATTTTAATAGCAACCTACTAGTTGAAAATAATCTAGTGCAAGATATGGATAGCTTAGGTCTATTTCCTGTTAATTCCTGTATACCAACTCACTATACAAGAACTAATAATACTGTCTTGGATCTATTCTTTGTAAGTGCAAAAAGTGGAATCCTTCTGTATGATCAATTATCTGTTTCTAATTTTTCTAAACATGATCTTATTTTCCTAGCTTATGACTTTCAACTCAAAGAGACGGTAAATTGCTTCAGCTACCGTGACTTTAAAAACATAGATTACGCTGGACTTGAAACTGCTATAGCTGATATAGGCCTAGAACAAATTTTTTATATTGACTCAGTTGACGAACAAGTAGATTTTTTCCAAGGCCATGTCAATAATCTATTTAATGAGTTTGTACCCGTAAAACAAAGAAAAACTGTTCTCAAGCAACGCCCCTGGTTCAACAGAACCATTAAAAATCTAATATTGCTTCGCAATAATGCTTTCAATCGCTGGAAACGCTTCAAAACTCCAGAATTGTATGATGAGTTTAAAATTCTGCGCTCGACAGTGGTGAAGGAGGTGAAAACAGCAAAAAGAACTTATTATATGGATAAGTTTAGTTCTGTGGTGAACAGTAAGCAGAAGTGGCGTGAGATACGTAACATTGGTATTTGTAGAAAATCACTTAGTTCTTGTGATAACCTGGACGTCGAGGATTTAAATAAGCAATTTGTTAATATTCCCATGCCTTCGGTCAGTGAAAACGTTTATAAGGCTATTAACAGCTCTTTTGATGCCAACTCTGGCTTCAGCTTCTCTTGCGTTTGTCAGGCGGATGTACAGAGAAGTATATCATCAATCAAATCGAATGCTATCGGGTATGATGACATTAGCCCCATTTTCCTGAAAATTTTGCTTCCGAAAGTTCTCCCTTACCTAACTCACATTTTTAACACAGTTCTCACGAAGTCAATTTACCCAAAAGAATGGAAGAAAGCTAAAATTTTACCAGTAAAAAAATCGCATAATGAATATCGCCCAATAGCTATCCTTTCATTTATATCCAAAGCGTTAGAATTGTTATTAAGTCAACAAATCAACACACACTTGCATAAAAATGCTTTTATAACTGAAAAGCAATCGGGTTTTAGGGAAAAACATAGTTGCATCACTGCCCTTATTGATGTAATTGAGGATTTGCGATCTGGCATAGATGACAATGAAGTTGGTTTCTTAGTTCTGTTAGACCACTCTAAGGCTTTTGACACAGTCGACCATGACATTTTAGAGACAAAACTTCTTAAATTATTTAACTTTACGCCAGCTGCTGTGAATCTCATCGCGTCATATCTTACTGATAGATCGCAAGCTGTCTTTGCTAACAACTTTTCGTCTGCCTTTTTACCCATTAAAAGAGGTGTTCCTCAAGGTTCTGTTCTGGGTCCTACTTTTTTCGCCATGTACATAAATGACCTACCTAGTGTTTTAGAAAACTGTAAGATTCATTTGTATGCAGATGACGTCCAGTTGTACGTTAATTGTAAACGTCAGAACATATTTGACTGTGTATCGCATCTAAATTGTATTCTTGCTGAAATTGGAACTTGGGCACTTAAAAACGGTTTAAGCCTTAACCCAACTAAGTCCAAATGTTTGGTAATTGCGAAGAAAGTCATTGACATTTCCACTGTCCCCAATCTTTCATTAAATAATAGCAATATTGAATATGTAGACTCTGCAAAAAATCTAGGGATAACTTTTAACAGAACGCTTACTTGGAATAACCACATCAGTAGCACGGTTGGAAAGGTCTACGGCATGCTTCGTGTTCTTTGGACTACGCAGTTTTTTACACCTTTTCATATAAGAATGCTTCTTGCTAAAACTTATCTCATACCAACAATGCTATATGGCTGCGAAATTTTTGCTAACTGTGATTGCCTAAGTAAAAACAAATTAAACGTTCTGTTTAATAATATTGCTCGTTACGTGTTTGCACTTAAACGAAGAGATCATGTTTCCCAGTATGCTAAAAGAATCCATGGCTTAACCTTTGATAACTTGTTGAACTACCGTACGACTTTATTGTTGCATAAAATTATCTGTAATACTGAACCCAGTTATTTGTTTTCGAGATTAAACTTTTCTCGATCCTGTCGAACAAACATGATTAATTCTCCACGTGTTTCTTGTTTAACGTCAGAAAGACAATTTTTTGTACACTCTGTTCGTCTTTGGAACGCACTTCCTAATAGTTTAAGATCGTGCAAAAATGCTGTGCAATTCAAAAATCAATTAGCTTTACTCTTTTCTTCGCTGTAAAAGTTAATGGTCATGTACATTTTTGAAGTGTTTAATAGATAGATGTTTAAGAATGTTACATTTATATGTCAGTTTACTTCACATTAGGAACCTAACTGTTAATATAATGTTTTGAAATGTTTAATTTTACGTTAATTTCTTAATTCATAAAGTTTTTACTATAAATTTTAACTTTTATATGTATTCTAAGTTATATATTATAAGTCATATAGTCAATCATTGTTTTATGCTTTATACTGCCGGTACTGTTTATAAGGTTTTCAAACTTTGTTGTGCCGGTCTTCGAAAGAGATAAATAAATTAAAAATTAAATTAAATTCATAAAAAGCTTCAGGAACCATACGATGGTCCTTTTGAAGTAGTCGAAAAGACTCCCACGTATTTCAAAATTCGTAAACACAATTCAGTAATTACAGTAAACATTAACAGAGTAAAACCAGCAATATTAGACACAGACAGTACACAATCACTTTCTTTACCAAAAACAAACACAAAAAAAGTACATTTTAATTTACTTAATAACACAGTCAAATTGTTTTCATGAGGGGGGAATAGTGTGGTGACTCCAAACAAATACAACACCTCAAATCCTCATACACCTTTATCTAAAAACACTTGTTCATTTATATTTAAATTCAATCATAATTATTTGTTTGTTCAAAAAAATTTTATTGTCAAAAGTTTTCAATATAATTTTCAGTTGTAAAAATTTGTTCAATAGAAATGTTTAATAAAAAATATATGGAATAAAAAAATAAACTCATATAAAATAAAAATAAAAATTCCTCGCACCAAAGGCATTAAATTGTTGCTTGTAGGTGCTTGTTGAGAGACGGCATTAGAAGATTGTTAAAAATTACGGTGTTGCTTGCTGGTGTCGTTGTTGCTGAGTGCAATGTTATAGTTGATGCTGATTTGGTTGTTCAATTGGATGATGTTGCTGTTGAAGTGTGAATAGCCGAAGGAGAAGTTTGTGTATAAGCCGATCTAGGTACGGAAATGTACCTAGTGTAAATGTGCTAGTTGTTAGACGATATACATTTTAATAGGCAGCAGTTTTAGTGGTCCTGTTATGCCTTGTTAGTGTTGCAACTCCGTGAGGTTCTCCTGGCAGGATCGCCAGTTTTAGTGCGGAACCAACAAATTATAATTTTTATAACGTTTTATTTTATACAACTTTTTAGTTCAATTAATTTTTACATAAAATATTTATAAAATATTTGAAAATTTTTGAATAATAAAATTTTTAATTCAAAGAAAATTTGATTGTAATAATAAGAATAAACAAAGTAGAATTCGTTGGAGTATAAATTTGAGACGATACAGTTTGTGAATTTATCGTGTTATTTTGTGGTGGTATTGAGTCACCACATATATATTATATCAATAATCTCAAATCTCGCCGAGTTTGAGATTACCAACTTCAACAAAAAAAGGCTTCTTCTTGCAGAGCACAGCTGTCCATAACCATATTAACCACTCATTTCCATCCTAAACATTGGTTCATTTCGAGCCGGATCAACTACTCCACAAGAAGAAGAGAGCAAATTCCACATTGAATAACTTCCATCTCCGCAGAATCTCCAAAAAACAGGTTTGTTTGCACCACATATTTCATATTTTAGTTCTTGATCGGTAGTGCGAGCGTTCGGTATTTGCAAAGGGATCGCTCCAATAAAGAACGGAAAAAGTCGATAATATACATAAAAGTGAGTTAATATATACTAATTTAAAAAGTATCTTTATTGTTCAATTGTTTTATTAATCACACGCTAGCTATATACATAATATTTCTTAAAACGCGTATTTTTTAAACGTTTTAAAAGTTGCTTTGCGTTAAATCATATCGTTCAGTAAAATAGCCTATATCTTTTAGTAAAAAAGTTAACATTCTTTTTTATAAAAGACTAAAAAGTGCTAAAATAAAAAAAATTTTAATAAAAAACATTCTTTGTTAAAAAGCATTATAAGGGATATATCATTATATACGTTATTATATGTATATATATATGACATTCCCAAAGTCAAAAACCAAAAATTGCGCTTTTTTTGCTAAGTGGTAAATTTTGCTGTTTGTATGTACCGTATAAAAATATGTACATACATATACACATGCAACATGCAATCTTCTTAAGCATGTTCACTAGAGTGGTCCTTATATGGCTTTTTTTGGAATTTCCAAGATGGATTGTTTTAGATCGGCTCCAAATGTCAAAAAAAATTTTTTCGAATTTTTTCAGATTTTTAAATTGACTCTCTAGTCACCCTGTACGTTGATCTTTCTGTATTCTGTTCAAATTACGATTACGGCCAAACGGATACAGCTAAATAGATAAAATTTGGTACAGACAATATTTAGAGTCATAGTCTGACTGGGGGAAAAAATGGGCATATTCGAATAATGATTTCTCCTATCTCCCATATAAGCATTTTTAAACATTGTATGGGAGGTAGGCGTTAACAATAATCACTTAGGCTAATTTTTCGTCCCAAACAGCTTAATGATATTTAAGTTATCTGTACCAAATTTCATGCACCTAGCTTTATCCGTTTGACCGTAATCGTTATTTCAACATACTACAGAAAAACGGACGAACAGGGTGACTCAGGGCTCAACATATTCAATAAGCAGACGGTCAGGCAGAGGAACAAATATAAGAATACGACGTAGCCGACTTAGAAAGTGACGCTGATAAAAAAATATAACGGGACTGTGACGTCAACATGGAAAACATTTATTTTAAGACCAACCGTCACTCTGTTGGCAAGTCGTTTTTTTCTTAATAAAAATAAGCTTTGTGTTTTAATTCATACGAGTTTTTAAATCTTTCTATTTATGTAAAATAACATCATGGCATCAAGCTCAGAAACGATTAAAAACATATTTTTAATAGGCGATATTAAATCTTCGATTGATGGGGATCAACTTCCTTCAAACGGGCAAGTTTTACAAGTGTTGTTTTATAACATTAAGATTATAAATCCTCGGAAAAAATTAAGAGTGAATTGTAAGTCTGTCATAGAACAAGTGAAAGTGTTTTGGGAAAGAGTTCGTTTGCCTGTTAAATATGAAGCAAGGTGCATTGACAAATTGTTAGACCTTCATTCACAGTGGTCGAACATACATAAAACTATGACTCTAAATACTGTCTGTACCAAATTTTATCAATCTAGCTGTATCCGTTTGGCCGTAATCGTAATTTGAACAGAATACAGAAAGATCAACGTACAGGGTGACTAGAGAGTCAATTTAAAAATCTGAAAAAATTCGAAAAATTTTTTTTTGACATTTAGAGCCGATCTAAGTTGATCCATCATGATGTTGATTTTAAGGACCACTCTAATGTTCACATTTCATTTAATATCTTAATCAAAACTTTACCAATTAAAGTGCAAAATATAATAATTTAATTATTAGTGGGATAACAAAATATAATATAAAAAAAATAAGAGAATTGAAAGCAACAATACAACAAAATTGTTAAGCAACAAAATAAAACGAAATAAATTTAGCCAAATGCTTTAATCGCTTTCTTAGTGCCTTCAGTTTAATTTGGATGTTACAACAAAGCAGATGATTTTATGCTAAGAGATAAAAAAAATAATAAAAGGGAAAATTTCTATGATTAAAGGATCGCGTTTTTATATAAATTCATAAAGTGAAATTTGCTGAAAAAAAATATACATATAATAATTTCTTATGCTGGATATAACAAAGTTTAAAACTTTATTCGATAACATTTCAATTCATAATTCAATCTGTGAAATATAAATTATATCCGTTTCCAAATTAAAAGCTATTTTACCTAGATTTCGAGTTTGTTCTTATTTTCGGTTAGTACAGTACTCCCTCGTGAGTTTCATCTCTTGTTTCATTTATTTATTTCTTTATTTCACTATGCTGATGAGTTTTTAAAACATTGCGACAAAATCAATTGTATTGAATAAAAAAGCTTACAAACGTCCAACTAAATATAAGAGTACAGTTCTCACTCGTGAGTTTATCTGAGATCTTATTTCATTCGTTTCGTGCATGATAAATTGATATTTTTTTTTAACCAAATCTATAAATTAAGATTTAAATAAATTATTGTGTCCATTGAGAAGTTTAGCTTGGACTTTTGGTTTAAATTCATCGAGTGTTTCTCTTTTTTGTCAGAGTACAGTCTTCCCTTGTGAGTTTTATCTTTTTTTATTTTTCATTCCGCTGTGCCTGAAGAGTTCATAGTTTTACAACAAACATTGTTGAAGTCGAATTAAAACTTAACTTTAGCTTCCAATTCAATCTTTCAAGAGTTTGGTATTTTTATATTACAGTACTCCCTCGGGAGTTTCTTCTTATCTTCTATTTTGATGTAATTTGTCGAATTAATAATCTTACAATCTTTCAATCTAATTATCAAACTTTTTGAGTTCTATTCATTCAATTCTATCTTTTGAGTGTTTTTAATTTCTCAGAGCACAGTACTCCATCGTAAATTTAGTTTTTGGTTTAGTTTTTTTCCACTCAGCCGTATCTGATAACACAATCTTAAAAAAAAAGAAATTACCGTGTTCAATTAACGCAATATTTTTTTCCTCAATTCTTGAAAGTTCAGAATTTTCTTAGGAGTTTCGTCTTCATTTACTGATTTAATAGGGTTATTTCACTTTTCAAATCATTTTCCTCAAACACTTTGACATTTCTCCAATACCTTCAACAATTTTACACGTGTTTTGATTCCAACTAAATATTACCGAAAGTATTTGTATTTTTTATTATCATTCGTGCCCAACAAATTACTTATTTCAATTCTTGGAGTTAAAGATGGCTTCGCTTAACAAATTTTTTGCTTTGACTGATAGCCTAAGGATTTTGAAGCAGAATTTAGGCGATATTACTCAAACAGAGGCTTCGACACATTTACTGGAAGTTCATCGAGACGAAGTGAAGATGATCTGGGCAAGAGTAAAATCTATATATGAAGCTTGCCTCGATGAATTACATTCTGCAAAGTATTTTGAGCCTGAGGTTGAACACGCATCCCTTAAGGCCCGTTATAAAACATCCTACCAAACATAGGCAAAGATAGGCGAATGCATCCAGCTACTTTCTATTGTCGAATTGCCTATCGTTGCAAATACTCGAAATAGTGATTTTCCAAGTTATAACTTCCATTTACCTCCATGCGACACAGAAGTGTTCAATGGAGATGATCTTTCCTGGCCTTCTTTCCGTGACATGTTCACAGCTATTTACGTCAATAATTCCAGATTGAGTCCAGTCGAAAAACTTTTCACTTGAACCAGAAAACACGAGGCGAAGCTCGTGATATAGTAAGAAAGTCTCCTCTTACAAATGAAGGTTTTTCTTTGGCGTGGAAAAATCGTACGGATCGTTGAGAAAAAACGCATTCGGGTTAATAGTCAGCTTCGCATACTTTTAAGCCTTCCTTCTGTTGCCATTGAATCCGGTAGCACAATTAAAAAACTTCAGCGTGATATAAATACGTGCATATCTGCTCTCCAGTTATACGATATAAACATCGATAATTGGAATCCAATCTTTGTTTTCCTTTGTTCGACTCGGTTGCCTGATGCGACTCTTGCTCTATGGGAGCAATCTATCAAAAATAAAACCGAAATTCCAAAATGGGTTCAACTTGATTCGTTTTTAACAAATCGATATCAGACACTTGAGACATTATCTGATATAAAAGTTTGTGTTTTTCCTAGACAATCTCACCAAAAGCCATCCAGTTCTAACCCTCACAATCCTCAAAGAAAAGTTAACACTTATCACGCAATCGTTACAAATTCTTTATGCAAACTTTGTCCGAACGAACATCATACCATTCGATATTGTCCTAAATTCCTTGAAATGAATCCAGTTGATCGAATGGCGTGCATAAAGAAATACGATTTGTGCACTAATTGCTTTGCTCGTGCACATATATTGAAGGATTGTAAAAGAAACTTTAACTGCTTTACGTGCCGTAAGCGGCACAATACTTTATTGCATCGTGATATTTCTGCTCCAAGTTTCAATTCAATGCCTTTAACTTCCACTTCTACTAGTTCTAATTCTAATACAAGCGTGCAACGATCGCATGCCATCCAAATACAGTCCACTCAAAATTCTAATCAACTTGATACTATCCAAAATTGCTTCGCATCCAGTTCCAAGAGTGTTCTTCTAGGTACCGCTTTGGTTAACGTATAACACATGGATACCACGTATTCTGCCCGAGCTCTCATTGATTCTGGATCCGAAGGTACTTTCATTACAGAAAGGTTAGCAAATTTGCTAAAACTTCTATCTCATTTCATTCAAGCTCAGTTATCAGGTTTAAACAATTCGATTTCCGCAAAATCAAAAAGGGTTTGTTCATTTTCTTTAGGTTCTCCAGTAAATCCCAGCATTAGCATAGAAGCTACTGCTCTCGTTTTACCAAATCTTACTGGAAAGCTTTCAACATGTTCCATAGATCCTAATATGGTTTCCAAAATTCCAAATATTCCACAAGCGGACTCTCAGTTCTATAAGAGTTCGCACATTGATATTTTAATTGGTGGGGATATTTTCCCCTCTATCATTCTGAATGGCATTAAACATAATATTTGTAACTCTCTACTCGCCCAAGAGACCATATTTAGGTGGATTTTGACCGGTCCAATAACGCACAATAAAAGCCAAGGTTCCAAAACAATCGTTTCTTACTTCAATGAGATATCTATTGACAAAGAAATTTCTCGTTTTTGGGAGGTGGAGGATCTTCCCAAAAAAACAATTTTTAACGGATTCTGACCGTTTTTGTGAAGAATATTATGTTCGCACAACAAAAAGAAGCGATGATGGTCGATATATGGTATCTCTTCCATTCAAAGAAAGCTTTCCTGAAGACCATAAGCTCGGTCATTCTCGTTCTATAGCTAGTGGGCAATTTCAAAGAAATGAATCTCGGCTTTGCAAAAACCCAGAACTTAAATCTGAATACGACAATGTCATTCAGTGATACCTGCACTTAAAACACATGGTACAAGTTCCTCTTCCAAAATTTTTAAATCCTCCTTTCCATTACTACTTGCCACATCATGCTGTGATAAAACCAGAAAGCACGTCTACGAAAGTTCGGGTAGTCTTCAACGCATCCAATCCTCCTCAAATGGTAAGAGTCTAAATGATATCTTGCACACGGGTCCAGCCTTGCAAGCTGACTTGACTCTCCTTCTACTAAAATGGAGATTTTTTCGATACGTTTTTAATGGCGATATCCAGCAAATGTATCGCCAGATCCTTGTGGATCCCAAGCTCACTCCCTTTCAACGTATACTTTTCCGTACATCTTGCCAAGAAGAGATTCTTGATTACGAACTGAAAACAGTTACACTTGGAGTAAATTGTGCTCCTTACTTGGCGATCCGTACACTTCATCAATTGACCGATGACACTAAAAAGCTTTATCCAGTAGCCAGTAGCATCTTGCGAACATCAATGTATGTAGATGATGTACTCGCAGGAAGTCATACTATCTCCACAGTCATCCAAGCAAGAGATCAGCTTATTGATGCTCTAAAATCTGCAGGTTTCTCTTTGCGCAAGTGGACTTCGAATTCACAAGAGATCTTAGCAGGACTTGTTCCGGAATATCTCATTTATGAAGACTTTCTTCAATTCAAAAATAGCAGTAATGCCAAAACGTTAGGCGTGCGTTAGAACGCTCGTTCTGACAATTTCTATTTTTCAATTTTGCCTTTGCAGTACAGATCTGAATTCACAAAATGTGAAGTTCTCTCACAGATCTCAAAATTATTCGATCCTGCAGGCTGGCACATTGCATTGTTACGGCAAAAATGTTAATGCAACAAATCTGGCTGGAACAGATTGGTTCGGATGAAAAATTGCCCAAAAATTGCCTTCAATCGTGGCACTCCTTTTTAGCCAATTATCCTCAAATAACTTATTTCCAAATTCCAAGATGGATTTCATATACGCCTGACTGCGATATAGAATTTCATGCCTTCTGTGACGCATCAGAGAAGGCATATGCTGCAGCCATCTATGTCTGAATAGACCCAAAGTCTAGTCCAATATATACACATGTACTTACTGCTAAAACAAGAGTCGCACCCGTCAAAACTCTTTCTATTCCGAGACTGGAGCTTTGCGGAGCAGTAATCTTAGCTGAATTGGTTGATGCTTTACTTCCAGTTTCGACAGACAAATTGTTCTTTTGAACAGATTCCACAATTGTGCTGGCTTGGTTGCGAAAGCCTCCTTGCCAATGGAAAACCTTTGTGGCCAATCGAGTTGCCAAAATTGCCGAGAGCGTTGGCCAAGCTAATTGGTTTCACATTGATTCTAATTCAAATCCAGCGACTTAGCAAGCCGCGGTATTTCACCACAAGAACTCAAAGATAATGAGCTATGGTGGAACGGTCCACATTGGCTAAAATACTCTCCTACTCATTGGCCAAATCCAAATTAATCTCTGAACCTGGAAACAGAACATGAAGTAAAACCTATAAAATCGTTTTTTTCTTATTTTCAGAATTTTGTAGATATTCTGAATAGTTTTTCCTCATTTTCAAAGGCAATTCGGATAATTTCTTACATATTTCGATTTTTCCATCACACCCACCCGACTCATCGCACTACTTGGTGTGAAAATTCCCAAACTATCTCAAGTGCCGAAGTACGCAATGTTAGAACTCGCCTTATAATTCTCTGCCAAAAGGTAGAGTATCCTGATGAATATTATGCGCTTTCACGTGACGAATCGATTTCTTCGTCCAGCAGTTTGCTGAACTTAAATCCAGTTTTGGATGAGGCTGGAGTCTTAAGAGTGTGTGGGGGACTGGTTTCTTCACCTTCAATGTCGCATGATGAGCGACACCCTATTATTCTTCCCTACAACTGCCAATTCTCTCGGTTATTAGTCCGTTTTACACACGAAATTTCACTCCACGGAGGTAACCAACTAATTCTTCGCTTAATACGTCTTCAATACTGGATTCCAAAGGCTAGAAACATTATTAAAACAATTATTCACCACTGTAAAACGTGCTTTATTTATCGACAACGTTTACGTACCCAACTTATGGGAACCTTGTCTCCTGTACGCTCTACGTTTACTCGACCCTTTTCTCATACGGGTCTTGATTTCGCAGGACCTTTTGAAATTAAAAATTACACAGGTAGAAGTTGTTTGATAACAAAGGGTTATATCTGTGTATTTGTTTGCTTTTCAGCCAAAGCAATCCACCTAGAAGCCACCAGTTCCTTATCAACTCCAACGTTTTTAGCCGCATTTAATAGATTTGTGTCAAGGCGTGGCTGTCCTTTACATTTATACTCAGACAATGGAAAAACCTTTGTTGGAGCATCCAAAGAACTCTGTCGCGATTTTTACGAAAGTTTAAAGGTAGCCCTGTCCTCTAACTTTGCACATCAAAATCTAACCTGGCACTTTAATCCCCTGGTAAAAGCACTTCAATCCTGGTGCTCCCCATATGGGTGGACTCTGGAAGGCGGGTGTAAAGAGCTTTAAGACTCATTTTCGTAAAATTACAGGCTCATTTAAATACACTTTTGAAGAGTTTTCGACCCTTTTGTCTCGAATAGAAGCATGTCTAAGCTCGCGTCCAATTTCTGCCATTTCTAAAAGATCCATCAGATACTTCCGCCCTGACTCCGGGCCATTTTCTTGTTGGTAATCCACTTTTGGCTGCAATAGAGCCGCCGATACAGGATGAACCCATTTCTCTGATAAATCGCTGGCAGAGACTTAAAGCTCCGCATTAAAATTTCTGCTTCAGATGGAAAAACGAATACCTGAAAGAACTCCATAAACGTAACAAATGGAAAAGGCCGCAGGAAAATATTGAAATAAATTCTATGGTAGTCATTCGTGACGAAGATTTACCTCCAATGAATGGCGCTTAGGAAGAGTAACCAAAACTTATTTAGGAAACGATAAACGCGTACGTGTAGCAGATGTGCTTACTCAACGGGGTACTATCACTCGTCCAATTGTTAAATTAGTCATTCTTCCATGCAATGAAGCTTCTCCTCCATAATTGTTCTAATTTTCCATTTCTGTCACGCGTTTATATCTTCCAGCGTATTCATGACAAAGGACACTACAAATACCAGCAAAGGCAGTCATCGTTCAAGCACTAGACGTTCGAAAATAAAGTTCGCAAAGTTTGAAGCGTTTCAGTGGCGGCTATGCAAACGCCATCATCCTTTACGTCTCTGCAGGCAGTTCATGAGTATGAATATCTGATGGTGATATGGGCTTAGCCCATAAGCATTCTCAGGGATCCTGTATTAGTAAATCAGGATGCCACTATTGTAACGTAAAACATCACACATTGCTTCATCTGCACGAGTGCCTTAAAAATAGACCATCCAGTGTCCAATCCTCAATAAAATCAACATCAGTGTCAATCACGTCAATTCTTTCGCAACACATTATCACTCTCTTTCCAACCGCACTGGTCAAACCAAAAATTCAAGAAAAACTACATTTTACAAGATCACTTCTTGATCCGTGTGGTGCAGTGAGTCGTATATCCAGCCTCCAAGTGCGTCAGTTAAAAATACCAACTTCTCCGTTTCGCAAAGAGAAAATATGCTCTATCCACATACGCTCTCATTCCGATCCTAACTTAGAGATAAATGTAATTGCGAGAGTAGACGACAACATTACGTTAAGAGCACCATCAAAATTCTTAAATGCATCCATTAAGGATAAATTTAAAAATATTATTCTTGCCGATCCAGCGTTCTACAACTCGGGATCCATTTCTATTGTTCTTGGTGCTGATCAGCGAATAATACAATGCGGGGATATGTCGAGAACAGCGGGCCTTCAACTCGCACAAAATACAATTTTTGGCTGGATCCTTTCGGGTTCTTGCTCTAAATAGGTCCAAACGATTAACACTTATTATATACATGAACTATACGCACTATTAAAAAACAAAATCCGAATCAAGAACTAATAATGAAATAAATGCGAACAAACTTTAAATTTTATTTACTGTATTTATAGTCACTATTTTGTTTATATAAAATGAAGCTAATGAATTAAAATGATGAATTTTCCGATTTATGTTATTGTTACTTGATTTATAGTATTTTTGCAGCCGTACTGCAAGGCGGGCGGCGATGTTTATGTCAAAGGTCGATTTCGATTAATCGATTTTCCATAACGACGTTGTCGCTTTTTGAAGAGCTTTTGAATAAAACAATTATTTAAGTTTTTTAAATAATATAACTGGTTGTTTTATTCTCTGTAAGAAATTATTAGTTTTTTAAAGTAAGTATACAAATGTAACAAATATAATTAATATAATCTATATAAATCTTACTTCTTATCCGCCCTGGCTTAAATTCAAAAAGACTTTTAAAATTCAAATTGACTATTATTTATAGTTATGCTAAAGAGGGAATAATGACTAATACAAATAAGTTTAAATATTAAATTACAATAAGATACATAACAATACAACATAATTTGAACAGTAAATATAAATATAAACAAACATAGGATACAATAGCGAAACGGAATACATTTGTGTTAGACTTCCGTTGATTTTCTTCGGATCTTTTTCGCGATTTTCTTCGATGTTCTTCCTTCTCATTCAACAGCCAACGTTGCCACTTCGATCATTGACATCCCCGCCTCCGTGAACTGACCCAGATTGGGAGGATTCACCACTATTTGTTGACGGCCCGAGATCAAGGATAGCTTTGAGACAGGCCTCTTAAATAATCCATTACTGGTCTGCACATCAGCTGATCGGTTGACACCATCTTTCCAGGATAAGTATTTATTATCCGGCCACGCTTCCATTGCGATGGTGGAGCGCTTTCATCGCATATGAGGACTAAACAACCAATGGCAATAGGCTTCGACGGCAGGAACCATTTGGACCTCTTAGTTAGCTCAGGTAAGTATTCACGTATCCATTGTTTCCACATACCGGTCTTTAAGTTTTTTATTATACGCCACTGTTTCCGTAGACACATAAGTTTTGGTTCGTAATCGCCTGGAGTCTGCGTCGAATTAGCACAGCCCAAGAGAAAATGATTCGGAGTGAGTGGATCAGGCTCTTCTGGAGTCACTGGTAGGTGCGTCAGAGGTCTAGCGTTAACCATGTTTTCTGCTTCTATCAGAAAACTCTGTAATGTCTCCAAGCGCGGCGCATGCTTTCAGAGCTTTCTTCACGGATTGGACGAGCCTCTCCCAAGCTCCTCCTTCGGATGGATTCGCAGGGGTATTGAATATCCATTTTATGCCTAATGGAGAAACTCCTCGTTTGATGACATCATGGTCCAGAAAATCCCGTACACCTTGGAGCTCTTTAGCCATTCCAACGAAGTTAGTCCCATTGTCGCTTCGTATGTGTACAGGCACACCACGTCTGTTTATAAAATTGCGGATACATACCAGGCAGGCATCACTTGACAGATCAGTGGCAATCTCCAAATGAACGGCGCGAATGGTCAGACAGGTAAACAATGCCACCCATCGTTTTTTTTCGCTGACGACGAATCGTGACGTTGACAGGTCCAAAAAAATCCAATCCAGCATATGAGAAGGCGCGGACGTAGGGAGTGACTCGGTCTATCGGCAATATACCCATTATTGGCGCTTTCGGTTTAGCATTACGGATTCTGCATGTCGGACAGTGGGTCTGTACGCTATTCACTAGACGCCGTAATGACGGAATCCAAAACCGTTGACGAATTTCGCTCATTACTGTGGATGTGTTTATGTGATGAAATTTTCGATGGTAGAAGTCAACCAGTAAACGTGTCACGTAGTGGTCCTTTGGAAGGATGATTGGTCGTCTTGCCTCGATCGAAATGCAACTGGCTCGATCTATTCGCGAGTTGACTCTTAGCAGACCATCCTGTCCAATGCACGGGTTTAAATTTTTCAACTCGCTATCTTTTGAAACATGTTGATGTTTTGCCAAACTTGAAAAATCTTCAGCGAACTTCTCCCACTGCACCCATTTTACCAGATGTGCTTCAGCATTGGCCTCTTCTTGAGCAGAAAGCTCTCCGGTAGTCAGCTGCTCCTTGCCAGATTTCTTCCTTAAATTTTGAACATAGCGCAGTAACCAGGCTGTAGTTCGCTTGAGTCTGCAATTTTTTGAGAATCTATTAATATTTGGTACTACAAGACATACCTGTTGCGCCAACAAAACGAAATGTTTTGCTCGAAGTTCGCTGCTGCTGCTGTCTGTTACTAAGTTCATATTGGTCTCAGCCGGCCACCTGCTTTCACATTGCTGCAGGAAAGTTGGACCATTTTTCCATCTGCAGTCTACTTCATACCGCGGGGGAAATTTTGTTCTCGTTGCTTCATCAGCTGGGTTGAGTTCACCAGGACACCAATGCCATTCTTCTATGTCACTGCTTTCTAAAATTTTTGCAACTCTATTCGCAACGTACTGTTTGTAGGTTCGGTGGTCGGATCGAATCCATCTGATCACCGTATGCGAATCGCTCCAATAAAAACACCGATTTATTTGGATTGTGTGACATTTTAAAATAGATTCCTTTAACCGCACTCCCATTACTGCAGCCTGCAGTTCAAGCTTGGGCGTCGTGTGAAAACGCGTTGGTGCACAACTACTTTTACCTGCTATAAAAATTATATTTACCTTACCTTCACATACCACTCTCCAGTACGCAACAACCGCCATCGCCTCCTCGCTTGCATCAACGAACACATGCATATCGACCTTCATTTTCTGGAATTTAGCTGAATAGCAGCGTGGAACTCTAAATTGCTCTACCTTTGGCAGTTCCTCAATCCACATTTTCCATCGACGATATAAAGATTCAGGCAACGGCTCGTCCCTCTGTATATTGGCTTTCCACACAGCCTGCATTAAGACCTTTGCGGAAACCATGAAATTGGCCAGGAAACCGAAGGGGTCAAACATCGACATGTTTACACTAAGCACTTCTCTTTTTGTCGGAATTCTTTTGAACTCTAAAATATCTCTAGGCACTTTATTTAGTTTTAAAACATAAACAAACACATCTGATTTTGACAGCCAATGTATTCCTAGAATTCTTTCCACCTTTCCAACAACATTAAATTCACCATCATCACTTGCCGCGTTGCCAACTGCCTTTTTTATCAACTCTGAGTTTGATGCGATATTTCGTAGCTGAAAACCACCTTTTTCGTGTATTTTGATCACGTTCCTTACAACCTCGATGGCTTCTTCTTCGGTTTCAAAACAGTCCACGTAATCATCCACATAATGTCTTGAGACAATGCCTTCAACTGCACGAGGATGAGACTCTACGTACTGCAGTGCGTTAAAATTCTTCACGTACTGCGCTATGGTTGGCGAACAAGTAGCTCCGAAGATATGCCTCTACATTACATAGGTGTTCAATCTTGCTGTTGGATCACCTCCTCTCCACAAGAATCGAAGGCTATCTTGGTCTTCCTCTCGGACTTGTATCTGGTGGAACATTTCCTTTATATCACCACATACGGCAATCGGTGCTTGTCTAAATTAAACAAAATAGAAATTAGTGATTGGTTTATGTCTGGACCTGCAAGCAAAGCTTTATTCAAACACATTTTATTAACTTCTGCTGCGGCGTCGAAAACTAAACGTAAGCCTTTTTTGTTTGGATTTTTTACACCAAAATGTGGCAAATAAAATGTTTTTTGAGAGCGCTGATTTGCTTCCGTTGGGCTTAATACTCTCGCATACCCTTCATCGTAATAATCTTCTATTTTCTTGCGATATTCTTCAGCGTAACAGTCATCTCTGGCCATTTTCTTTTCCACACTCTGTAGTCTATGAAGCGCCATTTTGTAACTATCAGGAAACGAAGAAAATGCATCCTTCCAAAGTAGTCCACACTCAAACCGATTTCCAACACGTTTGGTCGATGATTTTAATATCTGCATTGTTCTCTCGTCGTATTTATTAATGACTGGCTTGACGTCTGCTTTAATGCCAAAGGTCTCAGCATCAAAGTAGCACTTCATCATATTATTTATCTCTTCCAGGGCAAAGGCGTTCTTTTCGTCCCGTTTTCTCACGTGTAGAACATGCTCTGGCTTGGAATTTTGCTCATCTAACGTCGGGCCGTAAACTATCCACCCGAGACGTGTGTTTATTGCAATAGGCCCTGAATTTGATAACATACGTGGCTTTTCCATTGGCACCGTCAGATAAGCATGCGCCAAGCTTATTATCATTTTTGGCTGAACACGTTCGTACTCTTGCAGTGGCAGCCCTGCTAAATGGTCGAAATTAAACTCACCACATTTCAATGACTGGATTGGCAACGCTAAGCTTGATAAAGTGTGCACATCTGACATCTCGTATATTTCCGCATTCTGGCCAGTTCCGCTGATTTTTATTTTTACAATTTCTGCCTGCTGCCTCGTGGTCTGCTCGTTTAGCCATTGTAGCTCCAACATTCTTTGTTCTCCTTGTAGTCCTAGTTGAGTGGTGAGCTCCTTATCGATCATGGTAACGTTGGCTCCGTCGTCTATTTACGCGTAAGTGTTCACTACACAATTGTTACCATAAATCCTAACTGGCACTATTTAAAACAGGACAGCCTTGCTTCGATTGCAGTCTGCATGACAATTCCGGAGGTTGTTAGGTGGACCTGCTTGTGATGAGGACGCTGGGACTTGGTTCGTGATTGGCTCATTAAAATCCGCTGTGCCTGGAATGTTGGTGCACATTTGCCGCGTTATCTCTTTCCAATTGTCTATCATGAAGCAATCGGTGGTGAATCTTCGAGCACCCATCGATTCCACATACCTTTCGGGAGAAGCACTGGCTTACTTGGTGCCTCCTTTTCAGGCACGAAAAGCACAGCTTAAAGGCTTTAATTTTTGCCCAACGATCATCACCTGGAAGCTGCAAGAAGGTTTTGCATTCGCTTAATTTTTTACACTCACCTTCACATATCTGACATTTAGGCTGCTTTACGCTGACATGTGCGATCCGGCGACTGCTGGTTGGAACGTTGCTTGTTGATGGCACCGAATATGATGGCAGTGAATCAGCCACCATGTTGGCTAGTCGTCTCAGGCTGTTTAGCCACTGGCTGAAATCAGCGACTGTTGGTGTTCGCTCAAGCTGCAAACATTTTTCGGCCCACTGCATTTGACGTTCAGTAGGTAGCTTAGCAACAATTTCGCTCAGCAGTGTGGGATTTGCCAAGTGATGCTCGCCCCGAGCACTTTTGAGAAACGTCGCCAATTTGGACATCTTATTGGCAAAACCTACCAACGATTCCAAGTGGCCTTCAGCAATTTGTGGTATCAAGCGAACCTTCTCAAGCTGACTTTTTATCAGCTGCTCTGGTCTTCCAAATGTTTCCTCCAATATTTCCAGAATCTCCGATACGTTGCTGGAGCTGGCGAGTAACGATTCCACAGTATCTCGAGCACGCCCTTTTATTGCATCACGCAAGCGCATGATGTTGTGTAGATTTGAGTACTCGAATTCCATAGTGGTGCTTTCGAATGCTTCTGCAAATGTCTGCCATTCTTCGGGAAGACCTGAAAATATTGGAAGACGGTAAATTTTTTTATGACGATGAGGAACAGTTTGCTGGCTATCGGTGAAGGACACAGGCGTTTGGCGGTCGACTGTCTGCATAAGTCGCTGAAAAATTGGTTGATATGATGTCTGCTGTTGCTGCATCTGGTGTGTTGGCGCTTGCTGCTGAGTTGGATGCAATGGCTGCTGCATCGGCTGTAATAGCTGATGCATTGGCTGTGATGGCTGCTGCATCGGCTGTAATGGCTGCTGTATCGGGTGTAATGGCTGCTGAGCTGGATGCGATGGCTGTTGCATCGGCTGTAATGGCTGCTGAGCTGGATGCGATGGCTGTTGCACCATCTGTAATGGCTGCTGAGCTGGATGCGATGGCTGTTGCATCGGCTGTAATGGCTGCTGAGCTGAATGCGATGGCTGTTGCATCGGCTGTAATGGCTGCTGAGCTGGATGCGATGGCTGTTGCATCGGCTGTAATGGCTGCTGAGCTGGATGCAATGGCTGTTGCATCGGCTGTAATGGCTGCTGAGCTGGATGCGTTGGCTGTTGTATCGGCTGTAGTGGCTGCTGCTTATTGGACACAATTAACGCTTGCATTGCGTGCATTTGGCGGCTTAATTCGTTTCGCATTTCGTCCATTTTTTTATTAAATTCGCGTGTTAATGTGTCCATTTCTTTTTTTACCTTTTCAGATTCGACACTCGGTTTACTTACAGTTTTGTGCGGATTGCTGGATGGCTGTAAAGGTTGATGCGGTGGAAGGGTTGAAGTCTGACGCGACGACGTTGTGGCTTCTGGATTTGATTCGGCTGATGGTGGCGGCGGTGGCGTGAAGGTAGGTATTAAAGCAGCAGGTGGCGATCTTTCGACTGGCATCTTAGGAGAATCTTCGAAGCGTGGTGGCGGAACTCCTTTGTTGCTTCGTTGGCTTGTTCTCTTGGCTGGATCTTGGGTATGTGACATCAAAAATCCTTACGGTGGCAGTAAATATTTTCTCGAAAGAATAAAATTTTGTCGCTTTTTGAAGAGCTTTTGAATAAAACAATTATTTAAGTTTTTTAAATAATATAACTGGTTGTTTTATTCTCTGTAAGAAATTATTAGTTTTTTAAAGTAAGTACATATACAAATTTAACAAATATAATTAATATAATCTATATAAATCTTACTTCTTATCCGCCCTGGCTTAAATTCAAAAAGACTTTTAAAATTCAAATTGACTATTATTTAAAGTTATGCTAAAGCGGGAATAATGACTAATACAAATAAGTTTAAATATTAAATTACAATAAGATACATAACAATACAACATAATTTGAACAGTAAATATAAACAAACATAGCATACAATAGCGAAACGGAATACATTTGTGTTAGACTTCCGTTGATTTTCTTCGGATCTTTTTCGCGATTTTCTTCGATGTTCTTCCTTCTCATTCAACAGCCAACGTTGCCACTTCGATCATTGACAGACGTTAAGATGGCGCTTCACGCTGTCCTAAACTTTATCTTTTATCTATAATGAATTTCCCGTTTTTATTTTCTAAGCTCATGTCATTAACTAGAACTAAGCTAACTTCTTCTTAATCTATCCACTGAACTGGTAAGACATAATAAATCCTATTCATGGAAACATAAGCTCATCCTATTGTTTTCTTTCCAATCTATATCGATAATCTCAAATCTCGCTGAGTTTGAGATTACCAACTTCAACAAAAAAAGGCTTCTTCTTGCAGAGATCACAGCTGTCCATAACCATATTAACCACTCATTTCCATCCTAAACACATTAACCGTATAAATGTTTGAATCAAGGTTTTGTTTTATATGGCACAAAAACCGCGTAAAACGGGAAGATGGGTTAATTAAATAACACTGTAATTCGATTGAATAACTGAGTTATTTAAAAACTGAGTTTATTAAAACCATTTCTTTTATACTAAAAATAATCTCAAAAGCAATGCTAAAAATGCACAATCAACAATTATTAAACTATGTAAAAGTGTTGACTTAACTTATTACAAAACAAAAAAAAAAACAATAACCAAACCAAATCTATAAATTGTTTAATTGACACAAATCAAAATATATACTTAACTTATGCACAATTAATAAGTGTGCCAAAAGATCGTTGACTTATAAAAACAATACTAAGCAAGCACAGTAGAATATGCGTGTAGGTCAGTGCACCCACCAATCGCTGACCTACTTTGCTGGCTAACCAAAATTGCTTTACATGTTGTTGATGTCGGCGCTATTCTTATACATTCTCCCGCGCGTTGAATATCCATTCAACAGTTTAAGCTACGTTGATAGAAAAATCAGAGCGAGAAGTAGACCTTGGTAATGCTTTTCCAGAGATAATAAGCAATGATGTCGATAGACAGGAAAAATGCTACGTACTCAATCGCTGTGTGATGATAACTCATCCCGTAGATTTTAGATGGCATATCAAGCAGTTGATTAGAGAGGGAATGTTGTAAGGCGGTCAAATTACGTATTTGAGAGTCGTAATGCCCAGTAATGCCCTTGTGTATGAGAAATTGTTTAAAACTTTGTACGTTGGCAAAATCAGTGATATTTCCTAGTCTGGTGTATGAAGAATGCACAATACTTGAAACAGACTGGGGTCCTTGAATCGTTAGAGTTTGCTGATTCAGAATGCAATCAGGTTTAAACTTAAGTATTCCTACACCTTCTAGTGATAACTGAAGTACATCATTGGAACAGACTGCACTTATCTTAGTCGGGTATCTTAAAGCATATATCCATTGGTTTTCGTGGCTTAATTGAAGCCATGTTGCATTAGTGACAAGTGGTTCCAGTTCGCAATTGGATTGTGGTTCGTTGTTTAGGAGATGAATTTCGCATGAGCATATATTAAAACCCTTGTTATATGTAGCCTGGTTTTTATAACATAAGCGAACGCTATCCTTGAGCACTGTGCATGAGTTTAATTCGGAACTACTCACAGGAACATATTGATCTCAATGGGAAGATACTGCTATGACTTCAATGCATGGTTTGATTATAACCATATTGTTGTTTAATATACTAGGTACTGGAATTATTCTATATGTGTCGAATTGCAGCTGGTCGACCAACGGAAGTGATATATGGAAAATAATGTGATCCTTGGTTAAACCTCCCTTGATTTTCATTAATTTTTAGATTGTCAATAGGTCATCATCATGAGTAATTGGCAACTCAAAAGATTTTGGAAGATGATTTCTTATTTTCAGCAATTCGTCTTGTATTTGACGTGGTGATAGAATTGTTGGATTTACTGTTCCATGGCGTGTTTCAGTCAATATCTTAATTAAAGATGCTTGCGTAGTCCGAATGGTCGACGCCACCATTGTTAATTGAATGGATGATTACGTAAATAGTTCAAATAACTTGTTTTGATGGTCTTCCGCGTGAACTTGATTTAATAAGAGCCCTATCTGATCATCGATTGCCTCAAACTTCTGCTTGACTGCAACTTGATCATGTTTCATAATATTTAACGTTGAATCAAAAATTGATGTTTGATTTTTAAGAAGAGCTGACAAATGTTGCTCATTGTCGTTTACACGGTTGATTCTAGCCTTTATTCTGTCTGCATATTCAGAATCAAGAACACCAAATAAGGAGTTAGCAATGTTGCCAATGATATCGACGGCACCTCGTTTTGTCCGGTGAGCATGAAGGACCTCGTCGTTTAGGAGCAACTCGGTTTCAATGTGTTCAATTGTTTTTACAATGTCCGAACATGCAAGGTGTGTGTTTTGACACATCTGATGTGGTATTTATGTTCTGTCTAAAAACATTTCCATTTCTTTTCGATATGGCTGCAGATAGTAGTACACCAAAAATGTTCCATTCTGTTCTGGCAAACCGTGTGGAACCCATACCTTCAAAATGTAAGCCACTTTTGGAGGAAATTGCTAAGTTTTCGACGAGAGGATGATTACTTAAAGGGTTCTATGCAAACCCAGAAAGAGTTTGCAGAAAGAGCAGGCTTATAAGAAGAGTAGAAATGTTGGTACTTAGTGATAACATCCTTCTTTTTTAGAAGTGCTTGGACGAGATTCTTCATCGGAAACGTCTGTGTTGTTGCCTTCCTCGTGCTGAAGTGGTGGAGAATTATCTTCAACTGGAAGTGGTGCCAATCGGTGTATCGGCCTCTTCCAAACTCCTTTTGCAGTCTTAACATCAGCTACCCGTACTAGTCCATCATTTCTTTCTAACGTTTTTATTATCCGCCCCATGGATAATATTCAATGGCCAGAAGGGGTGTAACATTGTCTTCTTTTATGATAACGACTGTGCCTATTTCTACATTTTTATATTGTTCTTTCCATCTTAGTCTGCATTGCAATTTACTTAAGTATTCCTGTGACCTTATTTCAAATGCGATACCAGCTTCCATCTTGTGAGCAATGATGATTTGAGCGAAACTTCATTAATGTCAACCTGAGCAGTTAATGGCTACCCAATCAAAAAATATCCTGGGTCAGTGCTGTAAAATCGTTAGGATCGTCGGATATGGGAGTCAAGGGATTTAATATTGCTTCTATTTCCACGATAACTGTTTCAAGCTCTTCGTAAGTAAGTGCTGCAGTTAACACGGTTCTAACAGGTGCTTGGCAGATTTACCGCGGCTTCCCATAATCTATAAAATGTGGAGCACTTGGCGGGATGAACTAGAATTGTATATTTCTGTTTGTGCATTCGTTGATTATTTTTTCTTGTACTGAAGGTGCATATATTGCTGACGCTAACTCGTTCAGTTGATTCTTTGCGCCAACAAAATTTGTAGCATTATCACTATATAAATTTTGACAATGTCTTCTTCTGCCAATGAACCTCTTCAAAGCTCCAATAAATGCGTCAGTTGTAAGATCGCTGGCAATTTCAAGATAGACAGCCTTGGTAGCGAAACAACAGAAAACTGCAATATATGCCTTCTGAGGTTTTTCCCCGTGTTTTAAAATGAATCCATACAGGACTACAAAAATCTACTCCAGATTTTATGAACGTTCGAGATGGCGTGACTCTTGCTGAAGGCAAATTCCCCATAATTTGCTTCAATAGTCGTGGTTTTGCTTTACTGCTTCTGACACAATTATGCACGATTGGCCTAGGCATTGTTTTTCCTTTGACATGCCAAAACCGTTGCTTGACATAAGATAACATCGCCGTTGGTACACAGTACATATTCTCTTCGTGAACCTTTTGAATAAGTAATTTTGTTAAAGGGTCGTTATATGGGATAATGGAAGAATTTTCCAAACGTCCTCCAACCCGCATTATGGTGTTACTATCTGAGAATGGTGACAGTATGAGCTGGCTTGTCGATTTGATTTAATTGTTTTTATTTAGATTTTTCAATTCTTCTGGAAATTCTGCAGCCTGCATGGCTCTGATGATTATAATGAGCGTTTCATCTAATTCCTTTGGTGTAAAGTGCTCAGCTTGATATGGTTTGCTTCTTGAACTATTTATAAATCGAAGCACGTACGCCAATATTCTTTAAAACCGTCTAAATTAGTTTCCATGATTTATTGAGTAGATCATAATTTCAACATCTCTTCGAAAAGTTAGCAATGACAACGGTAGCTATGTTTTCTTTCAACATTGTTGCTTATGGCTAAACCCTTTTCAAATGGTTTAGGCCATGCTGGTACATTTCCATGTAAGAAAAGTGGACCGTAAAACCAAAGATTACAGGAGACCAGCGCCTTTGGAGATAAACCACGTGGCAAGACTGCTGGGTTGTCCTTTGATCGTACATGACACCATTGTTGAGTCAAAGTTAATTCTTGAATTGTAGCCACTCTGTTGGCTACAAATATTTGGAATGATGATACTTCAGGATTAATCCATGTCAGCACAATTTCTGAATCAGTCCACATGTATGATGGAACGTCCTTTAAATGAAGATCACTTTTTACTCTGGATATTAATTGTGCACCTACTACTGCCGCACATCTAATCTAAGTTCTAATCGAGGTAAAGTTCGTTTCTTTAATGGTACCACATGAGTCTTAGCTCATAGAATCCTCACAATTATCGTTCCATCATTTAACAGATCTAATGTATATTGCTGCACCATATACTCGTTCTGATGCATCTGCAAAGGCGTGAAGCTGCATTGTTTTAGGAACTGGCTGATTAAACATGTGTCGTGAGAACTTTAAGTGGTTCAGCTTCTCCAGATTCTCTCGGAAAGATCTCCATCTTGTATGCAATTTAATGGGCAATGCTTCGTCCCAGCATAGTTTAAGTTGCCGTAATTCTTGAAGGAACATTTTAGCTGTTGCCACCACAGGCGACATAATTCCCAATGAATCAAATAATTGTACAAGCTCTGAGCTGACGTTCCGTTTTGAAATTCGGGTTCTGTTGTCAAGATTTACTTTGATGCAGAATTCATCATTTTTTGAGGTCCATGAAATGCCTAGAGTTTTTATGGTTTGTCCTCTTCGTTGAGGTCCAGATCTATTTCCACATCTTCCTGGGCGATTCTTTGAAGTAATCGCGGATGATTGGCACAACATTTCCTTAATTTATATCCAGAGCCCGTTCAAATATGAGTAATTGTCTTTGTGTTTCTATAGGTGTATTAAGATTGTCAGATCCTGTAAAACAGTCATCAACGTAGAAGTTTTCTCGAAATGCCTGGGCCCCAAGCGAGTGTGAGTCGCAGAATTCGCTTGTTAATTGTTGAAGACATCTGGTTGCTAAATAAGGTGCGGCTCTAGTTCCATACGTGCCTGTGTTGAATTGATAATACTTGATAGGTTCGATAGGACTTGATCTCCATATTATTAGCTGGAGTGACCGGTTGTCGGGATGCACCAATATCTGTCTATACTTCTGAACACAAAGATAGGAAGTCGAAACCGTAGTCAAATTGAAAATAATTCACTTTGCACGGTCGGGCATGATATCGTTGATGGACATGTCTGATGATGTCTTAGCTTAGGCATCAAAAACTACACGTGTCTTGATGGTGCTACTATCTGGCTTCAGAACATAGTGATGAGGGATAAAATATTGAGGTGACACCAAATTACTTAGTCAACCCTTGTCATGTGTCCCTGCTGCCATAAAATTGACATATTGCTTCTTGACGTCAACTGAGTTGGTAAAACGGCGTTCAAGAGCCAAGAATTGATTATAAGCAATCTCCTTTGACCTTCCTAGTGGCGTTGCATTTTCCATCAATGGTAATTTACCGATAAACCGACCATGAGAATTCTTTGTGGAGTTTTGTACAAAATGTGTTTCACATAATTTGTCAGCTATAGAATGCTGAGGTTCTGTGGCCTCTACTTTTTCTAGTTTCCAGAATTTTTCGACCATTTGATCAAGTTCTTCTTCACTGCAAACGCCGCATGTAGCATTTTTGAGTGAGTGTTTTGAATCTTGCCAGCTATTATCCATCCAAGTCTGGTGTTTTGTAATCGTGGAAGATCCTCCCCCAATGTTATTTGACCATCTACCAGCAATTGATGGTAGAATTCGGTTCCCAACAGTATATCAAGTATTTAACTGTCATCAGTATTTAACTGTTGAGTGGGATGTGAGGCGAGATGATGTGTGGCAGTACGAATGCTTCTACCCGTGCTTTGAATCCGTTGATTTTCGACTGCATTCCAACATTTACTCTATGTTCTGTCTTTCTGCTGCTATTGCCGATTCCTTGGATTGAATGCCTGCAGACTTATATGGTAGTCCTAGGCGTTTTATCAACCTCTCAGTTATAATGTTGACCTGGGAGCCCGAATCCAGAATGGCTCTGCACTCTTTTTCTGTCCTGCTGCTGATGACAGCCGTGCTGAGCTGAACATAAGAATTAGCTTCCCGACTTCTGGCGGCTGTTAATGATGTTGCTGATAAGTTAATGCTTATAGCTTCTTTAGTCTCAAAGTAAAACAGTGCATTGTGTTTCTTGTTGCATTTTAATACGTACATTTGGTGTACGTATGGCCACCTTTTAGACAATTCATGCAGCGTTTGTTGTTGAACAAAACGTAATCTTTCTGAGGTTCCCCACTGCAAAAACTGCTTGCATGAAAACAGTGGATGAATACCGTTTCCACATGCCTTGCAAGCATTGTCCTTGTTAGTAGAAACAATTGATGTGTAGGCCCTAGATGATGTTTGCACCCTTGATATTTTGTCACTTTGTTTAATAGCGTCCATAGATTGAAATTGGTTTTCTAAGAACGCTAAGAACTCCTTCATCGTTTGTTTATGGCAAATATAAGTGCTTCTGTCAATTTTCTTAACTATGATATGTAGCAGTAGAGGATCCCAACTGGAAATCTACAACATTCTTGTGTTGTATCTTAGAATCACTTGATTGCAGTCGCCTTACCAACGCATGAAGGTTGACCCAATATCTTTTGAACCAAATTTGTTGTTAGTACTCGTTTATTGTTATATCTGTCTTTATGTATAGCCCAGGCGGTATTATATCATAGTTCTTATCTGTTACTGCAAAATGGCTTATTAGTTGCTCAGCTTCTCCACTTAAATTGACTTTTAGATAGAACATTTTTTGGACGTTTGGGATATGTTGGTTGTGTATCAGTTGGCAAAAGAGATCAAAAAACTGCTGCCATATAAGGTAGCCACTATCGAACTTTGGGATTGTCACCTTTGTTAGTGGTAATGCGTTTCCCCTAGAACTACTTCCTACTTTTGTTGTTGAATGTTGTTATGCTTTCACTGAGAGATCAATTAGCTTGTTCTGAACTCTTTCTTCTAACTCAATATATTTTTGCATATCATAACTGACCGCTACTGGATCTTCAAAGTGCTGCCAAATTGCATAGTTGAGGTCTTCTACTTGATGCCACAATTGGTTGATGGCTCCAATTTTTATGTTGAAATATTGAAGTGACAAACCTTCTTGATTTCTATTCAAACCTCATAGTAGTCGCTCTAGTGCTGCAAATGACGCTAACATTTTTCTCAGCAGTCCGTCTGGTGAACTGCCATGAGCATCTGTATTTTGTATTGACTCTGCTGAAGCGCTATCTGTACTGACGAGTGTTCGATGAGCTTCAGATTTTTCCTCATTTTGAATTGTACCTCCTGTAGATGCGTGCAATCCAATGTCTTGCAAGCTTGTGTCTCTTTAATTCCTTCCAGTGCCTTTTTAGACAAAGTCTGGCGCTGCTGTACCAATGATGACATTTGCCCATAAGATTTTGTTGCAAAATACGAATACTGTAATGGGATATTATCCAATTCCCGAATTGAGCTATCCGTTTCTTGGAATACTGTCCAAGCCTGATGAATTCTTTTTGATTAGCAAAAAGATTCTCATAAGTTTCCATGGTATTGTGGCTCCTTGGTAACTTTTTGACATCTTATAAAGTGTGTCCGAACTGCAGACTCTGACTCTGATTGATGTTTGTTTTTTTCGAATTTGATTCGCGGCGAACTTGATCTCAAACTAAATTTTTGCATCACGATCACGTCGGGGTCACCAACGATTGATTCGTAATTTGCGTCTAAGCGGCACATTAACCGTATAAATGCTTGAATCAAAGTTATGTTTTAGATGACACAAAAATCACGGACTCGAATGGTGAACTCGATTGAAGCGGTCGTGTTTTAGTGAGCTCCTAATCTTTTAAAATCTGCAAGTTTAATCACGCTAAATAAAAAAACATTAACTACCAGATACGTTCTGTAAATAGTGTATCATGGTTTTGTGTCGTTCTCGAAATTAGTTGTCTAAGAACAAGTCGCTAAATTGTACAATTTGCTAAGCATTTATTATCATGATTTAAACAAAAAAAGCTATTAAACGGGGTTTTGCTACAATAACATTGCCGCTACGCTCAAATTGAGTCAAAATCAACGTTCGTGTGTTCGTTGTCATCTTCACCTCATCCGCTACTTCTAATCTCTTCGTTTTTGAGTCAAAAATCAACGTCTCATCATCGTGCGTGCGTTGCCATCTTCGACTCCTGCGCTACTTCTAATCTCTTCGTTTTCGTCTACGTGAATGTTGTCATCCTGCTTGCTTCGCTGTGTTTGCTAATCAGCTGTTACGTTGTTTTACGTTTTATTGCCTGCTTACTCTGTTGTCGCTCAGTGCGCGTGTGCTCTTTTGCTTTGTTTGAGTCGCTGCGGTCTACAACATGCTGTTACGTCTGCCCTGCTCTGTAAATCTTTCGTCTCTTCATTAGTAGCCTTGTTCTGTTGTAGAACTCGGCAAGCCAATGTCACCGTCTCCCCGATTGACGCGTCAACAGCAGCAGCTAAATTGTATTCGCATGGGTAATAAAACTGATGGCACACCAAAGAATGAGAGTAGAGATCTAATATCTCGGTCTCTGCGCATTTACCTCCAGGAAATGGAACAACGTCTGAGCAATAACATCAAGACTGAGAGAAAAGTTCTAGAAGATCGTCTCTTTGAGCGGCTTGCTGCAGAAACAGCTAAACTTGAAGAGAAGGTAGCTCTTAAAATCGAAACGGAAGTAAACGCACTCAATTCTGCTGTCAATGAGTGTGAAAAAAAAATTGCTTTGCTCGATAATAAACTGCGCGCAATAACATCTCGGTGTGAGGAATTAGAAAAGCAAAAAACTGAGCTTGCAAACAACCACAACAACTCGAGCAACATTGATATCTCATCGGATGCTGTCTTGTTCGGAGTGCCGCTCTCAGTAGAGGAAAATCTGAAAAATATCTTCAACCGAGTATGCCACTTTATTGACTTCAAACCACCGCAGCTCAGAGATATCTTTAGAGTCAAACCTAGCCAGCACAAACAAAATTCGGTCATAATTGCAAAATTTTTTTCTCCTTTCGACCGCAATCGTACTCTTAAAGCATTCGGCGACTATCGCAGGCGAACGAAATCTGCTGTCAATCTGCGAGCTGCTGGGTTTGACTCACACAACAACTTCTACATCCATGAAAGTCTTAATGCAGCTAACCGAAAAACTTTACAAGCTGCAATTGTCTATAAGCGCCAGAAAAAAATCTTCAATGCGTTTACTTTTCGTGGTGCAGTCCACATCAGACTGGAAAAAAATGCGGACAGCTTCCCAATTTGCAGTATTGATGAATTGTATCATGCAGTTAACGGAGCCTCTGGTATTGCTGAACCTCTTGAATCTAATACTAATTAATTTTCCTTCTCATATAATATTATTTTTATTTATCAATAATAAGTTAAACCATTTTAATTATTACACTTATTGTTATTCGATGGTTTCTAAATTTCTAATTTTCCTCTTTTGCTGCAACTTAAACTCTTTGTTTCCTTTTTCTTTCCACAAAATCTCTATCAAATCAACTTTCCTACTTTCTACAGCTTATAGTTTCGTTCTCGTCCCCAAACGATTTAATGGTTGGGAATAACCATAACTTTGATGCTAATAATAATCAGAAGATTATGATTGATATTCTGTGTAAGCAACACACTGGTTTAAAAATTGCCCATTTTAATGCAAGAAGTCTGAATGACTTCAAATTAGATTGTGCCAAATATATTTTTGTTGACTCCTCGGTAGATGTACTTTGCGTCACTGAAACTTGGCTATGCAATAATATAAAAGACTCGGTAGTAAACATTGACAACTATAATCTTTTCCGTCATGACAGACAAAGCGGAAGGGGAGGGGGTATTGCAATATATTGTAAAAAAAGCCTTAATGTCAAATTTTTGAGCGACTCTAGTGGATCTGATGAGGAGTTCTTAAACATTGAAATCTATGATTGCAGAGTTAAAGTTTATCTCTCGTGCGTTTACAATCCCAGCCGCAGCTCTAGTCTTGAAGCGTTATTTACCTCGATATCTAGCTGTTTAATAGACTATGACCATATCATATTATGTACTTACTTACTTACTTAGTTGGTCGTAACAACCCGTGTCCGGGTTTCAACCGACCTCATCAGCTCTCGCCAGGCGCCTCTGCTTTGCGCGCGCCTTCTCCAATCGGATACACCAAGTGCGGTTAGGGCTTCCTCAGCCTGGTCCATCCATCGGAGGCATGGTCTCCCTCGTCGTCGTTGACCAGCGACCCTCGCCTCGAGCACCTTTTTCGCTGGAGCTTCGTCGTTCATACGATGGACAAGACCCAGCCAGCGTAGTCGCTGCACAGTTATACGCCGAACTACGTCAATGTCATCGTAGAGCTCATACAGCTCGTGGTTCATTCGGATGCGATAGTCATCGCCGACTCATATTATCATATTATGTGGTGACTTTAATATTAATTTGCTCTGCAAAGATAGCTTAACAAACAAATTTCTTGATGATTTGTCTGAAGTTGGTATTTCTGTTGTCAATTCTGAGGCGCCTACTCGCTTTGCTAGCAATGCTGCTCCTAGTCTACTTGATTTATTTGCAGTCTCGGATATTACAACGGTTCTTTTATTTGATCAGATATCATTTTTATCCGATCATGACCTGATTTTCTGCATATTCAATATACATCTCATGCACTCTGAAGTGAGTAGAACATTCACTTATCGGGACTATAAATCGATTTGCTTTGATGCTCTATTTGCTGATCTGTCTAGAGTAAATTGGATGGATTGCTACTACTTCAGGTCTGTTGATGATAAATTGAATTTTTTTCTAAGCAGAATTTCGTCCACTTTTGAAATCCATGTGCCACTACGTACAACTCGAATCATTAACAGTACTTGTCCATGGTTCACAAATTCCATCAAGCAAGCTCTCAAAAAACGTCATAAGGCCTATTCTAGGTGGAAACGCAATCCAACTGTGACCAACTGGGAAGAATATAGGAGGGCTAGAAATGAGGCTTCATCTGCAGTGAAATTGTCTAAAAAAAGATTCTCTCTCAAAGCTAAGTACGTCATTGCCATCAAAGAAGCTCTGGAATAACCTGAAAAAAATTGGAATTGGAACCAATAACAACTCTGGAGAATGTCTTATAGATCCAGATGTTCTTAATGCGTATTTTGTGACCAGCCCTTCGACTGAATCTCCCAGCTCAAACTCTAGCTCAAATATCAATATCTCCTCCTCCAGTTTGTTGCAAAAATTTCAGTTTACTGCTGTAAATGAGTCAGATGTTGTTAGAAGTATCTTGAGGATTAAATCAAATGCTATTGGCGAAGACGGGATTGAGATTAAATTTATCAAGCTCATACTACCCTATGTTATTAGTCCTCTAGTACATATATTCAACCACTGCCTCACTAGCTCTACGTTTCCTTCTATCTGGAAAATCGCTACGATATTACCTATAGGTAAAAAGCCCACAGCAGCTGTACCGAGTGATTTTCGTCCAATAAGCCTTTTGTCGTCCATTTCTAAAGGCCTCGAATCTCTTATGGCTGAGCAGATTTCCAACCATCTTTGTGCACATAATCTCTTGTCTCCTCTTCAGTCAGGCTTTCGCTCAGGACATAGCTGTTCCAACTGCTTTAGTGAAAATTCTCGAAGATTTAAGGTCATCTTTTGATAAAGGTTATATCAGCTTAGTCTGCCTCTTAGACTTTTCAAAAGCGTTCGATAGTGTAAGCCACCATATTCTTTGCAAAAAATTGGAAATCTGCTTCAGCTTCTCGGATTCTTCTGTACATCTCTTGAAAAGCTACTTGGAAGGAAGAACTCAAAGGGTCAAGGTAGGAAATAAATACTCAAGTTACAGAACTATCGGTAGTGGTGTGCCTCAAGGGTCAGTTCTGGGACCGCTTCTGTTTACAATGTATATCAACGACATCTTCTCTCTATGTAAGAATGTCACAATGCATGCCTATGCGGATGACCTGCAACTCTATCTCTCACGACCGACATGCCTCATTGAAGATCTTTGCGCAAGAGTTAATGAAGATTTGGATGCTGTCAGCAGATGGGCTGATGCAAATAAATTGAAGTTGAATCCTCTAAAATCGTATGTCTTACCAGTAGCGAAATCTAAATATCCTCTGATTGATCTGCCTCCTATTTTCCTAAGCGGCACTAAGCTTGACTTTGTAAACAAAGTTACTAATCTAGGATTTGTTGTAAACTCTTCTCTTACGTGTGTAGATCACATAAATGGTGTGGTAAGTAAAGTTTATTATTCCTTACGCAACCTTAGGAAAACCGCTTCGTTTGTTCCCACTGAAACTAGGCGTAAATTAGTGATTCAATTAATTGTACCTCTTATTACATTCTTTGACGTTGTCTATAGCAAGCTGGATTCTAGGTCATCCCACAAGCTTTTAGTGGCTTATAATAATGCAGCAAGATATGTGTACGGTATCCGAAGATTTGACCATATCTCATCATTCAGCAATCGCATACTAGGTCGCAGCATTACAAATCACCTTATTGCAAGAAACTGTATTTTTTTGCATAGGCTTGTAACTCTGTATTGTCCAAGCTACTTGTATGATAAACTTCAATTCTGCAGATCAACTAGAAATTTATCTCTCGTAGTTCCCCATTTTCGTTACAATGAATCTAGTAGACTGTTTTTTATTAGCGCAATAAGACTCTGGAATTCCCTACCAAACAACATGAAACGCGTTAGTAACATAACGAAATTTAAGCATCTAATCTATGAACACTTCTCTTGACTCTTCTTATAATTTTCGCTTTTCTGAAACAAACTATCCAAACTTTACTTTTCTCTATCACAATGGTTACCCAATTCTTGAATTAAATTCATTTCGTTCAAATATATTTTATCAGTGTTACTATAATTTATTGTAAATTTTATAATATTTTGCTTTTATTATCACTTTTATCTGTTGTTATACCAATTGTGAGTTCATATATATATTAAGTAATTAAATTGTTGCATTTAAAAGAGCTTATCTTGCATGCTAATACCTTTATTACTACAAAAAAAAAAAAAAATAAAACGGGAAGATGGGTTAATTAATAAAAAACTGTAATTCGATTGAATAACAACTCAACTGAGTTTATTAAAACCATTTCCTTTATAGTAAAAATAATCTTAAAAGCAATGCTAAAAATGTATAATCAACAATTATTAAACTATAAAAGGAGTATACTTAACCCATTACAAAACATAAAATAAACAATAAAAAAATAACCAAAAAAAAAATTTATAAATATTTTAATTGACACAAATGAAAATATATACTTAAATTATACACAGTTAATAAGTGTGCCAAAAGATCGTTACTTATAAAAACAATAATAAAAACACTACTAAGCAAGCACAGTAGAATATCCCCAACAATCGCTGACCTACTTTGCTGGCTAACCAAAATTGCTTTGCTTTGTTGGTGTCGGCGCTATTCTTATACAATACCTTTGAAGGATTATACCTCGGCATTATGTACCGGCCCACATTTACGTTTCTTCGCAATATATTCCGCTTAAGGTCTATGGCTTCTCTCTAATGAACCATTTGCTTGCAGATGGCATCGTGTAATATGCAACTTCTTTGTACCTAACATTTTAAACACGTCTCATTGAAAAATGCTTTTTTCACGGTGCTTGTCTCCGCATCTGGTATTGCAACACAAACCATTTATTTTGAAAAATCGTCTTGGACTGTTAATATATATTTGTTACCGGATATTGTCTCTGGCAGAATACCCACCATGTCCATATAAACTTTGTCAAATGGTCGTGTTGGTGTATCTGTTAGGACCATCGGCATTTTTGTTAATCTAGAACTCTTGTTTACTTCCCTTTTTTGTTCTTTGTCTAATGTTTCCTGCTCTTGCGCACTTTCAACTTCTGGGATATCCCCTGATTCATTTTCTCGCTCGTTGGGTCTTCTTTGAACTAATCTGATACTCTGCTCTTGTTGTGGTATCCTACTTAACGCGTCTGCATTTATATCTCTTTTCCCTGGTTTATATATTATTTCAAAATCATAATCCTGCATCTTGTGTCTAAATCTTGCTAAACTTGATGTTTGATCTTTCATATTCGCTATGCCTCTCAAGGGTTGGTGATCCATGTAAATCTAGAATGTTCTACCTAATAAATATGCTCTAAAATTTTTTGTCGCCCATACAATTGCTAACAATTATTTTTCTATTGTTGAATACATTTTTCTGCGCTATTTAATGATCTACTTGCAAATGCAATAATAGGTTTATCTTCTCCTACTTCACCCTGTGACAAAACTGCTGCTATCGCTTCTCCACTCGCGGCAGCAGTTAGTAAAAATGGTTTTTCAAAATCGGGATAAGTTAACACTGGTGAAGTTATTGCTTCTTTTATCTTTCCAAATGCTTCTTGGCATTTATCAGACCATTGAAATGTTTCGTCTTTTTAATAAGTTATTTGTAGGTGATGCCAATTGCGACATGAATTTGACATAAATGAATTTCATTATGAATTTTCGGTAATAATAATTTGCTAAACCTAAAAATTCTCGAAATTCCTTTCTATTTCTTGGTATGTGAATATTTTTTACGCGTTCCAATTTCTGTGGATCGGGTAAAGCCCCCAACTCTGAACATTTGTGTCCTAGGTATGATAAATCTCTACGAAGAAATTGACACTTTTCTGTATTTAATTTTAAACAATTTTCCCTTAGTCTCTGGAACACTTGTGCTAATATTTCCTCGCGCTGCTGCAAGTTTTTGCCATAAATTACTACATCATTCAAATATAGTTTTAGTTTAGGTGGTCGTAACAACCCGTGTCCGGGTTTCAGCCGATCTCATCAGCTCTCGCCAGGCGCCTCTGCTTTGCGCGCGCCTTCTCCAATCGGATACACCAAGTGCGGTTAAGGCTTCCTCAGCCTGGTCCATCCATCGGAGGCATGGTCTCCCTCGTAGTCGTTGACCAGCGACCCTCGCCTCGAGCACCTTTTTCGCTGGAGCTTCGTCGTTCATACGATGGACATGACCCAGCCAGCGTAGTCGCTGCACAGTTATACGCCGAACTACGTCAATGTCATCGTAGAGCTCATACAGCTCGTGGTTCATTCGGATGCGATAGTCATCGCCGACTCGAACAGGACCGAAGATTTTGCGAAGAACTTTTCTCTCGAACACCCCCAGAGCGGTTGCGTCAGTTTGCGAAACTACCCATGCCTCGGCGCCATAAAGCAGCACAGGTAGAACGAGCGTCTTGTAGAGTGTTAGTTTTGTCGATCGAGAGAGGGCTCTGGAACTTAGTTGCTTTCTGAGCCCGTAGTAGCACCTATTAGCAATTATTGTTCTTCGCTTTATCTCCAGGCTGATTTCGTCAAATAAAATATACAATCATCATCACAAATATCATCATTCAAATATACAAAACTGTATATTCTCTGTAATCCCGTCGGTATATGATTCATCGATCTTTGGAAAGTTGCTGGGGCTCCGGTGAGTCGAAATGGCATTCTTTTAAATTCTTAATGACCAAATGCTGTACTAAACGCTGTTTTCTCTCTGTCGCATTTGTTCACGAGGAGTTGATGGTACCCACTGGCCAATTCTAGGGTTGAAAAATATCTAGTGTCCTAATTGATCTAATATTTCATCAATTCCTGGAAAAACTTGTTTGATGGTGGCGTCATTCACGTTTCTAAAATCTATGACAATCCGCTACTTCTTTTTTCCGCCAGTTACTGCTCTAATATCACTAATACCACTAATATCAATGGCGAGTTCCAAGGTGACTTGATTGGCTTAATTATGTCGTCTCTCAAAAGTTTGACTTTCAATTTGCTCCCTATGGGCCTAAGGCAATCTATATTGTTTCTGATTTATTGGAGGCTGATCTGCTTGGATCTGAATTTCGTGCTTTAAAACAGGAGTATATGATAATTTATCTCCTTCTAATGGGAAAATATAGTATGGAGTTATTAAATTATCTATTGAGGACTGTTCCTCTGTATTTAAATTTATGTCTAATTTAATTGTTTCTGTTAATTTCATAATTCTTTTTTTTACGTTATGTTCTTTTACGCTCTATATCGTGTTATTTTCTGTTTTTTACATATCAAAATTCGAAAATTTTGGTTTATAGTTTTTCGATATGGCCACATCCCTCCGTTAGTTGGGATGGCAGTTCGTTAATTACGTTGGTTAAACTTTCTCCTAAATAAGCTCCCAACTCAATTTCCTGCTTATGCACCACTACCGTTGAAGTCTTCGTTTAAATTTTAATTTTTGTAATTTTTGCCGTTCTTGCTTTAACTCTTACTTCTTCATTGCAATTAATTAACTTTTCTTTTTTTCTTAAGAGTCCAACTCCCCTCTATTGTCTTAGTGGTAATGTTATAATTATTTTTCCATTGGTGTAATACATCGTGATCACTTTTTCTCTTGTATTTATTAAGTCCTGTGCCAAAGGTTATCTCTACATAATATTCCATCTGCAGGTAATCCTTGTTCTAGTGCCACCACGTGTAACTTAAAACTTAAATTTTCTACTCCGCTGTATGAAAATTTTAACGCACCCAACGTTTTAATAAAGCCTCCAGCGCTGCACTTAAATTTTTTGTTTCTCTGCTTTTAATTTTAATTGTTTCCAACGCCCTTTGTTTAGACAAGCTCGTGTCTGCCCCGGAATCTACAAGTAGAATGAGTCGAACATTTATAGCATTCTTGCAAGGAACTTCTATAAACACATCTTTCACTTTGGAGATGCCAAAACAATCACCTCTTTTATTCTCCTGCACTGTTAGATTTTTGTCCCGATAATAATATGGTTTATTTTTACCTATTATCATTTTAAGCATCCCAATAACCTTTATTTTCTTATTTTCCACGGTCTCTTTTACGTTTCTCCCTTTTTTTAACGTTTCTCCCCCCATCTTAATTACATATAATATAATTTGCATGATTATTATGTTAAAAAAAATTTTTAGCTGTTGTTTTCGGCAACTCAATTGTTCTTTTTAACTCTTGGCTAATACTCGTTAAACCTTCTACTGCCTTAGAGGTACCGACATTTATAATCTCTTCAGATATTGAAACTTCCTTTACTTCCCTCTCAAAGGGCTGTGTACAGAAATTTAAAATCTCTTCGGATGCCTCTGTTACTACACTCTCTATTGGCTTAGATGTACATACCACCTTGTTCAAAAAGTAAGGTTTATTCACACCGTGACACAGAGTGAGATTTTATCAATCTAGGAGGACAAAAGTAAAAAAACTACATCCAAAAAATGCATTTTTTTTTTTGCCAACAGTTTGAAAATGATTGCTTTATCAGATATATCTAAAACAGCAGTCGTAAAATGGTGCTTTTTGTGGTTTTCAAAATTATTCTTTAGCCTCAAGATAGTAGTTTTTGTATTAAGTACTCTGATTAAAGTTGTTGACTTTTAAACTTTTTTGCAATGAAAAACTTTTGTGAAAATGTGTAGATTAATCCACAATAAAATAAATTTAAATTAGCGATGGAAAATGTATCATAAATAAGGAAAGATAAAATCAGCTAACACTTTGATGGACTGTTTTTATACATACATAAAAACATACAAAAAAGTTTGTATGCATACGTATGCATATAAATAGAATTTTTAATTAAGTTTCACTCTCATAGATAGTTCATACAAAAATTTAGCTGCTAGTTTTTACAGATAACCAAAATATTTATATTTTAGGAAGAGGCCTTAATATCTCAAGAATACAACTTTATGATGTCAAAAAAAAAATGACAAAAGCCCAAGACCATCATTATAAGCTAATAATACATACTAAGATACTATCTAAATGCAATGTTAAGATTACAGCCAAAAATTGTGGATTAATTTTTAGTCCAATCATTGAAATCATGGCTTTTTTTATTTTTTATTACATTTCAAACTCTTCAAAAGATTGAAATTCTTCTTAATAAAGCGTGGAATAAATTGGACTTCTCTAGGACGAAATCAAGAACCAAGACATACATGGAAATATTGCATAAAGGTTTGATAATTTCCGACCATGTGGTTAGCTCATATATAACAAAAGCAAACTATAATCCAACACCACTTAATGATGCATAGCTGCAGGGAGTTATGGAACTTATCAAATTACTAAGCACTGAATGAGTCAGAGTTAAACAAAAGAATAGAATGAAGTGAGAGTAATTCTACAAGCAAAAAATCAAATTCTGAATAACTATTACTTTGTTTATTCTTAAAAACTTAATAGGTTTTTCTTTGGAAAACTAAAAGTCTGCAAGTCCTCCTAAATAGGAATGAATTACAATAACAGAGAAGACACACAATTTTGTGTTATTCTAGTGCAATTTAGTTTTTTAAAGTCAAAACATAAAGCGTGAATTTTCCTCTATAGGCACCTCAATGAAACACCCTGTAATTAAGGGGGTGTTTGAGGTAGACCCCAGCTCCGGAACAATTTTTTTTTTTAGGAATGAGCAAGGAATCATATCACAAAAAATTTCAATTTTGTGCGCCTAGATTGGTCAAATCGCACCGGACTTAACTGTCCGATTCGAAATTTTTTTTTAGTAGGTCGCCACATGTGTTTATGATAAGGCTGCCAAATATCAGCGTCTCTCGTTGACATTTGGTAAAGTGACAGTGTTTTGTTTACAACTTTTTTCGTGTCTTCGATTTTTACGATGGAAGAAAAAATTGAGCGACGAGTTTGTATCAAATTTTGTATGAAAAATGGTTTCAACTGCGCCGATACGCGTAAAATGTTGGTGAAATGTTACGGTGACTCAGCTCTATCGTATCAGAAGGCAAACAAGTGGTTTAACCGATTTGTGAGTGGCCAAGACGAAGTAGAAGACGACACTCGTACCGGGCGGCCATCGTGTTCGACTACCGAAGAAAACGTTGAAAAAATCAAGGGAATGTTGGTCAAAAATCGCAAATTGACGATTAAAAAGATAGCAGAGGACGTCGGCATTTCAATTGGATCTGTTCAGAACATTTTGAAGAATGAATTGTACTTGAGACGTATCGCTGTGAAGTTGGTACCGAAAGAACTCAATTTCATGCAAAAAAGAGACCGAGTTGCTATCGCGAAAGACATGCTGGAAATGGTCGAAAACGACGAATCATTCATCGAATCGATCATTACTGGTGATGAGACATGGGTATACGAGTATGACACGCAAACCAGGCATCAGGCGAGTGAATCAGGCTCAATTTTTCTTCCATCGTTTAAATCGAAGACACGAATAAGTTGTTGTAAACAAAACACTGTCACTCAACTCGCTTGTTAAACGGAATGAACTAAACTCATAATTTATGTGTAAGTAATGCGTTAATTATTTTATTTTTGTTTTGTTTGTTGCAAGCTGTTATAATTTGGTTATCAATAGTTATAATTTGGTAGATCAATTCTATTAAATTCTGATTAGTCTGAGCCAACAGAAACAAACTTTATCTTTTGTATTTAGTTGATAGAAAAATGTTCCTGGTTGCGTTTCTATGTTTGTAAAATAAAAACCCAACCCAAAACTTCAACTTTTTAGGGTTTAAGTGGTTGTTATTTTTTATTACTTGAAGAATTGATAGAATAATTCCTTTTATTTTTTTTTTGTTTTTGTTTTCACAATATCCTTGATGTTCCCGTGAACAAAAAGTACCTTACCGACTGCGCTCTAAGAAGTGCTTCTGTTTGTCGCAATTGGATCATGCCTGGTATCATGAATTGAGGTAGGTTAGCACTTAAAGCAATTGTGCTGTTTTTTATTTAACTATCTGATATGAACTCCGCCCGCTCAATTCATGATCAAGGTTTTTTTTGATATTAGCATTTATTTATTTAAGTTTTAATTGTTTTGTAACGACTTGTGAGAACTGGAACTATTTTAATAATATCTGATTGAACTGCCCGAAATCTTTTGTACATTAAAGAACTGAATTATCTTAATATTAATTAATAATTAATTAATTAATTAAAAATTAATACTTAATAATTAATTTTATTCATAGTAACGTTTTCTTTAATAATAAATTTTAATTCTGCCAATTTCCTTACGTCATTAAAAGATGTGCACTTCCAAATACAAAGTTGATCAGACTTATTATGAGATGTGTTATTTTCTTTAACACTTCCTTGGAGGTGTTAACTTAGGTGGCGGGTACCTTTATTTTTCTTCATAAGCGCTTTATTATTTTCACTCGCATTATTATTACTCTCCAGTTCTTTGCTCATTTTTTTTTTTCATTATTTAAATAAGTTTTGCTCCTTGTTACTAATTTTATATTTTCTGTTTTATCTTCCAATGTGGGAATCATTGTTTTTAGTATTTCAGTCTATTTTTATGCGTGATAATGCGTCAGCATTAGTATTAATTTTTCCTTTTCTCTCCAGTTCTTTGCTAATTTTTTTTTCATTATTTAAATTAGTTTTGCTCCTTGTTACTAATTTTATATTTTCTGTTTTGTCTTCCAATGTGGGAATCATTGTTTTTAGTATTTCACTGACTATTTTTATGCGTGATAATGCGTCGGCATTTGTATTAATTTTTCCTTTCCTCTCCAGTTCTTTACTAATTTTTTTTCATTATTTAAATTAGTTTTACTCCATGTTACTAATTTTATATTTTCTGTTTTATCTTCCAATGTAGGAATCATTGTTTTTAGTATTTCACTCACTATTTTTATGCGTGATAATGCGTCGGCAATTGTATTAATTTTTCCTTGCTTGTATATGATCTCAAAATCATAGTCTGATAAATCCAAACGTATCCTAGTCATTTTTGACGATGGGGTTCTGTGTGAGAATAATGATACTAACGGTCTGTGGTCGGTTACTCCAATAAATTTTCTTCCAAACAGATATGGCTTAAAAAAATGTATGCCCCAATGAATTGCTAACAGTTCTTTTTCTATTATGGGTTTATTCATGTCATGTTTTTGTAATGATTTGCTTGCAAACGATTCTCCTTGCGATAGTAATGCTCCTTGCGATAGTAATGGTCCTAGTGAAAAATCAGATGCGTCAGTAGTAAGAATAAATGGTTTTTCAAAATTTGGGTATTGCAATACAGGTGGATTGATTAGTTCTTGTTTCATAGTGTTAAAAGCTGTTTCACATTCTTCTGACCAGATAAAAGGTGTTCCTTTCTTGAGTAAAGAGTTAAGACACTTTACAATTGTTGCAAAATCTGGTATGAAACGCCTGTAGTAGTTGTAGAAGGCTACAAATCTTCTTACTTCTTCTGCACTGTTTGGTACTGGGTATTTTGTTATTGCTTCACATTTTGAAGGATCTGTTTTTATGCCTTTATCAGTTATAAGATGACCTAAGTAAAGATCTTCTGATTTGAAAAAATTACATTTACTTGCATTAAGCTTTAAATTGTATTGTTTTAATCGATCAAAAACTTTTATTAGCTATTGGTTGTGATGGTTTAAAGAACAACCAAATACAATTATGTCGTCAACATACAAAAATGCTTCAGAATTTAAACCACTCAACGTGATGAAAACTATTTGATGAAATCTTTAACCTGAAGGGTAAACGCTTAAACTGATAATGTCCGTTTTGTGTCTATAATACTGTCAAAGGTCTTGAAGTCTGTTCTAACGGTATTTGGTGGAATGAGCTCGTCATGTCTAAAGTCGAAAAATATTTAGCTCTTCCTAGCATATCTAAAACGTCTTCTAGTCTTGGTTAAGGAAATTTGTCTTTAATTTTTTTGTCATTTAATTTCCTAAAATCCACTACTAAACGCCATTTTTTGTTTTCATCTTCACTTTTCTTGGGTACCAACAGTGATGGTGCGTTGTATGGGCTAATAGAATGTTCAATAATGTCGTTGTTCATTAAGTCAGTTACTTGATTTTGTATTTCGTCATATTGCGTCTGAGGTAGTCTGTACTTTTTTATGTATACTGGTGTTGGTTCTGATAAATTAATTGCTTGTGTGTAGAAATTATTAGTTGAAAGTTGTTCTCCTTTGATGTGAAAAATTGTTTGATATTCTTTTAAAATGTAAGAAATTTCCGTTTTAGATTGTTCGTTTAATTTTAGTTCGGCCATGTCTTTGAAAACGTTTGTCGTCACTCATTAACCGACTTCAAAAAGGAGGAGGTTCTCAAGTTCGTCGGTTTGTTTTTTTTTTTACATCGATAACTCCTAAACCATATGCCTGATTGCCATAATTTTTGGTGAACAGATAGATATCATAAACACGGATATCATAAAATGGGCGGTATTGGAGAACTAGGCGTGGCAATACTTTATTTACAATACTATAAACTATTGTATCTCGAATAATATGGACACTAGGGTACTGCAATTCAGTGTAGGGGTAGGCACAATTATTACAAATTACCGACAAAATGGGCGTTATATTAGAAAAACAGTGTATCTTGGATAATTTTGAGACGAGAGTACTGCAATTCAGTATAGGGGTAGGCATTATTATTACAAATTATGGTCAAGAAAGTGGGCGTTAGTCGACAAATGGGCGTAGAAATATTAGAAAAACACTGTATCTCGAATAATACTGTACTGCAATTTAGTACTGCAATTTAGTGTAGGGGTAGACACAGTTAATACAAATAACGGTCAAGAAAATGGGCGTTATTTGACAAATGGTCGTGGTAATTAATATTAGAAAAAGAGTATATATCGAATAATATTGATATTATGGTACTGCAATTTGGTATAGGGGTAGGCATTATTAGTACAAATTACGGGCGGTATTCGACTTCTGGGCATGGCAACATTAGAAAAACAGTGTATCTTGGATTGTGCCGAACATTAGGGCACTGAAATTTATTGTAGTACAGGTGTAGGCAGAATTATTCAAAATTACGGTCAATAAAGTATGCGTTATTCGATAAATGGGCATGGCAATACTAGATAAACACTATCTCAGGTAATATTGACGCTGGGTACTGAAATGAAGTACAGGGGAAGGCACAATTATTATTATCACTACTCAACATATTTCGAAGACTTCTGACTTCTGAAACAGTGTTGTTTTCGCAGACGTGTCAAAATTTAATATATTTGGATCAGATGGTATGACCTATGTTTGGCGCAAGCCGAATATTGAGCTTCAAAAAGAAAAACCAAAAGCCACAGTAAGGCATGGCGGCGGTAATGTGATGGTTTGGGCCTGTTTGTCTGTAGCCGGTGTTGGAAATGTAGTATTTATTGACAATAATATGAATCAAATTATGTACATTGATATATTAAAAGAGAATTTGCTACACAGTTCCGAAAAATTGGGAATCCGCCACACTTTCCATTTCTATCAGGATAACGCTTCTAAGCACAAATCAGAAATTGTGCACTTCTAGTTAATATGGAATTGTTCGTAATGACACCACCTGCTCAGAGTCCTGACTTAAATGTCATAAAGAATTTGTGGGCAACGTTGGAAAAAATATCCGAAAATCATTCGATATTAAGCAAAGAACAGCTGAAAACAGCAGTTTTGATAGAATGGAGCAAACTCGCACCGGAAACAACACAAAAATTAGTAGAATCGATGCCAAAACAACTAGATGCTGTCATTAAAGTCAAAGGCTATCACACTAAGCACTAAGATATAAAATAAATACACAAAAATGGTTTATTTTTAAGAAGAATTCTCAGTGCATAAAATAAGCTGTGACATGAAATTAAGCAGTATTTTTTTCTTAGTTTTAAGTTATTTTAATGTTCTTTTGCTCAACAAACGAAGATCAATTGTTAAACAAGACTTCTTGGTCTTTTAAATGAAGCCACATTTGTTTTTATATTTCTGTTAGTTTCGTTGTTATAGAGCCTTAAAGTTGAAAGTAGCACTGCATAAAATAAGCTGTAAGTCACTCTACATCGGCTCTGACAGACCGCTCGCATCGCAGGTAAGTGCTCCGATATTCTGTGTACTGTGCATTAAAACATTTTTTTCCTCGCTATGGACAGCAGCACCCTCACGGCCACCTCACCGAGCACGCCAACAGCGTGCGACACAAACACAACCCTATCAGTGGCGAACCCCAAGTAACCACCAGCCCCAGCACAACAGAAGCGCCGCAATTCAGCAGCGCCATTCACTTCGGCAGCGCCAGCTCGAACGCAGCAGGGCCAGCTCGAACGCAACAGCGTTGAAAGATGCCCAGCTCTCCAACAGCGTTGGCAACAACACTCTAAGCGGCCAGAGCTCAAACAGCCACAGCACAGCACCCATCGGTTAAGGCGCCACAACCACCACCCACACCACAATAGCTTTGACATCACCGTGCTGGCCAACAAAGCGCCCACCACACGGTGACATTAACTACGGCTAATCCTCACATTGACCATAGCAGCGCCACGAGCGCCGGTCAACCCAGCGCACACCGCAGCAAATCTCAACACCAGCAGTAGCATAAACGTTGCTAGTTAACCTAAAGCAGCACAACCACAGCATCAAACAGCAACAGCGGCACACAACCGTGCTCCAGTGGCACGCTGCTAGTCAACCTAAAGCAGCACAACCACAGCATCAAACATCAGCGGCACACAACCGTGCTCCAGTGGTACACTGCTAGTCGACCAAAAGCCACAACCACAACATCAAACAACAACAGCGGCGCCCGCACTTATAAGCGCACATAGCAGCGGGACCAACAACAACAACACCAGCAGCAGGCATAGCACTTTACCATCACCCAAGCACAGCAGCAGCATCTTGAAACACCACCTCGGCCACGGGAGAATCAGGTTTATTTTGATACAAATTAATAGTATTATTCAAATATAAGATCTTTTATAATTTTTATTTGATAGTTGTTATTTCACTCTTCGTATAATTTAATTTTTTTAGTTTGCATACACACATACACAAACACAGTAATCAAATAACGACTAGTAATTATTTATATTTTCTCTAAACTAGAGATAACGCCCCGAAAATCGGATGTACTTCCCCACTTCGCTTTGGAAATCACACTTTCTCATTCACATTGCAGCGAGTTCGTGTCTTAAGTCTTTTTACCATTTTCTCAACTTTAAACGCTCATATCTGCTAAGCCCTATCACTTTTGAAAAATCTAATAATTTTGTGCTAACTTACACCTCAAGACCTTTCTAATGATTATATCAAGTGTTGCTGTAGCATTCGTAGATTTGCTGGCATAAGGGGACCCTTACAGGTTCCTATCAATATTACTTGATAGGAACACACAGTTTCTTACTAAGAATATTCATTATTACAAATAAAAGTAAATTTAACAATTAAAAAGGACATCACTTTTAAATTAAAAATAAATAAGTATACAATTTTTTTTATTTCAAATAAAAATACCAATAAAAATTTTTATTTAAAAATAAAATTAACAATACATTAAAAAAAGAAAAAATTATATTTTTTTAAAATAAAAATGATAAAAATATTAAAATATACTACTAAAACAATATTGACCATAATAAATAGAAATAAATTGAAATAAAAATTTTTATTTGAGAAGATTGGAGAAAGGATGCACAACATTTTTTAAATTATTTCCTTTTTATTCTAGCATGAAGCACTATTATTCTTTTCCTCAAATAATTTTCATTTAAATGAGCCCTAAAATGGTGCCGTGCGATGATTTATTAAAAATTTACTGCCATTTGAAGACGACGTTCGTAAGCTAAAATGTGCAGTCAGTAAAGCAGAATTATATGCAAGCCTAGATTTTGTCATACATTTTTGCTTCCGGACGTTTTCTTTAAATGGCCATAGTTTTCATCGCACATATAATTATTTCCTATTGTAGAATAAAGGCTTACTGCAAGTTTTATAGATAACAGTAAATTTTGAAAGCAAATGACAAGCAAATTCTAAATACACCTAATAATTAGACAACAACAATTTTTTCTGCATACTTACATTTTACCGTTACTCAAGTTGTAATCGTACGTTGTACGTTTTTTAGTCACATAATTATTTCGCAGATTGTATAAATATTATTGTCACCTAACATTTATTAATGGTGTTTTTGTTTCTACAAAAAAAGTGTTGTCCTACCACAGTGCAACATTTAAAAAATGTTCACTCAACCCCGAAAAAGGTGCTTTTTGCCCGTATATGTATTAGAGTGGCCCCCAAATGTATGGGGGAAAAAAAAATTTGAAATGTTTTAGTTTCAATAAAAATTATTCTTTTTAACCTCAAAACAAACGTCTAGATTTTGAAGTCGATTGAAAAAATAAGTTTTTTTAAAATTTCCGTTTTTGGATTTTTGGGAATTTTTTTTTGTAAAAATACCCAAACTCAATATTTTCGAAAAATTGCACTTCAAGCTAAAAATTGCGTAGCGGCTAGATTCTTCAACATAATCGCAAAATTTTTATAGATAAGTCAAAGTGTAAGTGTATCCCTTAGAATTCATTCAAATACCTTAATATTTGGATTTATGTGATTTTTTCAAAAATAATAAGCAAATAATGAAATTTTCAAAAAAAGGTGGTCAATGCGGCACGCCTTACACTGTTTCAATCGACTTCAAAATTCAAATTCAAAGGTCAAACAGAACAATTATTTTTATTGAAACTAAAACATTTCGAAAATCCTTTTGGGGGCCAATCTCATATACGCATAGACAACATTCATCACAAAATCTTTCACATGAGTTCGTTTTTTTGTTTTTCTCGCGGAATATTCCTCACCTTTTGATGATGATGTTGAAGACTCCAACAAGTCATTTAAGAATTTTAAGCAAAAAAATTAGCAATTATTATAATATACAACATTTTTGGTAGAAACGAAACCACCATAAATAACAATCCACCAAAGTGAACTTTTCTAATATTCAAACAAAAATAACTTATGGCCGTATTTTGAAAAACGCAAGCGATCACTTGGGGTTTTTTTTCTGGCAATTCCGTTTTCATATTATGTAAAACATACTATCTTTCTCTCACTGAAATTTTCTACTGAAATTTATTGCCAGACAAAAAACCCCAAGTGACGTGATCGCTTGCTTTTTACAAAATGCAGCCATTAATTACAGCAATAACTCACGTTTTTATGGTTGACAAGTTTCATTAATTTAAATTCTCTGTAAGCGCGCTTAGCGTGGGTCACGTTTTGGAATGGACGAGAGAGCTTCTTTATGGCAACATTTTGCTCTGTGACAGTATCATATGCAGCACTAAAATAATATTAAAAATCATAGATGTTATTTAATTTATGTTATATATAATTATATATTTAAAAAGTTTTTAATTATAATATTGTATATTCTTAAAATATTTATTTTTTTAAGCAGGGTAGAACTTAATTAATCGCATAAGTATGAATAACATAGTGTATGAAGAAAAAGATGCCCGAGTGCATGGTTGTGCTAGCCAAACATGTTTGCTGTTCATTTTCGTTAATTTATTCTTTTTGCTCAAATGTTTGTTTGGTGGTTATCAGAGAAATGCACAAGCCTACTTGAAATCGATTTCAAGTACTTGCATAAAATACAAGTTCAGGCAAGCTTGAGCTTGATAATTTTCAATCAAGTATGACTTGTGATTGAAAATAAATAAGCCCACGACAGCTTCCGACTTGCAAGTATGCTAGCTTACAAGCTTGGAATTGAAGGCAAGTATCCAATATAAAAGCTAGTATCCAAAAAAATTCAATGAGCTTGTGTAGGAAAAGCTCAAGCGTATTTGGACTTTTAAGAGTTCTGTGGACTCCGTGGTTGGAAGTTTTGGGGGGTAGCTTATTTCGGAATTGATATCAAAATTTAAAATTCAAGATGGCGAATAGGATTGCCACCTATATTTTATTATGTTTTTGCGAATTCTTGTAATTTTGAAATTCTGACAACGGATTTGATTTCGAATCTAATGTCTTACTAACTGAGGTGGCCGTAACAACCCGTGTCCGGGTTTCAGCCGACCTCATCAGCTCTCGCCAGGCGCCTCTGCTTTGCGCTCTCCTTCTCCAATCGGATACACCAAGTGCGGTTAGGACTTCCTCAGCCTGGTCCATCCATCGGAGGCATGGTCTTCCTCGTCGTCGTTGACCAGCGACCCTCGCCTCGAGCACCTTTTTCGTGGAGCTTCGTCGTCCATACGATGGACATGACCCAGCCAGCGTAGTCGCTGCACAGTTATACCCCGAACTACGTCAATGCCTTCGTAGAGCTCATACAGCTGGTATGAGGTGGTTCATTCGGATGCGATAGTCCTCGCCGACTCGAACAGAACTTTTCTCTCGAACACCCCCAGAGCGGCTGAGTCAATTTGCGAAACTACCTGCGTGCTGCGTGGAAGAGCTGCGGGTGTTGCTCAACGTTATTCTGCAAAGTCTAATCAACTTTGCAGGTATACCGAACTCAGACATTGTTGCGTATAAGCAATCCCTTCTCGGGCTATCGAACGCAGCTTTAAAATCGACAAAGAGATGGTGTGTGTCAATTTGATTTTCGTGGGTTTTCCCCAGGATTTGTCGTAGCGTGAAAATTTGGTCTGTGGTGGACTTTCCAGGTCGAAAGCCACACTGATAAGGTCCAATCAGTGTTTTTGTAATCGGCTTTAATCTTTTACACAGTACGCTTGAGAGAACCTTATATGCGATGGAAATAAGACTGGTACCTCTATAACTTGCGCAGATTATTGGGTCTGCTTTCTTAAGTATGGGGCACAGTACGCTGAGGTTCCAATCATTGGGCATGCTTTCCGCTAGCCATATTTTGCTGATGAGCTGATGCATCCGCCTTATCAATTCATCGCCGCCGGTTTTAAACAATTCAGTTGACAGGCCGTCAGCAGCCGCTGCTTTATCGTTTGTCGTTGGATAGCAACTCGAACCTCTTCATGGCTAGGTGGTGATACTTCCACTCCGTCATCGTTGATTGGTGGCTCTGAACTGCGCTCTCCATGGGTGGCATTGGTGGAATCGTCGCCAGTAAGTAAATTGGAGAAATGCCGTCTTCACAATCTCAGCACACAAGTACACACTGTGTATCCGTATTCAGATCTCCATTTTCGTCTCTACAAGTGGATGCTCCGAGCTTGAAACCTTGAGTAAGACGCTTAACCTGTTAATAGAATTTTCGTGCAACCTTCTTGCACGGTGTACCTCTAGTTCCTCATGCTCACGCTTTTCCTGCTCTCTTTTCTTGCGTCTGAAAAGGCGCCTCTCTTCCTTCCTCTTTTCGCGGTAGTTTTCTCGCACGGCTCGCGTTGCAGCTGACTGCAGCGTTTTTCTGTATGCGGCGTTTTTTACTGCTGTCGCGATGCGACACTCCTGATCGTACCATTGGTTCCGAGGTTGCGGGCGCCGGAAACCAATGACTTCTTCAGCGACAGCGCGCATGGAGTGGGATATATGCGCCCAAAGTCCGCCGGCGTCGTCGAGTCCAGAGGTTGGTTGGTTGAGCTTAACCGAGAGTTGAGCGGAATAGGCTTCGGCAGTCCGTTGTAATTGCACCTTACCGACATCTAGCTTTCGTTGCATTCCTGTGCGTATGTTCTTTGCATTGCATAATCGCATGCGGATCTTGGCTGCAACAAGATAATGGTCGGAGTCAATGTTGATTCCCCGAAATGTACGGACATCTAGAACACTAGAGGCATGCCTTCCGTCGATTACAACATGATCAATTCCGACTTTCGCATTAAAATCGCCGAGGATTATTTTCACGTCATGGACCGGAAGGTTGTCGTATGTCCTCAAGACTAGCGTAGAAAGCGTCCTTGACGGCTTCGCCCTTTTCCTCCATCGGGGCGTGCGCGCAAATAACGCTGATGAAGAAAAATTTTGCCTTGATGCGGATCGTGGCCAATCTTTCGTTCACAGGTGTGAACCGGGAAACAAGGTGGCGTAGTTTCCGGCTAACAACGAATCCACATCCGGATTCGCGCCTCTCCGCATGGCAGCTGTAGTAGATATCACAGTGTGCTTGTTTAGAGCAGCCTTGCCCATTTTCCATCGCATTTCCTGGATGGCGGTGATTTCAGATTTTATTGTTTAGAGGCTTCCGCCAGTTGGATAATGACACCTTCCCTATAAAGGGGCCGGACATTCCAGGTGCATATCCGTAAATCATTGTCCGTTTTTCGTTTGCGGTGGTCGTCAACGTAATTGGGGTTCTTATCCGAGGCTGGTTTAGTTTTTATTGGGCAGTAGTAATGTGGCGGGACCCAACCCTTCGCACATTCCATGTTTAAGGTCTATGGAGCGACCCGCCGCTTAAAGTAGCCGTCAAACTGACGGATGCCAGTTTGCCGTTGGCCAGGGAACACCACGTGGAGGTTTGAGTCGACTTGAGACGATTTCGACATGGATAATGCTGGCCTCGCCAGGTTGAGGCGGTCAGAAACGTTGCCATGTGAAGGTTCGCCCCCTCTTCCCCTAATCTAATGTCAGTTTTAAAATTTAAGATAGAGGATAGGCTTTCCACCCAAATTTTCGCCAGTGTTGCCACCTAGTCAAATGTATTTTTGAAGAGTTTTAAACATCATTTAACAGAGGTAAGGGGTCGCTGGCTTCGAATCTGATGTCAGAATTTTAAAATTCAAGATGTTTAATAGTGTTGCCACCTTAAAATTTTTTATTTTCACGAATTTGATGCTGGAGCAAACACTAACTAAAAATGGGTCGCTGAGTCCGAATCCGTTGCCATAATTTCAAAATTGTGTAATTTTGTTTATAACAGTATTGGCCGCCACCTACCAAAATGTATTTTTAAGATTTTTTAACATCATGTAACAGTGTTAAGGGGTCGCTGACTTCGAATCTGATGTCGGAATTGTAAAATTCAAGATGGTTAATAGTGTTGCCACCTAAAATTTTTTTATTTTCACGAATTCGGTGCTGGAACAAACACTAGGTAAAAATGGGTCGCTGAGTCCGAATCCGTTGCCATAATTTCATAATTGTGTTTTTATTGTTCTTTATTTGAATTTAAATTGTATTTAGCAATGTATAAAAAACCCCACATACACTTACTTTAAGTTTAATACGTCAAATTCTAAATCCACATTCGCCTCTAGTTCTTCGTGTACTATAGAATGTGGAATTATTGTTTTAAATTATTGTTTTAAGTCATAGGTTCGTAAAGTGGGCATTACCGCCTCCTTGTGGGCGGTGAAGGCACTCTGGGGGCGGTTTTGAGCTCACGGAAATTTGGGGACACTGAAACGCTGCTAGTGGGCTGTAGATAGATGGAAACAACTTTTCATTTTAATAAATAGTTTAGGTTTTTTTAAAAGTTAGATTAAGCTGTGCACACAATTCATACAATAATCGACTTTTCCGAATATCAAATACTTTGTAATGTAATAAATTTGTCAGTGGTTTGTCACTCTAAACAAAGAGATAAAAACAAGGTATTCAATCACCCTGTCTATTAGATGCTTTTTGGTGGCGGAGTGGGTAGGGTGTGTGGCTCATACGCTAGAGAACCCAGGTTCGAATCCCCCATCTGACACAGAAAGTTTTTTCAAATTAATTAATTTTCTGTTCTGCCGTCACCTCTCTGCAGACAACGGCAAGCCTCAGAGAGTAAAAAACTGCTATGAAACGCTTCTTGAGAACAAAAGCCGTTAGGAGTCGGCATACAGTTAGTAGGTCGAAAAGCGAAATGAATAAATTTTGGCAAATTAGAAAAAGTTGAAACCGGTTCGGGCTCATGTATCAAAAAACCCAAATAAAAGAACTGTTTCAAAAACAAAACAAATAAAAAAAAACTAAGGGAAATTTGTTGCATTTAAGTAAAGGCACGATATTTTAAAATGTCTGCCACGTAGCCGCATGTCTCACTTTGGATACTTGTCTGTCTTATTATTTTGTCCACATATAGTTTTCTGTTTGGCAAGGCTGAAAGCAAGCTGGCCTAGGTTTCTTCAGTTTTTTGTTCAAAATCTGTATTCTGCCAGTTGTCCAAATTGTTTTCAGCTTCGGACCGTGAACATAATTTGGCGGTTGCTTGGAATTTTTGGATAAAAGAGAGGCTCTATCAAATTTCATATTTTTCTTTTACCCGCAAAAACAACAACAGATTTTTTTCGGTGTTGGTAAGTGGAGCATGCATCGTAGCTTTAATGTCGCTTCATAAAATCAATATGGGCCGCGAAAGTTGAGGTTATGAAGTGGAAGAAAGTTGAAAACTGCGTAAGCGAAATTACGGTGTTATTGTAAATTACAATATTTAATAAAACGATGATTTTCTTACAGAATATTTGTAGACACAAAATATAGAGTTTCAAGAAATTTGAAGTACACCGAAATTTTTTAAAAATATTTAAAAAAACAGGAAAACTTTTTTATAAAAACAATAAATTTAAAGTTTGGTTAAGCTTCAAAGTCGGGCCCGGCAACATGATAAGCCGTTCTATTTCATTGAAATTGACTTACTAACTAAAGATCCTATAAGTTTCGTTTGCCTTTTGTTGCCTTTTTGGAAGATATAAGCTTTCTTTCAGTGGTCTTTTTTGAAACTAAAGCCGCGTTCATATTGAACGCCAAGGCCGACGATAGCGAAATATTGCTCGTAGAACTAACAAATTTTTTCCAATATATTACAAGAATTTTTTGTGTATGTAAATAATTTTGTTCTGTTAATTTCCTTTTTTTTGCAGCTGCTCGTAGGCTGCGCAGTAAACAGATTTTCTGGATATATTTTTTTTTAGAGAAATTTTTCAAAGTTTCGTTAGTTTTATCTCGAAAACCATAAGAGTCTGAGAAACTTTTTTGTACGGATTTCATAGAAATTACCAAATAATTTTGTCCAGCTAAGTCCCTCACTTCAGGATTTAGCCTTTCATTTAGCCTTTACTTTTAGCCTTTCATTGATTGAAATCTAAAGTCGAGTTAAAGAAAGATTCGACTTAGAATTCCTTTATTACTAAGGGCCTATTTCTTTTACTCAATCTCGAAATATTGCAAAAAACTCTAATCCTCTCATTCGAGTAGCACGATTTCTATAAGTGTTTTTTGGGTACGGTTTTGGGTAGCGCCAAAATACGCTATCTGTGTAGTACAAAATACAATAAGGCGTAGCAAAGCGCGACGGGTGATACCTATCATCTTTTCTTCTTTATAAATATTTATATTATACTTTATTTTTTTCACATATCAGAATACCTGATGTCGCAATTCACTTGCGTCGTAGATTGGCGTTGTTTTGATATTGCAATTTCTGTTTTCAGTGCCTAATTGGGCGGACGATTCTATATAATTGTGTTAAATGGTTCATCGAAAATAAACAACCTGCAAGTTTGTTCAAAAAATTCAAACATCATTATACATGTGTATTAAATGCCAATTCAGACTATTATAGAAAAGTGGGTGATATTAGACAGGACACATGGTACACGAATTTTATGGCTTTATTTTGTATTGCTATCCTATCAATCGTTTCGTTAACAGTGTTCGTTCGTGTTTTTGAAATTTGTAATTCGAACAGAATCAAACAACGATAACAGCTGATCAGACAGCGAACGATGCCGTAGTAGTTACATATTTGCAATATGTATTACTAACGAGCACTGAAACCACGAATCCGAACGTCAAAACCAAACGAACACTTTTATGCTATCGTTGTGGTTGCACTCGTTAGTAGAATGGTTAAAAAATTCTGAACCTTAAGGTAAATAAATTATGAAATATATAAATATATAGTGTCTGAAGGATGTGAAGCACTCTAAATACATAAAATAAAAATAAAAACTGTAAAAGCTGCATACATTTTATATTGTTATGTCAAAAGCAAACACACAATCACTGAAAACAATAATAATGAAAAACAAGTCCGCAAACCACTTAATTGCTCAACGTTTATTTATTGAATACACAAACCGGACAAAATCAAAAAGCACTGCCAACATATAAGAAACAAAGCAACATATTTAGAAATTCTTTGAAGTAGACAAATTACGGAAAACTTCTTGTGTTTGATATGGTAGCGTTACATGTGGCAACTGCTTTGTGTAAGTTAATGACCCAACCATTTCTACGGAAAATATTAATATTTTCCGCAACATTTAATAATTACGCGATTTCGCAATAGCTGAAGTGTTCATTTATTTAAATAAAACATTTCTTCATTGCGCGCTTTCGCAACAGCCAAAGTGTCAACAACCCGCTGACACACATCTGTTGCCCGAGTCAAGCGATTGCAGCAATAACTGCAAGCCGCTATGACGTAATATGCCAAGCTTGCATTACTTTGGTTGTCCTCTAGAAGATTCTTTCGTACACTGATATTAAGTAAGTTTTTAAGCCAGTTATAAACTCACATTAAAACCGAGCAGAAGCTCGATGTAATAATAAAAAAGGTTATGAAAAAAATATAATAAGTGTTTTCATTATAACTGGCGCCCAACGGAAAATTAACGCCCTCAAGTAGTGCTATAGAATAACAAAATGCTTTACTAAAGAAGTAAAATTTATCCAAAAACATTAACGCCCTCAAGTAGTGCTTTAGAACAACAAAGTGATTTACTAAAGAAGTAAAATTTATTCAAAAACATTAACGCTCTCAAGTAGTGCGTTAGAATAACAAACAACCACTCAAGAAGTACAACGTTCATCTAGCAGTAAACTTCAGTTGAAGATAACCGCGACGTAGCGACGAAGCATCGAGTTGAGGCCTGAGTCATCGATCTAAAGGAAAGGAACTATCTCACCATGCTGCACAGTGGATCTTTTGCCAAATCTGGTGTCAGGAAAGTCAAAAAATTCATCGTTTCAGAAGTAAAAAAAAAATTATCACTAATAGATGAGAAATGTCCAAAGATTATAACAGTATCAAAATTTTAATTTTGCGTGAAAAATTGACTGAGTTATGAGCCATTGAACATTAAGCATCATGGTACGTCAGTTTCAAATGCAGTACGTGACATAATTGTATGGTTTGTGTGAAGAATTAAAAAAAAAAAACTAAAAAAGCTCTACTAGTGTGGTTTACTGTTTCTAAATCTCGAAAGTATGTGATTCTTAAAACAAAGAAAATTACTTTTTTTTAAAACTCTGTTATAGAAAAAATCTCTTTGGAAGATATATATATTTGGCCAGAAATCGTAACTATATGCTAACATGAGGTAAGGTTTTAGATATGAGTTTCACGGAGTTTATCCATATCACTGTATTTTTTATCAAATTCGATAAGTACTTTTGAGGATTTAAAAAAAAAATCCTGCTACTTTTTGCTACTCTTTGAGAAATTTGAATTTTAAAATGGCCCTATTTGAACATAGTAGGCGTGCGTTTTTAAATGCCGTTAGGCATGAATTTCAATTGATCGGCATCAGATTTTTTGTAAACACTCGTTTAGTTGTATTTTGAAAAGTGAGGTGGCAAGTTTAATTTAAAAAGGATATTTACAAGCGAATACGGGCTATCTTCAATGCACGGATGGATAAGGTGCTTTGAGTGTATTCTGCATATCGCTTATAGATTGCCAATAAAAAAATGGCAAATTCGAAGCGAATCTGAAAAATTGTTGATGAACGAAACGAAAAAATCAATTATGGACAAATTAAAATCTGCAATGAGCTTACTTGTCGACATTCCAAAACCTGGATGTGGAACAACAAACGATGGAAATACTGCAAGGCGTTTTTTTATGCAGCCATCTTTAGCATCATCAATAACTGGAGTTGACAAAATTTTAATAGAAAGATTCGGTATTATTCTTAAAGCCATGGCATGTGGCTATGCAGTCAATGCGGAAGCTTTCCGAGAATACGCAATAAATACTGCAAAACTCTACATCCAATTATATCCATGGTATTATATGCCATCTAGCGTTCATAAAATTTTAATACATGGCGCAGATATAATACAAAGCGTTTCTTTACCGATTGGAATGATGTCAGAAGAAGCCTTAGAATCGAGAAATAAAGATTTCAGAAACATTAGAGAACATCACACCCGAAAAATTTCGAGAGAAAAGACAATGCAAGATTTATTTCATTATTTGCTGTTTTCTTCGGATCCGATAGTTTCGTCAATTTCTAAAACATCGTCTCTTCAACATCGAAATTTACAACCGCTATGCAAGGATGTCATTGGATTGCTTTCAGACCCAAATTTACCAGATACGGAGAGCTTTCAAGATGGTTGCTCAGATGATAGTTCAGATACTGACTAAAAATTCTGTATATGATATATGTATATATGTATTGATCTAAATTCTGCTGTTATTGAAATAAGTCGCTCAATATTTTAACCCTTTCAAGGCAGATTTGTCAAATTCTGGAAAAAATTATATGAAAAATGTATATGAAAATGTTACACTGATCAATAGATTGCAAGCGAATAATAAATAAATATATATACATATATTTATATGTATATATTAATAAATATTATATGAAACAAAACTATAAGCAAGACAATTTTCCGTGTTTAAATTTATTCAATTCGCTTTTAAAATATGGTTTATACTGAAATAGTTTATGTTAATAGGTAAAATTTAAAAGATGCACCATTTTCATTTTATAATTCACAAAGCTTTGAAAAATCGTGTCTCAGGAAAAACGCGTTTTAAGTTTTGGTAAAACTATTTTATGTAAGGTTCTTACTTCACAAAATTGCTGTAAAAGCTTTTGTAATTCGCGGATTTTAAAACATTCTAGAAACTTTCCCCTATTAGAAAATGATAAATAATACTTTTTAGCAGACCTGTCCTTTGCGGCACTACGCCCACTTCACCAATGATAGCCATTTTTCGAATGACACTTTAACTTTACATGTTCTTTCATTGTAAAGTATGTCCTAAGCAGCAAAACAGAGTTGCGACTTTCCTGACACCAGATTGGTCAAAAGATCCACTGTGTGCTGTTACGGTTCATCATTTTATTGTAAGTCATGTGAATATAACTAAATTAAAATAATACATCAGTCTTTAGAAGTTTATTGAAGAAAATTTTAAATTAATTGAATAAGCTATCTAAATATGTAGCAACGCTTAACTTTGAAATTTATCTTTTTATAAAAATATTATAAAAATTACGCAAAAAAGTATTTATAATTAATTACGACATAAATGTGAATTAAAGTGAAAATCTAGTTAAAATTTAATTTAATTGATGAATCAATTGATGAAGGGCAAATCTAGCTCTTTATAGGAAAAAAATAAAAAGTAAACTAAACTAATTGAAATTAATTTCAATATGAAATTTAAAACAGAAAAAAGTAAACGAAATTAATCGAAATTAATTTAATTTTGAAACTAATCGAAAATATAAATTACGGAAATTACTGCATTAGAGAATGTGCTTCAATAATACAAACATTAGTAAATCCAAGAACAATTATCCCGACAGATCAGGTTCATAGAGACAATTTAACAGAACTCGACAAGATTCCAGACGTAGTCAGATGCATTAGAGATTTTTCAGGAGACCCCAAAGAATTTTCATCATGGAAAAAAGCGTGGATCGCATCTTGAACATATATGATGCTCATAAAGGAACCCCAAAATATTTTGGAATTCTGAATGTCGTACGAAATAAAATAATAGGAAATGCGGACACCGCACTGGAGTCCTACAATACTCCTCTTAATTGGGAAGCCATCTCAGCATGTCGCTAGAATATCAAATGTCTAGCCTCATCCAGGCTAACAATTCAGTTCAACAGTTTTATCAGGAAGTTTACTCACATTTAACACTCATATTGAATAAAATCGCTTGTATGAATGTATGCACAGAAGCTCTTCAACTTTTAACAAAAACTTACCGTGACAAGGCATTAGATACCTTTGTCAGAGGCCTTAGAGGCGACTTGGCCTGACTGTTGGGCATGCGTGAGCGAACTGATTTTCCGCAAGCTCTTTACTTGTGTCAGAAAATGCAAAATCAAAATTTTCGTACACAACAAGCATTCAATTCCAACAAATTTGCAGTACCACCCATACCTAAAAGAAATACTAATAACCACGTCCAACAAACTTCATTTTATCCACATTTAGCACATTTTTCACAAAACCTCCAAAGACCTTATTTCGAACCAACACAACAAACACGTTTTTATTATGGAAACCAACAGCAGCCTACACCGCCCCCTAGACAATATAATTTTAATAATTTAACTCCAGCAATTCAACAAACTTTTAGGCCATCATATAACAATAATAGACTTATCCCAACAAACCCACAATATTCCACTCCACCACCCAGATCTTTTCAAAATAAGCCACCTGTACCCATGGAGATAGACAGTTCGCTACAAACAAGAGAGATTAATTACGCAAACAGACCTCAAGACAACAGACAAACATTTAGAAGACCAGCTCCAATATCAAACCAAATTAACCTTCCACCACAAAAACTTCAGAGAATAAACCAACTCGGTAGCTTAAATCCTAATGAAGAACAAAAGGAAACTGAGGAATATTACTCCCAAATGACCACACAAGATCCAGAACTAGAACATTTAGACGAGTACCTGGACAAATATTCTGAGCCCGATACGGAGGAAAATAACGAAACCAATTTTTCAGACATTAATTTTTTAGAATAACACAGTCCTCCTTGCCTTACTTTCAATGTAAGACAAAGGAAGGAAAAATCTTAAACTTCTTAATAGATACTGGTTCAAACAAGAACTACATTCAACCATCCTTGGTCAAAAATCCTTTACCTAACAAAAAAATGTTCAACGCAGACTCAGTAGCAGGAAAGATTACAATAACTCAACACACGAACTTTAACCTCTTCGGAATCAATACAAATCTTAAATTTTTTCTTTTACCACCTTTAAAATCTTTCGGTATACTTGGCAACGATAGCCTAAAAACATTAGATGCAGTAATTCATACTGCTAAAAGATTTCATGATTATAAAACATTCCATCAAAGTAAATATATACGACAACAAACCTCTCAATCCGTAAACCAATTAGAAATACGAACAAGTCATTTATCAGGTTCGCAGAAAATATTCAAATTTATTTATAGAACCAGATGAGAAGCTCACCTATACAACCACAATCAAAGCGGATATAAAAACAACAACAGATAACCCAATTTATTCAAGATATTATCCATACCCCATGGCAATGAGGGACGAAGTGGAGAAACAGATAAAAAAACTTACTTAGCCAAGGAATTATCAGACATTCAGAATCGCCATACAACTCACCAATATGGGTTGTCCCAAAAAAAAGTGATGCTTCCAACGAAAAGAAGTTCCGTATGGTAGTGGACTATAGAAAACTTAATTCAGTGACCACAGCGGATAGGTACCCGATTCCAGAGATAAACGAAGTTTTAACCCAAATGCGAAGTCAAAAATTTTTTACAATTCTAGACCTTAAGAGTGGGTTTCATCAGATCCCACTCAATAAAAAAGATATCCCTAAAACCGCATTCTCTGTAAACAACGGCAAGTATGAATTTACTCGACTCCCGTTCGGATTTAAAAACGCTCCAGCAACCTTCCAGAGAACTTTAGATAATATTCTAAGGGACCTTATAGGAAAATGTTGCTACGTTTACATAGACGACATAATGATCTTCGGGGAAGATGAGGAAATTTATTTGCAAAACATTGAAAAAGTGTTTGAGACATTAGAAAAGGCTAATATGAAAGTCCAACTGGATAAGTGCGACTTCCTTAAACATGAAGTTGAATACTTAGGATTTATTGTGTCCCCAAAAGGAATTAAAACAAATCCGAAGAAAGTAGAAGCAATCCAGAAATTTCCTTATCCAAAAACTCTTAAGGATTTAAGATCATTTCTAGGTATGTCCGGGTTTTATAGAAGATTTAGAAGAGATTATGCAAAACTGGCAAAAGCACTCACAGCCCTTTTAGCTACCGAAGCCTTTGATAAAGTAAAAAATTCACTCACATCAAATGAAGTCATGTTGCATTACCCAGATTACAAAAAAGATTTTTAGCTTACAACTGATGCGTCAAATTACGCCATAGGTGCCGTTTTGGAACAGGACAAAAAAACCAATAATCTTCATCTCTAGGACTTTAAATAAAGCAGAAGAGCACTATGCTATTAACGAGAAAGAAATGCTGGATATAGTATGGGCTCTAAAGTCACTGAGAAATTACCTCTATGGATCAGCATTCATTAAAATTTACACGGATCATCAGCCACTTGCATACGCGCTGAGCAATATGAACACGAATAGCAAACTCAAGAGATGGAAAGCCATACTCAAAGAGTATAATCATGAAATAAAGTACAAACCAGGAAGCTCGAACGTAGTTGCGGACGCTTTATCTAGACCAGTACAAGACATCGAAGTTAACTCTATGACCGCCACACAACATAGCAATAAAAGTTTATCCCAAAACCTGATAGCCTTTACGGATGCCCCCATTAATGTCTTTAAAAATCAATTAATTATAACAAAAGGAGAACGTGCCTCCTATGAATTCAGTACACCATTCCCCACATATCATCGTCACCAAATAATAGAAACCGAATACAATAACAATAACCTAGTAAGCATTTAAAAAAAAAACCTAAATCCTTCAGTTATAAATGCTTTACAAACCGAGGATAGCATACTCGGTAAAATTCAGGAATTATACTCCCTCCATTTCTCTCAATATAAAGTGTGTTACACGCGCTAAATGGTAAAAGATCTAACAAAATGAAACTGATCAAGAAAACGAGCTTCTCAACCAACACAATCCTGCTCATAGAAACACACGAGAAAACAAAGCCCAATTATTGGAAAGATTTTATTTTCCACAAATGACAGCAAAAATCACCAAATTAGTAAAACAATGCAAGATATGTAAAATCAATAAGTATGAACGACACCCAAACAGAACTGTATTAAAAGCTACAACTATTCCCATGTACCCAGGCCATATCGTTCATATCGATATTTACCACACAAATAAAAAGGTAATTTTAACTGCAATCGACAAGTTCTCAAAGTACGCATTAGCAAGGATTATTAAGACAAGAGCAACACAGGACATTAATGATCCACTGCGTGAGATGCTAATGTGTTTCGGTATTCCTGAAAAAATAGTGCTAGATAACGAAAAATCTCTAAATTCCACCCTCTTAGCCCACATGTTACAAAACCAATACAATATAGAAGTGTTTAGAGCGCCACCATACATGAGTACGGTAAACGGACAAGTGGAACGTTTCCACTCGACATTATCGGAAATCGTTCGTTGCGTTAAAGCGGAAAAAATTCACGATTCATTTGACGATTTACTTACTTACTTAGGTGGCCGTAACAACCCGTGTCCGGATTTCTACCGACCTCATCAGCTCTCGCCAGGCGCCTCTGCTTTGCGCGCGTCTTTTTCAATCGGATACACCAAGTGAGGTTAGGGCTTTCTCAGCCTGGTCCATCCATCGGAGGTATGGTCTCCCTCGTCGTCGTTGACCAGCGACCCTCGCCTCGAGCACCTTTTTCGCTGGAGCTTCGTCGTTCATACGATGGACATGACTCAGCCAGCGTAGTCTCGATGCAGTTATACGCCGAACTACGTCAATGGCTTCGTAGAGCTCATACAGCTCGTGGTTCATTCGGATGCGATAGTCATCGCCGACTCGAACAGGACCGAAGATTTTGCGAAGAACTTTTCTCTCGAACACCCCCAGAGCGGCTGCGTCAGTTTGCGAAACTACTCATGCCTCGGCGACATAAAGCAGCACAGGTAGAACGAGCGTCTTGTAAAGTGTTAGTTTTGTCGATCGAGAGAGGGCTCTGGAACTTAGTTGCTTACTGAGCCCGTAGTAGCACCTATTAGCAATTATTGTTCTTCGCTTTATCTCGAGGCTGATTTCGTTGTTAGTATTAATGGCGGTGCCAAGGTATAGTCAAGGAGTTTGACTACTTCAAAGTTATAGCTGCCGGATGAAACGTGGGAGTCTAAACGCCGAGCTCCCTTGTTTGTAGACAGCATATACTTTGTTTTGCCCTCATTTATCGTCAAACCCACTTTGGCTGATTCCTTTTCGATAGCGGCGAAAGCATCGGTAACATATCTCTTGGTTCTGCCAACAATATCAATATCATCAGCGTACGCAAGGAGTTGGACACCTTTATAGAAAATGGTGCCATTACGATGCACACCAGCCTTTCGTACGATCCCCTCCATGATGATGTTGAAGAGATCGCAAGACAGTGGATCGCCTTGCCTGAAACCTCTCTCGGTATTGAAGGTTTCAGAGAGGTCATTTCCTACCTTGACGGAGCTGCGTGTGTTGCTCAACGTCATTCTGCAAAGTCTAATCAACATTGCAGGTATACCGAACTAAGACATTGTTGCGTATAGGCAATCCCTTCTCGGGCTATCGAACGCAGCTTTAAAATCGACAAAGAGATGGTGTGTGTCAATTTGATTTTCGTGGGTTTTCTCCAGGATTTGTCGTAGCGTGAAAATCTGGTCTATAGTGGACTTTGCAGGTCGAAAGCCACACTGATAAGGTCCAATCAGTGTTTTTGTAATCGGCTTTAATCTTTCACATAGTACGCTTAAGAGAACCTTATATGCGATGGAAATAAGACTGATACCTCTATAACTAGCGCAGATTGTAGGGTCTCCTTTCTTAAGTATAGGGCACAATTGAGTTTAAGATTAACAAGTGCGCCTGCCATTAGGCTAAAGCAACTTGCGTTATCCAAAACCTAGGGTAATAGTTCATGAAACAGACAACCATGAACTTTGTGTAGAACCACAAGACGGACCCGTTTAGGTTTTAACAAGTAAAACACACGGGCCATCCGGTGTGGCAACACGAACATGGAAGCTGTTTCACAAACACAAAGCATCACCCAGTGCCCTGCTGATTAGGAGCATTATGAATAATTACATACTGCCCGTAAGAGCAGTACCAGTTTAGACTTCCGTAGCGACGTACTTCCTTCCATCTACTGGTGAAGACGGGACCTACCCAATCTCTTGCATATTAAGACAGATATGCCAGCCCGGTCGTACCATTGCGCGACCCCGCCGGTCAATCTAGACCTGTGTAGCATTCACACAACCACAACCAGTACGAGACTCCCCGAAGGGCCAGCCCACGACAGTCATCTGGGCCACTCGATCCCGACAGATGAGGATCCACAACATCCCCGCAAAAAGACCAAGAATACACAAATGCAATTATGAAAAAGTGCATTCTTATGCATGACTGTGCTCAATGGGTACTTAAAGGCTAGTCTAACAACTTGCAGTTGCCGACTCAACTGGAAAATTATTGCGCATGACCGGTACCTACTTTGGAGGACCTTTGCAGTTGCCACTCTTACTCTGGCCGTTCGGATTACACCATCTAGACATAGAGTATTGGCCATTGTTCTCAGGGACTGCCGTGCTCAGTATGAGTACCCTTAGTTAAAATAACCAACGTCAACACTTCCCTCAGTGACTGCCGTGCCAGTTTGAGGGTGCGAGTCAAACTGTTGACAAGCAACACTTCGGAAAGCCGAAGAGTTGACACTTTGACGCACGCATGCCAACACTTCACATCCAGTATTTCCAGCCGAATTAAGGTCTCCATGCGGTGGATAGATAGGGTCTACCCCATCTGACGGGTAAAGACTGTCCCAGTACTAACAAGTTTTAAGGTCAATTGCTATACCTTCGCAGGCTTGTTTCATATCGATATACCGAGTATGACCTGCTACCAAGATGGGCGCCACCCCGAGCTCTTGGTTGGCCCTATCAGTTTTTCCGTTTGCAGGACGTATCCTACAAACAACCCTCCTCCTTTATCCTGGCTTGGGACAGGCAGGCGCAACAAAGTTGCTAACCTGGCGGAGTTGTATAGGCCACAGTACGATGAGGTTCCAATCGTCGGGCATGCTTTCTGCTAGCCATATTTTGCTGATGAGCTGATGCATGCCCCTTATCAATTCATCGCCGCCGGTTTTAAACAATTCAGCTGACAGGCCGTCAGCACCCGCTGCTTTATTGTTTTTGAGTCGTTAGATAGCAACTCGAACCTCTTCATGGCTAGGTGGTGGTACTTCCACTCCGTCATCGTCGATTGGTGGCACTGCACTGCGCTCTCGATGGGCGGCATTGGTGGAATCGTCGCCAGTAAGTAAATTGGAGAAGTACCGTCTCCACAATCTAAGCACACACTGTGTATCCGTATTCAGATCTCCATTTTCGTCTCTGCAAGTGGATGCTCCGGGCTTGAAACCTTGGGTTAGACGCTTAACCTGTTGATAGAATTTTCGTGCATCCTTCTTGCCCTGGTATACCTCTAGTTCCTCACGCTCACGCTTTTCCTGCTCTCTTTTCTTGCGTCTGAAAAGGCGCCTCTCTTCCTTCCTCTTTTCGCGGTAGTTTTCTCGCACGGCTCGCGTTGCAGCTGACTGCAGCGTTTTTCTGTATGCGGCGTTTTTTACTGCAGTCGCGATGCGACACTCCTGATCGTACCATTGGTTCCGAGGTTGCGGGCGCCGTAAACCAATGACTTCTTCAGCGACAGCGCGCATGGAGTGGGATATATGCGCCCAAAGTCCACCGGCGTCGTCGAGTCCAGAGGTTGGTTGGTTGAGCTTAACCGAGAGTTGAGCGGAGTAGGCTTCGGCAGTCCGTTGTAATTGCAGCTTAGCGACATCTAGCTTTCGTTGCATTCCTGTGCGTATGTTCTTTGCATTGCATAATCGCATGCGGATCTTGGCTGCAACAAGATAATGTTCGGAGTCAATGTTGACCCCCCGAAATGTACGCACATCTAGAACACTAGAGGCATGCCTACCGTCGATTACAATATGATCAATTTGGTTTCGCGTTTTTTGATCAGGGGACAGCCAGGTGGCCTTGTGGATGTCGAGGTGCTTAAATCTGGTGCTACTAACTACCATATTTCGTGCCGTGGCGAAGTCGATCAGTCTTAGACCGTTGTTCGTGGAGGTCTCGTGAAGACTGAACTGACCGACAGTGGGGCCAAAGATGCCTTCCCTTCCGACTTTCGCATTAAAATCGCCGAGGACTATTTTCACGTCATGAACCGGAAGGTGGTCATATACGTCCTCAAGACTAGCGTAGAAAGCGTCTTTGACGGCTTCGTCCTTTTCCTCCGTCGGGGCGTGCGCGCAAATAAGGCTTATGTAGAAAATTTTGCCTTGATGCGGATCGTGGCCAATCTTTCGTTCACAGGTGTGAACCGGGAAACAAGGTGGCGTAGTTTCCGGCTAACAACGAATCCACATCCGAATTCGCGCTTCTCCGCATGGCAGCTGTAGTAGATATCGCAGTGTGCTTGTTTAGAGCAGCCTTGCCCTTTCCATCGCATTTCCTGGATGGCGGTGATGTCAGATTTTATTGTTTTGAGGGCTTCCGCCAGTTGGATAATGGCACCTTCCCTATAAAGGGTTCGGACATTCCAGGTGCATATCCGTATTTCATTGTCCGTTTTTCGTTTGCGGTGGTCGTCAACGTAATTGGGATTCTTATCCGAGGCTGGTTTAGTTTTCATTGGGCAGTAGTAATGTGGCGGGACCCAAACCCTGCGCACATTCCATGTTTAAGGTCTATGGATCGACCCACCGCTCAAATTAGCCGTCAAACTGACGGATGCCAGTTTGCCGTTGCCCGGGGAACACCACTTGGAGGTTTGAGTCGACTTGAGACGATTTCGACATGGATAATGCTGGCCTCGCCAGGTTGAGGCGGTCAGACACGTTGCCATGTGAAGGTTCGCCCCATGTTCCATCGGGAATTACTAGATAAAATAAGGAATAGCCCGGGTATCCACGCGTTTTCTTTTACTCCTATTGCTGCACGCACAAGTTTTATTAGTTTTGTTCATATAATAAAAAAACAAAGGTTCACTGCACTTATTTTGTTCAGATAAAAGGTTCACCGCATTATGCACATATTGTTGTACACGATAAGCGGAACAGTAATTCGACACTTCTGCTTGCGAATTTCTGTCCACTGCTTTAATGTTTAAAAACTGCATGCAGCTACACGCTTAGCTAACAGCAATTCGGCACTTTTGCTAGCGAATTTCTGTCCGCTGCCTTAATGCTTCACAAAAAACTGTATTAATGCATTTAACATTAATTACACTTGTTTATTTGAAACACATATTTACAAACATATATTTTTGCGTATTATGATAGTTTTTTTATTATTGAGATTCTTTTACTTAAGTGATTTTTTTGTTTATGTCAATTTTTATTAATCAAAAGATTGTTAATATAAAAATTTGTACTTAAAAAAAAAAAAATAGAAGTTATCAAGAATAAAATGTTTGTTAGAATTTAAAATTTTATAAAAATAGATTCACGTTGCTAAAATAAATTGTATGCAGAACTTAATATATAAAATGAAATCGTATCAAAATAAATAAATAAAATAGCGCATTATTATTAAACGCTATATTGGCGATCCTGCGTATCGAACCCCCACGGAACATCGAATCCCAACGCAGTAGACACGGTCACTGCTTAACTACCAGAAAACAAGCAAAAAACATTGGCCAGCGTCATTCATAAGAGATCTTTGTGCAAAATATCTTGATACCATTACACGCGCTTCAAAACCAACAACAACAGTAAATAACATAAGTAATAAATAAAATTTTACGTAGCTTATCACGAGGTAGCTTCTTAAACGGTTGTTAAACAATTGGGACGTAAGAAACCAATTGTTTTACACAGTAGGCACTCCACTGCACCCAAAATAACAGTTAGGAAACAAATAAAGAAACAAATAGACACATTTAATTTACAAAATTTTTAAAAATGAGCATTAGACATTCACCCCCACACCCCACTCATCCCTTCTCACTCACACCTCACCCCTCACACCCCCTCTCACTCTCACCTCAACCGTCTCAACACGGAGATGGACCCACATTAATAGATTTAGAGTCCGATCTGGTCAACCCATTCGGAAGGTCCGAACGTACGGAAATCCACGCGACATCGGTAAAACTACCCCAGTTTTGGTCTAATTGTCCCGAAGCGTGGTTTATACACACCGAAATTCAATTTCAGTCCAAATCCATAACGACGGATAAGACTAAATATGAATACCTGATTACAGCTCTTCCGCAAGAAGTAATCATAACTGTTAGATTTTATACAGAAACCTTCTTCAAGCAATCAATATGAGAACTTGAAGAAGATTCTAATTGAACGCTACTCTCTCAGTGAAAGCAAACGAATTGACAAAATACTGACACAGAAATGGGAGAAAGGAAACCTTCCCAGTATTATAGGTCATTGTTACTATTAGCAGGTTCCGCGGTAGAACCAGACTTCCTTCAAAAACTATGGCTCAGGAAACTTCCAAAAGCACTTAACATAGCCTTAACCGGGTCAGGCCATACAGAGCTAGAGGAGCTTCTGAAAATGGCTGACAAACTATGGGAAGTCATAAGTGAAAACGAAGTTTCAGTTTTGCACACAAATCAAAATTCTAATACTAACGAACTAGCAAAGGGAACAGGGGGCGAACTTTCACATGGCAACGTGTCTGACGGCCTCAACCTGGCGAGGCCAGCATTATCCATGTCGAAATCTTCTCAAGTCGACTAAAACCTCCAAGTGGTGTTCCCTGGGACACGTCAAACTGGCATCCGTCAGTTTGACGGCTAATTTGAGCTGCGGGTCACTCCATAGACCTTAAACATGGAATGTGCGCAGGGTTTGGGTCCCGCCACATTACCACTGCCCAATGAACACTAAACCAGCCTCGGATAAGTACCCCAATTACGTTGACGACCACCGCAAACGGAAAACGGACAATGATTTACGGATATGCACCTGGAATGTCCGAACCCTTTATAGGGAAGGTGCCATTATCCAACTGGCGGAAGCCCTTAACACAATAAAGGCTGACATCACCGCCATCCAGGAAATGCGATGGAAAGGGCAAGGCTGCTCTAAACAAGCACACTGTGATATCTACTACAGCTGCCATCTGGAGAGGCGCGAATTTGGATGTGGATTCGTTGTTAGCCGGAAACTATGCCACCTTGTTTCCCGGTTCACACCTGTGAACGAAAGATTGGCCACGAAAAACGCCGCATATAGAAAAACGCTGAAGTCAGCTGCAACGCGAGCCGTGCGAGAAAACTACCACGAAAAGAGGAAGGAAGAGAGGCGCCTTTTCAGACGCAAGCGTGAGCGTGAGGAACTAAAGGTATACCAGGGCAAGAAGGATGCACGAAAATTCTATCAACAGGTTAAGCGTCTAACCCAAGGTTTCAAGCCCGGAGCATCCACTTGTAGAGACGAAAATGGAGATCTGAATACGGATACGCAGTGTATGCTGAGATTGTGGAGACGGCACTTCTCCAATTTACTTACTGGTGACGATTCCAGCAATGCCGCCCATGGAGAGAGCTGTTCAGAGCTACCAATCAACAATGTCGGAGTGGAAGTATCACCACCTAGCCATGAAGAGGTTCGAGTTGCTATCCAACGACTCAAAAACAATAAAGCAGCGGGTGCTGACGGCCTGTCAGCTGAATTGTTTAAAACCGGCGGCGATGAATTGATAAGGCGCGTGCATCAGCTCATCAGCAAAATATGGCTAGAAGAAAGCATGCCCGACGATTGGAACCTCATCGTACTGTGCCCTATACTTAAGAAAGGAGACCCAACAATCTGCGCAAGTTATAGAGGTATCAGTCTTATTTCCATCGCATATAAGGTTCTCTCAAGCGTACTGTTTGAAAGATTAAAGCCGATTACAAAAACACTGATTGGACCTTATCAGTGTGGCTTTCGACCTGGTAAGTCCACCATAGACCAGATTTTCACGCTACGACAAATCCTGGAGAAAACCCACGAAAATCAAATTGACACACACCATCTCTTTGTCGATTTTAAAGCTGCGTTCGATAGCCCGAGAAGGGATTGCCTATACGCAACAATGTCTGAGTTCGGTATACCTGCAATGTTGATTAGACTTTGCAGAATGACGTTGAGCAACACACGCAGCTCCGTCAAGGTAGGAAATGACCTCTCCGAAACCTTCAATACCGAAAGAGGTTTCAGGCAAGGCGATCCACTGTCTTGCGATCTCTTCAACATCATCATGGAGGGGATCGTACGAAAGGCCGGTGTGCATCGTAATGGCACCATTTTCTACAAAGGCGTTCAGCTCCTTGCGTACGCTGATGATATTGATATTGTCGGCAGAACCAAGAGAGATGTTACCGCTGCTTTCGCCGCTATCGAAAAGGAATCAGCCAAAGTGGGTTTGACGATAAATGAGGGCAAAACAAAGTATATGCTGTCTACAAACAAGGGAGCTCGGCGTTTAGAATCCCACGTTTCATCCGGCAGCTATAACTTTGAAGTAGTCAAGGAGTTCGTTTACCTTGGCACCGCCATTAATTCCAAAAACGAAATCAGCCTGGAGATAAAGCTAAGAACAATAATTGCTAATAGGTGCTACTACGGGCTCAGTAAGCAACTAAGTTCCAGAGCCCTCTCTCGATCGACAAAACTAACACTCTACAAGACGCTCGTTCTACCTGTGCTGCTTTATGGCGCTGAGGCATGCGTAGTTTCGCAAACTGACGCAGCCGCTCTGGGGGTGTTCGAGAGAAAAGTTCTTCGCAAAATCTTCGGTCCTGTTCGAGTCGGCGATGACTATCGCATCCGAATGAACCACGAGCTGTATGAGTTCTACGATGACATTGACGTAGTTCGGCGTATAACTGTGCAGCGACTACGCTGGCTGAGTCATGTCCATCGTATGAACGACGAAGCTAAAGCGAAAAAGGTGCTCGAGGCGAGGGTCGCTGGTCAACGACGACGAGGGAGACCATACCTCCGATGGATGGACTAGGCTGAGGAAGCCCTAACCGCACTTGGTGTATCCGATTGGAGAAGGCGCGCGCAAAGCAGAGGCGCCTGGCGAGAGCTGATGAGGTCGGCTGAAACCCGGACACGGGTTGTTACGACCACCTAAGTAAGTAAGTAACGAACTAGCAAGTAGGGTACAAAATCTAGTTGTATCTACCACGAACATATTAAATGCCTTTAATTAGTTGTCGATAGAAGTTGAAGCACTCAAATCACAACATATTTTCCGACCCAGGTCACCAGCGAGACATAGGTCAAGCTCAAGACAGACATCACGTACACGTGGACCCAACTGGCTATGCCGATACCACTACAAATTCAGTAAAGATGCACGTAGATGTGAACAACCGTGCGCATATGCTCAAAACAACAACACAACACAACACAACACAACACAACACAACACAACACAACACAACACAACACAACACAACACAACACAACACAACACAACACGACACAACACAACACAACACAACACAACACAACACAACACAACACAACACAACACAACACAACACAACACAACACAACACAACACAACACAACACAACACAACACAACACAACACAACACAACACAACACAACACAACACAACACAACACAACACAACACAACACAATTCAACAAAATACAACGCAAAAAACTAAATAACTCCATTGTCGCGACGACTGACAAAGGACCCATTACACTGACACGTCGTCTATTTGTTTACGACCCGACAAATAAATTTAACTTTCTAGTAGACAGCGGAGCAGAAGTATCAGTACTTCCTTCCTCCAAATTCAAAATTTCAAAACGAAAATTAGATCTCACATTAACAGCGGACAACGGCACTTCTATTTCGACTTTCGGAAAAAAACTACTTACACTAGACTTAAAATTACGACGCGAATTACCCTTTACCTTCATCATTGCAGACATTTGTAACGGCACACTAAGTGGTGGGTTCTGGCTTTCATGTTTGAAGGTGGCGTTGACTGTGAAGTTGAATCCACATTCGAACATGCAGGTCAGAATTCGCCATGGCTGTATCCAATCTGACATTTATGATTTATTCACTCGATATTTATTTTTCTTTTTTTTTTTTGAATTAGACAGTTTTATTTAATCCAAATCTGACAGTTTTTCTTTAACTCAGACAGCTGTCACAAGTCCTTTTCCAGCTGTCGCACTTCGACTGCGTCCTTTGTGTATGGTTCAAGTGAACTGGTGAGGTCTGAAAGGGTCACATCGGGTGTGAACTTGTGAATACCCTTAGTAAACAAGTGGGGAAAGACCTTGCGAATTGTACCATCGCATGCATTTGTTCAAGGCAACTTTTAAAACACACCCCAAACGAAAATTTGCAATGTGTCAAAGTAACAATGGCCACAGGCAAATGGGGAACTTCCGCCCGAAGAAATTTATTTTTCTGGAAAATTAGGGCAACGTGGACTACCTTAGCAGCAACAAACAACGTTGGAAAAAGTAAAGGCCGCCACCCACACCACCACCGTCACAATCTGCGGACATCTGCTACTCGCGGGCAACTGAAAGTTCTGCCAAAACGTAGCACCCCTACAACTCCAGCGCCCACAACCCGGCACAATACAATAACAGCAACACTGGCCAGAATCGGCGACCACTCGGCAACTATTTTGTAGCGTGCGACCCTAGCACCAGATCATCCACACCAGCAGCACTCAAGGCAGCATTCAACGCAGCCACAAACAACAGCTCGCCAGTGGCATCAGCAAAGCAATTCGACAAAATACGGCACCAGCAGCGGGCATTGCAGACAGCGTGGTAGAAACCAGAAGCCCCTGCAACTGCAACGGCACTACATATAGCCACTTGTATAGCAGCGGCACCATTGCGTCAAGCGGCAGCGGCCCTGGCAGAAACGGACGGAGGCCACCTATACTGAGCAGCAACAACCACTACCACCCCATTGGAAACAACATCGCAGTAGCAGCAGCTTAGAACACCCAGCGCACTGGTCCAGCGGCACACTACCAGCCCCAGGTGCCCCATTACCGCAACCACCACCGCACCACCATCTAGCCCTCAGCAACAACATCTCCCTTGCAGTTGTCCCTGCAGCGGTTAAGAACCGGGATCGCTGCCACTGCCACTTGCCCCTGGAGAGGTGATAAAAGCAGCAGCCACAAGAACAACAATAACGACGGCAAAGCGGCGACACAACAACAAAGGCAACAAATGCAACAACCGCAGCAGCTCCGGACAACAGGTTTTTCCTAATTAAGTTAAATTTTTTTTTATGCAAAAGATGGCCGGCAAAGATAGGGTTAATTTATGCGTTGTAAATAAGTGGAAACGTCGTCGGTGTAAGGTTGAATTTAAATAATGCTAACATTAAAACAAATACCATAAACTATGCACGTGTTTAGCTCAGTATAAAGCATATAATACAAAACAACAAAAGCTCCCGAAAAATGTAATAATATATTTCTCAAGTAAATCCTCAAATTAACTTTAAAATGTATTACCAAATCTACTTCCAATTAATGCTTTCTCTCGATGCTCTTTTAATCTTAATATTTTTAAATTGTTTATATTTACAACCAAACACAAACGCGATTAATTTTTTTTTAGTTTTAAGTAGGTACCTGGCTGCTTTCACACACACTCCCTTTTATTATAATATATTATTGTTCAATTATATAATATATTTTATAGTTAGTATAGATTTGCCAAAATATTATAACTAATTGAAATACAAAAGAATATTAAAAGAAGCTCTGCAGCGTTTGAGCAATATTGAAAATAAAATGAAAACTTAAAAACGAAACATAATAAAATGAAAACTTGAAAACAAAACATAATATAATGAACACTTAAGAACAAAACATAATATATTAAAACTTAAAAACGAAACATAATATAATGAAAACTTTTATTTTAAAACTTAACATAATATGATAAACTAAACTTCACATAATACAATGAATTTAAAACTAAACCTAAATAAAAATAAAATTTTTGGTGAAAATATAAATGAAAACTTTTATTTAAAACTAAACTTAAATAAAAATACAAAAATGTTATTTAAAACTAAACTTAAATAAAGATACCAAAAATTTTATTTAAAACTAAACTCAAATATAAATACAAACTTGTATTTTAACCTAGACTTAAATATAAATAAAAAGTTTTATTTAAAATTTAACATAATATGATAAACTTAACTTAACTATAAATACACACTTGTATTTAAAACTAAACTTAAACAAAATTTTTTTTTTTTGGAACTTAGGTAAAAATAAAAATTTTACTTAAAACGAGGCTTAAACATAATAATATAAAAATAAAATAAGGAACTTTTTCTATTAATATAAAGAAAAATAAAAAGTTTTTATTAAAATAAAACTAATATAAAATAAAAAGTTTTTATTAAAATAAAACTAATACAAAATTAAGTTTTTATTAAAATAAAACTGATATTAAATAAAAAGTTTTTATTAAAATAAAACTAATATAAAATAAAGCTTTTTTATTAAAATAAAAATAAAATAAATATAAAAACTTTTTTTTATAAAAATGAAACTAATATAAAATAAAAACTTTTTATTAAAATAAAACTGATATAAAATAAAAAGTTTTTATTAAAATAAAACTAATATAAAATAAAAAGTTTTTATTAAAATAAAACTAATATTAAATAAAGTTTTTATTAAAATAAAACTAATATAAAATAAAAAGTTTTTATTAAAATAAAACTAATATAAAATAAAAACTTTTTATTAAAATAAAACTGATATAAAATAAAAAGTTTTTATTAAAATAAAACTAATATGAAATAAATTTTTTTTATTAAAATAAAAATAAAGAAAAATAAAGTTTCTATTAAAATAAAACTAATAGAAAATAAAGTTTTTTTATTAAAATAAAAATAAAGGAAAATAAAAACTTTTTATTAAAATAAAACGTTTTAAAAAGATATAAAATAAAAAGTTTTTAGTAAAATAAAAATAAAATAAGAAATTTTTTCTCTTATTATGAATAAATAAAATAAAAAGATTTTTTTTTCCTAAACTACAAAATGTAGTAAAGATAAATTTAAACATAGGTTTTTATTTATGTCAAAAAAAAAAGAAAAAAAAAACATTTGTTTAGTTACCGTTAATGAAATTTAAGGATTAAAAATGTAAATCTATTTCCTTGCTTATTACCTATATAATAATAATATTGTATGTTTAAATGAACCTCTAAGTTCTTTTATTTGGTCGTAGGGGAGAATGCATGCGTTAGGGGAGGACTATCTACTTCGCCCCGGGGTCCTCCATGGTAGGGAGGGATGTGTGGGCTGAGCCTGAACATCTGGCTCGAGTGTTGGTTGGTGGATGGATGAGCTAGGGGCTCCCAACCTTTTCCATTTTTTTTAGCTAATCTTCTTTATTTTCAGGTCCTGTACTTTAATATTGGTTGGTCCAAATCTCGACGCGATATTTTTTTTATGCACGTGATTTATTTGTACGGCGAAGGTACGCGGGGTTGGCCACCACGAACCCCCCATCACTCCCGAACTGCTAGCACATAGGCTAACCAGCACGTGCCAACTTCGTGTCCGCGGGTCACCTGACCAGGAGCGGTGGCGTCGGCTGAGGTAAGCAGGCGCCCTAACTAAATTTCTGTGCGAAAGCCACAGGGGCGCATTCACCGTGCGCCCTCAAAACAAATGCAAAGTCAGGGCTGCTGCTTCCCTGGTCGGCCTCACCGTTCAGCATTGCCAGACGCATTCGTTTTTTTTTTGTAAAATTGTGCGTGACCCAAATTCGCTCCGCTACAATTTGGCGCCCAACGTGGGTCCTTTTTGTTGCAGGGGTGTAAGATTTTTACGTGACCTATTTCGCTCCGCTACAAATTGGCGCCCAACGTGTGTCCTTTTTGTTGCAGGGGTGTAAGATTTTTACGTGACCTATTTCGCTCCGCTACAAATTGGCGCCCAACGTGGGGCCGAAATTAACTCGGTTCCCATCTCTACTTGTTATGTTCGGTATCGCGTCGTGGATTCAAACCAATTTAATGTTTTTTTTTTTTCCTAGCAGTTTTCATGGCAGTCGTGTTGTTTTTTTTTCGAATAAAATCATCGGGTTTTATTCAATCGGAATATCCGGCATGAGGCTCAACCTTATACTGGATCCGTTGGTAAATCGTCTGAACCGATTTATTCCTCTATGTGGCCATGAAATCTGCGATCGCGTTTAACTTTCATACTTGTTTTTGTAGTAACTCCTATCATTTTTAACTTTTTTGTTATTGAATTCTTGCTGAGAGTTTTCGTGTTGCGGGGGGTAGTGTCGAGTGTCGCATGGATTGCGATGTAGTCGCGTTCAATCGCACTGGTCGACCGCTGCACTCGGGACTATTTCGCCGTGGCATGGAACTTTCAGTGGGCCCATTTAACGTAGTTTTTTTTGTAAATTTTTTTAAAAGGAACCCCTGACTCAGCCAGTCGGCAACCAACACTCAAAATTTTTTGGGATTGCAACATTCTCTCTAAGACCAAATAAGTTAATTTTTATGCATTTATATTTTTATATTTTTATTATATTTTTCTCAACTGCGTCATCACTGCATAAAACAACAGTTTTAGTAGTGGCATAATTACCCAATTTTTTATAAATATTCATTGATTTTTTTTTGACATAGCTGCAATGCCGTTGCACCATAGCACGGATGATATACCAGCTCAGGTGGAGGGTGCTGAGAATTTGTGCAGCATTTGCAAGCAGGCTTTCACAAAGCCTGAAGACATGGTGCTGACACCATGCAAGCACGTTTTCCACCGAGCATGTATATCTCAGTGGATTCATACGAGCCACAGTTGTCCGTTGTGCCGTACGCTTTGCAGCGACAAGAATCTTAGGCCATATCAGTCAGCTCTAGTGGGTGCTTCTTCGTTACCTTCGCCAGGTAAAACGAATTCTAGCCAGGGCGCGGTAAAGAAGGGACGTCCGGCCACTAGAAGCCAAAGAAACTTAGGTTTCAGTCAGGAGCAAGATTCAAATACGAATCTTTCGGCGTGGCAACCGTTTGCAGATGAGTCGATCGAACGGTTCTCCGATCAAGCTGCTAGTGAGAATTATCAAGATCCATCTGATAATTTTCAGCCCAGTTCGGCACAACAATCATATTCAGATAAAGATTTGCAGCTCTTGATTAATGAGGCAGTTCGAACCGAACTCGTAAAATTGAATTTAAACCAAGTCAGGCATACTCCGCACGGAGCAACGCCACATTCTGTTCCGTCGCAGGGTCTCCAACAGGCGCGAACATCAATGCCTGTTGCAAATAATCACCAATTTTTAAATTATCAGCAATCTCATCTTCACCAGGCTCCACTTCCAGATGTCGGATACGGTCGAGGATATCCTCAGGGCTTTCCAGGTCCTCCGCCACCGAATCAGCAGGTGCTCAGTGGCAGTGGTGTTCCAGGTTGGTCCTCGCACTTTGTGTTGGCAGAGAGTGTTGCCAGCAAAATTTCCAACTGGAAAATCACCTTCAGTGGTAAAACTGATGCGCTGACCATTGATAAATTTCTTTATCAAATACACTCTCTGACAATGCAGAGCTTGCGGGGAGACTTTGAAGCGCTAGCTGACCATGCACACCTGCTATTCGTGGGCAAGGCCTTGGATTGATTCTGGCGGTACCATCGAAGTGTCAACCGCATCGAATGGACAGCATTATGCGCTGATCTTCGAAGCCAATTTACTGACCACTGAACCGATCTCGACATCATGGATTTAGTGCACAGTCGCAAGCAAAAGTTCGATGAGAATTAAACGAATACTATGAGGCAGTCTTGCAGCTTACAGACAAACTGCAAAGGCCTCTTGATTCTCAAGCTCTGTTGGAGATTTTGCGACGAAATTTAAGGCTAGATGTGCGACGTAGTTTGTTGTATGTCTCAGTGGGTAGTGTTAGTCAGCTTCACGCGTTTGTTCGGAGGCGTGAATTACTGGACGAGGAACATGGAAGGAATTCCAGAAGCTTCCCGCCGCAGCGTCAGGTCTCCGAGCTGACATGCGAATCTGGTCATACTGACACCAACACAACAACTACCACAACAGATAATACTTTTTTAGAATTTCAACGAGCCCCTCATTAACTTCTGAGGTGGCATGCCAAACTGAGGCAATACCAGATGTAACAAACGTTAAAATTCAAATTTTGAAACGCGAACAAACGGCTTCTAGTGCGCCACAAAGGACGTTCAAGCCTTTGCACGTGCGATGGCAAGAATATAACGCTGCTCGCAGACGTATTTTTCAGAGCGAGGGCTCCAGCCAAACAAAAAATAAAAGAAAGCAACGATCAACTGCAAGATTGAGGCAATTTTGGAGCAAGGTCAGAGCCTTGAGAAAATTTGCGTGCTCGGCGGTTTTGTCGAGTGCTCCAGAGAATGATGTTCGTCCCTACGCACCGGTCTCATTAGCCGGCGAGACGTTAGTAGGGTTAATCGATACTGTCAGTTGCATTGCCAACAATTTGGCACAAAGACTGTTGTCTAATAAGCAACTGAAGTGGCAAAGGTATGCGATTGATCTGAAAACGGCGGACGGGACGAGTCATTCTTCGGCGGGAGTACTCGACACCACCATCACCTTTCGAGGAGTCACCAAACCACTCAAGTTTTTGATCGTTCCAACTTTGTCTCAAGACTTGTATTTGGGAGTTGATTTCATTAAAGCTTTTGGCTTGGCTGGAGATCTCTTTCTGGGAAATTACAACTGCTCTTCAGTCAGTGGCGTATGCGAAGTTGATTCTACTAGACATGTTTTGACTGCTCGTCAGCAAGCTAGACTGAATGCAACAATTTTAAATTTTCCATCTTTTTCTGAAGAAGGCTTAGGCCGCACTCGTTTGATTAGTCACGTCATTGACGTAGGAAATGCAAAGCCAGTTAAACAAAGGCATTTTTCTGTTTCTCCTGGTGTCGAAAAACTTCTTTTCGCTGAAGTCGATCGCATGTTGGCACTTGGTGTTATTGAGGTGTCTCAAAGCGCTTGGTCATCTCCTGTGGCTTTGATCGTCAAACCAAATAAAGTGAGGTTATGCCTCGACGCGTGCAAGGTCAATGAGGTCACTGTGAAGGATGCCTATCCTTTGCCGCTCATTGACGGAATCCTCAGTCGGCTTCCAAAAGCTCAATTTATTTCGAGCTTGGATCTCATGAACGCCTTCTGACAGATTCCGTTAGATGTAGCGTCAAGAGATAAGACAGCCTTCACAGTGCCTAATCGACCATTGTACCAGTTCGTTACAATGCCTTTCGGCCTATGTAATGCGCCGCAAACGATGTCCCGTTTGATGGACAAGGTCATACCTGCTCACTTACGAACTAAGGTTTTTGTTTATTTAGACGATTTATTGCTAATCACCGAGACGTTTGACGACCACTTATCGTTGCTTCAGGAGGTAGCCCTGTGCATGCTGGAGACATGCTGGTCTAACCATCAACATCGAAAAAAGCAAATTTTTGCTAAAGCAAATTCATTATCTTGGTCACGTGATTGGGCATGGAACCATAAGTACCGATCCAGAAAAAGTGAGGGCAATTCGAGATTTTCCCTTGCCTAAAACTGTTCGACAGCTTCGTCGTTTTCTTGGTGTTTGTGGATGGTACCGACGGTTCGTGCCCAATTACGCTTCCATCTCAACCCCTTGACCAACATGTTGCAAAAGGCGAAAAAATTTGTTTGGACTGATGAGTCGATATCCGCGTTTGAGGCCCTCAAAAATAGCCTGTGTAGTGCACCAGTGCTTCACAGTCCTGATTTTTCTCGTCCGTTTTCTATCCAGTGCGATGCATCTCAATATGGAGTCGGAGCCGTGTTGGCTCAGCGCGATGATGAGGGTAATGAAGTCCCAATTGCGTACATGTCGCATAAGTTTAACCAAGCGCAAAGAAACTATACTGTTTCGGAACAAGAATGTCTTGCAGCGGTCATGTCCATAAAGAAATTCCGAGCTTATGTCGAACGACATGAATTCGAAGTGATCACCGATCACGCATCCTTAAAATGGTTAATGGGCCAAACCGATTTACATGGCAGACTTGCACGCTGGGCATTGAAACTGCAAGGTTTCAAATTTACAATTCTTCATCGAAAAGGTAGCCAAAACGTAGTTCCCGATTCTTTATCGAGAGTGCATTCGCCTGAAGCAGTGGAAATATCAGAACTAACAGAGAATTCGACTGCGATCTCGACAGTTTTAGATTTTTCTTCAGCACCTTTTAAAACTGAGAATTATCTAAAACTGGTCAATGAATTCCAAAAATGTGACAGTCAGCAGCCGGACATTCAGGTAGTAGACGGTTTAATTTACAAGCGGTGTGAGTTTGCCAGTGGTGATCCCACTCAAGAAGAACAGTCATGGAAACTCTGGGTGCCGGAGGAGTTGAGAATGTCTCTGAGTTGAGAATGTCTCTCATTGTTGAAGCTCACGATCATCCAATGAGTTCCCATGGTGAGATTCACAAAACATTGACTCGTTTAAAAATGTTGTATTTTTGGCCACGAATGGCAAAATAAGTACGTGATTACGTTCTAGCTTGTGAAGTCTGCAAAATGACCAAGGCTCCTAATTTCATACTTCGTCCGCCTATGGGACAACAGCTTACTTCGGTACGAATCTTTCAGAGACTCTACGTAGACCTTTTAGGGCCTTACCCAAGGTCACGCTCAGGGAACGTGGGTCTCGTGATTGTGCTTGACCACCTTTCAAAATTTCACTTCTTAGAACCCATTCGTACGTTTACCACTAAGAAAATCGTTGAATTTCTGGAAAAGCGAATTTTCTCTATTTTTGGCGTTCCAGAGATTATTACGACGGACAATGGAGTTCAGTTTAAATCTAATAAATTTAAAGATTTATTGAAACTTTATGGTGTAACGCATAATCTTACGGCCAATTATTCTCCTCAAGCCAATGCTGTAGAACGCGTAAATCGCTCAATAATAGCCGCGATTCGTGCGTATATTCATCCTGACCAAAAGTATTGGGATGAATCATTGTTTGCGATAAGCGCAGATCTCCGCAGCTCAGTTCACTCTTCATCTGGTTTTTCGCCGTATTTTGTTGTTTTTGGACAAAATATGATTTGTCATGCAAAAAATTATGAACTTCTACGGAAGTTAAAACTATTAGAAGATCCAACGGCTGAAACTACGCCTGGGGAGAGAACTGAGCTGATTCGAGAGCAAGTGCGAGAGAACTTGCGACAGGCATATGAGAAGAATGAGAGGCTATACAATATGCGTTCACGACCAGTGAGTTTTGAGGTTGGTCAGGTCGTGTATCGAAGTTTTGCCCAAAGCAAGGCCTCTGAGCATTTTAATGCTAAGCTGGCGAACGTCTTTGAGAAAGCTAGAGTCATTAAGAAGATGGGTTCGGCGTACTATGAGCTGGCTGATATGGCTAATAAACGGCTGGGGGTGTTTTACGCTAAAGACATTAGGGGATAGTGCTTTCAGTCCTTGCAACAAGTGTTCAACTTGTTCCGAAGAACTGTTTTGTAACGGCACACTAAGTGGTGGGTTCTAGCTTTCATGTTTGAAGGTGGCGTTGACTGTGAAGTTGAATCCACATTCGAACATGCAGGTCAGAATTCGCCATGGCTGTGTCGTTTGCCAACATGAGTGTGACAGCTGACAGATGACTTTGACAGCTGACATTTTCACTTTTACAGTCCACACATAAAATGACAGTTGACGTTTTACTGTCACAGCTGACAGATACTTTGACAGCTGACATTTTCACTTTTACAGTCCACACATTAAATGACAGTTGACGTTTTACTGTGACGGTTGACAGATGACTTTGACAGCTGACATATGACTTTGACAGCTTACACTTTGACTTTGACAGCTTATCTTTTATTCAATTCTGACAGTTCCTATAATTTAAATTTAGCGTGTATTGCACATTTTAGTTTGACGGGTCGTCGCACATCATATGTGACAAATTACGGTCATTTAAATTCTGACATTTTTATTTTTTTTAACTCGGACCATTTTCACTTCATTTAATTCTGACAATCCAGTCACATACCCCTCACATTTTTTTTTTTATTCAAATCTGACATTTCTGATTTATTCACTCGATATTTTTTTTTTTTTTTTTTTTTGAATTAGACAGTTTTATTTAATCCAAATCTGACAGTTTTTCTTTAACTCAGACAGCTGTCACAAGTCCTTTTCCAGCTGTCGCACTTCGACTGCGTCCGTTGTGTATGGTTCAAGTGAACTGCTGAGGTCTGAAAGGGTCACATGGGGTGTGAACTTGTGAATACCCTTAGTAAACAAGTGGGGAAAGACCTTGCGAATTGTACCATCGCATGCATTTGTTCAAGGCAACTTTTAAAACACACCCCAAACGAAAATTTGCAATGTGTCAAAGTAACAATGGCCACAGGCAAATGGGGAACTTCCGCCCGAAGAAATTTCTTTTTCTGGAAAATTGGGGCAACGTGGACTACCTTAGCAGCAACAAACAACGTTGGAAAAAGTAAAGGCCGCCACCCACACCACCACCGTCACAATCTGCGGACATCTGCTACTCGCGGGCAACTGAAAGTTCTGCCAAAACGTAGCACCCCTACAACTCCAGCGCCCACAACCCGGCACAATACAATAACAGCAACACTGGCCAGAATCGGCGACCACTCGGCAACTATTTTGTAGCGTGCGACCCTAGCCCCAGATCATCCACACCAGCAGCACTCAAGGCAGCATTCAACGCAGCCACAAACAACAGCTCGCCAGTGGCATCAGCAAAGCAATTCGACAAAATGGTGGTAGAAACCAGAAGCCCCTGCAACTGCAACGGCACTACATATAGCCACTTGTATAGCAGCGGCACCATTGCGTCAAGCGGCAGCGGCCCTGGCAGAAACGGACGGAGGCCACCTATACTGAGCAGCAACAACCACTACCACCCCATTGGAAACAACATCGCAGTAGCAGCAGCTTAGAACACCCAGCGCACTGATCCAGCGGCACACTACCAGCCCCAGGTGCCCCATTACCGCAACCACCACCGCACCACCATCTAGCCCTCAGCAACAACATCTCCCTTGCAGTTGTCCCTGCAGCGGTTAAGAACCGGGATCGCTGCCACTGCCACTTGCCCCTGGAGAGGTGATAAAAGCAGCAGCCACAAGAACAACAATAACGACGGCAAAGCGGCGACACAACAACAAAGGCAACAAATGCAACAACCGCAGCAGCTCCGGACAACAGGTTTTTCCTAATTAAGTTAAATTTTTTTTTATGCAAAAGATGGCGGGCAAAGATAGGGTTAATTTATGCGTTGTAAATAAGTGGAAACGTCGTCGGTGTAAGGTTGAATTTAAATAATGCTAACATTAAAACAAATACCATAAACTATGCACGTGTTTAGCTCAGTATAAAGCATATAATACAAAACAACAAAAGCTCCCGAAAAATGTAATAATATATTTCTCAAGTAAATCCTCAAATTAACTTTAAAATGTATTACCAAATCTACTTCCAATTAATGCTTTCTCTCGATGCTCTTTTAATCTTAATATTTTTAAATTGTTTATATTTACAACCAAACACAAACGCGATTAATTTTTTTTAGTTTTAAGTAGGTACCTGGCTGCTTTCACACACACTCCCTTTTATTATAATATATTATTGTTCAATTATATAATATATTTTATAGTTAGTATAGATTTGCCAAAATATTATAACTAATTGAAATACAAAAGAATATTAAAAGAAGCTCTGCAGCGTTTGAGCAATATTGAAAATAAAATGAAAACTTAAAAACGAAACATAATAAAATGAAAACTTGAAAACAAAACATAATATAATGAACACTTAAGAACAAAACATAATATATTAAAACTTAAAAACGAAACATAATATAATGAAAACTTTTATTTAAAAACTTAACATAATATGATAAACTAAACTTCACATAATACAATGAATTTAAAACTAAACCTAAATAAAAATAAAATTTTTGGTGAAAATATAAATGAAAACTTTTATTTAAAACTAAACTTAAATAAAAATACAAAAATGTTATTTAAAACTAAACTTAAATAAAGATACCAAAAATTTTATTTAAAACTAAACTCAAATATAAATACAAACTTGTATTTAAACCTAGACTTAAATATAAATAAAAAGTTTTATTTAAAATTTAACATAATATGATAAACTTAACTTAACTATAAATACACACTTGTATTTAAAACTAAACTTAAACAAAAATTTTTTTTTTGGAACTTAGGTAAAAATAAAAATTTTACTTAAAACGAGGCTTAAACATAATAATATAAAAATAAAATAAGGAACTTTTTCTATTAATATAAAGAAAAATAAAAAGTTTTTATTAAAATAAAACTAATATAAAATAAAAAGTTTTTATTAAAATAAAACTAATACAAAATTAAAAGTTTTTATTAAAATAAAACTGATATTAAATAAAAAGTTTTTATTAAAATAAAACTAATATAAAATAAAGCTTTTTTATTAAAATAAAAATAAAATAAATATAAAAACTTTTTTTTATAAAAATAAAACTAATATAAAATAAAAACTTTTTATTAAAATAAAACTGATATAAAATAAAAAGTTTTTATTAAAATAAAACTAATATAAAATAAAAAGTTTTTATTAAAATAAAACTAATATTAAATAAAGTTTTTATTAAAATAAAACTAATATAAAATAAAAAGTTTTTATTAAAATAAAACTAATATAAAATAAAAACTTTTTATTAAAATAAAACTGATATAAAATAAAAAGTTTTTATTAAAATAAAACTAATATGAAATAAATTTTTTTTATTAAAATAAAAATAAAGAAAAATAAAGTTTCTATTAAAATAAAACTAATAGAAAATAAAGTTTTTTTATTAAAATAAAAATAAAGAAAAATAAAAACTTTTTATTAAAATAAAACGTTTTAAAACGATATAAAATAAAAAGTTTTTAGTAAAATAAAAATAAAATAAGAAATTTTTTCTCTTATGAATAAATAAAATAAAAAGATTTTTTTTTCCTAAACTACAAAATGTAGTAAAGATAAATTTAAACATAGGTTTTTATTTATATCAAAAAAAAAAGAAAAAAAAAACATTTGTTTAGTTACCGTTAATGAAATTATATTTAAGGATTAAAAATGTAAATCTATTTCCTTGCTTATTACCTATATAATAATAATATTGTATGTTTAAATGAACCTCTAAGTTCTTTTATTTGGTCGTAGGGGAGAATGCATGCGTTAGGGGAGGACTATCTACTTCGCCCCGGGGTCATCTGGCTCGAGTGTTGGTTGGTGGATGGATGAGCCAAATCTCGAAGCGATATTTTTTTTATGCACGTGATTTATTTGTACGGCGAAGGTACGCGGGGTTGGCCACCACGAACCCCCCCATCACTCCCGAACTGCTAGCACATAGGCTAACCAGCACGTGCCAACTTCGTGTCCGCGGGTCACCTGACCAGGAGCGGTGGCGTCGGCTGAGGTAAGCAGGCGCCCTGACTAAATTTCTGTGCGAAGGCCACAGGAGCGCATTCACCGTGCGCCCTCAAAACAAATGCAAAGTCAGGGCTGCTGCTTCCCTGGTCGGCCTCACCGTTCAGCATTGCCAGACGCATTCGTTTTTTTTTTTGTAAAATTGTGCGTGACCCAAATTCGCTCCGCTACAATTTGGCGCCCAACGTGGGGCCTTTTTGTTGCAGGGGTGTAAGATTTTTACGTGACCTATTTCGCTCCGCTACAAATTGGCGCCCAACGTGGGGCCGAAATTAATTCGGTTCCCATCTCTACTTGTTATGTTCGGTATCGCGTCGTGGATTCAAACCAATTTAATGTTTTTTTTTTTCCTAGCAGTTTTCATGGCAGTCGTGTTGTTTTTTTTTCGAATAAAATCATCGGGTTTTATTCAATCGGAATATCCGGCATGAGGCTCAACCTTATACTGGATCCGTTGGTAAATCGTCTGAACCGATTTATTCCTCTATATGGCCATGAAATCTGCGATCGCGTTTAACTTTCATACTTGTTTTTGTAGTAACTCCTATCATTTTTAACTTTTTTGTTTGTGAATTCTTGCTGAGAGTTTTCGTGTTGCGGGGGGTAGTGTCGAGTGTCGCATGGATTGCGATGTAGTCGCGTTCAATCGCACTGGTCGACCGCTGCACTCGGGACTATTTCGCCGTGGCATGGAACTTTCAGTGGGCCCATTTAACGTAGTTTTTTTTTGTAAATTTTTTTAAAAGGAACCCCTGACTCAGCCAGTCGGCAACCAACACTCAAAATTTTTTTTTGGGATTGCAACATTCTCTCCTAAGACCAAATAAGTTAATTTTTATGCATTTATATTTTTATATTTTTATTATATTTTTCTCAACTGCGTCATCACTGCATAAAACAACTGTTTTAGTAGTGGCATAATTACCCAATTTTTTATAAATATTCATTGATTTTTTTTTGACATAGCTGCAATGCCGTTGCACCATAGCACGGATGATATACCAGCTCAGGTGGAGGGTGCTGAGAATTTGTGCAGCATTTGCAAGCAGGCTTTCACAAAGCCTGAAGACATGGTGCTGACACCATGCAAGCACGTTTTCCACCGAGCATGTATATCTCAGTGGATTCATACGAGCCACAGTTGTCCGCTCTAGTGGGTGCTTCTTCGTTACCTTCGCTTATATATACAGCCATGGACACATAAATAGCACAGATGCCAACTTATTTTTCAAACGTTTCGTTGGAACCTAATAATGCAGTCATTAACTGTAGTTATAATTTTTTGATACTCCAGAGTGACGTTGTTTTAAACTCCGAGAGAGATGTACCGTTACTTACTTTTATTTGCTCAGGCCATCTCTTTGTGTATAGGCATATACGATCTGCTGTGGTCATATAAATAGCACACATGTTAGTTGGTGAATAAAAGATAACAAGATCGGGATCTTGTAAACATTTTAGAGCTTTATTCAGTTAATTTCGCCGATTCTAAATAAAATGTGTAGTGGCATACATTGCCTTCCGGAAAAAAGGGTCTATAATTCACAAACTAAGTCGAAAAGGCAAAAAACCATCTGAAATCGCAGATATTCTCAAAATTTCGTGAAAAATGGTCTATAATGCACTCAAGCTGGTTGCATCAAATGGTTCAAATAATTTCGAGAATAAGCCGCGCAATCCTAGACCGCGTAAAACCACCGCTTCTACTGATAGACTCATAGTTGCAAAAGTTAGGCTGATCCTCTCAAGTCAGCAAAGCAAATTATGAGGGAAACAAATGAAGGAAATAACCTAAATGTTTCAAGAAAACTTGTATCTAGGAGACTACATGAAGCTAATTTTTATGAACGCATTAGCCGAAGAAAGCCGCTAATGCAAAAAAAAAATTTAAAGGATCGTTTAGCGTGTGTAAGGGTCCATGTGAATAAAGAAGACCAATTTTGGAAGAACGTGCTCTGGACTAACGAAACTAAATTTAATAGGGTTGGACCAGATTGAAAAACTTTTGTTCGGCGCCCCAAACGCAAAGAGTTTAATCCGAAGTATACAAAAAAATCATTAAAGCATGGAGGAGGGAATTTAATGGCTTGGGGAGCTTTTTCCTGGCACGGCGTTGGGCCAATTTTTCCAATACCAGGAATAATGGACAAGAATATGTATTAAGATATTCTTAATAACCAGATGGAACCATTTGCAGTTGAGAACATGCCTATTAAGTGGACTTTTATGCACAATAATAATATGAAACACACTGCAAAGATTGTTTTTGATTGGCTAAAAAAGGAAAAAATAAATATTTTGAATTGGTCGGCTTAAAGCCCAGGCCTCAATCCCATAGAAAATTTATGGAATAAAGTGAAGGGCAGCATAAGCACCAAAAATTTTCGAAATTGAAATGAGTTATGAGTGGAATTAAGATGGCTTGGTACTCTATTCCGAAGGATAGGGTTAGGAAGCTTGTGGAGAGTATGGGATGAAGATGTCGGGCTGTTTTGGACAACTTGGGATGCAGTACCAAGTACTAGTAAGCATATTCGTAAGCTCACTGTAAAATAATAATAAATCAACATGTCTATCTTTCAGAATCCAAATTGTGCTATTTATACGTCCACCTCAGCTAAGGAGCAATATACGGGTTTTTCATTGATTTTCTAATTTTTAATTCGTAATTACAAAGTTACTACTGAATTTAAATTTTTAATGTTTAAACTTAAATACCATGAAATAAATTCTTGTTTTCCTCTATTTATTTTATTTAAATTTATGTGAAACTCTCTACATGTATTTTTGTGCTATTTATGTGTCCACGGCTGTATATGTTAATTTTGCTTAACTGTTATGTGACTGACGAAAAAAACATATTAATCAGACTGACAAAGTAACCGGGTACTTTCATATAATTTATGTAGAAAAATAGCGTGTAAATGCTTTAATGTTCAGCTAAATCGATGTTTCGTGAATTCTACAATTTAAAACAATTTAGCTTGGCCCTTTAGCTCGATTATTAATGAACAAATTCTTTGTTTTAATTTGCATAAGGTACCCGGGTGCCTCGTCAGTCACATAACGGTTAAATATTAAATTCTTATGTTCAATAAAATTAATTGCAAACTGTTATTCAAACTTCAAGAACCAAGATTGTTTTATTTCAGCGGGAGTATCTAGGTCATGTACTAGAAGCTCAACAAAAGTTTAATCATTCTCGTAATCAAATACCAGTTCAAGTACTGGGTATTTAAATTTGATATATAAATTAGCATTTTATTTATTTATGTGCAGCAAAAGTGACAAAATCCAGTTAGATATTCCTTTTATTGACGATAGACCTGATATTTTGGCATACATTTTATCTTTGGACGATGAATATTAAAGGCTGTATGTATACCCTAGTGTCTCCCAAAAAGTTAGCATGACCTTGAAAAAATTTGTGAAAATAACCCCGTACAAACCGTGATTCTACGTCAAAAAATTTTTTTTTAATATTTCAAAATATATACACAAAACAAAAAAGAATCGGGATGAAGATCGAATCTTATAGTCTTCTTTATTCTATAAAAATTTCCATACGATACCATAGCTTACCAGCCCACAGCACACCGTGGTGAGTTTTCGCATCTTTAGGCTGATGTGAGTTCCCAATTAGTACTGTTTGTATCATTAATTTCTTATTTATATCCCAGAATGCTTTTTCTATCCAACACAATTTTTCAAGTATTAATTTAGAGCACATTGCTGCCTAAGGATCCGAAAAGGCACCTTCGCTTGTCTAATAAGAGAGGGACTTGTAGGTGTGGCAGTGAGTTTTTGCGGACTATGAATGACTTAAGTACTCCACACAAAAAGTTTTAACCTCCTGCACCCACGGGCTTAAGGGAAGGACAAGCTTTGTTTCGTCTAAAAATACCTTTTTTATGAATTTTTTAAGAAAAAATTATTACTGTAGGTTTATTTTATATATTATTATATAAAAGTACAACATTTGAAGAATATTTAAAAAAATTTTTGTTCAAAAATAGAGAGAAATAACTGATTTATGTAGATCTCCGCAGGCGCCACAAAAAAAAGTTTTTGTGCGGTGACCAGCCTACAGCATCACTGGAACATCTGAAACCAAAAAATCAATATGCTTTTTTTAGTTTCTTACTTTATCTCTCCAGTCTCTTTGAGTTTTTTTAATTTTTAAATTTTTCAATTTTTGGCACCATTTTGAAGCCAAAATGAAGATTTTTGACGAAAAAATCGACCTATTTGTTATTGTGAAATTGTTAGTAATTTAAAACTTTGGAAAAACTCGACGTAACTAGAGAGCAATTTACATGTAGAATATGTGTACAAAACTTCAAAACGATCGGTTCAATAGTTTTTTCTGTAGGCTGGGCACCAACTTTAAAAATTACATGTTTGGGAAAATCGATTTAAACTTTTGTAGACTGAAAAAATTAAAATATCTAAAAAAAAACTGGATTTTGTTATAAAATACGTGCTTGTCATCATCGATGCCGGGTCCATACAATACATTACTATCATCCACGTTATCTAAGGCATCTTTTTGCTCCTGTCTACGTCAAGCTTTGCCTTCTTTAGTCTCGCGAGCAGCTTGCTAGTCCGCTCTGCTCAACTGCAAAGAGTCTGTCGCGCGCGCCCATTCATGCGCACTTGGTCCAGAAGTGATGCCAAAATCTTGCATGAAGGTCAGAAAAGCAGTAGAGCCTTCGCTAAAAAGTGATGCTGCTACATATGCTGTAATTTCAACAACTCACTGATTTGGAACTAATTTTCCATATGAGTTGGTTGTAGCTTTCATTGTTGTTCTGCTTGGAACCACCCAGACAACGTTCCAACAGCGTGTCTTTGCTTAAATCTTCATATATTGTCTTTATTGCGTCTAAAACATCAGCTGGAAGTGGAGAGTAACTGTGCTTGAATGATCCTAATGTTTTTGCAGCTTCAGTCTTCTTCACTCGCACCACCATTCATCGCATTTTTCATGCTGGGGATTTTGATCAGTCGAAGAATAATGATAAAAAGTCGCCCATATAGCGTTCCTTACTTTGTCCACAGTATCGTGATTTCTTCGAATTGCTAGCCCATAGTTTACCTTTACCAAAAAGAGTTTTCCTCTTCACTTTTTTTTTACCAGATTTCGTTTATGCATCGACCACGTGCAATTTCACAAAGTCACGCAGACGTTTGCCCATCCTTTTTTCGGCGTGTCCAATACACTCTTTCTTGTTTATTATGAAGTTATCACCGTAAGGTTTCGCATTGACTACTCCCATCACCAATTTGTAATCGCCATCACCAATATAATTACGGTATTTTACTTTTAAAAACTCTATCGAACGTTGAAACATTTTCACGAGCGCTCACTTCCATATTACCGGATGGTCCACTGTGATTTGATGCACATTGTCCTTTGTTCACGTGCTCCTCGTGCCTATCTTCATATTCTGAAGTTCCTAGTTTTTTGCTCCAGGTTTCACTTAGTTACTGTACGAACTGCTGACAAAAATATCAACAACTTTGTGCAATAGCCGATCAATGACGATACACCAAAGAGCGAATTAAATCCTCTTTTTTTCCACGTGCCGTTACGGGATAATGTAATTTCGTGTGTCTTCGCGATTATTTTGTTTGCAAGTCTCTTCTTTTTCTTTTTTGATGGCAGAAGCAAAATATTTATTCGCAACAGTTTTTTAATGAAAGTATTGTAGAACGGTTTTAAAATAAAACTACTTGCCATGTCCATCAATCCACAAAATTTCACACACATGGCATGTCCTGGGCCTAAAACTCGCATTACGATTGCAAATCTATTATTTATTTCGTAGGCATTACCATCAATTCTTTCACTCGACGGAACATAGTTTGGAATTTTGCACTTTTCACACGTAACTTTTATTTTGAAGCCAATATCTCCTTTTTTACAAGACTCAAATGTCACTGACCTATCACACGTTTTACACTTCACTAAAGTTGCTACAGTAGAAAAAACTAGAAGAATGTTTTTTAAGATCTTCCTCGACTTCAAGCAAAGCATTCAATTTGATTTTTTTCGCTGATGCACTAGACGCTCTTACTTTCGTTTTTTGATCCTGCGGCATTACTCTTTTTCTTTGTCGGCTTGCTCTTGGGAGACCCTGTGCACGTCCTTCTCTGTCAGTTGGTTTCGACATTTTTTCGATGATAACTACAAAATCACTAGGAAAACTAAGCAAACACAAAACGGAGCACGAGTTAACGAAATCGGAGCAAAACTGAAATGACGCACATATCTGCTCTCCAAAGCTTTCAATTTTAGACTGAAATATATATTCTACATCAAAGAATACAATGTACGTTACACATTTTATTTATCTGAAGATATTAAGAAGAAAAGAGGGGATAAAAGTAATACAATAGAGACCGAAACAGTTGCCGCTTGCCGGTCAGCGCAGGTAGCTAAATGGCGCGCAAAACTAAGTTAGAGGTACGGGCATTCAACGTGCTGTAACTTGGTTAGTTTTGCTCCGAACGACCTAAAAATTTAATACAATATTCATCAGATGTTGTACTTTCAGAAACAAAAAATTAAAAAATTTGGAAAAAAAAGTTGTCAAACCTTACCTCCCTTTTAATGGGTTAATAACAACCTACTCACCATTTGCTTGGCAGCTTGTTCCCACCGAATCTAAATTTCAGAATTTTCATATCTCAAATGTTTCTTCAACTCTTTCGCTTAAGTTTAATATACGTTAACTTTTAACTGCTTGAAGGTTAGAACTAGAACTAGAACTAGAACTAGAACACGCTTGTTTAGTCTATCCAAAAAATGTTTTTACCGCAACTAAGTTTTCAGAAATTTTCTTAACCTCGTTAGAATTAAACTGCCAATACTGGTCTTGACTAATCAACAAGTTGATTCCTTCAGCTACTGTCAGCTAATTATTTTTGTAAGTGTTCTAGATTTCGCTGCTGTATTTTTGGTATCGATATCACGTTGAGGCAAATTGTCGGTAAAACTATTGCTATTACTACCAATGTTTTCCGCTGTATTGACTTTCACATTTAGTTTCATGCGTCTGAACACTGTCTGTTTCTCAATTTAATTTATTTTAGAATTTAGAATTTTAGATTGCATTTTTTTCTTCTTCTCTTCTTTTGAGTTCTTTTGTAAGTTGCTTGCTTATATACGTCTTCTGGCTTTCATTGTCCATTACGATTCTAGAAAGCACAGACTCACTGTAAATACTGACGTCACTCATTATTGCCTTTGCTGTTTGCAGAAAAATGTCTGCTTTATCAACTTATGCAGTCTGTAGACTCGCTGTTGCAGCTTTATTGATTGTCGGTACAGATTTCTCTTCAGAACCGCTTGACGTTATGCCGTTTTCGCTACTTCTGGTTTTTACTCACCACATATCGCTAACACATACGAGTTATGTGCCTACCAATAGCAACGCTCGCATTTAATCCACTTTGCTTTGCAGAACTTTGAATTGTGATTTTTGTTAGTGCATCGAAAGCACCTCCCTTCACTACGAACGAGTAGCAACTGTTTTTTAAGCTCAATACCCATTATAGTTTTTGGTTCTAAGGCTTCCAATTCTAACTTTATTAAGTTCAAAAGAGCTTTTTAATGGTCATCTCCATGATCATTAGGCCTTAAATTTTGAATTTCTGTGCTATTGCCAGACACTGTAAAGCTAGAATTTAGCACTTTTGTATTGGTTTTGTGGCACTGCACGCGTATACTATCTGGAATAGCTTTCAATAAAAGTGATTTCGCTTTTATATCATATTGAGATGGTGATACTTATAGAGCCGTAAGAGACTTCATAGTAGCACTCACTTCATCATATAGTTGTCGAATACCTTGAATATCGCTCGCGGCTGCAAAAGGTTTCAAGTTAACCAGCTTCTGTAAGCATTTCTCTACAATTATGCCCGTATTACCAAACTCTTCCAGCAAAAGCGATATAGCCTATGTAACATGTTTCGGTTGGAGTGAATCCTGCTATTGTTGCAGACGCTTTGCCCATGAATTCCTGTTTTAAATAATTAAATTTTGTAGCTGCAAAAAAATGTACGATTATCATGTACAGCGCTCTTGAACTGCTGTCAGAATGGTAACCAGTTTTCAAATCTTCCGTCTTCCAAATTTCAACTCGAACGCTTTAAAGTCACACCACTGTATTGGTTATGGTGCTGCTGTTCTACGAAACTCACTGGATGTGGGTTTTAATGATATGCTCCAACTGCGCAATCATCATTACAGCTTTGTCATCATATTCAATAATGATTTCACACTCTTTCCATACGAGAGCCTTTTGATAATTCAGTGAATAATTAAACAAAGAATGATTTTTACTAAAAAAAAATTTATTTTTCAATATAGTCTACTTTTAGCTCGATACACTTCGTCCAACGTTCCCCCAATTTTTTGATCACATCTGAAAAATACGTTTTCGGAAGGTCCTCAAAATAGGCCTTTGTTTCGGTGAAGAGCTCCTCTTTGGTGGTGAATCTTTCAATCGTTTGTGTTCAAACATTTCACAACACATTTTTTTTTATTTCTGGTGTGGTAACCTCATTTGGGCGTCCACAAGGTTCGGCGTCACTTGTGCTTGTACGACCGCATCGGAATTCAGTTAACCGCTTCTTTGAAATTGATGGTGCAGAGTCCCCAAAGTATTTGTCAAGCCTTTCCTTGGTTTGGCTGATGTTTTTTTAGTAGTCTATTAACAGAAAGAAGTTGACAGGATCAGTGTTGCATTTAAAGTTACTACACCGGAAATTTACTTTTTTACTGAATTATCAAACGGCCCTCGTAAATCTTCTGCTTTAATACTCTTGTGCATTGCTTCATCAGCCTTTTTTAAGTTTGTATGCGCACTTTTTAGTCGCTGAATGTATATCGCTATATCAGATTCTACCATTAGAGAGTCGCTTACATCGGGAAAACGCTACTGTATCAAACTATTTCGAGTAATCATTAACCGTATTACATAATTTTGCGACAAGCGAGAGGTACGTGGATCGGTACACATCATCCATTCTAAATTTAAGTTTCGCTATAAGTCTCGCTTTTAAATTCGCGTACTTAACTGATATCGCTCGTTAGCTAATTCTATGTTAGTTATTTTTATTGATATTATAGAATTGCTTCTGTCCCGGGTTTCTGCAACATGTAAAAACCAGCTCAACTAAAGTAAAAGACCCGGTCTTGCGACAGTTTCAGCAATCGATTTAATGCTAACATAATTCAAGTTTCATAAAGTTTACGATATTAAGTAATATGTTTAGTAGTGTACATAAGTTCATGTATAAGGGAAGTTAAAAATATTTCCTATATGTAATGTTTGTTGTGTATAATGATAATATTACATACATTCCTGGATAGATTGAACTTTATTTTTAACATGCTCAGGCCCGGCAACAGAAGATTCAATTTCAATTTCCAGATAGAGAAGCTGTATTGGCCTCTTGAGAATTTGCTGATTTTGTAGGCGTATGTCGCAAGCCTTAACGCGACCATCCTGGCCTTGATATGTTGTCTAAATAATTGCAAGCCTAAATTGCAGACGTGGCTTGTTGTTGTGATGAACCAAAACTACATCTCCGACTTTGACGCTTCGAGTTAAATTGTTTTTGTTATTGTTGCTGAAGGAACTCTTCACGCCATCTTTTCAGGTTACGTTTCATAAATACTTGACATAGCTGCCACGATTGTGAGAGTGCAGAACCATCAAATTTAGCATCTATAGAATTATGAGAAGAATTCCAATAAATTAAAAAATGTGCCGCAGTAAGCCGTTCCAGGTCCTTGTAGTCATTCGAAATGTATGCGAGGTGTCTTGCAATGATGACGCTTTCGACTTCAGCTAGCAGTGTAGCTATTTCATTTCATGTCAGGCGTGTTTTTCCAATCGCTGTTTTAAGAAAGATTTTAACGTTTCGCACCACCGTCTCCCAAAATCCTGCCCACCACGCCGCTCGTTCTGGAATGTACCATGTTATACCTCGGTGGGCTGCTAACTGCTGTATTTAAAATTTTCGCAGTTCTAGGTCGACTCGTTTGAACGTTTTAGCATTATCCGATATAATGGTAAATGGTACTCCTCGCCTAGCTCTAAACCTTCTTAGAGCAGCCATACAACAATTGAGAGTCATGTCGCTCACCATCTCTAAATGTACTATTTCAGTCATTATGTAGAATTTACGTTGCCCGTTTTGAACTTAACTTTTAACGTAGAGTGGACCATCAAAGTACACACCGGTCGTCGATAGCCGTTCAGCTGGTAATATTGTCCATGGCGCGGAAGCATTTTTGCCGTAAAAACGCTTGTACATCGCACAGCGCTGCACTAGGCTTTTAACCAGCTGTCGGCCTTGTACTATCAAGTACCATCTGCATTAATGCCAGCATGAAGTGTGGCTTGATACGCCTCTAGAACTAATAGCTGGCTGAAATGACTATGTTTTGGCAAAATTATCGGATTAAGAATTGTGTTACCAAATTCAACTGCAGACAGTCTGCCCTTCAGCTTCAGCACGTCATCGACAAGTGTCGGATTAAGTGTCAATATTTTGAAATCCGGGGGTACTTCAATTCATTTATGAAGTGCGTTGATTTTTGTGATGTAATGGCAATTTCTGCGGAATTTTGACCCAGTAGCCCTCTGCCTGTTTAAGCTCGTTTGAAGTTAATTTTCAACTTCGGTGATTGATTTAACCCTATAGTGCATACAGATTTATACTTATTAATGCACATTTTAGTACATGAGTATATTGCATCATATTTCTTATTAATTTTGTTAAGGGACATTTAACATAATTTTGTCGAAATTTTGGGAGTTTTTTAAGTAAGGATTATGAAAAAACGGTAAAAGGTATTTGAGTAAAAATTTTTTTATTGTTTTACATTAGTATTAAAATTAACAAAAAAATTTTTTTTCGTGACGTCACTTCCGCGTCATACGTACGTTTGCAAAATTAAAGATTCCGTAAAACAGAATAAATTTTCATTAATAAATGGCATGCCATATGAAAGTAAATAAAAAATGTGATTTTGATTTTTTTTTCTTTAATTGAAGAAAAAAATTGTAGTTCTTACAGAAAGTATTCAAAACTGAAGACTTTTTTAAAAAAAATACCTAAAATATAAATAGTCATTAAATAAAACTTATCAATAAAATTTATCAAACTAAACCGAAGAAATTTTCTTCCAAAATTACTCCTTTTTATAAAACTCTATCAAATATTGCAAACTCTCGCCCAAGCCTTTTTTCAGTTTATTTTTTAAATCTTTGCTTCTTTAATGCTACTTAAGAGCATAAAATAGCATCAGAGATTGGAGCCATAACCATGATTATAGATAATAAAAACACTAAATTTTTTGGAATTTCGAAAAAAATACATCTTTTAAAAGTTACCTTTTATTCGTACAAATCTACATTACAGGAAACTTCGCTTTCTGTTTTAAGATGCTCATTATCGATTACTTCTCCGCTTTCTGGAAAAAATTAATTCATAAGGGGTATTCTCTATGCCTAGTATATAGCCATTGCACGTTGTAAGAATAGAAAATATGTAATCGGGCCAATGTTGTGGCATTTGTACGAATAGTGAGCATAAATGTGAACTTATTTCAAAGGAAGAAGCTATCACCTGATACAGTATCTTCTGACTGACATGATCTTAGAAACTTTTATTTATTGATGGTGGAACAATATTGCCTTCTTGCTAGTTAAAGGTATGTTTATTATCCTCAATTAACTATAGACGGCATACATATTAACCCATTTCTGGCCAAGAAAAACAAATATTTTTTCCCGGCGAAACCCTTATAATGGCTAGGTTGTAGGTTCCCAAAAATGGGTCTAAAATGGTCAAAAAATTTTAATACGACTGGAGTTTACTCCTCTAGATCGATTACCTTGAAATTTGAGATATATAAAAGGTTAAATGGGAGAATTAAGGCATCTCTTATATTACTGAAAAGATTGTATACTTTTTAAATTTTTTAATATATTACATATTAAATATTTATTACATATATTACATTAATTCATTATGAGGTAAATTGATGAATTTTATTAAGGTTGGATTCACTGACCACCTTCAGCAAGTTTTTGCAAAGATTAAAATAATGCTAATCAAGTTGAAGTGCGTGCAGCAATCTCTCTCCCTGAGCGGAGAGCGCAAGAGCTTCGTATAAAAAAAAACGTGCAAGACTTGCTAAAGGTGGTCAGTGAATCCAGCTTAATGGAAACGTCATTATTAAATACTGTAACATAGATTTAAGGTAATCGTGAAGACATCGCACCAATGGTTGTACCATATCTAGTCGTTCCCAGTGTTTTACCAGAACCTAAATCTAAATGAACGTCTTCTTTAAAAAATTGCGTTATGGTCAATCCTTCCTCTGTATGATGAAACAATTGAAAATTTGCCTAAATTTTTCATATTTTTTCTCTTTAAGATCAATTTATGGACATATTTTGTATTTAATGTCCCGTTATGTCGTAGCAATAAAAAAACTAATTGTAAATCCAGCAAGTTTTATTTAATTAAAAGCGGTTGAAAATTCGTCGAGTTATTCTATTTAAAGTATTTCTACTTCACTTCAAAATCACCAAAATAATTATGTTTTATTGTTCTTACTTTCGAAAAACTCAGTTCAGGCAAAACAGCATGAAAAACAACGATTTTCTGCTGTTTTTAACGGATTAATGCTTACAATTTAATATTAAATAAGTCGAAAACTTTTTAACTAATTTCGATGAAATAAAACGTGCTGGATTTATAATTAATCAAGCTTTTATATTAGCTATTATCAATTATAATAAAAGCGCACTTTAATACAAACTACTGGTATGAGCAACGGCTACGCACAAACGCACACAATTTTTTTGTTGTGCTGTGGCTAGCTGAACATAAAAAGAAGATAGAGAGCAACATGGAGTTTATTGAAACTCTCGCAAGCACAAGCTGGCTAAAAGAAAACGACCAGCAATGAGTGGCATCGGGAATGATTTCATACAAATCTTTATATTTTAATTAAATAAATTTAGTATTGAAATTTAAAAAACGAAAATATCCAAATACTGTGCTGTAGCACAAATATGATATTTTAAAACTTATTTCATACAAATCGATCCAGTACTTTTGGATTTTTACAAAAATTTGCAATTCAATTTTATCCAATAGCAGATTGCTACTGTGTGTATTTTGTTGGTATTTCTTCGTAGTTGGTATTTTGCTTTGATAACGCTCGATTTCACTCGCTATAAATTATCATACCGCGGGCAATATATGAAATCGATTCTAAAGGAATAAGCTCAAAAACATAACAAATTAGTTCGTATGTTATGCCAAGCGCTAAAACATTTATATTGCATAGGCACATTGCAATTTTGTTTTCAACGATAAACTGTGACTGAAAAATCAGTTTAAGCGCCAAGGGTGCGTTTTCGCACCCAACGAAAGGTAATGCATATATATATATAACAATTGTATTTCCTTACCGTTATAAAATAAATCATTTATTATATTTTGATTTATTTTCATCACATTAAGGTAATTGTAAAACATTTTTTCCTTCGTTAAGTATTTATTTTGATTTTTTTAAAAGTAGGTCAAAAATGGAAAATTTTTATATGGTAGGGGGGAGAGAGTATTGCAGGGGCTAATGCTAAACTCGAACTCGCAATACGAAAGCTAAAATATCAAACATTGTTTTTATGCATTAACATCACATATAACTTACATTTATTGCATATTAAAAAATATCCAAACTTTTGGATGCGAAAACGCATCCCTTGGCAAGAAATGGGTTAATATATTTGAGCTGTATGCCAAACTTCGACCATTGATTTGTTCTGGCTTAAAAAAAAAATTCACTCTTTAACTGAATGTGATTGCAACCCTTCGTTCTTTAAAAGATCTAAAAAAGGCCTTTTGATGTGCTCGTAAAAATATCATTATACCAAAAAGTATTAAGATATTAGAAATGCTCATATAACAGGAAGCAAGATTGATATTTTGAAAATAATTGAAAAGTTTATATGTGAAATAAATAACGTAAAGGTTAATAACACTGTTCTACAAAAAAAATATTTTGATGTACAAGAGTTACCACCAATATTTTACGTTTTGCCGATCCATATGATGACTTTCTGTGTTTTCAGAATGTTTTCATCACTTCGATTTTTTCTCCAATTGCCTTGCCTTACTTAGTGTATCATAACTTTACTTCTGTTCACCAAAAGTTAATTTTTTATTTGGATAATAAAAAAGGATAATGTTGTGTTTCAGTCTTGCCTAAATGTTTTAAATCGTTTAATTTTTACAAAGTTATAGGCTCTTAGGTTAGGTAAGTAGGGTCATGCACCGTTACCGGCGCTTCCGCGGGGGCCTGTAGGTCCATTGCGAATCCCTTTTTATGTTTGTGGTACCATTTTAAAACCATTCCTATTAATTCCTCAAACCATCCTGTGCTTTTTATGAACCTCCAGATGTCTAGCAGTGGTGTGGTCATTAACTCTTCCAAGTGTGTGAAAAATCTGGAGCCCCATATATCGGAGTCGACGATTCTGTAGATTTGGACATTCATATAGGAGGTGAGTTATTGTTTCTGTTTCTTCCGGATCCTTGCAGCTTCGACAAAAGTCTGGCGCTGCTATGCCCATTCTATTAGCCATTACCCCAATAGGGCAATGTCCTGTTAGAACTCCAACAAGAATCCGAATTTCCCGCTTGACCAAAAGCAGAAGGCTTTTGTTTCTCTTATCATTTAGTTCCGGCCAAAGCTTCCGAGATATGTTGCAGTCACCTCTGGATGCCCAGTTTGTGTCAGCAATATCTCTGGCTTTAAGATCTATACTCATTTTGACGACGCCTATTGGAATATGCACCTCTGTATCAGCACTGTTTGTACTTGCGGTTACTCCACGCCTTGCCAGTTCATCTGCTGCTTTATTACCTTCAATATTGCTATGTCCGGGAACCCAGCAGAGATTGACATTATGGCTATTGCAGATGCTGTTCAGTGCCAGTTTACAGTTTTGCACTGTTCGAGCCTTCGTTGTTTTACTGTTCAATGCTTTGATGGCCGCTTGGCTGTCCACAAAAATTACTACCCTTGTGGGGGTAAGATTTTTCCTGTAAATGACCTGTGCAGCTTTTTCAATAGCATATATTTCTGACTGAAAAACGCTACAATAATCAGGGAGTTTGTAACACTCTTTGATTTGCAGCGTTTCACAGTATACACCCGATCCAGTTCCGTTTTCTATTTTGGGACCATCAGTATAAAATTGGAGGATGCCGTAGCATTCTACAGCCGTTTCTTCCCATTCTTGTCTGCTGGGGATGGATGTGGTGTATTCTGTACCGAATCTCACACTAGGTATGATATAGTCGGTTGCTCTTTTTGATTCCTCGGTTCCAAAGAGATTAAGAATAGATGCATGTCCGAATGTGTTCTTCTTCCAGGCTTGTGATTCGTTAAGGCGAATCGCGCTCTTGGTCGCCGAACATTTAAGGAACTCTTCTATGGAAAGAAGATTTAGCATCATATCTAGACCCGCCTGTGGCGTAGATCTCATGGCTCCTGTTACTCCTATGCACGCTAACCTTTGTACTCCTGTAGGGAGCTAAGGTACCTCTTTTTGTGCGCTATCGTTCACCATAAGAGAGAGCCGTAGGTAAGAATGGGTCTCACGATCACTATATACATCCAGTGGATTATGTGCGGTCGTAGTCCCCATTTCCTTCCAAATGCTCTCTGACATGCGTATAAAGCAGTGCTTTTTTCCTTCTTTCCTCTGTGTTGCGTTTCCAGCTCAGCTTGATATCAAGGATAATTCCAAGGTATTTGGCTTCCGTGGAAAGCTTCAGAGTTACTTCGTTGAGTTTCGGTAATGTGAAACTATCTATTGTTCTTCTTCTTGTGAACAGAACGAGTTCGGTCTTTATTGGGTTCACACCAAGTCCATTCGATTCTGCCCACCGCGATAGCTCATTCAGAGCCCCAGACATTAGTTCGCTAACTGTTTGCAGGTATTTACCGCATATTAGAATGGCAACGTCATCGGCATAAGCTACCACTTTTGTTCCTCCTGTTTTGAGTGAAGTGAGAATCTTGTCAACCACAATCAGCCATAGAAGCGGGGATATGACTCCTCCCTGCGGTGCGCCTCTTGTGACCTCTTTCCTCACCACGCTCACTCCCATTTGTGAGCTTATACGTCTGTTATTGAGCATTTTATAGATCCACTGGGTTATTTTACTTTTGACTCCTTTGTCTACTAAAGCATTTTTTATAAAATCTGTGTTTACATTGTTAAAGGCACCTTCGATATCTTAAAACGTTGCTAAGGTATATTCTTTGTGATGAATGGTTCTTTCTACGGCTGAAACCACCTCATGCAGTGCCGTTTCCACTGATTTACCCTTAAGGTATGCGTGTTGCGCACTACACAGGTTATTATCATTCAAATATTCTCTTATATGAAGATCTAATATTCTCTCTAGCTTTTTCATCAAGAACGATGAGAGACTTATGGGCCTGTAATCCTTTGGTGCTGAGTGTATTGGTTTCCCAGCTTTAGGAATGAAAACAACTCGCACTTCTCTCCAGATTTTTGGAACATATCCTGTCCTGAGGCAACCGGTGAAAATTGCTATGAGCCAGGGCATGATGTCAGGAAGGGCATGTTGCATCATGGCCGGTAGGATTCCATCTGGCCCTGCAGATTTATAGGGCTTGAAAGACCCAATCGGCTATTCTACAGTTGACCTTGTAATAATGTTGGGGAGTTCTTGTAAAGGTTTTGGTATTGTCATTTCCAAGTTGCTGTTAGCTCCGTTTTGATCCGGCTCTTTACAACCTGGAAAATGAGTTTCCATAAGTAGCGAAAGCGTTTCTTGGCTGGATTCTGTCCAGGATCCGTCGGACCTCTTAAGGTATCCCGGGACCGATGGGTCTTTGGATAGCGTTTTTCGAAGTCTGGCGGCTTCACTAGTATCCTCAATGGACTCGCAGAAATTTGTCCAAGATGTTCGTTTAGCTATTCTTACTTCCCTAGTATAGGCATTTAACATGGATGTGTATATTGTCCAGTCTTGCTCTAATTTGCTTGACATGGCCTTCCGGTGAAGTTTCGTAAGCTCTCATTGCCTCTTTTTGAGGTCGCTGGTCCACCAACTCGCATTTGTAGGTTTGCGACTTCGAGACTTTAGGCAAAACTTCTTGAAAGCCTGGTTCATTTTTCCCGTTATAAACTCAACTGTATTGTCAATGGATGCAGCGTTTGAGAGGTATTCTGTGTCTAGGTCCGCTATATTTCTGCTAATCCAGACTGAATACCTTTCCCAATTAGTTTTCAATGGGTTCCTAAATTGTTTCCTTATTTGGGGGTCGTAGTCAATAGTAAAAAGAATCCTAAAGTGGTGAAAAAACGACTCCTTTTGTGACACCTCCCAGTTATCGACTATAACCTGTTCCGTGTTACTAGCTAAAGTAAGATCTATTATCTCTTCCCTGACTCTATTCTGAAATGTTGGCCTATTGCCCCTATTGCATAGAACTAGGTCTGTGGTAAGGATAAATTCAAAAATAAACTAACCCCTTTAGTTGATGTCTTTACTGCCCCATTGCGAGTGGCGGGCGTTTGCATCACAACCGATGACCAGGAATGCCCTGCTTGTGTTAGCGTGTTCCGCCAACTCGCGGACTGCTTGCACTGGTGGGTTCGTCTCTTCATAGGGCATATACGCCGAACAGAGGATTAGTTTTGCTGACCTTGTTTCTACGCTGGTTGCCACTACGTCTCCGTTGCTGAATATAGGGAGAAAAAACATATTAATGGATTTTCTCGCAAGTATACAGCTCCTTAACTTACCTCCATTTGTAGAGTGAAACAGGTTGTACTGTTTCGACCCTAGGCCTTGGATCTTGTTGTTGGTGATCCAAGGTTCCTGTATTAGGGCCACATCCACGTTCTCCTCGGCCATGCACAGCATCAAGTTGTCGGTAGCTGCCTTACAGTGGTGAAAGTTGATTTGCACCACTTGCAGCTTCCTCCTGCTCTCAGCTATTGTTGGTTCAGCCTCTTCACCTTAATGGATCCGAGGCCGAATTTTAGCATGTCCGAATACTCCTTAAGCCAGCCCGTGGAAGCAGCGTCTACAGAAAAGAGAAGTATTTTCCCTTCGCTGCCGTGACTTTTCTGCGACCTGACCAGCTCTACTCGTGAATATTGGAGTCTTTATCCTGCGCCGCCAAAAGTCTCTGAATGGACACATCCTCGTGCAAAGCAGGAGGTATCCATAAAGATACCTTGTGGCGGAGCGGCAGCGTGGACTTGGAGATCACCTTAAGTGAAGCTCCCTTCCAAATTTCACCAATGCTGGCGATGGTTTTGGTCAGGAACTCCAGGGATTTCTTCGATCCACATCCGACGACTTTGACTCCTTGTTGCCAACCAGCACCGTCGAACTTGTAATCGTCGGGATCACCGTGTTCAACGCTAGCCATCATAGCCTTAAGGATCTCATTTTCCACAAGCAGCCATTTTTCCCCCGTCATAGAGCCGTTTGGGTCGGTTTCGTCGATAATGGCTACTTGCAGCTCCTCCAGTGAGTTCTCAAAGCTTCCCTCGGTTTTACTACGCTTCTAGCAACTCGCAACGACCTCATCCGCAGATCTTTGCCGTTTGGCCGTGGGACCAGCTGTACGCAGAGGTTCTCTCGAAACCGTGGTCAAACCCCGGTTGGTCCCTGTTTGAGGTAACGATGGTTTGACCTTGTCTCGTCTTGTCTTCACCTTGTGACTGCTGGTTCCGCCTTTTCCACACTCCTGTTTGCCGCTTTCTCTTGTCGTTTTCCCTTCTTCCCTTCCCTTGCTGACACCGATGCCGCAACCCCGTTTGTCACTTGTAGCGACATTGGATTGGGACGGTTCAGCCCTGTCCCCCTTCTTCTTCCTGCCTCTTTTCCTCCTCTTTCTACCTACCATTTCCCTCACCCGTTTGTCACTTTTGGCGTCATTAGAGTGGGATGGACCTGCCTTGCTCAGACCCTCATCTGTGGAAGCAGACAGAATTGTGACAGCTTCGATCGTCGATGCTTTGGGAGCATAGTGACGCTCAAAATTTTTCACTTTCTTCGTGTGCTTCCTGATGAGAGCCTTGTCCCTGGAAGTAAGAGTGGTCGGGTCCCTGGAAGTAAGAGTGGTAGCTTCCTCCGTGTCACTTCCTATGCTCAACCTGTCCAGAATCCTCAGAGTCGCTAAGTCCAGGTCCCCAACCTTGTCGGTGTTGTCCTGTCTGGTCAGAGTAGGTCGCCCTATGCTAGACCTGCCAGTATCCGTCGCCGTTTTCGTTATACTTGCTGTTATTGTTGTTTTTGTCGCCTCCGTACGTTCTTCCTTGTTATTTTTGTTTGTATTTTTGTTCATTTTATGTCCCACGAGTAGCTAGGGAAAGTACGTCATCCATGCCAGAGCCCCGCATACCATGGAAAGGCCACAATTACTCACTGAGGCGGCCAGGTATCAGTGAGGTCTCCGTTCCCATACAACCGGTATTACCCCCTGGCTGCAAACCATCCAATGGGCAGGGTGCAACATAACACCCTGGGTTAGGGGGGGACAGCTCTTTGTTCATTGCTCCACAATGGCCTGTATGACATGGGTGACCCTACCAGGAGCTTACGCTCCCGTCATCATAGCCCAATGTGTCATTGCAACTTAAGCCCCTACACCACGACAAGGTGGCTGTCCTTCGTAGGAGCTCTTATATGCTCTTACATGAACAGAACATTTTTTATAATTTGCGTTTTGCTTTTAAAAATATTCCAAAAAATTCTACTGACATGTATTTTTATAAAGGTTTTTTACAACCAATTCTCAGAGAAATACAAGACCTATTATTATTATTATTTATTATTTATTTAAATTAGTGACATTTTTTATTTAATTGATTAAAATCTTATTATTTTATTAAATTCCTATATTTAAGTCGGGTGAACTTAATTTATACTGGAAAATCATTACTAAAAAACAAAAAACTTTGAAGTAAAAATATCCAAATCAAAATTGGTGTACAATGCAAAAACAATAATAAAGGCAAATAAATAGCTGCAATAAATAATAATTCAAATTCAATTACTGATATATAAGAAAAAGCTTAACTGAAATCAAAATCAAACAAATACATTATAAAGTACGTTTTCAATATTAGTAAAGTCGAAATCAAACAGCCAATTTTTTAATTTAATCAAAAAGATATTACTATTTCTTATTTGTCTGAGAAAATGAGGAAGTTTGTTAAACAAGCGACAAGAAACAACGTCGTAAAAACTCTTAAAAGCCGTGGTGCGAAAAGAGGGTACCTCTACAAGATTCATGGAATTGACACGAAGATTGCGTTCATTCATAATTCTATATGTCAGATAACCCGACCTAATAAAAGAAATCTTGACCACTTTAAAACAATATAAATGTCGCACTGCACAGTGTGAGATTTTATCAATCAATAGGACAAAAGTAAATAACAACATCCAAAAAGATTTCTTGAAAATAAAGCTAGTTATAATACACATAAAGCCATGCCAACAGTTTGAAAATGATTGCTTTATCAGATATATCTAAAACAGCAGTCGTATAATGGTGCTTTTTGTGGTTTTCAAAATTAATCTTAACCCTCAAGATAGTAGTTTTTGTATTAAGTACTCTGATTAAAGTTGTTGACTTTTAATCTTTTTTGCAATGGAAAACTTTTGTGAAAATGTGTAGATTAATCCACAATAAAATAAGCCGCTTAATAAATCTAAGTTAAATTTAAATTAGCGATGGAAAATGTATCATAAATAAGGAAAGATAAAATCAGCTAACACTTTGATGGACTGCCAAAAAGTTTGTATGCATATAAATTGAATTTTTTATTAGTTTCACTCTCATAGATAGTTCATACAAAAATTTAGCTGCTAGTTTTTGCAGATAACCAAAATATTTGTATTTTAGGAAGAGGCCTTAATATCTCAAGAATGCAACTTTATGATGTCAAAAAAAAAAATAACAAAAGCCCAAGACCATCATTATAATCATCATCATTATACATACTAAGATACTACCTAAATGCAATGTTAAGTTTACAGCCAAAAATTTTGGACTAATTTTTAGTCCAATCATTGAAATCATGGCTTTTTTTATTTTTATTACATTTCAAACTCTTCAAACGATTGAAATTTTTCTTAATAAAGCGTGGAATAAAATGGACCACTCTAGGACGAAATCAAGAACCAAGACATACATGGAAATATTGCATAAAGGTTTGATAATTTCGGACCATGTGGTTAGCTCATATATAACAAAAGCAAACTATAATCCAACACCACTTGATGATGCATAACTGCAGGGAGTTATGGAACTTATAAAATTACTAAGCACTGAATGACTCAGAGTTAAACAAAAGAATATAATGAAGTGAGAGTAATTCTACAAACAAAAAAACAAATTCTGAATAACTATTACTTTGTTTATTCTTAAAAAATTTATAGGTTTTCTTTGGAAAACTAAAAGTCTGCAATTTCTCCTAAATAGGTATTTATTACAATAACAGAAAAGACACACAATTTTGTGTTGTTCTAGTCCGATTTAGTTTTTTAAAGTCAAAACATAAAGCGTGAATTTTCTTCTATAGGCAACTCAATGAAACTCCCTGTAAATAAGAGGGTGTTAGAGATAGACACCAGCTCCGGAACAATTTTTTTTTAGGAATGAGCCAAGGAATCATATCACAAAAAATTTTAATTTTGTCCGCCTAGATTGGTCAAATCGCACACTGTGCGCTGGTAGATTTTAAAGTTCATAAACAACGGAAAACTATGACATAAGCGAACTTTTTTTTGAAATTTTCCTTATTGCATATTTTTGCAAAGGAGCGGTTGAATTTTATTAAAACACGTGCCTCCCAAACATGCCATACCGTATAACTTCGAGTGAAAAATCCCATAATAAATACTTCCTTACTTAGGGGCCGTAAAGACCCGTGTCCGGGTTTCGGCCGACCTCATCAGATCTCGCCAGGCGCCTCTGCTTTGCGCGCGCCTTCTCCAATCGGATACACCAAGTGCGGTTAGGGCTTTCTCAGCCTGGTCCATCCATCGGCGGCATGGTCTCCCTCGTCGTCGTTGACCAGCGACCCTCGCCTCGAGCACCTTTTTTGCTGGAGCTTCGTCGTCCATAAGATGGACATGACTCAGCCAGCGTAGTCTCGATGCAGTTATACGCCGAACTACGTCAATGCCTTCGTAAAGCTCATACAGCTCGTGGTTCATTCGGATGCGATAGTCATCGCCGACTCGAACCGGACCGAAGATTTTGCGAAGAACTTTTCTCTCGAGCACCCCCAGAGCGGCTGCGTCAGTTTGCGAAACTACCCATGCCTCAGCGCCATAAAGCAGCACAGGTAGAACGAGCGTCTTGTAGAGTGTTAGTTTTGTCGATCGAGAGAGGGCTCTGGAACTTAGTTGCTTACTCAGCCCGTAGTAGCAACTATTGGCAATTATTGTTCTTCGCTTTATCTCCAGGCTGATTTCGTTGTTAGTATTAATGGCGGTGCCAATGTATAGTCAAGGAGTTTGACTACTTCAAAGTTATAGCTGCCGGATGAAACGTGGGAGTCTAAACGCCGCGCTCCCTTGTTTGTAGACAGCGTATACTTTGTCTTACCCTCATTTATCGTCTAACCCACTTTGGCTGATTCCTTTTCGATAGCGCCGAAAGCATCGGTAACATCTCTCTTGGTTCTGCCAACAATATCAATATCATCAGCGTACGCAAGGAGCTGGACACCTTTATAGAAAATGGTGCCATTACGATGCCTTTCGTATACCATTACCGGCCTTTCGTACGATCCCCTCCATGATGATGTTAAAGAGATCGCAAGACAGTGGATCGCCTTGCCTGAAACCTCTTTCGGTATTGAAGGTTTCGGAGAGGTCATTTCCTACCTTGACGGAGCTGCGTGTGTTGCTCAACGTCATTCTGCAAAGTCTGATCAACTTTGCAGGCATACCGAACTCAGACATTGTTGCGTATAAGCAATCCCTTCTCGGGCTATCGAACACAGCTTTAAAACCGACAAAGAGATGGTGTGTGTCAATTTGATTTTCGTGGGTTTTCTCCGGGATTTGTCGTAGCGTGAAAATCTGGTCTATGGTGGACTTTCCAGGTCGAAAGCCACACTGATAAGGTCCAATCAGTGTTTTTGTAATTGGCTTTAATCTTTCACACAGTACGCTTGAGAGAACCTTATATGCGATGGAAATAAGACTGATACCTCTATAACTTGCGCAGATTGTTGGGTCTCCTTTCTTAAGTATAGGGCACATTACGCTGAGGTTCCAATCGTCGGGCATGCTTTCTGCTAGCCATATTTTGCTGATGAGCTGATGCATGCGCCTTATCAATTCATCGCCGCCGGTTTTAAATAATTCAGTTGACAGGCCGTCAGCACCCGCTGCTTTATTGTTTTTAAGTCGTTGGATAGCAACTCGAACCTCTTCATGGCTAGGTGGTAGTACTTCCACTCCATCATCGTTGATTGATGGCTCTGAACTGCGCACTGCAAAAACCCTGCTACCTTCTGTTTTCCTCAATAATATTTTATTGTTCCTAAACCAGAGATATTTAAAATTTTTTTCCTTTTTAATATTTTTAGCCTTCATAAACAATGCCTGACTATATTTGGTGAAAGCCTCATTAATGTAGATTTGTCTTTTTCTAGCATCACTCCCGAGAACGTTGACAAATTTTTTTTTTACTTCTCTCGCATTATCCATTGTTTCGTAGCGTAATCATCGAAACGAACACAAATTATCGATTTAGAAGAGACTCGAGACTTTTCATTGGGGCTCATTGTTTTTATCTCTTTAACAAAACTCTCTCCCTTTTATATCTTTTTATCTACGGCTTTAGTAAAGCGAACAATACTGATCAAAGCGTCACGGTAAAATATTTTCAGGATTTTTTAATAAAGACTTCATTAAAATGTGCGATAAATGGGATAACTTTTTGTTCATATGTAGTTTGTTTACATGGAACAGGGGGCTAACCTTCACATGGCAACGTGTCTGACCGCCTCAACCTGGCGAGGCCAGCATTATCCATGTCGAAATCGTCTCAAGTCGACTCAAACCTCCACGTGGTTCCCTGGGCAACGGTATACTGACATCTGTCAGTTTGACGGCTAATTTGAGCGGCGGGTCGCTCCATAGATCTTAAACATGGAATGTGCGAAGGGTTTGGGTCCCGCCACATTACTACTGCCCAATGAAAACTAAACCAGCCTCGGATAAGAACCCCAATTACGTTGACGACCACCAAACGAAAAACGGACAATGATGTACGGATATGCACCTGGAGTGTCCGGACCCTTTATAGGAAAGGTGCCATTATCCAACTGGCGGAAGCCTCTAAACAATAAAATCTGAAATCACCGACATCCAGGTAATGCGATGGAAAATGGGCAAGGCTGCTCTAAACAAGCACACTGCGATATCTACTACAGCTGCCATGCGGAGAAGCGCGAATTCGGATCTGGATTCATCGTTAGCCGGAAACTACGCCACCTTGTTTACCGGTTCACACCTGTGAACGAAAGATTGGCCACGATCCGCATCAAGCCAAAATTTTTCTTAATAAGCTTTATTTGCGCGCACGCCCCGAAGGATTTTAATGCGAAAGTCGGAAGAGAAGGCATCTTTGGCCCTACTGTTGGTCAGTTCAGTCTTCATGACACCTCCACGAACAACGGTCTAAGACTGATCGACTTCGCCGCGGAACGAAACATGGTAGATAGTACCACCAGATTTAAGCCCCTCGACATCCACAAGGCTACCTGGCTGTCCCCGGATCAAAAACCGCGAAACCAAATTGATCATGTGTTAATCGACGGAAGGCATGCCTCTAGTGTTCTAGTGTTCTAGATGTACGTACATTTCGGGGAATCAGCATTGACTCCGACCATTATCTTGTTGCAGCCAAGATCCGCATGCGATTATACAATGTGAAGAGCATACGCACAGGAATGCAACGAAAGTTAGATGTCGCTAAGCTGCAATTACAACGGACTGCCGAAGCCTTCTCCGCTCAACTCTCGGTTAAGCTCAACCAACCAACCTCTGAACCCGACGACGCCGGCGGACTTTGGGCGCATATATCCCACTCCATGCGCGCTGCCGCTGAAGAAGTCATTGGTTTCCGGCGCCCGCAACCTCGGAACCAACGGTACGATCAGGAGTGTCGCATCGCGACAGCAGTAAAAAAAAGCTGCAGTCAGCTGCAACGCGAGCCGTGCGGGAAAACTACAGTGAAAAGAGGAAGGAAGAGAGGCGCCTTTTCAGACGCAAGCAAAGAGAGCAGGAAAAGCGTGAGCGTGAGGAACTAGATGTACACCAGGGCAAGAAGGATGCACGAAAATTCTATCAACAGGTTAAGCGTCTAACCCAAGATTTCAAGCCCGGAGCATCCACTTGCATAGACGAAAATGGAGATCTGAATACGGATACAGTGTGTGCTTAGATTGTGGAGACAGCACTTCTCCAATTTACTTACTGGCGACGATTCCACCAATGCCGCCCATCGAGAGCGCAGTTCAGTGCCACCAATCGACGATGACGGAGTGGAAGTATCACCTCCTAGCCATGAAGAGGTTCGAGTTCCTATCCAACGACTCAAAAACAATAAAGCAGCGGGTGCTGACGGCCTGTCAGCTGAATTGTTTAAAACCGGCGGCGATGAATTGATAAGGCGGATGCATCAGCTCATCAGCAAAATATGGCTAGAAGAAATCATGCCCGTCGATTGGAACCTCATCGTACTGTGCCCTATACAACTCCGGCAGGTTAGCAACTTAGTTGCGCCTGCCTGTTCCAAGCCAGGATAAAGGAGGAGGGTTGTTTGTAGGATACGTCCTGCAAACGGAAAAACTGATAGGGCCAACCAAGAGCTCGGGGTGGCGCCCATCTTGGTAGCAGGTCATACTCGGTATATCGATATGAAACAAGCCTGCGAAGGTATAGCAATTGACCTTAAAACTCGTTAGTACGGGGACAGTCTTTACTCGTCAGATGGGGCTTGTCAAGAGTTTGACTCGCACCCTCAAACTGGCACGGCAGTCACTGAGGGAAGTGTTGGCATGGTTGTATAACTAAGGGTTCTCATACTGAGCATGGCAGTCCCTGAGGACAATGGCCAATACTCTATGTCTGGATGTTGAAATCCGAACGGCCAGAGTAAGAGTGGCAATTGCAAAGGTCCTCCAGAGTAGGTACCGGTCATGCGCAATAATTTCCAGCTGAGTCGGCAACTGCAAATTGTTAGACTAGCCTTTAAGTGCTCATTGAGCACAGTCATGTATAAGAATGCACTTCTTTCGTAATTGCATTTGTGTATTTTTGGTCTTTTTGCGGGGTTGTTGTGGATCCTAATTTGACGGGATCGAGTTGCCCAGATGACTGTCGTGGGCTGGCCCTTCGGGGAGTCTCGTACTGGTTGTGTGAATGCTACACAGGTCTATATTGACCGGCGGGGGTCGCGCAACGGTACGACCGGGCTGGCATATCCGTCTTAATATGCAAGAGATTGGGTAGGTCTCGTCGATACGGAAGTCTAAACTGGTACTGCTATTACGGGCAGTATGTAATTTATTATATAATGCTTTTAATCAGCAGGGCACTGGGTGATGCTTTGTGTTTGTGAAGCAGCTTCCATGTTCGTGTTGCCACACCGGATGCCCCGTATGTTTTACTTGTTTTAAAACATAAACGGGTCCGTGTTGTGGTACAACACAAAGTTCATGGTTGTCTGTTCATGAACTATTACCCTAGGTTTTGGATAACCCAAGTTGCTTAAGCCTTACGGCAGGTGCACCTGTTAACCTTAAACTCGTCTGTGCCCTATACTTAAGAAAGGAGACCCAACAATCTGCGCAAGTTATACAGGTATCAGTCTTATTTCCATCGCATATAAGGTTCTCTCAAGCGTACTGTGTGAAAGATGAAAGCCAATTACAAAAACACTGATTGGACCTTATCAGTGTGGCTTTCGAACTGCAAAGTCCACCATAGACCAGATTTTCACGCTACGACAAATCCTGGAGAAAACCCACGAAAATCAAATTGACACACACCATCTCTTTGTCGATTTTAAAGTTGCGTTCGATAGCCCGAGAAGGGATTGCCTATACGCAACAATGTCTGAGTTCGGTATACCTGCAAAGTTGATTAGACTTTGCAGAATGACGTTGAGCAACACACGCAGCTCCGTCAAGGTAGGAAATGACCTCTCCGAAACCTTCAATACCGAAAGAGGTTTCAGGCAAGGCGATCCACTGTCTTGCGATCTCTTTAACATCAGAGATGTTACCGCCGCTTTCGCCGCTATCGAAAAGGAATCACCCAAAGTGGGTTTGACGATAAATGAGGGTAAAACAGAGTATATGCTGTGTACAAACAAGGAAGCGCGGCGTTTAGACTCCCAAGTTTGATCCGGCAGCTATAACTTTGAAGTAGTCAGGGAGTTCGCATACCTTGGCACCGCCATTAATACCAAAAACGAAATCAGCCTGAAGATAAAGCCAAGAACAATAAAATGCCAAACACAATTGTAAGGAGACGGAATGCAACAGTGGAACTTACTACAAAATAATGTTAACATTACATTTGGAAAAACTAAACAAACGAATGCGTTTCAGTTCACTGGGGATGCAGAGTGCAGTTATTTAGTTTATTGCAACGATGTGAATGCAATATTCGCAAAATTTCGTCTGGAGTATGAAACATAATAAATACTTACATACTTAGGTATATAATAAATATATATTTTATAATAACAAAATAATGCCAATGAATGGAGACTTTTTATTGATGGTTTCACCAAAAGTAAAAATGAGATATCTTTTAATATACTCGTATACATAAATATACCACAAAATTTTTTTAGGCTTAAAGGCAGTCGTTTTGCACAATAAGCAATATATCCAAGTATTTCAATAGCTTACGCAAATAATTTTTTTGTTGCAGTTTATGAAAATTTCCAGAAATTGTGAAGGAATTGCTAATCGCATTTTAGGCTATGGGATGCAATATGTCCACAAAAGTACATTATTTACAATCACATTAGGATTTTTTCCCACCCATAAAACTTAGGTCTATTCACTGACGAGCATGGTGAAAGATTTCATTTTCAGTCAATTTCAAAAATAGAAACAAGTTACGTAGAAAAAGGCAAAATTTCCATGCTATTAGAATATTGTTAGTCTTTTCAACGCGAAACCAGCGATTATTGATATAAGAGGAAAAGGTCGTCGAAGAACTTTTACACAAGAAACTAAGTTTTTAAAAAAACCGAAATGGCCATATCAGCCCTTGAAAGAACTTCTCAATTGCCTACTGAGCCCAAAGTAACACCTGTTGGCAAGAGTTATCCTTCGTTTTATCTCTCTACTGATATCGTTTGTGGAGTTAATGCTGGAACCGAGGTAGACGAAGTCCTTCACAACCTCGAAGGAGGTGTTGTCAACAGTGACGTGGGTGCCAATACGCTGGGACTGTTTGTTTGTTGACACCAGATATTTCGTCTGATCTGCGTTTACTGCAAGACCCATGCGACCCAACTCTTTTTCTAATTTGGAGAATGTTGCATTGACTTCACGTGTGTTATGGCCAATGATATCAATATCATCGGCATACGCTAGCAGCATAACACTCTTATAGAATATTGTGCCGCTTTGTCTCAGATCAGCAGCTCGAATGATCTTCTCCATGATTAGGTTAAAAAAGTCGCACGATAAAGAATCACCATGTCTGAAACCTCGTTTGGTAACAAATGGGGTAGAGAGGTCCTTCCCGATTTTTACTGCACTGCTGGTGTTGCTCAGTGTCATCCTGCATAGACGGATTAATTCAGAACATGGTGGAGTATAGGTGATTCCTTATTGGACTGTCGAAAGCAGCTTTATAGTCGACAAAAAGGTGGTGGGTGTCGATTTGCTTCTCTATGGTCTTTTCCAAGATTTTTCGTAGCGTGAATATCTGGTCAGTGGCAGATTTTTCAGGTCTGAAGCCACACTGATAAGGCCCAATCAGTTGGTTTACGATGGGCTTCAGTCTTTCACATAATACGCTACACAGAACCTTATAGGCGATATTTAGGATGCTTATCCCACGGTAGTTGGCGCAAATAGTGGGATCGCCTTTCTTGTGGATTGGGCAGAGTACACTGATTTTTCAATTGTTTGGAATGCATTCTTCTAACCATATTCTGCATAAAAGCTCGCGAATGTATTCAAATAGAGCTTAGCCTCCGTTCTTAAACAGCTCAGCGGGTAGACCATCGGCTTCCGCGGCTTTGTTGTTCTTAAGCCGTGTTATTGCTGTCAAGACTTCATTATAGTTGGGCAGCGGAACTTCAACGCTGTCATCCATGATTGGGGGTTTCCGGGATATCATCTCTATTGGCGGGATTGTTGTCGTCATCGCCATTCAGAAGACTAGATAAGTGTTCCCTCCATGACGTCAGTGTACTCTGGATATCATTTCTTTTGTTAAAATATGTTTCCAAGTATATATAGTGTAATCATCGGTAAATATATTATGTTGTCCTTAATTATCGTTTTGAAAATAGTTGCTTGACTGCATTTAAATTATGTATCCTCCAATTAATATATATTTGTCCGAGAATAAAAAAAAAACGAAATGGCCATTTCAGCCCTTGAAAGGACTTTGACCGAGCTTCTTATGATCAATTGTGTTGAGTGTGTTGCGAAATGTTTGAACACAAATGATCGAGAACTGGACCTACATGTTTTATTCGAACGGCTTATGTTCTGAAGCTTTTCATGACAGTTTTTACTCTCTGAGGTTTGCCATTGTCTGCAGAGAGGTGACGGCCAAACAGAAAAATTAATTCGATTGAAAAAACTTTCTGTGTCAGGTGGGATTCGAACCAGGCTTCTTTGGCGTATGGGTCACACACTTTACCCACTGCCGTCACATAAGAAACTAGTAAATTAAAATTAAAATATATTGTAAAATTATATTCATAACATGTAACAAAAAAAAGCAATGTTGAATCGTGTTATCATTATTAACTCTAATATTTCTTAATCGATATTCTTAAATAAACAAAATCTGAAAATATTTTAAATCGTGCTTTCATCAATAACTTTATTATTTGTTAGCCGATTTAGTTTTTTTCTAATGAGTTCAAAAATTAAAAACTTTGTTTCATGAGGAAAAAAATAAACAAAATTATGCCAGTAGATTTTTTTTGTTTGCTTTCCGATAGAAAATGTAAAAATGAAAAATAAAAATATACGTTAAATGTTGTAGCGTTTTTAATTTCGATATGGATTAGCATATTTCTATTATTTAAATTTGAGTACAAAACTTATCATATATATTATATCTTACCTTTGATATAATATAAAAGTTTTTTAAATCAGTGGAGCAGAAGCAAAGTTATGATAAGCCAAATAAGGCAAAGTACGAATATTTTAAGTGACTCATTTATGAGGTCCTTGACGAAAAATTCGAAGTGACAAAAAATCTATAAACGCAGAAAGTCATCATATACAACCACTTAATGAAATTTATATGTTGGAGGTCCTGTACAGTTTTCGTGTAGAACAGTGTAATGTGAATGAAGCTAGATTTTTTAAATTTGTAACAACGTACAGTTCAGTTAATGATGCTTTTCATAAAAAATATGCAAATTACACTACTTAACAAGTAGCCATTATAGACGCAACTGACCCAGACGGCTCTATGACGGGGGGAAAAATGGCTGCTTGTAAAGAATGAGATCCTTAAAGCTATGATGGCTAGCGTCGAACACGGTGATCCCGACGATTACAAGTTCGACGGGGCTGGTTGGCAACAAGGAGTCAAAGTCGTCGGATGTGGATCGAAGAAATCCCTGGAGTTCCTGACCAAAACCATCGCCAACATTGGTGAAATTTGGAAGGGAGCTTCACTTAAGGTGATCTCCAAGTCCACGCTTCCGCTCCGCCACAAGGTATCTTTATGGATACCTCCTGCTTTGCACGAGGATGTGTCCATTCAGAGACTTTCGACTTTTGGCGCAGAATAAAGACGCCAATATTCACGAGTAGAAGTTGGTCAGGTCGCAGAAAAGTCACGGCAGAGAAGGGAAAATACTTCTCTTTTCTGTAGACGCTGCTTCCACGGGCTGGCTTAAGGAGCATTCGGACATGCTAAAATTTGGCCTCGGATCCATTAAGGTGAAGAGGCTGAACCAACAATAGCTGAGAGCAGGAGGAAGCTGCAAGTGGTGCAAATCAACTTTCACCACTGGTAGGCAGCTATCGACAACTTGATGCTGTGCATGTCCGAGGAGAATGTAGATGTGGCCCTCATCCAGGAACCTTGGATCACCAACAACAAGATCCAAGGCCTAGGGTCGAAACAATATAACCTGTTTCACTCTACAAATAAAGGTAAGTTAAGGAGCTGCATACTTGCGAAAAAATCTATTAATATGTTTTTTCTCCCTAGATTCAGCAACGGAGACGTAGTGGCAACCCGCGTAGAAACAAGGTCAACAAAACTGATCCTTTGCTCTGCGTACATGCCCTATGAAGAGGCGAACCCACCAGTGCAAACAGTCCACGAGTTAGCAGAACATGCTAACACAAGCAGGGCATTACTGGTCATCGGTTGTGATGCTAACGCCCATCACTCGCAATGGGCCAGCAAAGACATCAACAAAAGGGGTGAGTCTATTTTTGAATTTATCCTTACCACAGACCTTATTCTATGCAATAGGGGCAATAGGCCAACATTTCAGAATAGAGTCAGGGAAGAGGTAATCGATCTTACTTTAGCTAGTAACTCCGAACAGATTATAGTCGATAACTGGGAGGTGTCACAGCACCACTTTACGATTCTCTTTACTATTGACTACGATCATCGACCCAATTAAAGAAACATTTTAGGAACCCATTAAAAACTAACTGGGAAAGGTATCCAGTCTGGATAAGCAGAAATATTGCAGACCCTGACACAGAATACCTCCCAACCGATGTATCTATTGACAGTGCAGTCGAGTTTATAACGGGAAAAATTAACCAGGCTTTCAAGAAGTTTTGCCCAAAGTCTCGAAGTCGCAAACCTGCAAATGCGAGTTGGTGGACCAGTGACCTCAAAAAAAGGCGATCAGAGGTTAGAAAACTTCACCAAGCAAACTAGATCAGGACTGGACAATCTACAGATCCATGCTAAATGCTTACACTAGGGATGTAAGAATAGCTAAGCGAACATGTTGGATTAAATTTTGCGAGTCCATTGAGGATACCAGTGAAGCCGCCAGACTTCGAAAGACGCTATCCAAAGACCCAACGGTCCCGGGATACCTTAAGAGGTCCGACGGATCCTGGACAGAATCCAGCCAAGAAACGCTTTTGCTACTCATGGAAACTCACTTTCCAGGTTGTACAGAACCGTATCAAAACGATGCTAACAACAACTTGGAAATAACAATGCCAGAACCTTTACAAGAACTCCCCAACATTATTACAAGGTCAACTGTAAAATGGTCGATCGGATCCTTCAAGCCCTACAAATCTGCGGGGCCAGATGGTATCCTACCGGCCATGATGCAACATGCCCTTCCTAGCATCATGCCCTGGCTTATAGCAATCTTCACCGGCTGCCTCAAGACAGGATATGTTCCAAAAATTTGGAGAGAAGTGCGAGTTGTTTTCATTCCTTAAGCTGGGAAACCGATACCCTCAGCACCAAAGGATTATAGGCCTATTAGTCTCTCATCGTTCTTGATGAAAACGCTAAAGAGAATAATAGATCTTCACATAAGAGAATCTGTGAACGATAATAATCTCTGTAGTGTACAACATGCCTACCTTAAGGGTAAATCGGTAGAAACGGCACTGCATGAGGTGGTTTCGGTCATAGAAGGAACCCTTCATCACAAAGAATATACTTTAGCAACGTTTTTAGATATCGAAGGCGCATTAGACAATGTAAATACAGATGCTATAAGAAATGCTTTAGTAGACAAAGGAGTTAACAGTAAAATAACCCCGTGGATTTATTAAATGCTCAATAGCAGACGTATAAGCTCACAAATGGGAATGAGCGTTGTGAGGAAGGAAGCCACAAGAGGCACACCGCAAGGAGGAGTCATATCCCCCCTTCTCTGGCTGATTGTGGTTGACAAAATTCTCACTACACTCACAACTGGAGGAACAAAAGTGGTAGCCCATGCCGATGACGTTGCCATCCTAATATGCGGGAAATACCTGCAAACAATTAGCGAGCTAATGTCTGCGGCATTGAATAAGCTATCGCGGTGGGCAGAATCGAATGGACTTGGTGTTAACCCAGTAAAGACCGAACTCGTTCTGTTCACAAGAAGAAGAAAAACAGAAAGTTTCACATTACCGAAACTTAACGGAGTAACTGTGAAGCTTTCCACGGAAGCCAAATACCTTGGAATTATCCTTGATAACAAGCTGAGCTGGAAACGCAACACAGAGGAAAGAAGGAAAAAAGCACTGTGCGCTTTGTACGCTTGTCAGAGGACATTTGGCAGGAAATGGGGACTGCGACCGCACATAGTCCACTGGATGTATACAGCGATCTTGAGGCCCATTCTTACCTACGGTTCTCTCGTATGGTGGACGATAACGCATAAAAAAAGCTACCTTAGCTTCCTAACAGGAGTTCAAAGGTTAGCGTGCATAGGAATAACAGGAGCCATGAGATTTACGCCACAGGCGGGTCCAGATATGATGCTAAGTCTTCTTTCCATATAAGAATTCCTTAAATGTTCGGCGACCAAGAGCGCGATTCGCCTCAACGAATCACGAGCCTGGAAAAGCAGCACATTCGGACACGCACCTATTCTAAATCTTTTTGGAACCGAGGAATCAAAAAGAGCAACCGACTATATCATACCCAGTGTAAGATTCGGTACAGAATACACCACATCCATTCCCAGCAGACAAGAATGGAAGAAACGGCTGTAGAATCCTACGGCAATCTCCATTTATATACTGATGGTTCCAAAATGGAAAACGGAACTGGATCGGGTGTATACTGTGAAACGCTACAAATCAAAGAGTGTTACAAACTCCCGGATTACTGTAGCGTTTTTCAGGCACAAATATATGCTATTGAAAAAGCTACACGGGCCATTTACAGGAAAAATCTTACCCCCACAAGGGTAGTAATTTTTGTGGATAGCCAAGAGGCCATCAAAGCACTGAACAGTAAAACGACGAAGGCTCGAACAGTGCAAAACTGTAAACTTGCACTGAACAGTATCTGCAATACCCACAACGTCACTCTCTGCCAGCAGTTCCTGGACATAGCAATATTGAAGGGAACGACGCAGCAGATGAACTGGCAAGGCGTGGAGTAACCGCAAGTACAAACAGAGCTGACACAGATGTGCACATTCCAATAGGCGTCGTCAAAAGGAGTATAGAACTAAAAGCCAGAGATATTGCCAACACAAACTGGTCTTCCAGAGGAGGCTGCAACATATCTCGAAGGCTTTGGCCTGAGCTAAATGGGAAAAGAACTAGAAGCCTTCTGGTTTTGGTCAAACGGGAAATCCGGATCCTTGTTGAGTTCTAACGGGTCATTGCCCCATTGGGGCATTCATACATATTAATTTAATCGGACCGGTCCTTGGGAGTAAAAAGCAAAAAAGCTTCCTTGCACACCTGTAATTTTTACGAAAAATGTTAGATAAATCGTTATTTAACTGTAATTTCCAATATGTTCCAAAACTATATTTTAAGTTTTTCTAAGGTATCTAAGCACAGTTCAAGATAAATTTCGTATGAATCCAACAAAAAATTAATTTTTAAGAATTATTTTAGTAAATTTTGTCAATATCTTTAAATTTTGAATTTTTAAACATTTCTGAAAATCTTACTTACTTAGGTGGTCGTAACAACCCGTGTCCGGGTTTCAACCGACCTCATCAGCTCTCGCCAGGCGCCTCTGCTTTGCGCGCGCCTTCTCCAATCGGATACACCAAGTGCGGTTAGGGCTTCCTCAGCCTGGTCCATCCATCGGAGGCATGGTCTCCCTCGTCGTCGTTGACCAGCGACCCTCGCCTCGAGCACCTTTTTCGCTGGAGCTTCGTCGTTCACACGATGGACATGACCCAGCCAGCGTAGTCGCTGCACAGTTATACGCCGAACTACTTCAATGTCATCGTAGAGCTCATACAGCTCGTGGTTCATTCAGATGTGATAGTCATCGCCGCCTCGAACAGGACCGAAGATTTTGCGAAGAACTTTTCTCTCGAACACCCCCAGAGCGGCTGCGTCAGTTTGCGAAACTACCCATTCCTCAGCGCCATAAAGCCGCACAGGTAGAACGAGCGTCTTGTAGAGTGTTAGTTTTGTCGATTGAGAGAGGGCTCTGGAACTTAGTTGCTTACTGAGCCCGTAGTAGCACCTATTAGCAATTATTGTTCTTCGCTTTATCTCCAGGCTGATTTCGTTTTTGGTATTAATGGCGGTGCCAAGGTAAACGAACTCCTTGACTACTTCAAAGTTATAGCTGCCGGATGAAACGTGGGAGTCTAAACGCCGAGCTCCCTTGTTTGTAGACAGCATATATTTTGTTTTGCCCTCATTTATCGTCAAACCCACTTTGGCTGATTCCTTTTCGATAGCGGCGAAAGCAGCGGTAACATCTCTCTTGGTTCTGCCAACAATATCAATATCATCAGCGTACGCAAGGAGCTGGACACTTTTATAGAAAATGGTGCCATTACGATGCACACCGGCCTTTCGTACGATCCCCTCCATGATGATGTTGAAGAGATCGCAAGACAGTGGATCGCCTTGCCTGAAACCTCTTTCGGTATTGAAGGTTTCGGAGAGGTCATTTCCTACCTTGACGGAGCTGCGTGTGTTGCTCAACGTCATTCTGCAAAGTCTAATCAACTTTGCAGGTATACTGAACTCAGACATTGTTGCGTATAGGCAATCCCTTCTCGGGCTATCGAACGCAGCTTTAAAATCGACAAAGAGATGGTGTGTGTCAATTTGATTTTCGTGGGTTTTCTCCAGGATTTGTCGTAGCGTGAAAATCCAGTGTTTTTGTAATCGGCTTTAATCTTTCACACAGTACGCTTGAGAGAACCTTATATGCGATGGAAATAAGACTGATACCTCTATTACTTGCGCAGATTGTTGGGTCTCCTTTCTTAAGTATAGGGCACAGTACACTGAGGTTCCAATCGTCGGGCATGCTTTCTTCTAGCCATATTTTGCTGATGAGCTGATGCATGCGCCTTATCAATTCATCGCCGCCGGTTTTAAACAATTCAGCTGACAGGCCGTCAGCACCCGCTGCTTTATTGTTTTTGAGTCGTTGGATAGCAACTCGAACCTCTTCATGGCTAGGTGGTGGTACTTCCACTCCGTCATTGTTGATTGGTAGCTCTGAACTGCGCTCTCCATGGGCGGCATTGGTGGAATCGTCGCCAGTAAGTAAATTGGAGAAGTGCCGTCTCCACAATCTCAGCACACACTGCGTATCCGTATTCAGATCTCCATTTTCGTCTCTGCAAGTGGATGCTCCGGGCTTGAAACCTTGGGTTAGCCGCTGAACCTGTTGATAGAATTTTCGTGTATCCTTCTTGCCCTGGTATACCTCTAGTTCCTCACGCTCACGCTTTTCCTGCTCTCTTTTCTTGCGTCTGAAAAGGCGCCTCTCTTCCTTCCTCTTTTCGTGGTAGTTTTCTCGCACGGCTCGCGTTGCAGCTGACTGCAGCGTTTTTCTATATGCGGCGTTTTTTACTGCAGTCGCAATGCGACACTCCTGATCATACCATTGGTTCCGAGGTTGCGGGCGCCGGAAACCAATGACTTCTTCAGCGGCAGCGCGCATGGAGTGGGATATATGTGCCCAAAGTCCGCCGGCGTCGTCAGGTCCAGAGGTTGGTTGGTTGAGCTTAACCGAGAGTTTAGCGGAGTAGGCTTCGGCTGTCCGTTGTAATTGCAGCTTAGCGACATCTAGCTTTCGTTGCATTCCTGTGCGTATGTTCTTCGCATTGCATAATCGCATGCGGATCTTGGCTGCAAAAAGATAATGGTCGGAGTCAATGTTGACCCCCCGAAATGTACGCACATCTAGAACACTAGAGGCATGCCTTCCGTCGATTACAACATGATCAATTTGGTTTCGCGTTTTTTGATCCGGGGACAGCCAGGTGGCCTTGTGGATGTCGAGGTGCTTAAATCTGGTGCTACTAACTACCATGTTTCGTGCCGCGGCGAAGTCGATCAGTCTTAGACTGTTGTTGGTGGAGGTCTCATGAAGACTGAACTGACCGACAGTGGGGCCAAAGATGCCTTCCCTTCCGACTTTCGCATTAAAATCGCCGAGGAATATTTTCACGTCATGGACCGGAAGGTGGTCGTATACGTCCTAAAGACTAGCGTAGAAAGCGTCCTTGACGGCTTCGTCCTTTTCCTCCGTCGGGGCGTGCGCGCAAATAAGGCTGATGGAGAAAAATTTTGCCTTGATGCGAATCGTGGCCAATCTTTCGTTCACAGGTGTGAACCGGGAAACAAGGTGGCGTAGTTTCCGGCTAACAACGAATCAACATCCGAATTCGCGCCTCTCCGCATGGCAGCTGTAGTAGATATCACAGTGTGCTTGTTTAGAGCAGCCTTGCCCTTTCCATCGCATTTCCTGGATGGCGGTGATGTCAGCCTTTATCGTTTTGAGGGCTTCCGCCAGTTGGATAATGGCACCTCCCCTATAAAGGGTTCGGACATTCCAGGTGCATATCCGTAAATCATTGTCCGTTTTTCGTTTGCGGTGGTCGTCAACGTAATTGGGGTTCTTATCCGAGGCTGGTTTAGTTTTCATTGGGCTGTAGTAATGTGGCGGGACCCAAACCCTTGTTTCGTGCTCGGGAAACAAAGAAAAACTTGTTGAAAGGCTCGAAGAATATTTTAGAAATGAACGGTTTACAAGTGCACAGTGCGGCAGCATGCAACAACGTATAGATTTATTAGAAAAAACAATCGCGGACATGCAAATCGTTAATCGCGGCACGGATAGCGGTACGATTCCGTTAAGCCATTTTTCACTTATTCGAGAAAATTCAAATGGACTACGTGACGAAAATATGTTTGTTTTACATGACGCCGCGGTACAGTTGACGACTACTGAAGGGGTCGTTACGATTCCAACAAATCCTTCCATGACTATACAAAACGTTTGTGCTCCGATTGTCTACGCATCATCACACAACGTGATGCGACGGGAACCGCCAATGATGGGTGGTAACACAAATTCAGTTTTTGTTTGCCAAGACGGTGTGCCTGCGACGATGCAGTACACGCAGGCGCAAGAAAATTATTCAGCAACGGCCATTGCTTCTAGTTTTGCACCACGCTACACAGCTGCTTATGAACAGCCAACACAGTATATGAAAAGCAGAAATGTACATTGGAGCGGAATGACTGCGACGATACCACCGACGCTAAGGAGGTGCAGCGCATATCCAGTAAACGAGACGGTGCAACGTATGGAGCAAAACGTGATATCGCCGCAACATGTCGTTTCCAGTGTGTGTGGTAACGTTCATTACGTCATTTCGATTCTGCCATCGTTTAACCCGATAGATCGAAACATAACCTCAACGCAGTTCATAGAGCGGAATGAACAACTGCAACGTGTATATCGATGGGACGACCGAATTTTACTTTTTGCCGTGCAAACGAAATTGCAAGGATCAGCAAAGCTATGGATAGATGCAATCCAAGAAGTGTTTACGGATTGGCAGCAATTTGTGCAGACGTTTTTGTACGAATTTCCAATGACGATAAGTGCAGCGACGATAAATTTTATTATCGCGTATGTGCGGTCGGTCGCCAAGGTGGTCTTGATGACCAGTCGATTATAAAATATATCATACATGGGTTAAATGATGACGATTTGAAAAAGTGTATGTCAGCTAGGCTATATGGCACATGCAAAGAATTGTTGACGGCTATTGCGAATTATTGTTCGTACAATAATATAAAAAACGTTACAAATCCGAAACAGAATTTTCAAGCTATACATGCGCTAAACAATTTGGGACCAATTAAAAAAGAAATGCAAGAAAATGTTCCAACGAAAGGAATCAAAAATAGTGTAGTGTGTTATAACTGTCGCGAACCGGGACACTTCTAAGGGACTGTTCCCAGCCGCAACGACGTGAGAGGTGCGCAAAGTGTTCCAAAACGGGTCATACCAACACGAATTGTTTTGTTAAAAGCAAAGAAAAAGTGATTAGAGTCGGTTTACAATAAAATAAGAGACACATCTTTAAAATTTACAAAAAAAAAAAAATAAAGATTAATAATATTGAAACAATCGATTTTATTGACTCAGGCAGTGCGCGTTCGCTTGTACAAAAATCCATGGCAGAAAGTTTAGGCCAACACAAAAAGAGTTTTGTGTGGTTAAGTGGATACGGTGGCGGTCACTATGAGTGTGAGTGGCAAGTCAAGACAAAAATTGAAATTGATTGATGAATTGAATAGAAGACGAACATATATCCCATGACGTGTTGTGGGAAGAGACATTCTATGTGCGGACGGAAATCGGTTGGTGATTGAAGGTGAGCAATGTTGGTTGTTCAAAAACAATAGTGATGTCACATTGAACAGTAATTTGGCCGATGACAATTTTGCAAAGTTAGATAACATAATGTCGAAATATAAAAACTGATTTTGCCATGCAACCGAAAACTTAGGGCAATGTAGTATTGCGAAAATGACCATAAAAGTTACGTCGGATGTGCCTATTAATATGAAACCGTACAGGATCCCTTTTGCCAGACGCGCGATAGTTGAAGACATAATTCGTGATCTGTTAAAATCGAAAATTATACGCCCTTCGATTTCGGCGTATGCGTCACCAATTGTTTTGGTGGAAAAAAGAACAATGAGTTCCGTTTGTGTGTCGATTATCGACAGTTAAAACGAGTCACGGTAAAGCAGCAGTTTCCGATGCCCATAATTGATGAATTATTCGTGCAGCTAGCCGGTAGCAAGTATTTTACTATCCTAGATTTCAAAATGAGTTATCACCAAATCGAGCTTGAAGAGTCATCAAAGCAGTATACGGCTTTTACCACGACGGAAGGGCACTATGAATGCAATCGTATGCCGTTTGGACTTGTAAATGCGCCCGCAGTATTTCAAGGTATGATGCAAAAATTAATCTCTATGTTAGAACCGAGTACAGCTATTGCTTATTTGGACGATGGCGTTTTACCAAGCAAAACGGTGGAAGAGGGACTCCAAAAGCTAGAACACTTCTTAGAAGTTGTAGGGAAATGTGGGTTGACTTTGCGGCTAGATAAATGCCAATTCCTAGCGCGTGAAATTGATTTTCTTGGGTACAAGATAAGTTGACGTGGCATAGTTCCAGGTGAACGCAATATAACAGCGATTAAAAAATTTAAAATACCAACAACCGTAACCGAAGTGCGACGATTTTTGGGGTTGACTGGATTTTTCAGGAAATTTTTACAAAATTATTCGTTAATATTCAGACCACTCACCAGGATAACAACGAAAGCAGCCGCTCAAAATTTTATTTGGGGCGAAGCAGAGCAAACTGGATTTGATAAACTTATCGAAAAGTTGAGTAGCGAACCTGTGCTTACATTATATGATTATAATGGTATGCACGAAGTTCACACGGATGCCAGCAGCGTCGGGCTAGCAGCAGTACTTCTCCAGTCTACGGATCAAGCCAAGTCGTGGAATGCGGTAATGTACTACAGTCGACACTGTACAGAGGTAGAGTCGCGGTACCATAGCTACGAATTAGAGGTGCTAGCGGTTGTTGAGGCATTACAACGATTCCGGACGTATCTACTTAGAAAACAATTTAAGGTGATGACTGATTGTTCGGCAATAACTAGCTTGAAAGCAAAATCACCAATAATTCCTCGAATTGCTCGTTGATGGATGCGGCTGATGGAATATAACTTCGAAACTGTTCATCGTGCTGGTAATCGTATGGGACACGTCGACGCACTTAGTAGATCTCCTGTCGAAGAAGCAAAAGCGCAAGAAATATCGAGCATTATGCAGTTACAAGTGGTAAGCGACGATTGGCTGCTAACAATGCAATTACAGGACGAGAAGGTACGTAGAACTGTTGCTATTCTTCAAGGTGTACTTAAATCTGACTAAGAGAAACAGATGAGAAGTGAATATTCTCTGCGAAATAATAGACACATTTATTTGTTGTGCCAAAAGCGGTCCGCTGGCGAATTGCCAAACTCTGTCACGACGAAGTTGGACATTCTGGTATCGGAAAAACAATAGAGCGAATTCGGAATCATTTCTGGTTCCCTCGCATGAGAAAATACGTCAAAGATTATATCTTTGCATGCGTGGAGTGCTGTTACAACAAACATAAGGGAGGCAAACCGGAAGGTAGCCTACACGTCGAAGGCATGGAGCCGTTGCCATTCAGACTTATACACACATTGATCATTTGGGGGGACCCTTTATACGGATTAAGCGCGGAAATACTCATGTAATTGCCATCAGTGACGCGTAATGAACTGAACGATAAATGAACTGACAGGATATTTTGGCCTACCAAAACGTATTGTTTCTGATAGAGGCACAGCGTTAACCTCTTAACAGTTTGCTGATTATTGTGCAGTTAACAATATTACTCATATAAAAAGCGCAGTTAGAACACCGCGCGCAAATGGTCAGGTCGAGCGTACCAACCAAACGATTTAAAGTTTTTTAAGGACTTCAAACAAAAATGCGAAGGAATGGGACGACTAGCTTCGAAAATTGCAATGGAGTGTCAACATTCAAAAAAACTCAACAACAGGGTACAGCCCAAACGAACTTATTTTTGATTTTAAGCTCGTGGATATTATCCAAAGCAAAATAGTCGCCGCAATATTAGATGAACCAGATGACGTCAGTATCCATGAAAAACGATCCTTAGCATTGGAGCATATTCAGGCTCAACGCGAGGAGTGGAAGAAGCGATTCGATGAAAAACATCGGATGCCAGTGATATACAAAGAAGACGATTTGGTCGTAATTGAAAACGAACCGCAAGCGACAGGAGAATCTCGAAAGCTCGAACCAAAATTTCGTGGTCCGTATATGGTGACCAAGGTGCTTGGGAACGACCGATATCTGCTGGAAGACATCCCAGGAATGCAAGTTTCCCAACGAAAATTCAGTTCAGTTTATGTAGCGGATAAGATCAAACCGTGGTGCTCATCTCCGCCGGAATTGGACGATGATGACGAAGAATTTTACGGATTTGCTGAAGAGGAGCTTGACCAGGATGACATCGGGGCGATGTCGGGATCAGGATCGGCCGAGCTGTCATAAATATTTCGAAGCTACCTAACACTACAACCAACTAGACAAAACGACCAACACTATGCAACGACAGAAACATAACACATACACTGACATTATATAAACGACGATGAAAAGCAAAAGAACTAAAGGAAAAAACGAAAGAACAGTCAGTCGGAAAGCGTCATTGGAACGAACAGTCGGTAATTTCAAAAGTAGAATTAAACTTCAATAAAATATAGAAATCAACATAAAAACTAAATATTTCTTATTTAAAACTGTTTATGACAATATTTTATCGAAATTATCGAACTCTTTATCTGAAATATACTCGTTGTTTTCAGTTTCACTGCGTCAGTTTATTGAATAAAGACGGTTTATATATTGTTGAATTATGTAAAAGCTGTACTTATTACTTTATTGTTTACATTGAATACTTATCACTAAATAAAACCCGACACACTGAGAATTCGTGGAATAAAAGGAGATTAGTACAGTTTATTTAGGATGCGTCGTTCTTTGAATTTTTGTAATTAGAAGAGCGAATGCATGCAACAAGCCTGTTCTTGTCTATACAAGGATATCGTATAGCCATAGCAGACTGTGCTTGTTGTCATATAGCCAAGTAGGTAGTTGAGTTATACACATGGTGTGAACTGTGTTCTGTCTATGTCCTAGGTAGTTTTAAAAAATGTTATAAATAAAGAATCGTCGTAAAAGTTACTCCGTCGGTGTTTGATATCGAGTGCTTAGATTTACATATATAGTTCGTGTATTTTGTAAGAAAACCAAAGTGCAATTCCGAAAATAGTGTGCAAGATAAAATCGAACAAATTTTGCTGCGTTTGTGGATTGTATATTCAAACCAAAACGATAAGAATTATAACAGATGCATTAAAATCAGCTTAAGATATTTTGGATTTGCCATTCGACATCAAGGAGACAAGGAGTGGGTACCGCATGTATGTTGTTTTAATTGTCAGATAACTCTGCAAGCATGGGCTTCAGGGGGAAAACGAAAACTTAAATTCGGTGTGTCAATGTCCTGGAGAGAGCCAACTAATCATGAAACTGATTGCTTCTTCTATTTGAGTAAGTTGATTGGAACCAAAGGCCGTCGTGTATGCACTGTCGAGTACGCCGATATCTCGTCGATGATTGGATACGTGACCTAAAACTGAGCAAACAAGATGCACAGCTGCATGCATCTCGAATGAAGCAGTTCAACTTTTTAGCTCCAGGAGTCATGGTAACTATTTACCGTAATCGAGGTAATCGTTTCGCCAAATAATACGCCAAGGATGGCGGAATTTGTTACTGCGCTGATGTACATGGCCTGTTTACAGAACTCGGTCAGAGTTACGATCCGACTGAATGGCGCTTGTTCGTTGATGGATGCAAATACAGTCTCAAGGCTGTTTAGATACATAATGGCAACCATAAACATTCGATTCCAATCGGTCACGCCGTGGAGATGAAAGAAACGTACACTTCAATGGCAGCACTTTTGAAAAAAATCAATTATGAAGCTCATAATTGGATAGTATGCTCAGATTTAAAAGTGGTCGCTCTGCTCACAGGCTTACAGGGCGGATTTACAAAGAACTGCTGTTTTCTCTGCAAGTGGGACAGCCGCGCGAAGTACACGTCTTGTTATCTTTGATGACAAAACTATTGAGTTGCTATCTGCAATCTCATAGTTAAATCTTTATTTGAATAAAATATATTAACACATACATTGAAGTTTGTAATTATATACTTAGAACTGAAAATAGGATAAACACATACATAAATTGAAGATTACGATAGAGTTGAAAACAAATATACTTCATAAAATATTCGTGATAAAAGACAATGCTTGAAAAATATGCTTATGCTATGAGAAAAATTAAAATGAAATATTAAACTATTGCTTGTCTGCCCACACTGTTTCAGATCATTGCTGCTGTCGATGCTTCTCTTGTTTTGAAATGGTCTGCTTTGTTGTCCGAATTGATTGTTGTTATGGAAAAAGAAATTACGGGGATAACTCTGCGGAAGTTGAAAATTTTGTCTGTGATTTTGTTGGAAAGCTGGTCTGAATGATTGTTGGACATTATTTCTAAATGGTTCTTGGACGAAATTATTTCTAAATGGTTGTTGAACGTTATAATGAAAGGGTGTTCTTAAAGGAAGCTGCGGTTGATGATAAAAATTTGCAAAATTTGGTTGGGGAAAAATTGTTTTTTTAACAGCTGTAGTACTTGTTTTTGAAAGAATAGAAGAGTTCCTTATATAATGAACATTTTGTTTCTCAAAGCAAAAGTTTAAGGCCTGTGCCATAGTGCTGGGTCTCATCGCCCTAATAGTTGACCCTAGTGGTTCCCTGAGACCTGCTAAAAATACGTTTAAACACATTTCTTGATATAATAAATTTTTAGATTCTATTACACTTAAATTCGTAGTTTCATTGTTATACTTGAAAATATTTCAATAATTTGAGAATAAAATATCTCAACAGTGTTTGAACTTTGTTTTAATAAGTGAAGTAGTTCGTGATCTTCACTTGTTTCATTTCTTTTCAACTTGTTTCATTTCTTTTGTCAGCATAATGAATTACTAAATCTTCTTTAACAGATTTCCAATGAATTATTGTTCCTTACATATTTAAAAATTCTTTGGCATCACCAACGATTTTATTTCTTATAGCACGAAATATTGTTTTAGCGTAAGATGTTCCGTCTACTGCTGTCAGTGTACTTAATATTTCTTCAACATTCTCAATAAAATCGTACAACGATCGTGGGTTTCCATCGAAAGTTGGTAAATATTTTACAACGTCCGGTACTCTAAGATTTTCCATAATTAAATTAACACTAGCACTATTTGCAATTGCGATACTTTGATTCACACCTGTATTGTTAACACTATTATTTTCGTTTGCCATAATTGTATTATTTTCTTCACAAATATTTTCACTAACTATTCCATCTACTGCCGTGTTAAACTTAAACCTCAAATCTGATTTTGTGTAGGGATTTACCGAAATATCCAATTCTTTGGAAAAAGGATTTATTCTTTTTGGGCAACATAACAGGAACATACAGATACACTTTCTTTAGTTTTCACTTCCCAGAGAAATTCCTTTGTTGAGTTTATGTGTTGTTTAATTATCAATATGCCTTTGACTTTATTTTGCTGTGTAGGTCCTGTGTCTCGCGTCGTTCTTCTTATATCAATATTCTTTTGATATGGATTCTAGATATCCTGAACTCAGCTTGACTCATCCTTGGTGACTGCGCCAATTACACGTCTTGTTATCTTTGATGACAAAACTATTATGAGTTGCTATCTGCAATCTCATAATTAAAACTTTATTTGAATAAAATATATTAACACACATATATATATATATATATATATGATATAGAGATTAATAATGAAGACTTTTTTGATGAAGTAGTAAAATTGAAAAGTGGCAATCTCTACGGGCTCGAAATGGATAGAAATTTTTAGTCACTTTTTTGAAAAATATCTTGAATGCAAGAATATACTTAAGATTGTCGAGTTTTTTTTTTTGTGTCTACCAGCTAGTAATGCGCCAACAGAAAGAGTATTTTCTTTAAGTAATAATATTTGGACATCGGAGAGTCGCAGTTAAAAGTAACAAATTTAGAATCTATATTAATTAATAAGTGTAACTTCTTAATGGACTGCACAGAGTTTAAAGTATTTTAGAAAAAAATTAAAACGATGTTTTAAAAAAATACATTCTGCCGAAAAGTGTTCGGAACATTTTTTCAGAATGAGCATGATTAACCAATTAATAACGAATTTGTCCGGAGTCCATATATTATTACTTAAAGATAATACTCTATCTGTTGGCGCACATTTTTTCATATTTTCTTGCTTAATCTTAAAAAAAAAAAAAATTAAGATATATTGACATAAAAAACACTGTGTTATTTTATATATTAACATGAACGTATTAACATGAACGTATTAACATATGTAAAAAATTGCATTACTAGTCATTTAGGTTGACTTTTATAAGATAAAATCTTAAGACATTGTTTGCTAAGGAAAATATGATCTCAGTTAATCTCAATATATTTAATTTTTTATAAAATTTCTAAAATAATTTTCTATAATATTTATTGAATGAAGAATTTTATGTTTTTAAAAAAATTATCAATTTTTTTTAGTTTATGTTTTGCTACTATGCTTTGCTTCTTATTGTTCTTGTGTGTCCCTTTGTTTTGTTTTGAAATAATGGTCAGCGCAATCATTGCCATTTACGGCTCATGTACCGTCCCGTGAGCATAAATCGTCTCATTTGCGTACACACTCGTGGACGGGTACGGCAAATATTTTTTGTCGTTCAAGATCATGAGCTAGTTATATTACTTTGAAAATTTGGCTCACGTACACGGACGTGAGACGTTATTAAAGGTACACGAGCGTACACCAAAATGAGCTGTGTACAAACTCGTGTGCGTACACGAGCGGACCTTTCCGTACTCTGGTTTCAAGCCTACCATCATGCACTTCAATACTCAGTGTGGAAATAATTGCTATTCATGAAGCGATACAATACGCTTTAAAAAAAAAACCTGAACTTCGCTGTATGTGCTGATTCGCTGTCATCTGCAGACGCCATCGCCAATATAGACAACTACAAATACCCTCTCGTTAGGACCGCTCTTTCTAATAGCAGGCAACGAGTTTTTTCGATCAGTCAGCTATGGACTCTATAATAAATTGAAAGAAATATACTTATATTTTTAACTTTGATATCTTATAACATTTATTATATACGATACTATTTTGTCATTATATTGCGTTGATGGAAATTTTTTATATATAGTATAGTATATATAGTACAATAGTACTATTGTACTACATATATTTTTGTCTGAAGGATGAACGGCTTTTGAACTATTTGCGAAAAAATACAAGAAGTTTTAAAAAGATTTTAAGGATTTTTTCTTATCATAACTCGGTTATTCCTGGAACAATTTTTGGATTTTGACGTAAAATTGTATGGTAGTTGAATTTGTCTCATAACACTTTTCTCTATGATGAACGGTTTTCGAGAAATTTAACTTAAAAGCAGAAAAACCGAAAAATTCAACTTAAAAGTGGGCGTTGCACCGAAACTCATTAGGCGAAATGGAACAAACTTCAAATCCATTAATTTAAAATAAATTAAAGTGATTTCTAGATTTCCGCTAATTATTTAGGAACACATTCTTTTTTTTTAACTTATTTTACTAATCTAATAGAAGGCATAGTATAATAGTTTAACAACCAGTTGTAGCTTAAAACAAGAAAACACATACCAAACAATTCCTTGTGCTCCTGAACCAATAGGCTTTAAATTTTGATAACGATTAAGTATGGTAAATTTTGTGTCTCCCACCTCAACGGTGTAAAGCGGATGACGGGAGGTCATTATTTATAATATTTCTCTTCACACGTCCATTATTTTCCTGTAACAAAACAAGATCAATAATGATTATAAAATGTAAAGAAATTTGATTAAAAATGAAATTTGTTTGTAATATTGCGCTTTTGGCTAAAAGGCTTCGTTGCGTCTTTTCTCCCATAGAAAAGACACGAGTTAACCGACCATAGCTATCCAACTTGCTGCACCAAAAATGTTGTGTATTCTTCGGTTGAGAAGAAGGATACGAATGTGTTCTTAATGGCTATAATGTTATAAGTTGAACACAATTGACTTATTGATACGGTTTGATCGCTTTATAGCAGTGTGAGGCAGTGCCTATACACTAAACCTCTTCACGGGTAGTTTTGTTGAAACCGACTTTCAACACATTCGGAAACGAGTGATTGAACATAGCCGGTAGCATTCGTCAGGCAAACGAATCTAAACCAAACATAACAGAATGAAGGATTTGTAAAAAATTAATGCAGCAAAAATATATGAGTCGAATGTTATGTGCACAACAAAATAACACTCGGTGCATAAATTAAATTTAAGATTTTAAAAATTTGAAATTGGAATTGTACATGCGGTGGCAGAATTAGTCGGTCGCAATTTAGACTGTCAGAATTTTAAAATTCAAGATGGTTAATGGTGTTGCCACCTGAAATTTTTTTATTTTCACGAATTCGGTGCGGGAGCAAACATAAGGTAAAAATGGGTCGCTGAATCCGAATTCATTGCCAGATTTGCAAAAATGTGTAATTTTTTTATAACAGTGCTGCCATCTACTAAAATGTATTTTAAACATCATTTAACAGTGTTAAGGGGTCGCTGACTTCGAATCTGATGTGAGAATTTTAAAATTTAAGATGGTTAATAGTGTTGCCTGTGCGCAGGGTTTGGGTCCCGCCACATTACTACTGCCCAATGAAAACTAAACCAGCCTCGGATAAGAACCCCAATTACGTTGACGACCACCGCAAACGAAAAACGGACAATGATTTACGGATATGCACCTGGAATGTCCGGACCCTTTATAGGGAAGGTGCCATTATCCAACTGGCGGAAGCCCTCAAAACAATACAATCTGACATCACCGCCATCCAGGAAATGCGATGGAAAGGGCAAGGCTGCTCTAAACAAGCACACTGCGATATCTACTACAGCTGCCATGCGGAGAAGCGCGAATTCGGATGTGGATTCGTCGTTAGCCGGAAACTACGCCACCTTGTTTCCCGGTTCACACCTGTGAACGAAAGATTGGCCACGATCCGCATCAAGGCAAAATTTTTCTACATAAGCCTTATTTGCGCGCACGCCCCGACGGAGGAAAAGGACGAAGCCGTCAAGGACGCTTTCTACGCTAGTCTTGAGGACGTATATGACCACCTTCCGGTCCATGACGTGAAAATAGTCCTCGGCGATTTTAATGCGAAAGTCGGAAGGGAAGGCATCTTTGGCCCCACTGTCGGTCAGTTCAGTCTTCACGAGACCTCCACAAACAACGGTCTAAGACTGATCGACTTCGCCGCGGCACGAAACATGGTAGTTAGTAGCACCAGATTTAAGCACCTCGACATCCACAAGGCCACCTGGCTGTCCCCGGATCAAAAAACGCGAAACCAAATTTATCATGTTGTAATCGACGGAAGGCATGCCTCTAGTGTTCTAGATGTGCGTACATTTCGGGGGGTCAACATTGACTCCGACCATTATCTTGTTGCAGCCAAGATCCGCATGCGATTATGCAATGCCAAGAACATACGCACAGGAATGCAACGAAAGCTAGATGTCGCTAAGCTGCAATTACAACGGACTGCCGAAGCCTACTCCGCTCAACTCTCGGTTAAGCTCAACCAACCAACCTCTGGACTCGACGACGCCGGCGGACTTTGGGCGCATATATCCCACTCCATGCGCGCTGCCGCTGAAGAAGTCATTGGTTTCCGGCGCCCGCAACCTCGGAACCAATGGTATGATCAGGAGTGTCGCATTGCGACTGCAGTAAAAAACGCCGCTTATAGAAAAACGCTGCAGTCAGCTGCAACGCGAGCCGTGCGAGAAAACTACCGCGAAAAGAGGAAGGAAGAGAGGCGCCTTTTCAGACGCAAGAAAAGAGAGCAGGAAAAGCGTGAGCGTGAGGAACTAGAGGTATACCAGGGCAAGAAGGATGCACGAAAATTCTATCAACAGGTTAAGCGTCTAACCCAAGGTTTCAAGCCCGGAGCATCCACTTGTAGAGACGAAAATGGAGATCTGAATACGGATACACAGTGTGTGCTTAGATTGTGGAGACAGCACTTCTCCAATTTACTTAATGGCGACGATTCCACCAATGCCGCCCATCGAGAGCACAGTGCAGTGCCACCAATCGACGATGACGGAGTGGAAGTATCACCACCTAGCCATGAAGAGGTTCGAGTTGCTATCCAACGACTCAAAAACAATAAAGCAGCGGGTGCTGACGGCCTGTCAGCTGAATTGTTTAAAACCGGCGGCGATGAATTGATAAGGCGCATGCATCAGCTCATCAGCAAAATATGGCTAGCAGAAAGCATGCCCGACGATTGGAACCTCAGTGTACTGTGCCCTATACTTAAGAAAGGAGACCCTACAATCTGCGCAAGTTATAGAGGTATCAGTCTTATTTCCATCGCATATAAGGTTCTCTCAAGCGTACTGTGTGAAAGATTAAAGCCAATTACAAAAACACTGATTGGACCTTATCAGTGTGGCTTTCGACCTGGTAAGTCTACCATAGACCAGATTTTCACGCTACGACAAATCCTGGAGAAAACCCACGAAAATCAAATTGACACACACCATCTCTTTGTCGACTTTAAAGCTGCGTTCGATAGCCCGAGAAGGGATTGCCTATACGCAACAATGTCTGAGTTCGGTATGCCTGCAAAGTTGATTAGACTTTGCAGAATGACGTTGAGCAACACACGCAGCTCCGTCAAGGTAGGAAATGACCTCTCCGAAACCTTCAATACCGAAAGAGGTTTCAGGCAAGGCGATCCACTGTCTTGCGATCTCTTCAACATCATCATGGAGGGGATCGTACGAAAGGCCGGTGTGCATCGTAATGGCACCATTTTCTATAAAGGTGTCCAGCTCCTTGCTTACGCTGATGATATTGATATTGTTGGCAGAACCAAGAGAGATGTTACCGCTGCTTTCGCCGCTATCGAAAAGGAATCAGCCAAAGTGGGTTTGACGATAAATGAGGGTAAAACAAAGTATATGCTGTCTACAAACAAGGGAGCTCGGCGTTTAGACTCCCACGTTTCATCCGGCAGCTATAACTTTGAAGTAGTCAAGGAGTTTGTATACCTTGGCACCGCCATTAATACTAACAACGAAATCAGCCTGGAGATAAAGCGAAGAACAATAATTGCTAATAGGTGCTACTACGGGCTCAGTAAGCAACTAAGTTCCAGAGCCCTCTCTCGATCGACAAAACTAACACTCTACAAGACGCTCGTTCTACCTGTGCTGCTTTATGGCGCTGAGGCATGGGTAGTTTCGCAAACTGACGCAGCCGCTCTGGGGGTGTTCGAGAGAAAAGTTCTTCGCAAAATCTTCGGTCCTGTTCGAGTCGGCGATGACTATCGCATCCGAATGAACCACGAGCTGTATGAGCTCTACGGAGACATTGACGTAGTTCGGCGTATAACTGTGCAGCGACTACGCTGGCTGGGTCATGTCCATCGTATGGACGACGAAGCTCCAGCGAAAAAGGTGCTCGAAGCGAGGGTCGCTGGTCAACGACGACGAGGGAGACCATGCCTCCGATGGATGGACCAGGCTGAGGAAGCCCTAACCGCACTTGGTGTATCCGATTGGAGAAGGCGCGCGCAAAGCAGAGGCGCCTGGCGAGAGCTGATGAGGTCGGTCGAAATCCGGACACGGGTTGTCACGGCCACCTAAGTAAGTAAGTAAGTAAGTAATAGTGTTGCCACCTAAAACTTTTTTATTTTCACGAATTCGGTGCTGGAGCAAACACTAGGTAAAAATGGGTCGCTGAGTCCGAATCTGTTGCCAGAGTTTAAAAATTGTGGAATTTTGCAATTGAAAAATTGTATTGCCACCTACCAAAATGTATTTTAAAGAGTTTTAAACATCATTTAACAGTGTTAAGGGGGTCGTTGACTTCGAATCTGATGTCAGAATTTTAAATGTAAAATGGTTAATAGTGGTGGATGGTTAATAGGAGCAAGAAAAATGCGTTGCACTTGCTGTGTTGCTGGTGGTGGCACTTGGAGGATGTTTACAAAAATTAACGTTCACTTGCTGTGTGACACTTGGTGGCTTGCTAGTGGTGGCACTTGGAGGACGTTGGCCTGCGAAAGGAGCAAGAAATTTGCGTTGCACTTGCTGTGTTGCTGGTGGTAACGCTGCACTTACTGGTACTGCGTGTGGTGGCACTTGGAGATCGTTGGCCATCGAAAAAAAAAATTAAATTTTGTGCGTAAAACTACACTATTTAATCTAACAACTTTCACATCGAAAATCCGCGTTTTTTTATTCTTTTCTATTCTTTTTTCCGCTATCAAAGGAAACGTCAAATAACAAAACAAACGTCATTTATTGTCTTGCAATTATTAGGCCCACTTACGTCATAATCAGACACTATCTTTGCAGAGGACAATAATTTGACAACTAATACAGATTATGAAATATTTATGACAATTGTCTGGTGTAGACGCAGCGTAAGAAGGTAAGCTAAGGTAATACATGCTGCTACCCGTAAAGTAAGCTGGACAGTTTTTGTTCGTTGAGGTACATTTGCCTATCGATGAATTTGGTATCCATGCTAGTAACAGCGTCGAAACATTGGAATGCATTCTTTTTTTTTATTGCAAACTTACACCGAATTTTCCTCATATTTTCCTGCATTAAAATTTAATTTTTGTCGTCGTTTTCTACTACAATTTTCTTCGTCTAGCCGCACTGTTAACTCAAATTCATCGTCCTCTTCAACGTCATAGTAATTATTTAGCTCCCATTTGCATGTCGAGTCTGAAAAACGTTGATACAAGTTCTTGCCGCTGCAAGTGTGTTGATTCATTTGCTAAAGCTGCACGACGGCGTTGTCAAAACCTACAGCCAAATGGCAATCATCCTGATCTAAATACGCGGATGTTAGCCTGAAAATGGCAACAAAAAAAAAATTAAATCTATTAAAATGCTGTGAACTGTCAATGTGAACGTTGACTCTTTACCAAGAACTCCACGTCCGAGTAGTCATTGTTTATGCACAGCTAAGCCATTTGCTCAGAGAATCGTTCTACACGGAAATAGAAGGATAATTATTTGCTGTTATTGTTGGTTGAGTGCCGGTGCTCCAGCCGCTTTCCAGTCAAATCAACTTCACTCGAACGCTGCTGCTTCAGCGGTATTCCCGGCAATTTATGATGAGCTTGACTGCTCATTGTTGTCTTATGGACAAATCTATCTATGGACAATTATTTAAATATATTTCCTTTTTTCTATTTAACAGCACAAAAAATTGCATACATTACCAGAATTATTGAAGGGGGAGTAGTTATTAAAGAGGGAGTAGTTTCCTTGTTAACTTTAAATGAAAAGAAATGTTTCCACGTGCAGCCGAAATTAAGTTAAGCTAAATTGCACCGAAACACTTGACAGATATGAGGTGAACACACGTACACAATATGTGAGTTTCACCACAATACATAAAAAGTGAGGTAAAAAAGTAAAAGAGCACGAATGGCCTTGAAAAAATCGAAGTTTCCTATCTCTTTATCTCTGCTTGTAACCATATAAATCAATTGAGTACCCAGAATTTATTTGTAAAAATGCAAAAAAAGTAAGCAAAAACTTTAAAAATTTAATAAAATAAGCGTTATTTTAGATACAATTCAGAATCAGTTCTATTTTGCTTTGATGGAAGCAAATAAAAGTTAACTGTTAAAATAATTTTAACCCGATTATATAATTAGATTGTACAGTAACAGATTTATTTGTGACGCTTTGTACGGCTGCTTTAAACTGTCAAAATATATTTTGACAAGAAAAATTGCTACTGCAAAAAGTTTAAATTTATGGCTGTATTTCTTTATTCATTCCATACGTTCGGGATGACTTTTTTTGTTTCTTTATTCATTCTTGATTATTCGGAACGTTCCTTTTTGTGTTTCTTTATTCATACGGCATTTTTCGAAAGCGTTCTTTTTGTACCATCATCTGAGGTAGAATAAAAAGAATATTCCTTGTATTTGAGGTTATGTCCAATGTTCCTGTTTAATTGAAGACAAAATGGCACAAAATTAAAGTGGTAAATTTTTGCAATTTAAAGCTTTTAATTGAATTTATTGCAAAATTGCATATATACAAAAAATATACCACACATATATGTGTTCATAAAGTTTGCTGGTTACCAATAACACAAATGTGTTCTTTCTTTTCCAATTTTGTTTCTTTATTCATTCTGATCTGTATAAACATGGGCATATTCTATTCCTTCCGTTCTTCATCTGGAATGAATAAAGAGATGCAGCATATGTGTTTTTACGATTGTGTTTATTTTATCATTGATTTTATCGTTATTTTATCGCTGAACATACTCGTGCCAACCATTGACAAAATAAAATATGTACAAAGCCTGATTCAGGCTGCCTAAATGAAATTAACATAGATGTGTTAAAAAAATTGCAATTTCGTCGGAAAACGTCACGCTACGTATTCATCGTGTCCTCTACTTACGTGTCATTGATCCATGCAAAGCTTTGTATGGTGTTGAGTATCCAGAGTACAATCTACGATGCGTTCTGAACTGGGCAAAACATTGATGGATAACGTTTTCCGCCGTCACAATGTTAGCATTGAGGACTCCATCTATAAGGTAAGTAAAGATTGGAGCATAGCGTATCTGCGTTACGAAATAAAATATATTGGTTTACAGACCAGAGTGCATGAAACTTTACAGATGCAAGTGAAAGACGAAATCGTGCTGCTATTTTATAGTCTGATGGTGTACCCAAAGCAAATATTAATGTCACGAAGGGAAAATGAAAACCCAAAATTCTCGTATCTGAAGCTGAAAGGCAAGGAAAACATCAGGAAAACAAGTGGCGAAGTAGCGGCAATGTTAGCCGTAGTTAATGCGCGTGCTAGAGCACTAGTTGCTGTTGCAAAGTCGCTGGTTAATGCAGAGAGAAGAGAAACAGCATTTGAAAAATTAGCAAAGACCAACAATATAATGATTTTACCGTCGAACGCTTTAGACCTAAAGAGAATGCAGGCGCCATCCCAGCGCATTTAAGCCCGATAGACAACTCAGATTATGCGTTTGTCATATAACTTTTATATGAACTAACCTCTTAATAATGCATAATTTTGTTCTGTTTAGGATAATTATTTAATACTATTGTAAATATAGTAATAAATATAGTTAAATTCTAATTGAAAAAAGTTCTTCTAATTGTTTTTATCGGGTTACTTTATTCCTATGTATATTCAGCATAAATAGGCATAAAAGCGCGTTAATATTAGAAAGTAAAATGTTTAAATTCAGATTAGGCTTTTTTTAAAGCTGAAGGTAATTTTAAAGCAGAAGGTCCAAAACTGTAACTAAGGGCCAAATTTTTCACATCCCGATGTCTTTTATCAGTAAATAAAGTATTGAATTTTGAAGTGTGATCTAGTAGCCACTAGTTAAAGATATCCAGAGGTGAAAAATTTGTAGTTGTATTTAAATGTCAGCGCAACTTACAACTAACAGTTAAAATTAGAAAAATTTCAACGTTTATGTGATTGGCTGCGTTTTTAACATCATCTGAAAAAATATTCACTATTTTAAAAACTATTTGGCTTTTACTTACTAGCTGAGCAAGTGGTTAGTTTTAATAATATTTAAACTAGTTTTGTTTGGATAGTTTTGTAACTGGTTTATTGTGATTTTTAATAAACTAGTTAGGTTTCAACTATTTTGCAGCTAGTAAATTGTGACAAAATATAAACTACTTTGTTTTCAACTAGTATGAAGACTCCTCATGGTTTCCTGCTGATTAGTCTTACACTGCAGGGATGCTACCATATATGGTTAATATATAAGTGCTAATATCTGTCAGGCGCGAAAAAAAACATAGTGGTAAATAAAACAATATTGCAAGTTTTAAAGTTAAATATTTTTTTACTCCTGTTAAAATTAGATTACTATTGGCTAAAACTAATTTAATTCCAACTTTGCTGTATGGTTGTGAAATTTTTGCAAACTATGATAGTGTTAGTAAAGCGAAACTAAAGGTTGTTTATAATAACATCGCTCGTTATATTTTTGGACTTGGACGTTGGGATCACGTCTAGGAATATGCTTTGAAATCTTTCATTTGAGTTTTAATTCACTATTAAATTTTCGAACAATATTAACATTGCACAAAATTATAACTACACAATCACCGGTGGAACTGTTTCAAATGATACGTTTTTCACGATCCGTTCGAAATAACAATTTATTTCATCTCCTGGGCTTGGCCCTTACAGATATAACTTACAAAGTAACATTTCACAGCAATATACAATAATAACATACAATAAATTACAGATCTATCTTAAACTTAAATTGAATTTACTTACATATTTCAAAAAAAATCACGTTCAAAAGAATATCTAGGAGAACTAAAACCTATATTTGTTAATTTTTTGGGGCCAATTTTAATGTGAATATATTTCAGTTCAATAGAGTTGTTTGGACATTCCTTCCTAATTGCAATTTTTAAATATGTTAAAATAAAAACTAAATTTTTTCCCGATGTTTCGTCACTTTCTTGGAGACATCTTCAGGGGAGATTTTTTAATTTTTTATCTAAAAAAACAAATATGAACAATTTTTCAAAAACAATTAACCAAAAACTTTACATTAATAGATTCATTAAATTAATTTTCACAACAAACCATGACTTTGCAAAATTACAATTACAATTACTATTACAAAACAATTTTACGACATAAACTTTTAAACAGAAAAAACAACAAACAGAAAAAATTGTTTGAACATAAAATTTAAACGATACTATTATAGCCTATACGTCAATTTCTACTGCATAGTTGTTGTTTATATTGTCAGTGTCTTCTTTGAAATTAATTGCTCTTTCCCCTTTTTGTTGTATTCTTAAAGTTTAAAATGTCATTCTTTTTTTTTTTTTGCTTTCAACGTCCAAGATTCTTACAGCTGTATGAAATCGAATTGACCCACAAACAACGAGAATTGACCCAACAAACAAACTACAACCAAAGAACAACACTATAGTAAACTACCTCCACAAACAAAACTATATTAACACATACAAAAACACAAACAAAACTATATTAACACATACAGAAAATTTCAACTGTCGAGTCCGTCCGCAACTGCATCACGACTTTACGGACCGAAAGTACACAAAACAGACGTCGCCTTACGACCCATATCTTCGTCTATGAATGTCCCTTGGTACAAATTATCAAAGCACATAGGACAAATCTTAAAACACTTAATATCTGACGAATATAATATCAAAAATTCTGTTCAATTAAATGAAAAACTTAAAAACTTTACACTGACAGACGAGGAAATAATTGTATCTTTTGATGTTGTGTCTCTGTTCACCAACATCCCGACCCATTTAGCGATAAAAAATATAATGAAGAAATGGGACGTAATTAAAAACTTGACCAGCATTCCACGACAGCAATTTCTAAATATGTTAGAATTCTGCTTAAAAGAAAATAATTATTTTATATTTGACAACCAGGTATACCATCAAATATATGGTATGCCAATGGGCAGTCCATTATCTCCGACGATAGCAGACATAATTCTGGACAACTTACTTGACGACACAATAACAATTCTTCAAAATAATGAGGCAGACATAATTTACAAAACACTGAATAGTTAAAACAAAAACATAAAATTCACAACTGAAATTGAACGAAATCATAACATACCATACTTAGACGTCCTACTACATAGAAAAAATAACAGAATAATTACCAGAATAATTAACAGAATTAACATTAATAATTACTAAAAAAATTACCAAAAAACATGCAAAAAAAAAAAAAAAAAAACAGACTTATAAATTTCCACTCGACGCAACCAATGCAGCAAAAAATAAATACGGCGCCCAACTTAATATGAAAAATGTTTACATTAGCCGACACACAATTTCTGGACAAAAACATAAAAAAGATAAAAAAGAATATTAAAAAACATCGACTACCCAACACATCTCATAAATTCATTATTAAACATAAAGTTTTCGGAAAACAAATGAAACACAAAAGTAACAGATCAAAACAAACAGTCTGGTAAAACTCCACAAGAAACAAAAGTACTTCGCATAACATATATACCAAAACTGACGAGCAACACATTCATACGAAAAATAATGAGAGCGGACAACACAACATTTGCATATAAATCAAACGCCACTTTAAACCAAATATTCACAAAAACAAAAATTAAAAACGAAGACAAAAACAACGTTGTATACGAACTGCAATGCAAAGGCGACGAACACGATAGTTGTGACCAAGGTTGATTTATAAGGTTGTCGCAGGGCTGATCGCACTCTCTTTTCAGAACCCATAATTGTCAAAACCAGACAAGTTTGCGAATGACTACGAAAAAAAAAACGGATGATAAAAGAAAGCACTTGCAGATTTTCTATGAGCTGTCAACTTCGATTTGACAATTATAGGTACTCGCTCTCTCCCTTGCGACAACCTTTTAAATCAACCTCGGTTGTGATAAAACTTATATAGGGACAACAAAAAGAGCGCTAAAAATAAGAATGACAGAACGTAAGCTCAACATAAGAAACAAAAAAACAACAACAGCGCTAGCACAACATATATTGACTACAGGCCATACAGCTGATTTTGAGGCTGTAAGAATCTTCGACGTTGAAAACAAAACAAAAAGAAGAATGGCATTAGAAAGTTTAAGAATAAAACAAAAAGGGGAAAGAGCAATAAATTTCAAAGACACTGACAATATAAACAACAACTATGCAGTAGCAATGTACGTAAAGGCTTAATAGTTTCGTTTTAATTTTATGTTCAAACAATTTTTTCTGTTGTTTAAAAAGTTTATGTCATGTAAAATTTTTTGTAATTCAATGTCATGGTTTGTTGTGAAAATTAATTTAACGAATCTATTAATGTAAAGTAAGTTTTTGGTTAATTGTTTTTGAAAAATTGTTCATATTTGTTTTTTTAGATAAAACATCTCCCCTGAAGATGTCGCCAAGAAAGTGACGAAACGTCGGGAAAAAACACAGGTGCGTCGTTGGACACACGAGAGAAGCGAAGCTTTTTCGCAGTTACATAGATTTGATAGCGTAATAATTTTTTCTTTTTAATAAATTAATAAATTCAAAAATTGAAAATAACATAAAATAATTACATATATACAGAAAACATATTTACTGCTTATTTTTTTATTGTTGACTGTCAAATTTCCACGCCAATTACATATACGGGCATGTAATGCCAGCTACTCTCCATTTTAACTCTCCACACATGATTGTGAACTTGGCTGCACTGACTCATGCATGCGTTTGTTAATTCCATATTTATTGATATCATCTATTTTTTGACACTTAAAACGCACTTGTCAACGCACTTGTGGGCATTGCTAATTTTCTTCGTACCAACAGCACCACAAACGCATTCACAATACAAACAAACCGATGCTGGAGACACCTTGTGGCAAATAAAAGCAAATTTTTGATAGTTGTAGCATAGCAAATACACAATCCTCTATCTATTGATAGATGGCGACGATCAACTGAAGCATAGCTTCTGTTATAATAAGGATTGAATTAACAACCGTTTCTAACAAGTCTTTGTGGCCTAGTGGATAATGCATTGGACTCTCGTTTAAGAAGACGTGGGTTCGATCCCCAAGGGCAGGCCAAAAAATATTTTTAGTATTTAATATTAAAGTATTAAATTTTCTTGTTGTAATAAGCACCAGCAACAAAGAAACCATCATCAAATTTCCAAGAAAAAATCTGTCGAAAATTTTTCAGATTTCACTCCAAGCAAATCACAGAACGAGGAGTAAAAAGCTTCACTTCAAAAATTGAATTTTTATTTTAACATATTTAAAAATTGCAATCGGGAAGGAATGGCCAAACAACTCTATTGAACTCAAATAAATATATTCACATTAAAATTGGCCCCAAAAAGTTAAGATAAAAATTTTTGTTTGTGCTAAAGACAATGGATAGAAAAAGTAATAGAAATCAACGCAGTGCTGTGGTCATTCGCACCGAAGCATATGCACACCGGCGCACGCACTATTGAGATTGCCAATTATATTGCAACTGTCATATTTAACGAAGGTTTTTTGCCATACTTCAAATAATGAACCTAATGGGCATCCCGATTGGCAACGTCACATATGATTTCGCCATGTCTCGGAACGAAGAACGTTTGAAAAGGTCCGAGGCCAGAGCTCTGGCCGCTTCAAAAAAAGGTAGAACTGCCCGAAGAGCACAAAGAGCCGCTAAGTCCTCATTTTTTGAAGAAGAGGAAGGAGTTATTTATGGGGCTGGCATTGCAGATTGATATATGTAAGTATTTTAAAAAAAATACCAAAGATCGGTTTTTTCAATGACCGCCATTTTGTAAAAAATAATCTAAAAATTATAATTGAGGTAGGGACCTGAATAACGTCTGTTCTGAATCTAACGCCGTTTACTTTTTCCATTTCAGATGATCCGAAGTCGAGTTATCCGGGACGCAAGCAGCATACCTTTTTTTTCGACGCCCAACTTTGAAGGCCGACATTTTTTTGAACAGTACTCGTAGAAACGAAAAAAAATTTTTATTTATTTTAACATGTTCTTAATACAATAAAAAAACAGAATTTAAATAACTCTGCGTTTTCAAATGAGAAGTTTTTCAAAAAGGGTCCTAAACCAGCCTTCCAACCAGGAATACTCCCAATCAATAATGATGTAAATCAATAATTTTTTATATATGTATTTATATTTTAAGAACTTTTGAATGAATTGTTTAATTATTATTTTTTTTAATAATATTCAAAATGATTTTTATAGTTTTCCATTAATTTTGAAACAATTTAATTTTATTTAATATTTTAATAATTCTTTGCCAAAAATTTTTAATACTTTTTTTTCAATAATATTTTCACAATTTTTCACAATTTTTCACTAATTTTTATCAATAATATTTAAAATTTTTTTATTAAGTATATGCATTTAAATATTTTTTTAATACTATTTTAAGATTTATTTTCATACATTTGCCGAGTACGCTAGTATTATATGTATATAGTAATAAATTTATATATTATGACCCGTAATCATAAACAAAATAAAGGCGGCTTTAAATTTAGTATAAGCATTTTTGACAGTTTTTCAATCCAATTTGTTGTCAAAAGGCTTGCACTAAATTTAGAGCTGACTTTTATTTGTTTATGATTATGGGCCTATATGTTTAATAAAATATGTCAGCGGTAACACTGCACGCGATTTCCCTTAATGACTCTTGAATCATAAGGAATGACTCCAGAATCATCTCTGCACGCGATTTCCCTTAATGACTCTAGAATCATAGAGCGGCATTCTTATGAGCGATGAGTGAAAGCGGCGGCACTCTTCGCTCATCGCTGTTATGAGCATGCTTGAAATGTATTTCAGTTGTGTTTCGAACGTGTGGCAAGTAAGCAGTATTCCAAAAATGCCAAACACGCGAAAATCAGTGGGAAATTATCGGCCAGCGAAGAAATTCCCCGATAAAATAGAAGCGGAAACTGAGTATACTAGTACTTCAGCGAATAAATTTAAAGACACGAATTACAACGACGTCGAAATTGATGGTGGCCATAATAACGTGATTATAAATTTTATGTTTTACAATTTTTATCTCAGTGTTTAAAATGTAAAAACTGTAACGTTAACGTTACAACGTAAAGCAATTGCTGATAAAAGACAGAATAACGTGGAGGCGGGAAATAAAGGAACTCATTTGAGCGTGTCGGGCGACGGTTCGTGAAAAAACATGGCTTTTCGTCGTTATTTGGAATATCAACGCTGATCGAAAAATATACGCACAAAGTGTTGGATTTTGTGGTAAAATTGTCATTCTGCCAAAGCTGTAGGAACTGAGCCAGCAAAAAAGGAATTAATGAGTACGATAGCTCTCCTCAACTGCGACCCTTACGACGACCTTATATTTCAGAAGAAGGAATGTATAGGGCACGTCTAGAAGCGAATGGGCACAAGATTGCGCGCAGTCAATAAACAAAATAAAGGAATTGGAGGTAAAGGCGCAGGAAAATTGACAAATTAATAAAAGATTTGACTTTGCACTATGGACTTGCCATAAGACGATACACTGATTCGGCCGAAGAGATGAAAAAATCTGTGTGTGCAACGTTCGATCACAAATGCTCTACGGATGAAGAGCCGAAACATGAAAACTGCCTACCAGGTGAAAACAGTTGGTGTAAGTGGCGTGTTGCAGAAGCCAAGAATGAACTCGCCGATTTCCACCATGAGCCTGCCTTTCAAAAATCGGTTCAAGAACCAATTCGGCCGGTATATGAAGCTCTTTCAAGTGATAATTTTTTTTATTTATTTATTTATTCATTAACCAGTGATACTCTTATAGACAATACATAAAAAATTTTACTTAATATATAACATCGTGTAAAAATATAAACAATATAATGATATAAATTGCATAAAATAAAAGGTAACAAATTTAAGAAAAATGTTTTTTCTTAAATATGGTTTTAATAGCATACGGGTCTGAAAAATCAGTCTTTTTAAAAATCCCAACATTGAGTTTACTTAAGAAATAATTAAATCAATATGATCTTTGAAGTTGGGTCTAGATCAAGAACACCTAAACCTTTTTCCATTGTAACTCTGTCTAAAATAGTTGAATGTATTTTATAATCATAGCAAGAAGGAGACATAGATCTTGAAAAAGTGAGCATCTGGCATTTCTGTATATTAAGTGGAAGGTCATTTACGATACACCAATTAGCGATAGAGTCCATTTGAAGTAGAGTGGAATCATTTACCGAATCAAGAGAATGGAAAAGTTTAATATCATCAGCGAAAAGAAGGCATCTCGAGTGCTTTATGACAAGTGGAAGATCATTAATGAAGAGAAGAAAAATAAGAGGGCCTAGTGGCTGCCCTATGGGACGCCTGACGTAACTAGTATCGGAGAGGATTTAATCCAATCAAGTAGATGAGAATGAAACGATATTGCAGAAAGTTTATGAAGAAGAGATTTATGATTTACTTTATCAAAAGACTTAGCGAAGTCAGTGAAAATTACATCTGTATCAAGTTTTTTGGAAAAATTATCTAAAAATGAGTACAAAATATATTTAGATTAGTAGTGGCCGATCCACCGGATATGAAGCCATGTTGATTATATGATATTAAATTACTAACGATAATTTACTGCAAAGATGCACAGGTAGAACCCAATTACGTTAACGACCAACCTCAGTGTACTGTGCCCCATACTTAAGAAAGGAGACCCTACAATCTGCGCAAGTTATAGAGGTATCAGTCTTATTTCCATCGCATATAAGGTTCAATCTTTCTCAAGCGTACTGTGTGAAAGATTAAAGCCGATTACAAAAACACTGATTGGACCTTATCAGTGTGGCTTTCGACCTGGTAAGTCCACCATAGACCAGATTTTCACGCTACGACAAATCCTGGAGAAAACCCACGAAAATCAAATTGACACACACCATCTCTTTGTCGATTTTAAAGCTGCGTTCGATAGCCCGAGAAGGGATTGCCTATACGCAACAATGTCTGAGTTCAGTATACCTGCAAAGTTGATTAGACTTTGCAGAATGACGTTGAGCAACACACGCAGCTCCGTCAAGGTAGGAAATGACCTCTCCGAAACCTTCAATACCGAAAGAGGTTTCAGGCAAGGCGATCCACTGTCTTGCGATCTCTTCAACATCATCATGGAGGGGATCGTACGAAAGGCCGGTGTGCATCGTAATGGCACCATTTTCTATAAAAGTGTCCAGCTCCTTGCGTACGCTGATGATATTGATATTGTTGGCAGAACCAAGAGAGATGTTACCGCTGCTTTCGCCGCTATCGAAAAGGAATCAGCCAAAGTGGGTTTGACGATAAATGAGGGCAAAACAAAATATATGCTGTCTACAAACAAGGGAGCTCGGCGTTTAGACTCCCACGTTTCATCCGGCAGCTATAACTTTGAAGTAGTCAAGGAGTTCGTTTACCTTGACACCGCCATTAATACCAAAAACGAAATCAGCCTGGAGATAAAGCGAAGAACAATAATTGCTAATAGGTGCTACTACGGGCTCAGTAAGCAACTAAGTTCCAGAGCCCTCTCTCAATCGACAAAACTAACACTCTACAAAACGCTCGTTCTACCTGTGCTGCTTTATGGCGCTGAGTCATGGGTAGTTTCGCAAACTGACGCAGCCGCTCTGGGGGTGTTCGAGAGAAAAGTTCTTCGCAAAATCTTCGGTCCTGTTCGTGTCGGCGATGACTATCGCATCCGAATGAACCACGAGCTGTATGAGCTCTACGATGACATTGACGTAGTTCGGCGTATAACTGTGCAGCGACTACGCTGGCTGGGGCATGTCCATCGTATGAACGACGAAGCTCCAGCGAAAAAGGTGCTCGAGGCGAGGGTCGCTGGTCAACGACGACGAGGGAGACCATGCCTCCGATGGATGGACCAGGCTGAGGAAGCCCTAACCGCACTTGGTGTATCCGATTGGAGAAGGCGCGCGCAAAGCAGAGGCGCCTGGCGAGAGCTGATGAGGTCGGTTGAAACCCGGACACGGGTTGTTACGACCAACTAAGTAAGTAAGTAGTAAAAAAAAGCATCATTAATACAATTTTCAGAGCAGCGTAGTACTCAAAAGTCAAAGTTAGCTTAACTTGAGCTACAACTACAGCCACGTGCCACAGATGTACTACGCATTCTGTGCGATTCCGTGCATTTAGTATATTTTAACTTTTGACAGGTCATACTACGTACTACAAGCTACACCATTCTGGTTCCCACTTAAAGCAAAAAAAACAAAAAATTTCTGTCGATTTCTACTAGAACCTTCCCTTAAATAAAATTTCAAGCAATTGATAATTTTTTGTAATTTCATTCATTAATTTTTTAACTAAAAGTCGCTTAAAAAATATAATCACATATAAATTTATATATGAGATATATTTAAAGCATGGTTTACAGCCACTTCAAAAATCAAGATATCCCTAATGTCTAAAAAGTGTGATCATCGTCATCACTTAAAGGAATGGTGAATTAGAAATCAAATTCATTAAAAACTGCTTTCTTGAAAAATCACCGGGTCGCTCATCTCTACTTTCTTTACACATTTTTCGAGCTCTAGTGAATAAGAACTAGCAAAATGTCACTCCCACGAGTGAGTGTCACTTAAAATCGTACAGCAAGTGCAGGCTGACAATTTATTTAATTATTCCTAAACAAAAAATTGTTTCTATGCAAAATTTTATGGGAAAGTATGTTAATGCAATATATTTTATTAATATTTATTTATTTATTTATTTATTTATTTATTTATTTATTATCTATAACGTAAGTATAATAACACGTTCTTTTAATATACAAAGATTAATAATTAGGAATATTAACATTACAATTAAGTAAAATAAAGTTAACTTATTATAATAAAAACAATTTCAAAATTGAGAGTAATTAAAAAAAAAAGATAAAAAAAGAAAGGTACAGCTTTAAGAAGTAAAAATTAAATAGGAAAACAAATATAGAAATTTGGTTACTTTATTGGCAGATATTTAAAATTAAAAGAAATGATTAAATACGGCCTGTTTAAAGCTATTATTATTTTCAATAGATTTCAATTCATTCCATAATCTAATGGCGTTAACAAAAAATAGTCTGGTAGAGTTCAAAGAATTAAAGCTTGGTAATATCATCATATGGCTTCTGGCTGACTGACAAAATTGCAATTTTCGAAGAGATACAATGGAACTTTGAAGTAAATCAGTTTATATAAGAAAATACAATTACGAGCGTTGAGATAGTTTACTAAATCACAACCGAGAACACTATTCTTAAACTGCGATATATGATCGAACCTATGAATGCCATACACGTGTCGCGTTGCATGATTAAACGCAATTCGCAGTTTGTCCTCAGAACTGGACTCTTTTACTATAGATGCGCTCATAATAAGTTATTATAGGCAGGATCATTTGTAATACTAGCTTACGCCTTGTATCAACGGGAGTAAACTGTTCGGACATTTTTAAATTTCGCAGAACATAATAAATATTTCGGACTACGCTATTGATATGATTGGTGCATGTTAAGAACGAATAAATATGAAAACCAAGACTTTTTACATTGTTTACTAGTTTAAGCTCGCTGTCCCCTATAAACAAGTCTGGAATGTCATCTAGGCATATTCTATTTTTGGTAATAGGTAACACAAATGATTTTTGCGCATTAAGTTTCAGACCATTTCTTATGGCCCATTTATGTATATTCTTAAAATCCTCATTCAATCAGAAGCTTAAATCTTCTAAAATACCCATTCTGCGAGAAAGGTACAGTTGAACATCATCCGCATAGGCATGCATAGATGCATATTTACTACTGGAAAAAATGTCATTAATAAATATTAAGAAAAGAAGCGGCAAGAGTACTGACCCTTGAGGCACTCCATTACATACAGACTTGTATTGAGAAAACGTATTGCCAACGTTAAATCTCTGTACTATGTTCGTCAAGTAGCAACTAAGAAGATTAACAGCGTTTTCACAAAAACCCATAACAGGTATTAAGTTTTTGACGAGTGATTGACAGTGTCGAATGCTTTGGAAAAGTCAAGCATACAGAGTAGCGTAAGTAGGCCTTCATCAAATGGAGAACGAATATCATCAAGCACCTTAAGAATAGCAGTTGCGCAGCTGTTTAGCTGGTTTATTGCCAATACTAATTTTTTTAAGGTTTTTCCAAAGCACCTTGCAAGGAAGCGACGTTTTCAGCATATTCGAACAGTACCTTATTTTGGATTGCCTGCAAATAAGAACTGAAGCATTCCTTGCAGTTCTGTAGTCTTCCCACTTTTCAGACGATGGATTACTTTTCCACCGCTTGTGTATTTTATTTCGTTTTTTATAGCGTTCAGGGCACTGGAGGTAAACCACGGACACGAAGCATTTTTTATTACAACATTCCACGTAGGAACATGTCTTAAAAAGATATAGTTAAGTTTGCTAGACAAGACATCTACCTTCTCACTTACATTGGCAAAAAACCAGATATCATCCCATGGAGTGAAGCAAGCATCATAGTTTAGGGCCCGAAGATCAATTGATTTGAAGTCTGGGTATGAAACATTTCTGGAAGTATCAGTACGAGATAACATTATATCAAGTGTACAGAAAATAAGATCGTGATCGGAAAAAAAATAAATTTTATCAAACAATAAAACAGACGAGACTTCAGAAACAATAAAATAATCAAGAATGCTTGGTATATCAGTATTAGAAAATCGCGTGGGCATATCCCTCCTTTTTACCACTTCTGTCATTTCTGAATAAATTAAAGTTGCTTATCGCATAAATAGAGTCATTTACTTCAGGACAGAACCATGTTTCGGATACACAAATCACATCAATAGATGAATCTTCGAACACAAACTTCAGATAATCTAGCTTATAAGAATTAAGACTTCGAGCATTAAAATGTGCAATTTTAAGACCAGTATACCGTCTACAAGAACTTTACTATTTTCGCTAGCACCATTAATTAAATTGTTACATCCAATCATAGGGATGTAAATAAATCGCAGAGACTTTAGACATACAGTAAAAGAATCTTGAATGAATGTGAAAAAATAGAGTTATAACTTAAAATAAGTAACCAGATAACTATATAAAAAACGTCACTACAGAAACAATTGTATAGTGGAAGACGAAATAGAAAGTTATAAAGAGAACAGAAGAGAAATAAAGTAGTTTTTAAAGCAATCAAATTAAATGCATTCTGTGATGTTCTCATTTTCAATGTTATTATTTACTTCTCCCGCGACGATAGCATCAAGTTGGCTAGAATTCTCTATAACGTAACTCTCACCGTTCTCAAACTTCCTGACAAAAATTAATCCCCTTCTTGCATGCGCTGAGAAAAGTTCTTTGTTGAGCTTGTGCTTAATTGCACACCGAAGTAGACGGCGAATGCGCTTTGTTAAGCTCTCGTTCAGATAAATACTGGAGTGCGAGTTGAATCCCAAATCGTTGAGTGGGAGGTCTTTTCGGTTATTCCTTCGAAAGGCAGCAGCAGACCGAAGAACTGCATCTCTTTCATACGAACTACAGAACTTGACAATTATGGGAGCATTTCTCGTTTTTCTTGAAGTGTTCTTAATTCTAAAAACACTCTTGAGCGATGGAAGCCTACAGCCGATGGTAAAGCAGAATTTGTTGAACATCTGTGTCAAGTTCTCATCGCTTTTCTCAGGAACTCCGAAGAGCATAGCACCCGCAGCAACTTCTTTGCGTTCAAGATCTCCAATTAATTTTTGTAGCTCAAGCATCTCTTCTCTCAGTTCACTCATTTCTGTTGTTTCGGCTTCTGACTCAATTTTTTCAATGCGACCCACGACGTCAATTAAGGCAGCATTAGCGCCGTTTAGCTTTTCCACCCAGCTTCTTTCAAATTCTTCGATTTTTGAGTTGAACTCTTCGCGCACTTTACTTAGTTCCGTTTGAAAACTATTTATAAGCATCTCTGTCTGCTTGTGTAGGCGATCATCCAGCTGATTAAGAGTAAGAAAGTTGGAGTTGTTGGCAGCCGGTGAACCACCATGCGATGGAGTCAGGAGAACGTTTTTTGAGTTCTGTGTTTTAGCTCTAGTGGTCATAGTGTAGTGGTTGGAGTGTAAAAAATAAACTGGCGGGAACAAATCAGTCTCGGATTATAGCACAAATTATAATTGATTTTACAGGCGAATGCCAATATAAAATTAATTCACCTTCAACAGGTAAATATGATAAATTATTTTAATATGCTAAAAAATTTACAAAAAGCTTTTTATATTTTTTTCAAAGAATAGCAGCAACTTGACACGCGCGAAAGAGTGGTGTCACTTAAAATCCACCATGCGATGGATTTGTCTAATAACTCTTCCATAATTATATCAGCAATCACTGTTGACTTGACAAATCTAATGTAATTTACAAAACTACATGCAATGGTGACGGATCCAACGTATGTGACCAGGCATATGTTGGGACAACTAAAAACAAACTACGGACAAGAATTTCTTCGCATCGATCGGACCAAAAAACTCGCAGATCTATGGACCAGAAAACAGCACTGGCAGCACACTGTGGAGATTTTACAACAAGAGAATAACTACTTTAGACGATATACATTAGAAATGCTCCACATCATAAGCTTACCGGAAGAGAAGATACTGAACTTCAAAACAGGCACAGACAGGTGCGCACACATATACACAAAGTATGTTAAACATAATAATTAAAAACTTGACAACAGAAGAAGTGAATGTTTTTTGTAAATTTGTTCTTTTTTCATTCAAAATCTGTGATATAAATGTTAAATTTCGTTCTTAAATACTAAATGTTTTAATTCTTAAAATGTTTTAATTGTTTAAATTGTAAGAAAAATTGTTTCAAGTGAAAAGTATTGTTAAAAATATTGTAAAAGGTTTTCCAACAATATCGAAATATCGGATAAAGGCGATCGAAATATCGGAAATTAAAACCACAAAAGTTTTTCATATTTAATATTTTGGACCTTGAGCCCGCAGAATTCAACAAATAAATTACAAAAAGGTCGAAAAACAAATAAGGATTTACAAAAATATTTGAACCTAATTTTTAACATGGGGAACAGGGGGCGAACCTTCACATGGCAACGTGTCTGACCGCCTCAACCTGGCGAGGCCAGCATTATCCATGTCGAAATCGTCTCAAGTCGACTCAAACCTCCAAGTGGTGTTCCCTGGGCAACGGCAAACTGGCATCCGTCAGTTTGACGGCTAATTTGAGCGGCGGGTCGATCCATAGACCTTAAACATGGAATGTGCGCAGGGTTTGGGTCCCGCCACATTATTACTACCCAATGAAAACTAAACCAGCCTCGGATAAGAACCCCAATTACGTTGACGACCACCGCAAACGAAAAACGGACAATGATTTACGGATATGCACCTGGAATGTCCGGACCCTTTATAGGGAAGGTGCCATTATCCAACTGGCGGAAGCCCTCAAAACAATAAAATCTGACATCACCGCCATCCAGGAAATGCGATGGAAAGGGCAAGGCTGCTCTAAACAAGCTCACTGCGATATCTACTACAGCTGCCATGCGGAGAAGCGCGAATTCGGATGTGGATTCGTCGTTAGCCGGAAACTACGCCACCTTGTTTCCCGGTTCACACCTGTGAACGAAAGATTGGCCACGATCCGCATCAAGGCAAAATTTTTCTACATCAGCCTTATTTGCGCGCACGCCCCGACGGAGGAAAAGGACGAAGCCGTCAAGGATGCTTTCTACGCTAGTCTTGAGGACGTATATGACCACCTTCCGGTCCATGACGTGAAAATAGTCCTCGGCGATTTTAATGCGAAAGTCGGAAGGGAAGGCATCTTTGGCCCCACTGTCGGTCAGTTCAGTCTTCACGAGACCTCCACGAACAACGGTCTAAGACTGATCGACTTCGCCGCGGCACGAAACATGGTAGTTAGTAGCACCAGATTTAAGCACCTCGACATCCACAAGGCCACCTGGCTGTCCCCGGATCAAAAAACGCGAAACCAAATTGATCATGTTGTAATCGACGGAAGGCATGCCTCTAGTGTTCTAGATGTGCGTACATTTCGGGGGGTCAACATTGACTCCGATCATTATCTTGTTGCAGCCAAGATCCGCATGCGATTATGCAATGCGAAGAACATACGCACAGGAATGCAACGAAAGCTAGATGTCGCTAAGCTGCAATTACAACGGACTACCGAAGCCTACTCCGCTCAACTCTCGGTTAAGCTCAACCAACCAACCTCAGGACTCGACGACGCCGGCGGACTTTGGGCGCATATATCCCACTCCATGCGCGCTGCCGCTGAAGAAGTCATTGGTTTCCGGCGCCCGCAACCTCGGAACCAATGGTACGATCAGGAGTGTCGCATCGCGACAGCATTAAAAAGCGCCGCATACAGAAAAACGCTGCAGTCAGCTGCAACGCGAGCCGTGCGAGAAAACTACCGCGAAAAGAGGAATGTAGAGAGGCGCCTTTTCAGACGCAAGAAAAGAGAGCAGGAAAAGCGTGAGCGTGAGGAACTAGAGGTATACCAGGGCAAGAAGGATGCACGAAAATTCTATCAACAGGTTAAGCGTCTAACCCAAGGTTTCAAGCCCGGAGCATCCACTTGCAGAGACGAAAATGGAGATCTGAATACGGATACACAGTGTGTGCTTAGATTGTGGAGACAGCACTTCTCCAATTTACTTACTGGCGACGATTCCACCAATGCCGCCCATCGAGAGCGCAGTTCAGTGCCACCAATCGACGATGACGGAGTGGAAGTATCACCACCTAGCCATGAAGAGGTTCGAGTTGCTATCCAACGACTCAAAAACAATAAAGCAGCGGGTGCTGACGGCCTGTCAGCTGAATTGTTTAAAACCGGCGGCGATGAATTGATAAGGCGCATGCATCAACTCATCAGCAAAATATGGCTAGCAGAAAGCATGCCCGACGATTGGAACCTCAGTGTACTGTGCCCCATACTTAAGAAAGGAGACCCTACAATCTGCGCAAGTTATAGAGGTATCAGTCTTATTTCCATCGCATATAAGGTTCTCTCAAGCGTACTGTGTGAAAAATTAAAGCCGATTACAAAAACACTGATTGGACCTTATCAGTGTGGCTTTCGACCTGGTAAGTCCACCATAGACCAGATTTTCACGCTACGACAAATCCTGGAGAAAACCCACGAAAATCAAATTGACACACACCATCTCTTTGTCGATTTTAAAGCTGCGTTCGATTGCCCGAGAAGGGATTGCCTATACGCAACAATGTCTGAGTTCGGTAAACCTACAAAGTTGACAAGACTTTGCAGAATGACGTTGAGCAACACACGCAGCTCCGTCAAGGTAGGAAATGACCTCTCCGAAACCTTCAATACCGAAAGAGGTTTCAGGCAAGGCGATCCACTGTCTTGCGATCTCTTTAACATCATCATGGAGGGGATCGTACGAAAAGCCGGTGTGCATCGTAATGGCACCATTTTCTACAAAGGCGTCCAGCTCCTTGCGTACGCTGATGATATTGATATTGTTGGCAGAACCAAGAGAGATGTTACCGCTGCTTTCGCCGCTATCGAAAAGGAATCAGCAAAAGTGGGTTTGACGATAAATGAGGGCAAAACAAAGTATATGCTGTCTACAAACAAGGGTACGCGGCGTTTAGACTCCTACGTTTCATCCGGCAGCTATAACTTTGAAGTAGTCAAGGAGTTCGTTTACCTTGGCACCGCCATTAACACTAACAACGAAATCAGCCTGGAGATAAAGCGAAGAACAATAATTGCTAATAGGTGCTACTACGGGCTCAGTAAGCAACTAAGTTCCAGAGCCCTCTCTCGATCGACAAAACTAACACTCTACAAGACGCTCGTTCTACCTGTGCTGCTTTATGGCGCTGAGACATGGGTAGTTTCGCAAACTGACGCAGCCGCTCTGGGGGTGTTCGAGAGAAAAGTTCTTCGCAAAATCTTCGGTCCTGTTCGAATCGGCGATGACTATCGCATCCGAATGAACCACGAGCTGTATGAGCTCTACGATGACATTGACGTAGTTCGGCGTATAACTGTGCAGCGACTACGCTGGCTGGGTCATGTCCATCGTATGAACGATGAAGCTCCAGCGAAAAAGGTGCTCGAGGCGAGGGTCGCTGGTCAACGACGACGAGGGAGACCATGCCTCCGATGGATGGATCAGGCTGAGGAAGCCCTAACCGCACTTGGTGTATCCGATTGGAGAAGGCGTGCGCAAAGCAGAGGCGCCTGGCGAGAGCTGATGAGGTCGGCTGAAACCCGGACACGGGTTGTTACGACCACCTAAGTAAGTAAGTAAGTAATTTTTAACATAACTTTTTGAATTGAACTATTGAATTGAATGCAAGAACATGGATACTCTATAATTGTCTAAGAGTCATTTAAATGCCCTCCCAATCACCGGACATGAATATCGAGCATCTTTGGCATCATCTTAAAAAACAAATACGAGCACATCAAAATTCTAACAAAGCTGAACTCAATAGGCTCTCGAAGCAGAATGGAACAAAAAAGCTTTTAAACATACAATAGCTTAGTCCATTCTATGCCAAAAAGGCTGAAAGATCTTGCTTAAAAAAAAATTGGCCCAATGAAGACTAAACTATTTAATTTTGTTATTTTCTTAACTATTTTTTGCAATTACAGTATACTGAACGATTTTAAGTGACTGATAGATTTTATAGGGGAACAGGGGGGCGAACCTTCACATGGCAACGTATCTGACTGCCTCTACCTGGCGAGGCCAGCATTATCGTCCCCTATAAAAATCGAAAAATCGTCGAAATCGTCCCAAGTCAACTCAAATCTCCACGTTATGTACCCTGGTCAACGGCAAAATGGCATCCGTCAGTTTGACGGCTAATTTGAGCGGCGGGTTAACTGGTCTTAAATAAGTTTTGCGTCGGGTTTGAAGCCCACCCCGTAAAAAACCATTTCAATGAAAAGTCCAATAAGAAATATGAGAAAAATGATCCCCAAATCTGATGACTACCGCAAACGAAAAACTGATAACGATTTACGGATAAGTACCTGAAATGGCCGAACTCTTAATTGGGAAAGTGCCTCCATCCAACTGATTAATATCTTGGAAAGATACAAAGCTGATATAACTGCAATCCAAGAAATGCGATGGAAGGGACAGGGTTGCTTTCGGCAAGCATTCTGTGATATCTACAAAAGCGGCCATGCAGAGAAGCACGAGTTTAGGTGCGGATTTGTAGTTGGCAAGAGATTCCTCCTGTGAACAAACGACTTGCCATAATCCGCATCAAGGCTAAATTCCTTCATATAAGCCTAATATGTGCGCATGCTCCGACAGAGGACAAGGACGATGAAATCAAAGATACTTTCTACGAGCGGCTTGAAGACGCTTACGAGCGCTGCCCCCGTCACGACATAAAAATTGTGCTTGGTGACTTCAACGCTAAGGTGGGCAAGGAAAACGTCTTTGGTCCAACAGCCGGAAAGTTTATCCTTCACAACACATCCGATAACGGAATGAGGCTGATTGACTTCGTCGCAGCACGAAACATGGTCATAATTAGCACTGGATTCAAGCATGTCGATATACATAACGCCACCTGGTTGTCTCCTGACACTCTTCCAGTGTATTAGATGTACGCACAGTCCAATAATTAACCACCTATACTCCACCATGTCCGAATTTGGTATACCTGCAAAATTAATCCGTCTATGCAGGACGACACTGAGCAACACCAGCAGCGCAGTTAAAATCGGTAAGGACCTCTCCCCACTATTTGTTACCAAACGAGGTTTCAGACAAGGTGATTCTTTATCGTCTGACTTTTTTAATCTAATTATGGAGAAGATTATTCGAGCTGCTGTTCTGAGACAAGGCGGCACAATATTCTATAAGAGCGTTTTTCTGCTGATATTGATATCATTGGCCATAACACACGCGAAGTCAGTGCAGCATTCTCCAAATTAGAAAAAGAGTCGAGTCGCATGGGCCTTGCAGTAAACGCAGATCAGACGAAATATCTGGTGTCAACAAACAAACAGTCCCAGCGTATTGACACCCAATTCACTGTTGACAACACCTCGTTCGAGGTTGTGAAGGACTTCGTCTACCTCGGATCCAGTATTAACTCTAAAAACGATATCAGTAAAGAGATAAAATGAAGGCTAACTCTTGCCCACATGTGATACTTTGGGCTCGTAGGCAATTGAGAAGTAGAGCCCTCTCACCAGCGTTGAGCAGCTCTGATGAAAAGACTGGGAGCGTTCGAGAGAAAGATCCTTAGTAAAATCTACGGACCAATCTGCGTCAATGGCGAGTACCGAATACGATGAACTGTATGAAACAATCTGACAAAAATCAAAGCTTCCAACTGGCGCTGGATTTTTATATTTGTATTTATTTATTTAAGATATGTCAGTACAATAAGATAAGTATCTTATAGGTAGAGCACTCGCCGTACAGTATTGTAAATCTGGAATGTATTTGTTCCTTATTTCTTATTTATCTTATTTTTAATAAGTAACAAACATTTGTATTCTATTTAACAAAAAGAAGACAATAATCATTTAATAAAATTGGATACACGGCACAATAAAAATAATTAAAAATTTAATACATATAAAAGAAACAAAGAACCTTAAAAAAAAAATTAATATTTGAGTAATTAAAATAGCAAATTGTCGTTATTGAATCATTAAATTTAATTGGACACTTCACTTTGTATATAGAAAGAAAAAAAATTTAGAAAAAAATGTAGAAAAAGAAAAAAATCACATATTTTAAGAAGTTAGGTAATAAAAAATGCTTGGTTTTAAATTTATATGCATTGCCAGTATTTTGTATGTCTCTGGGGAGTGAGTTCCAAAGCCGTGTTGCATGGACAAAAACTGTCGTTCAGATGTTAGACACGTATGACGAGTTGGTAATATATGGCAGTTTGCAGTTTCTGTTCCTATAACAAGTGCTTAAATTATACTGGCTATAACAAATTAACTAAAATACGGTTTAAACACAATATTAATAGCTACAAGTGGTGTAACATCATTCATCATTTAGTTATCTTAATTGTTAACATTAAATTCCGTCTATTCATCGTGTCAAATCTAATTAGAAATTTTTGCCAAATTGCAAAGATTTGTCAGTTTGCTATTTCTTTGTTCTCCATCTTAATTTATTCTTTACGTATTGCTGTCTCACTCGCACACACTAACTCAGCGCTACGAGCCAGTTGCTAAGAATGTCTGAACCTATACACCAGAGAACAGCTTGAGTGCATTCAAATGGCGTTTCGAATGTTTCGTCAATATACGATCTACGAATGTGCCTTCTGCATTAAAATTAATGTGCTAATACATGTACCAATCGCTGTGGTTACGAATGCCATAGAGTTCGAGCGCCTGAGATTACGAATGGCCAACAAAGCATGACATGAGTAACATTCGCCAAAAGCTACGAAACTTCAGGCTTTTATGTTTATTCGCTCCAAGAAAAAATATGTTAACTGCATTCTGCAGTGTTGAATTTTTTGTATACTAAAAATTTCAATATTATAAAAGAAGATTTCAATTTGATTGATTCAGAGAAAAATTTTGTTTATTTTTGTTAAAGTTTATATACATAAATTTGATTTATTTGCAATAAATAAAATAACTTTTACATCACTAAGCTAATAATACGATTTTTGTAACTACATATTGGCTCTGTAGCTATATATATATGCATTATTTATAAGGCTCTTGAATTTCGAGTACCCGGGCCGGGCTACGCGGGAAGTCCGAATTACCTGGGTCATACCCGGATACCCAAGAAGTTTCGGGTATTTAGCTTCGGGTAGCATAAAAGTTTTAAGCTTACCTATGAAATAAAGGCGCGTTTATGTTGCGATATTGCTGCTTGTGACTGGTTTTTGTTTGTTTTAATTTTTTTTCCTTGTGTTGCATTTTGTGAAAATTTTGGAATAGGAAGAGTGTGATTCGTTGCTTCTGAAGGCCAGATCAGACAGGCAGGCAGATAAAATCAAATTTTCACATTGAAGCAATAAAGAAACCAGAAGTCATGTATCTCTTTTGCTAACGGTATCTCTTTTTGTTATTGCGCATGCAATTATTGTTGTTGAGTTGAAAATGTTAAAGCGTCGAGTGCAATTTGTGTTATTGTTGCTTGTACATGTGTTTTTTTAATAACAAAGAAGACAAAATTGATGATTGATACAAAACAACAATAATAAATTGTTATTTTTGCATATAATTCCACGAGCAACGCTATGATCAATAACAAAAAATTCAAAACAATAACAAATGCGTTTAAAAGATCATGAAAACACAAATCAGAACAGCGCAGTGTGACATTTTATCAATCTACGAAAAGTAGAAAAAAAAATCTTTAAAAAAATTAATTTTTTTTTCTTGCAAATAAATCTAGTACACACAGAAAGCCATGTCAAAAATTTGAAGTAGTTGCTTTATCCGATATATTTAAAACGGCAGCCCAAATGGTGCTTATTGGGTTTTTCCAAATTATTTGTAAGCATCAAGAGAGTAGTTTTTCTATTACGTGCACTGATTAGAGTTGTTAACTTTTTAACTTCTTTTGCAATGGAAAACTGTTGTGAAAATATGTAGATTAATTCAAAATAAAATAAGTCGCTTAATTAATCAAGGTTTCATTTAAATTAGCGATGGAAAATGTAGCGTAAATAAGAAACGATAAATTCAGCTACACCTTGATGGACTGGCAAAAAGTTTGTACGTATGCATATGTATTGGGGTCTCTCAAAAAAATCGAAGTTGTGTTTGTTTTTATGTGGCCTCAATTTTTTTGTATGATGTTGAAATAAATGTACAAAAATTTGGTGTGCCTAGGACCACTGGAACCCGTGCTGACTAATTTTTTCAAAAAACCCAAATAACTTTTGTATAAGTGTAAATTTTGGAAAAAATGGTTCGCAGTTCATTTTATATTAAACTTTTCTTTGAAATAAGCTGTCAAACGTGAAAATTTATACGAAGTCCTCTAGAGTTGTGATTTTTTACTTTTCGAAAAAACATCTTTTTTGTTCTTGTTGTATTAAAAAAAAAAATTGTAAAAAAAAAAAATTTTAAAAATCCAATTTTAAAAAATTTTAATGAAATCTTTTGGAAATATTTTCTTAAACTATATCAAGTAGAAATACAAAAAATTGTGTAAATATGTTGAATAACCTGGTCGTTATGAATTTTTTGCTAAAAGTGTACCTTTTTGAAAAGTTCGTGTTTTAGTACTTTTACAAACAAAAAAAAAAAAATCCAAAAAAATCAAATATGGGAAAAATAGGACGGATGCTTAAACATAGTCTTGAGCTACTTTCCACAAAAAATTTAAAAAAACCGAAATTCGGGAAAAAAGTGATACCTGTTGAAACTTGACAAACGCTTTAAATATAAAAGAAAATAAATATGAATTTTTTTGTTTAAACATAAAGAATTTAAACCTAAGGAAACTGCGCTCACATGATCAAATAAGATTTTATATATTATATATATATATATTTATATTTTTTGCCCTGGCTGGGATTCGATGCCGTCCCCCATCTGGGCACTAGGCCTACTGAACGGCGCTTAATGCGAATAATCGCAAGAAGCGGCGTTAGCGATCACAGCCAGCAATGACAGCAAAGAGTGCGATCACGCGTTGCATGGGGCCACCAGCATGTTAATATGAACAAATAGAAAGCAAAATGGCATCATAAGGCAGTCAAGTGGTTTGACCAAAAATTCAGCCATTAGTAAGTAAATGGCTTTCTGGTGATTTAAAATAATAATTTTAGAAAGCTAAAAATTAATAGGCAGTCTTGGTGGCAAGATCTAGCCACTTAATCACCAACAAAAAAGCCCAAGCTCCGGCTCTTCGGCTTCGGCCAAACTCAAGCGTAAGCTTTTCGGCTTCGGCCAAACACAAGCGTCAGCTTTTCGGCTTCGGCCACAACCTCAAGCTCCGGCTTTTCGGCTTCGGCCAAACCGTATCTTAAGTATCATATTGTAAGGCCTTTTGCCTGATCCGCCTGTAAAATTAGATGGTTAACCGTAGGAAGTATTGTTAAGCTAATATTTGTAACAATTAATAGAAAAAAAATAATAAGAAAAAAAAAATATATACAAAACGCATATATTAAAAATAAATAGATTTTATGATCGCTTCGAGCTAAAATCTTCGGGTTTAGTGATAGAGTTGGACTCTGAGTTCTACCGTGACAAATTCTGCGATTCACAAAACTATTTATTGTTTTTGTTCTTGAGACTGTTTCTGCCCAGGGGTTGCGAGATCCCTTGGACGGACCCTGGAGCGGCTGAGCATACCCCTAAGAAAGCCTGCATGAGCCTAAGAAATATTACAAGGTATTTTAACGAAAAGTCCCCAAAAGTCGAAAAATACTCTTACTTTGTATATTTTTGTATTTTTACAGCTTTTTTGATGAAAAATAAATAGGTTTTCTTTAAAAAGCGAAAAGCCTGCAAGTTCTTCTAAACAGGCATTATTTGTAATAACAGAGAAGAATGTTTTTAAATTTTATGTTGTTCTAATACAATTTAGTGTTTCAAAGTCAAAGCATAAAGTGTTAATTTCACTCTATAGACAATTTTTTTTTAGGAATGAACCAGGAAATCATATTACAATAATTTAGAATTTTGTCCGCCCAGATTGGTCAAATTGAACACTGTGCAACGGTTGAAAGTTCAGAACTTTTTTTTTTATTAGGTTGCGAACATAATGAACTCCGATTCAGACAGGCAGGCAGATCAGAAAAAAATTAGAGCAAAAGAGATGCATGACTTGTTTTCTATAATGCTTCAATGTGAAAATCTGATCTGATCTGATCAGAAACAAGCGTTCACTGTGTTCGCAACCTTAAAAATTAACGGATGTTCTTTGTTTTCTTTCCTTTCACTTTTGTCCGGATCTTCATCACACTCTTCCCACTTCAAAATTTTTACAAAACAAAAAAAAAAGTAAAAACAAACAGAAACCAGTCACAAGCATCAACCGCGCAAAATAAATGCGCTTTTACTCCCTGTTTCGTACTGAGACTTCGTCACGGTACGAAGTTAATTTTTTCGTGCTGTGGCGTTCGTTTTTTTGTGCAGCTGCAAGTGTCGACCTGAGGCTTTATGTCTGTCTGTTCGGTTTGTACTCTGGTGCTAGATGGTGCCATGTATTTTTGTGTCAAAAAAAGGTTTATTTTCTTTTTATGTGTGCATTGTATTTAAGCTAATAATAAATGTGCATAATGTGTAATAAATTTGTGCTAGTGTAGAGTGCAAGAGAAGACAAAATAAATTGGGTTTTTTTTGTATATTTTTTCCCAAATAAATCTTGCCTTTTTATTTATTGTTGAAGTTCATTTTCCAGCTCGTGTATGTACATATACACGCCATATATATATATGGCGCCGGCTGTGTCGTGAACACTCCCAAATAAAAACATCAAAAATTCTAAACTACCCGGGTAGCTCGAAAGTTCGAAAATGCACACCTTTTCTAACATATGTTTTAAGAAATTTCAAGAAAAAATATTTTTATTTTTGCTTGTTTATCTATATACTGAGCATCTTCAAGTCTTTTTAAGTTTGTTTTGTTTCTATTATGAAGACTTTTTTACTAACATCATTATAAAAAACAAAATATTGTATTGATTGTTAACTGAAAAAATCTTAAACTGATCCTTAATATAACTGAATTTTAACTCCAAAATTATAAGTTTTATTAAAAACGAATTGGAAAATAAATGATGATACAAAATATTGAACTGGTGCGTTGAATAAAGATATACTCGTATAATTTTTAAATAAATAAATAATAAATTTGTCTCTTCTTCTTGAATGTTTATTGAAAGCAGAACAGTAGTTTGTTTACCAATACGCTGCTAGAAAACGGCAGTGAAGTACGAAAACAAGAACTCATGCAGCAGCAGAAATTCCAGCTGCGGCAGACACTCGAGCTGTGGCAGACACTCGAGCTGCGGCAGGCAATCGAGTTGCGGCAGACACTCCAGCTTTAAGCGAATTTTCCGAATGTCTGCATTGTCTGGATGGTGCCTTTGTTTCGCTTCGCAATAGTGAAAAGCTTTGCTTAGCAGCAATCGTTGTTTACAAACTCGAACACTATGCATGCATTAATTTTTATGCGCGATTGTGGCTGACGACGAATGTTATTCGAGTGGCAAGTAATGACGAATGGTCTTATGCAAATCTCTGCTACACACTCAAACAGAAACACCGGCTATTCTGTTTGCAAATCAGAATGGAGTACCTTCGACAATTTTACTTCTTGCTTTGGGTGCTCCAAACTTTTTCACCTGAAGTGCGTTAAGTTGTCTGCAAAAGTTGGAGATGCGCTGCGTGGCTCTACGCCAAATGGGCTTCATTGGCTTTGCCCAAACAGCAGAAATTCGGCGTCTATGGTCTCCATGGATTTGCTGTTGGACCTTCGCTCTGCCATTTCTCAATTATCTCAATAATCTCAATTATCTAGTGTAACTTTGACACTTCTACTTTCAGTCTCTCAGCTTGAGCTGCGTCCATTTACATTGTCTAGCAATGCAATAACATTACCAACTTCATCAATATCATCATCAACTTCATGATTGTCATCACAATCATCATTTTTAACGCCACTGTCGCCATTGTTGTCAATAGCATCTCAAATATCTAACTTAAGCAACTCATCGTGTTACAATGATGTGAGTGGGTTACTCTACGATTTTTCATACTCAAGCAACAACAATAAATTTTTATCACCTGCACAAGCCAAAACAGCTGAGCCTTGACTCAACGACGACAACTTAGAGTCATCTGAACTGCTACATTTAAAGAGCAAAGAATTTGTTGTTTATTTCTATAATGCTTGTGGACTTCGGACTAAGACTAATCGCCTTTTCTCTTCAGCTGCTGCTCATAATTATGACGTCATTGCTATAGTCGAAACTTGGCTGACTTCGCATTTTCTCTCCTCTGAGTTGTTTGATAGCAACTACTAGGGGTACCGCAGGGATCGTGACTTTTCTTCCAATGTCACAAGAGGCGATGGTGTATTATTTGCTGTCTCTTCTGTATATGCGAGAAGAGAATTTAAACTTCCACAACAAAGCGTCGAACAACTTTGCGTTACTGTTAATTTCACCGGAAACACATCTGATACTTCGAGTAAGAAAGAGGTAGTTTTTATTTTAAGCGACATTCCACCTAATTCTAGTGTAGACATATTTAGCATCCATTTATAAAATATTACTTTTGTTATCGATTCTTTGAACTAGCAGCAAATTCCATGTGTGCTAGGCGATTTCAATAAGGGAACCATTGAATGGAAATTTAGTACGTATGATAAAATGATGATTCCATTTAATATTTGCAATTCAATTAAATCTTTATTATGTGCTTTCCTATTCTCTCTTAATATGTTTCAAATTAATTTAAAAAAAAAACGATATCAACAAAATACTTGATTTAATTTTTGTTACCATTGACTTCCAATTCAATGTTTCCCAATGTAATTTGCCACTCACTAATGAATCAGTTTATCACAAAGCTATCTTGATGGCATTCAGTTTTTACTCCATTTTAAACACTTCAAAACCAGATTCAATTGTTGTATTGTACGACTTTAAAAAATCAAATTATTCAGGTCTTAAAGATTTCTTCTACTCTATTAATTGGAATGTTGTTTTTGGTGATCGAGATCTGTATCATATTTACTCTGTCTTTCATAAGGCTCTTCATGAAGCCTTTTATTTATATGTTGCCCTAAAAAAATCCAAACAAAACCCTCACTTACCGTGGTATAACCGTCGCTTGCTAAACCTAAAAAATCTGAGAAACAAGGTTCATAAGAAATTCAAACAAACAAAATCTGAGCACGCTAAAAATCTTTTTTATCTCTGTAGAAGAGAGTTTGACTTTCTCTCCAATTGTTTATATAAAAACTTATTCCCTGTTGAAAACAATATTAAATCAAATGCTAAAAACTGTTGGTCGTTCTATAATTTAAAAAGGAATACTTGCGGCTATCCACAAACAATGGAATGGGAGGGTAATACAGCAAGCAACCAGCAAGAATTTATTTATTTATTTAATCCATCAGTTGTAATAAAAAGCCTTCTAGGCCAATAAATATATTACAAGAGTCTATAAATGTTCGAGAGAATACAAACTAAAAATGCTCGAAAGAATACAAACTAAAAGAATACAAACTAAAAATAAAGGTAAGTGCCTAAATCAATTCCCAAACCAAAAACACTAAAAGTAACAATCCTATACCCATTTGCAGTGAGACAATCCGTTCAGTAATAAGTTTAAAAAAAAGAATTAAACTAAGGTTATAAGGTAATTAATGAATAAAAGATTAAACTGAGTTTAAGTAAGAATTTATCGGTTTATAACTGAAGCTAGTAGGTGTTCAATTAACTTGCTTCTAAATGAGTTAGGCGTTAGAGAAAAAGTTCTTAAATAAATAGGTAACCTATTCCAACAACGAGCGGTACGAACCACATAGGACCGTTCGAATAAAGACGGCAATATTCGAGGAATAATTAATTGAGTGTTCCTAGATGAGCAGCTAAAGGAAAACTTTTTTATCAGATAGCGTGGAACATTAGCAACTACAAGTTTATAGAAGAAAAACAAAATTCTAACTTTGACGAAAGTACTAAAGGAAACTTTTAAGAATTTAAGGACATAAGGAGAAATATGGTCCCGACGACGTACCCCATACACATAACGTACAATTCGGTTGACAAGAAGTTCAATTCTTTTCAAATTACCAGCAAGCGCTCCAGAAAAAACTTAAAAACAGTAATGCTAGACATTAGAAGGGCATGCCCTAGTTTATACTTGACATGAAGCGGCAAAAAGTAGCCAACGTTATACAGCTTCCTTAAAGTCAATCCAATTCTAGAACTAAGAACATTAATATGCTTATCGAAGTTAAGTTTCTGATCAATGATAATTCCCAGACATTTAAGACTATCAACAAAGTCAATTTTATCATTATTAAGACGTACATCAAGTAGGTCCGTTTGAATCCTAGAAGGGTTAAATTGAATACACTTATGTGTTCAGTGTTCAGAAGCCCAAGACGCAACATGCTGTAGATTAAAATTGAGTAAGGATTGCAGAGCATCTAAGAACTGGATTTCACCAGTGAATAACAGAAGAATATCATCAGCAAAAATAAATGGTTTGTACCGGTTTAAGTCCAAGACATTAACAAAGTCATTGGTAAAAAACATAAATAGCAGTGGACCGAGGACTGAACCTTGTGGCACACCAGACACAATATTAAGTAACCCCGAGTTATTATTATTCAATGAAACAAATTGTTTACGCTCAGATAAATAAGAACAAACTAACTTACAAGCGGCATTAGAAAATTTAAATTGAAACTTCAGTTTTTTAATTAGCATTAAATGATTTATTTTGTCGAATGCCTTAGAAAAGTCAAGGGACACTAAGAGACTTACTTTGTTACAATTTACATTTTCTCTAATAGAGTCAGTTAGGCCAAGTAAAAGTGATGAATTACTATAGCCACTTCGAAAACCTGACTGACTATCATCAAGCAGGGAGAGACGATTCGTGTGCTCCAAAATCTGTATTTTAATTATGTTTTCCATAACTTTAGAGAGAGCCGGAAGAATACTTATAGGTATTAAGTTATCCAAGGTGGTAGAGGAATTGCTTTTGGGAATAGGTACAACTTTTGCCACTTTACAAGACAAAGGAAATTTGGATGTTGTTAGGATATTATTAACAAAGAACAGTACATGATTGAAAATCAAAGGCAGTACTACTTTTAAAAATTTTAACGGGATATTGTCATACCCAATAGAATTCGATTTGACTCTACAAAACGCTTCTGCAAGCTCATTGTCATTAATATTTCTAAAATAAAAAGAACCGTCAACATCAGTGCATTCATCAATATTGATAAGAGAAAGATTGTTTATTGTTTGGTGGTTAATAAAGTAATGATTAATAGAATCAACATCCACATCATCAAGAGACACACTTTTATTTAGGCAGCCATAGTTTCGTAAATTATTCCAAATTTGTTTGCAATTGTTATTCTGGAAAATTCGCGATCCAAAGTTTCTTTTTATTTTCCTGTAAGTATATTTTAGACGATTCCTATATTTACAGAAGGTTTTCCAGTTAAATTCAGATTTATCTAATGTAAATGCTTTGAACGCAAGATCACGCAATGATTTCGCATATCTAATTTCCCTAGAGTCAAATTCAACCACGTTTTTATTCTTAACTTTAAACCGTGCAACTGGAACCAAATCCAAAGCCTCAGCTAAGATAGAGTTTAAAAATACGAGTTGCGCATCAACATCATTAGAGGAATACATATCACTAAAGTCGGCACTAGATAGAAAGGAGTTGATATTATCAAGATTAAACGCATTGAAGTTACGGTACTCAACAAATTCATCTTCTTGAATGCAAGGGAAGTCAAACGAAGTATAAATGAAAGCATGGTGAGAGATAGCAGCAGAGTACATTTGTCCAGAAAGCATAACTTTACAAGGATCACTTATCAAAAAATAATCGATAAGTGACGTTGAATTATCATGAACATCATAATGAGTAGGTAGTGAATTGTGCACACTAGACAAATTACAACGAAGACACATGGAACGACATGTGAAAGACTCGCAGACACCGTATTCCTGTGGACTAGTGACCACCTTGAACTTAATTTTTTTGGTTATGAAAAGGCACACACCACCACCCCTAGCATTGGGGCGATCATTTCTACACACAGAATAACCAGGGATATCAATAGCACTATTCAAAATGTGGGGCTTAAGCCAGGTTTCTGTAAAAGCAACAACATCCAGAAAGCAGCCACTAAGAATACCTTTGATTTCGTCTAGCTTTGATGAAGCAAAAGAAGGCCTGATGCTTTGACAGTTGACATGACCAACATTGAAGTTGGACTTGTTCACACAAAGTTTAGATTGAAGAACAGAATTGTCACTAATAACGTGTCCTAAATTAAAGCTAGGAGGGTTCATAAATTGAGAACAAGTAAGGGAATCGATTATAGGCACAATAAATTAAAACTAAACTTAAAATACGATTACTTAAAAATAATATCGCAAATGGACATAATATTGCAAAAAAAATCAAATTTCATTGAAATACGTATCACGACTTATTCATTAGTCGAAAAATACTAAAAGCAAACTTTAAAAAACAGAAAAATAACTAGAAAAGAAAGTATAAAATGGGATAAAAACGAAAAGCAAGATTTTAAATTCAAAGTAAAAAATTTTATAAAAGGTGATTATAGAATAAAGTCATACAAGTTTTAAATTAAAAGTAAAAAAATTCAGATAGAAAAGGTGATTACAGAATAAAGTCATACAAGTTTTTAAATTAAAAGTAAAAAAATTCAGATAGTAACTTAACATAGAAAAAGAAAATGATTTCTGGTTAATGATGGGTAACAAGACAGCCTTACTCCAGCATGGATTCATCCTGTGCCCAGCTTATAACAAGTCCAGCAAAAAGGCAAGTGAGCAGCATCAAAAAATTCATTATACCAATCTGGATTCATCCTGTGCCGACGTTCCAGCTAGTACAAAAACTGGCAAATGAGCAGCATCAAAAATTTAACAAATCTCCTTAAGACTGAATGTTTTGATACTACCATCAAGCATGGTGATTCTCGATAGAGGGAAATCTTTGTTAAGTATTTTAAATTGTTTGATTTTTTTTCGTTCAAGAGCTTCAAGAGTTTAGAGTTTCAAGAGTTTAGTTTAGTTCAAGAGTTTAGTTTACTAGCCGCCGGCGTGAAATGGTCATTAACATAGACCCGATTGCAGATCACCACCTAAGACGTCACATACTTTTAACTTCCGATTCTTAAAATACTGCTTCATTAAATCATCACGCTGTTTAACATTGTTAAACTTTACTAGAACAGTTGTCTGCCTTCGCAGGTAGCAACAATACTGAAGGTCAGAGGCGCTAGTGGGAAGATTCAGAAACTTGCAAACAGCTAGGACTGGGTCATAGATGTTAGGCAAACCAGCAGGGAGTCCACTAATTAATATATCAGCACGGTTTATTTGGCGCTGTAGTGCATTATTCGCAAGTTCCAGCTCCATCATTTTATTTGTTGATGTAGACTCAACTAGCACAATTTGCTGGTGGCAACTGTTAATATCAGCCTTGATGTCATTAATAGTTGTCGACCAATCCATTTTAAAATCGCTAAGTAGCGTAGTGAAATGTTGTTTCATATCTGCAATCTCAAGTTTGAGATCACACAGTTCAGCTTGCAGAGCCTGGAAACTATTGTCAGAAGGCGGACTTTCCTTGCACTTCTTGCAGGTAAACGTAAAAATCCGATTTTTTAGCAAGAATGCGTGCTGTTCCAAAGTGACATCCATACATTCTATGTGAAACCAGCAGCCACACACTCCACATCCAATACTATTTTGGAGCTTACCGATGTTTTTTGAGCACACACAACAGTTGAGGTATTTCGGCGGCGCCATTTCCAAGCCCAAGGTTAAGCAATGTGGACAGAATCAACAGCTAATTGCAGCAACAACAACAAGCAGCACACACAAGCAAATCGTCAAGTGCAAGTCAGCAACAGTAAAACAGCATGTAAAAAAAAATGCAGCACACAGAACAAAGCTAGGCCAAAAAATCAAGTGATAATTTATAATAACTGCTTGAAAATCCAATTACGATGATTAAATCGCCGAATATAATGTTATAGAAGAAGAGATTTCACCCCAAATAATTTATATACAGTTAAGTATCACAATTGAAGATAAGTATTAATCGACCACTGAAATTAATAACTACTCGACTATAGTGTTGCCAGATATAATTTGAAACTTGTTTGCAGATTTTTTCGGCTCGGTATTTAATTCGCAGAATCAAGCAATTCTCGAGGAGCACTTCCCAAATTTGCTACAAATTGTAAATATAGGTAATTTGGTGTTAATAGAATCAGAAGTTTTTGAAACCGTCACTTGTCTTGACTCTAACAAGGGTGCAGGTTGTGACTTAATTCCTTCGTTGCTCTGCGCCGGCTCCTTATCGGAACCACTCACACTTATATTTAATAAGTCGCTCTCAACTGGAGTCTTCTTGGAAGACTGGAAATTTTCGTTTATTTCGCCTATCTTTAAATCAGGTTCTAAATATCGTATGGATAACTATCTTTAAACAATCTGTTATTCTAAAAATTTTAGACAAATTGGTAAATAAAAGACTTTTTGATGAAGTTAAAAACTTTATCATTCCTCAACAGCATGGATTTTTTGCTGGTAGGCCCACCACAACCAATTTGTCATTGTTTGAGAATTTCTGTATAAATGAAGTCGAAAAAGGGCAGCAAGTCAATGTTCTGTACACTGATTTTGTGAAAGCCTTTGACACGCTACTTCGTAATATTGTTTTTTATAAACTTCGGAAAATTGCTTTCAATTCCTGTCTTTTAAAATGGTTCGATTCATATTAACACAAGAGACTTGTTAAAATCAATAACTGCTATTCAAAAACTATATCTGCTACGTCAGGAGTCCTACAAGGAAGCCACCTTGGACCCCTGCTATTTTTGATCTACATTAATGATATAGAACATTCTCTTCAGTCCTGTAAAACCTTATTATATATATGCAGATGATCTACAAATGTTTAAAACTATTAATAATGCATCTGATTGTACTGATTTCCAAAATGACATTAATTCACTCCTATTGTGGTGTGATATAAATGGAATGAGCCTCAAGATTTTTACTTGTTCACGTAGAGAGAGCACTTTAATTAATTTTATGGCTATGGTAATAATGGTATTTTCACTCGAGTCGATATTATTAGAGATCTTGGTATTTATTTTGATTCCAAATTAACCTTCAACTTTCATAGAGAATATATTATTTCTAAAGCGAATTCTCAACTTGGACTTTAAAAACACTTTTTCAAAATATGGTGAGATCCCATTTGGAATATGTAAGTCCTATGTGGAATCCTTTTTATGATATCCAAATGAACCGCGTTGAAAAAGTTCAGAAACGATTTACAAGATTTGCTCTTCGTCGTTCGTTCTCTTAGGAGAATATGCCTGACTACACCTCGCGTTGCAAGTTATTGAATCTAAAAAGTCTGCAAAGAAGAAGACAAGCTCATAGTATCCTATTTATTAAGGATGTTCTTGATAATAAAATAGACTGTGCTGAATTGTTGGCGCTCATTCCTTTTTACGCGCCATCAAGATTGCTCCGAGAAAAAAAGCTTATTTTTTATTAATTTCCAACTAATTACGGCAATAACGAGCCTATCACTAAATGTCTTTACTTGTGTAATCTACCTATCTATTTTAACATATATGTTAAAATAAAAATTCAGTTTTTTCCCGACGTTTCGTCACTTTCTTGGCGACATCTTTAGGGGAGATTTTTTAATTTTTTATATAAAAAAACAAAAATGAACAATTTTTCAAAAACAATTAACCAAAAACTTTACATTAATAGATTCATTAAATTAATTTTCACAACAAACCATGACTTTGAATTACAAAACAATTTTACGACATAAACTTTTAAAAAACAGAAAAAATTGTTTGAACATAAAATTTAAATGAAACTATTATAGCCTATACGTCAATGCTACTGCATAGTTGTTGTTTATATTGTCAGTGTCTTCTTTGAAATTAATTGCTCTTTCCCCTTTTTGTTGTATTCTTAGTTTTAAATGTCATTCTTTTTTTTTTTTTTTGCTTTCAACGTCCAAGATTCTTACAGCTGTAAGAAATCGAATTGACCCACAAACAACGAGAATTGACCCAACAAACAAACTACAAAAAAAGAACAACACTATAGTAAACTACCTCCACAAACAAAACTATATTAACACATACAGAAAATTTCAACTGTCGAGTCCGTCCGCAACTGTATCACGACTTTACGGACTACCGAAAATTCACAAAACAGACGTCCCCCTACGACCCATATCTTCATCTATTAATGTCGCTTGTTACAAATTATCAAAGCACATAGGACAAATCTTAAAACCCTTAATATCTGACGAATATAATATCAAAAACTCTGTTCAATTAAAAGAAAAACTTAAAAACTTTTCACTGACAGACGAGGAAATAATTGTATATTTTGATGTTGTGTCTCTGTTCATCAACATCCCGACCCATTTAGCGATAAAAAATATAATTGATTGATTGATTTCATTTATTAGTATTTTTAAATACTTTAATTTACATAAATATAATATTATTATACATGCGCATACATAATTATTTATCGTGACATATTTATTACATTTATTTATTATTAGCAGTTTTATATTTTAAAGTCTCGTAACAAATTCTATGCACTTTTTTCTAAATCTTTCAAGATTTTGCTCTTCTTTAAAATCCTCTGGAAGCATGTTATATAATCTAAGCCCTTTAAAAAAGAAATTATTTTGAGCTGCTGATGTGTTGTGTTGCTGTAGTCTGAAGTCGTTTGCATTTCTTAGTTCGTATGGTTGCGCATCTCTCACAAAAGTTATATTGTCTGTTATGTAGCTTGGGACTCGTCCTTTAATAGCCTGATACACGGTTATAAGAGTGTTTAATTCGAGTCTCTGTTGCACATTTAACCATTTTAACGCCTCTAGCATGTATTGTATCGGCGTGTATATGTTACATTGAAGAATACTTCTCATTGCTTTGTTTTGTAATTTTTGTAATCTATTAGTTAGTGTTTGGTTACAACATGAGTAAATAATAGTCGAGCAGTATTCAAAATGCGGTTTAATAATAGTGTTATATATTTTCACAGCAGTTAGCATTGACACTTTTTTTCTTATTCTCTTAAAGAACCCAATTTTTTCCCCTATTTTTTTACACACGTTATCTATATGTTTGTCGAATTTAAGTTCTTTGTCTATAATCACACCCAGGTATTTGATACTATCTACTTTTTCTATTATTTCCCCGTTAATTTCAAAACTTCCTTCACTGATCATATTTAGCTCCATCAACTTTGTCTTTTTTTCATTTAACTTTAATTTATTCATTTTTAACCATATGTTAATCAGTTCAATATCTTCTAATAACTTCATTTTACACTCTTCTGCAGTATTTCCTTCGGTATAAATTAACGTATCATCCGCATAAAGAATAATTTTACTATTTCTTATAACTTTTTTTATATCATTTATGTATATAATAAAAAGTAAAGCACCAAGAATTGAACCCTGTGGAACTCCGATTTCCACATCCAAAAATTCAGACACACTGTTCTTTAGTTTAGTTCGCTGTCTTCTTTGTGCTAGGTATGTTTTAAACCAATTAAGTTCCGTATTTTTTATTCCGTATTTATATAATTTTTGTATTAAGATGTCGCGATCTATTGTTTCGAAAGCACGTTTAAAATCGAGAAATACTGCCATAATTTTGTGTTTCTTTTCCACGCTCTTCCACTCATTCACAACATAATTAATTGCGGTTTCACATGAATATTTTTTTCTAAACCCGGATTGTTGGTTCACAAATAAGTTATTGTTCTCCATATACTCTTCTAACTGAATTTTTACAACTTTTTCTAAAACTTTTTCTAATGTTTTTAAGGAATTTATTGGTCGGAATTCTTCACATCTATGTGTCTTAAACACTTTTTCAATTGGAGTTACCATCGTATCCTTAAAGCTACTTGGAAAAATTCCGCTTCTTAGTGATTCGTTCACAATTGAAACCAGTGTCGGGGCGACTATCAGCCAATTGTCTATGATAATTTTTGGGCTTACTCTATCAAAATCGGATTTGTTCTTTAATGATTGACATATACTCTTTAACTCACTCGCATTTATCCCTTGGAATTTAAATATGTGTGATACATTATCTAAATAGTTTATATATGGTACATTTTCTATTGAGTTTCTTATGTCTTGAACACTATTTATAAAGTATTCATTGAATTTGTTTGCTAATTGAGTCTCATTTGAGTATTCCACTCCATTAAAAATTACGGCTTCAATTGCATTTTTACTTTGTTTTAGCACATACATTTTAATTTCTTTCCACATTTGCTTTTGTCCGTTTGCTCGATCTATTCTATTTATAATGTTTCTATTTTTAGCTTTGGTTATTTGAACTTTGTATTGGTTTCTAATATCCTTATATTTCTCCCAATTGTCCCTTATATTCGTTAATCTTGCAATTTGGTAGTACTCAATTTTTTTGCATTTTAGATATCGTAGCCTACTGTTAAACCATGAATTTGTGTTGTTATTTACTTTTATTTTTATGTTTTTAGAGAATTTACATATTGTTTTTTTCAAACTATTTTCGAGAATTTTTGCATTTTCATTAATATCTCTAACGGGCTTATACGTTATTTCTTCTTTGTTAAGTTCTCGCGTGAAAAGTTCTTTGTAATATTTAGTAATAATGAAGAAACGGGACGTAATTAAAAACTTGACCAGCATTCCACGACAGCAATTTCTATATATTTTAGAATTCTGCTTAAAAGAAAATAATTATTTTATATTTGACAACCAGGTATACCATCAAATATATGGTATGCCAATGGGCAGTCCATTATCTCCGACGATAGCAGACATAATTCTGGACAACTTACTTGACGACACAATAACAATTCTTCAAAATAATGACATAAATATTACATTCATATGTAAATATGTAGACGATATTCTCGCCATAATAAAGAAAAAAGGCAGACATAATTCACAAAACACTGAATAGTTACCACAAAAACATACAATTCACAACTGAAATTGAACGAAATCATAACATACCATACTTAGACGTCCAACTACATAGGAAAAATAACAGAATAATTTTTGACTGGTTTACCAAAACAACATGCAAGAAAAAAAAAAAAACAGACTTATAAATTTCCACTCGACGCAACCAATGCAGCAAAAAATGTATACGGCGACCAACTTAATATGTATGTAAAATTTTTACATTAGCCGACACACAATTTCTGGACAAAAACATAAAAAGGATAAAAAGAATACTAAAAAACAACGACTACCCAACACATCTCATAAATTCATTATTAAACAAAAAGTTTTCGGAAAACAAATGAAACACAAAAGTAACAGATCAAAACAAACAGTCTGGTAAAACTCCACAAGAAACAAAAGTACTTCGCATAACATATATACCAAAACTGACGAGCAACACATTCATACGAAAAATAATGAGAGCGGACAACACAACATTTGCATATAAATCAAACGCCACTTTAAACCAAATATTCACAAAAACAAAAATTAAAAACGAAGACAAAAACAACGTTGTATACGAACTGCAATGCAAAGGCGACGAACACGATAGTTGTGACCAAGGTTGAATTATAAGGTTGTCGCAGGGCTGATCGCACTCTCTTTTCAGAACCCATAATTGTCAAAACCAGACAAGTTTGCGAATGACTACGAAAAAAAAAACGGATGATAAAAGAAAGCACTTGCAGATTTTCTATGAGCTGTCAACTTCGATTTGACAATTATAGGTACTCGCTCTCTCCCTTGCGACAACCTTTTAAATCAACCTCGGTTGTGATAAAACTTATATAGGGACAACAAAAAGAGCGCTAAAAATAAGAATGACAGAACGTAAGCTCAACATAAGAAACAAAAAAACAACAACAGCGCTAGCACAACATATATTGACTACAGGCCATACAGCTGATTTTGAGGCTGTAAGAATCTTGGACGTTGAAAACAAAACAAAAAGAAGAATGGCATTAGAAAGTTTAAGAATAAAACAAAAAGGGGAAAGAGCAATAAATTTCAAAGACACTGACAATATAAACAACAACTATGCAGTAGCAATGTACGTAAAGGCTTAATAGTTTCGTTTTAATTTTATGTTCAAACAATTTTTTCTGTTGTTTAAAAAGTTTATGTCATGTAAAATTTTTTGTAATTCAATGTCATGGTTTGTTGTGAAAATTAATTTAACGAATCTATTAATGTAAAGTAAGTTTTTGGGTAATTGTTTTTGAAAAATTGTTCATATTTGTTTTTTTAGATAAAACATCTCCCCTGAAGATGTCGCCAAGAAAGTGACGAAACGTCGGGAAAAAACACAGGTGCGTCGTTGGACACACGAGAGAAGCGAAGCTTTTTCGCAGTTACATAGATTTGATAGCGTAATAATTTTTTCTTTTTAATAAATTAATAAATTCAAAAATTGAAAATAACATAAAATAATTACATATATACAGAAAACATATTTACTGCTTATTTTTTTATTGTTGACTGTCAAATTTCCACGCCAATTACATATACGGGCATGTAATGCCAGCTACTCTCCATTTTAACTCTCCACACATGATTGTGAACTTGGCTGCACTGACTCATGCATGCGTTTGTTAATTCCATATTTATTGATATCATCTATTTTTTGACACTTAAAACGCACTTGTCAACGCACTTGTGGGCATTGCTAATTTTCTTCGTACCAACAGCACCACAAACGCATTCACAATACAAACAAACCGATGCTGGAGACACCTTGTGGCAAATAAAAGCAAATTTTTGATAGTTGTAGCATAGCAAATACACAATCCTCTATCTATTGATAGATGGCGACGATCAACTGAAGCATAGCTTCTGTTATAATAAGGATTGAATTAACAACCGTTTCTAACAAGTCTTTGTGGCCTAGTGGATAATGCATTGGACTCTCGTTTAAGAAGACGTGGGTTCGATCCCCAAGGGCAGGCCAAAAAATATTTTTAGTATTTAATATTAAAGTATTAAATTTTCTTGTTGTAATAAGCACCAGCAACAAAGAAACCATCATCAAATTTCCAAGAAAAAATCTGTCGAAAATTTTTCAGATTTCACTCCAAGCAAATCACAGAACGAGGAGTAAAAAGCTTCACTTCAAAAATTGAATTTTTATTTTAACATATTTAAAAATTGCAATCGGGAAGGAATGGCCAAACAACTCTATTGAACTCAAATAAATATATTCACATTAAAATTGGCCCCAAAAAGTTAAGATAAAAATTTTTGTTTGTGCTAAAGACAATGGATAGAAAAAGTAATAGAAATCAACGCAGTGCTGTGGTCATTCGCACCGAAGCATATGCACACCGGCGCACGCACTATTGAGAATGCCAATTATATTGCAACTGTCATATTTAACGAAGGTTTTTTGCCATACTTCAAATAATGAACCTAATGGGCATCCCGATTGGCAACGTCACATATGATTTCGCCATGTCTCGGAACGAAGAACGTTTGAAAAGGTCCGAGGCCAGAGCTCTGGCCGCTTCAAAAAAAGGTAGAACTGCCCGAAGAGCACAAAGAGCCGCTAAGTCCTCATTTTTTGAAGAAGAGGAAGGAGTTATTTATGGGGCTGGCATTGCAGATTGATATATGTAAGTATTTTAAAAAAAATACCAAAGATCGGTTTTTTCAATGACCGCCATTTTGTAAAAAATAATCTAAAAATTATAATTGAGGTAGGGACCTGAATAACGTCTGTTCTGAATCTAACGCCGTTTACTTTTTCCATTTCAGATGATCCGAAGTCGAGTTATCCGGGACGCAAGCAGCATACCTTTTTTTTCGACGCCCAACTTTGAAGGCCGACATTTTTTTGAACAGTACTCGTAGAAACGAAAAAAAATTTTTATTTATTTTAACATGTTCTTAATACAATAAAAAAACAGAATTTAAATAACTCTGCGTTTTCAAATGAGAAGTTTTTCAAAAAGGGTCCTAAACCAGCCTTCCAACCAGGAATACTCCCAATCAATAATGATGTAAATCAATAATTTTTTATATATGTATTTATATTTTAAGAACTTTTGAATGAATTGTTTAATTATTATTTTTTTTAATAATATTCAAAATGATTTTTATAGTTTTCCATTAATTTTGAAACAATTTAATTTTATTTAATATTTTAATAATTCTTTGCCAAAAATTTTTAATACTTTTTTTTCAATAATATTTTCACAATTTTTCACTAATTTTTATCAATAATATTTAAAATTTTTTTATTAAGTATATGCATTTAAATATTTTTTTAATACTATTTTAAGATTTATTTTCATACATTTGCCGAGTACGCTAGTATTATATGTATATAGTAATAAATTTATATATTATGACCCGTAATCATAAACAAAATAAAGGCGGCTTTAAATTTAGTATAAGCATTTTTGACAGTTTTTCAATCCAATTTGTTGTCAAAAGGCTTGCACTAAATTTAGAGCTGACTTTTATTTGTTTATGATTATGGGCCTATATGTTTAATAAAATATGTCAGCGGTAACACTGCACGCGATTTCCCTTAATGACTCTTGAATCATAAGGAATGACTCCAGAATCATCTCTGCACGCGATTTCCCTTAATGACTCTAGAATCATAGAGCGGCATTCTTATGAGCGATGAGTGAAAGCGGCGGCACTCTTCGCTCATCGCTGTTATGAGCATGCTTGAAATGTATTTCAGTTGTGTTTCGAACGTGTGGCAAGTAAGCAGTATTCCAAAAATGCCAAACACGCGAAAATCAGTGGGAAATTATCGGCCAGCGAAGAAATTCCCCGATAAAATAGAAGCGGAAACTGAGTATACTAGTACTTCAGCGAATAAATTTAAAGACACGAATTACAACGACGTCGAAATTGATGGTGGCCATAATAACGTGATTATAAATTTTATGTTTTACAATTTTTATCTCAGTGTTTAAAATGTAAAAACTGTAACGTTAACGTTACAACGTAAAGCAATTGCTGATAAAAGACAGAATAACGTGGAGGCGGGAAATAAAGGAACTCATTTGAGCGTGTCGGGCGACGGTTCGTGAAAAAACATGGCTTTTCGTCGTTATTTGGAATATCAACGCTGATCGAAAAATATACGCACAAAGTGTTGGATTTTGTGGTAAAATTGTCATTCTGCCAAAGCTGTAGGAACTGAGCCAGCAAAAAAGGAATTAATGAGTACGATAGCTCTCCTCAACTGCGACCCTTACGACGACCTTATATTTCAGAAGAAGGAATGTATAGGGCACGTCTAGAAGCGAATGGGCACAAGATTGCGCGCAGTCAATAAACAAAATAAAGGAATTGGAGGTAAAGGCGCAGGAAAATTGACAAATTAATAAAAGATTTGACTTTGCACTATGGACTTGCCATAAGACGATACACTGATTCGGCCGAAGAGATGAAAAAATCTGTGTGTGCAACGTTCGATCACAAATGCTCTACGGATGAAGAGCCGAAACATGAAAACTGCCTACCAGGTGAAAACAGTTGGTGTAAGTGGCGTGTTGCAGAAGCCAAGAATGAACTCGCCGATTTCCACCATGAGCCTGCCTTTCAAAAATCGGTTCAAGAACCAATTCGGCCGGTATATGAAGCTCTTTCAAGTGATAATTTTTTTTATTTATTTATTTATTCATTAACCAGTGATACTCTTATAGACAATACATAAAAAATTTTACTTAATATATAACATCGTGTAAAAATATAAACAATATAATGATATAAATTGCATAAAATAAAAGGTAACAAATTTAAGAAAAATGTTTTTTCTTAAATATGGTTTTAATAGCATACGGGTCTGAAAAATCAGTCTTTTTAAAAATCCCAACATTGAGTTTACTTAAGAAATAATTAAATCAATATGATCTTTGAAGTTGGGTCTAGATCAAGAACACCTAAACCTTTTTCCATTGTAACTCTGTCTAAAATAGTTGAATGTATTTTATAATCATAGCAAGAAGGAGACATAGATCTTGAAAAAGTGAGCATCTGGCATTTCTGTATATTAAGTGGAAGGTCATTTACGATACACCAATTAGCGATAGAGTCCATTTGAAGTAGAGTGGAATCATTTACCGAATCAAGAGAATGGAAAAGTTTAATATCATCAGCGAAAAGAAGGCATCTCGAGTGCTTTATGACAAGTGGAAGATCATTAATGAAGAGAAGAAAAATAAGAGGGCCTAGTGGCTGCCCTATGGGACGCCTGACGTAACTAGTATCGGAGAGGATTTAATCCAATCAAGTAGATGAGAATGAAACGATATTGCAGAAAGTTTATGAAGAAGAGATTTATGATTTACTTTATCAAAAGACTTAGCGAAGTCAGTGAAAATTACATCTGTATCAAGTTTTTTGGAAAAATTATCTAAAAATGAGTACAAAATATATTTAGATTAGTAGTGGCCGATCCACCGGATATGAAGCCATGTTGATTATATGATATTAAATTACTAACGATAATTTACTGCAAAGATGCACAGGTAGAACCCAATTACGTTAACGACCACCGCAAACGAAAAACGGACAATGATTTACGGATACGCACCTAGAATGTCCGAACCCTTTAAAGGGAAGGTGCCATTATCCAACTGGCGGAAGCCCTCAAAACAATAAAGGCTGACATCACCGCCATCCAGGAAATCCGATGGAAAGGGCAAGGCTGCTCTAAACAAGCACACTGTGATATCTACTACAGCTGCCATGCGGAGAGGCGCGAATTTGGATGTGGATTCGTTAGCAACCTTGTTTCCCGGTTCACATCTGTGAACGAAAGATTAGCCACAATCCGCATCAAGGCAAAACTTTTCTTCATCAGCCTTATTTGCGCGCACGCCTCGACGGAGGAAAAGGACGAAGCCGTCAAAGACGCTTTCTACGCTAGTCTTGAGGACGTATACGACCATCTTCCGGTCCATGACGTGAAAATAGTCCTCGGCGATTTTAATGCGAAAGTCGGAAGGGAAGGCATCTTTGGCCCCACTGTCGGTCAGTTCAGTCTTCATGAGACCTCCACGAACAACGGTCTAGCACTGATCGACTTCGCCGCGGCGCGAAACATGGTAGTTAGTAGCACCAGATTTAAGCACCTCGACATCCACAAGGCCATCTGGCTGTCCCCGGATTAAAAAACGCGAAACCAAATTGATCGTGTTGTAATCGATAGCTGATGAGGTCGGCCGAAACCCGGAGACGGGTTGTTACGACCACCTAAGTAAGAAACAAAATAAGAAATTTAGAAAAAATTATCAAGTTCCCTAAATTTCAAATGCTAATAACAGGGTGATTAAAATCGAATAAAAATAAATATTTTTGCAAAAGTTTAGGTGATTTTATTAAAACTTTATCATTAGTTGGGAAGCTATAATTTTACACTATTAAAAAGTATAATTACCCTTCTGTGAAACTGTTTTTGAATCAAGGCATTACCTACTTTAGAAATAAAGTTATAAGGGAAAACATAAAACCCTAAAACACGGTTTTTGCGCCGACCGTGAAGCGATTCAAGTGGCACCACTGGCTAACGGTAAAAGAAAAAAAAATTTAAAAAATATTTTTTGTTGTCTCTAATAATGGGGCATTCAAATATATTTTTTCTAGATGGTGATGCGCCCACCCTTGGCGAAATCTGGTGGAATGAGCCAGGGCTCTAGAGTGTACAGCGCACATCGGCTATCGCCGCGCACGGCTTTGATCAGCGAGACCTTCACCCGCCATTTTGAATTATTTTTCATCTAAAAAATTGTATAATGTTCTTGAAATATGCACTAATAAATGCCACAAAAGATTTTTCAAAAAAGATTTACGTTCGCTGAAAAAAAAATCCTGAAATTACGTTACGTTTCTACTAGAACCTCGCTTTAATAGTTTAAATCGGAGATAAATATAGCAAACTTCATGTTTTTCTAGGTTATTTCAGATTTCACCTTTTTCAACTCTCTTTTTTATGCAAAACTCACGCATTGTGTATATGAGTTTGGATAACTCCATGTTTGAGGGGAGTTTTTGTGTTTTATCAACCTTTTACACATTTGTGGTGAGTTTGAATATCCCATGTTTGAGATGAGTTTCTGTGGTTTTCGTGCTAGTATTGAACATTTGTTTTTTTTATTTATTTATGTATTAAGCTTATAGCTATTTAAAGAAACAGTACATTTTTTCCTTATTCCTTATTCTATTTCTATTTTTTTTATTTTTTTTTTTTTTTTCTCTCCCCTTCCCTTGTTTTGGTGTTCGAAGATATGCGATTTTAAGTGGGCGTAATCCGCCCAAATGAATGACATAATTTAAAAAAACACGTCAAAAAGAAAAGTACCCTACTCTGAAATCTGAATTATTTCTTAAATTATAGGGTTGCACATCCGCAACATTAACTATCTGACAACTTAAATATTATGGGAGCAAATTATGATTTATTTTAAATATAAATAATATCACATTCATCATAGTTCTTTGAATAATTGACAACCAATTTAAAGCGTCTAACATATACCTGATATTCGTTATAAGGCTGCATCTTAAAATACACCTCATTGTGGTAAGTTTGTGGTACGATATTGTGTCATAGTGGCGCACACGCCTTTTTAAACAGCCGCAAGACTTTGAGCACACAAACCGTGAAGGCTTATATTTTATTCAGCCTCAAGGCTGTGATTTTGTAATAATTTATTGCCTTTAAGCCACAAAGGCTTATTTATTTCTATCAAGCCACAAAGGCTTATTTATTTCTATCAAGCCACAAAGGCTTATTTATTTCTATCAAGCCACAAAGGCTACATCATTCCTTTATTTTGCAATTTCTGAAGTCTTTCTATCATTTGCAATGAACCTAAAAACAAGATTATTGAACAGTATTCAAAATGTGGCTTTATCATGACATTATATATTTGTATTGCACTACTAATTGATATTTTTTTGCGTAATCTTTGAAAAAATCCAATCTTTTTGGCTATTTTCTTGCATATGTAATTAATATGTACATCAAATTTCAACTGATTATCTAACATAATACCCAAGTATTTAATTTCTTTTACGTATTCAATTTCTTCACCGTTTACAACAATTTTATTTACAGAGCCACCATTAAATATAATGGCTTTTGTTTTATTTGTATTAAGTTTCAGTTTGTTTATTTTAAGGTACTTTCCAACGTTTTCTAAATCAGACTTAAGTTGACTAATGCATTCTTCTACAGTCACCTGTGACATACAATAGGGTATCATCGGCAAACATGCATATCTTCGATTTATGTAGAACCTTTTCCATGTCGTTTATGTAAATGATGAAAAGAAGTGTACCCAACACTGCACTTTGCGGTGCACCCAGAGTAACTGTCACTGTTTCAGAAACGTACTCTGCTACTTTTGTTTTTTGTGTCCTTCCCGAAAGATAACTTTTAAAACAATTAAGTTCGTTTCCGCTTATGCCATACATTTGTAGTTTATGCAGTAATATATCTCTGTCAATAGTTTCAAACGCTCTTTGCAGATCAAGAAAAACGGCTACTGATTTTTTTGTCTTGTATTTCCGACTTCCACTGAGCAACAACAAGATTCAGCAGCGCTGCACAACTATGTTTTCTCCGAAAGCCAGATTGGTAGTCAGAAAGCAATGAATGCGTTTCCATTTATTTTCTAACTGAGAATGAACAATTTTTTCAATAATCTTGGTTTCTGTCATTAACATATTGATGGGTCTAAAATTCTCTGGGCTTGTAGTATTTTTCACTTTCTCGATCGGTACCACTATTGATTCTTTCAAGCAGTCAGGAAAGATTCCAGAACGTAAAGATTCGTTTATAATCTGCAGAAATGTTGGTCCAATTATTTCAAACGCGTCAACCATCATCCTCACGGAAAGAAATTTAGAGTCTTTTTTGTTATTCATATTCTTCATGATAGTTTTTAGGCCATTTAAATTTAATAACTCAAATTAAAAATTATGTTCATTTCTTTCAAGGAGATTTTCATATTGCACATAAGGAATATTTGCATTTATACATTCAACACTGTCTATAAAAAATTTTTTAAGAATGTTTGCGATTTCTTGCTTGTTTATTATATTTCTTCCATTTATTATAATTTTATTTATTTCACTTTTCTCTTCGTTCAAAACTAATGTTTTTATTGCTCTCCACATTGAATTTTGGTCATATGCCTGGTCTACCTTCCTTGTTATATAATTGTTCTTTGCCAAAGCTAGTTCGGATACGTATATGTTTCTACAACATTTGTAGCTATGCCAATCATTGATGTTGTTTGTCCTTACTGCAAGTTGATATAATTGAATTTTTTGTTTCTTTAAATTGTAGAGTCTTGAATTGAACCATGCACTACACTGATTTCCTCCTGTTATTTCCTTTTTAATCACCATTCTATTCAAGGAATCACTTAGGATCCGACTAAAAGAATTTGCTGACTGGTTGCAACTTGAAGAATTCACCATTGCAAAACCTCTTTGAGGTAGTTCTCGATGGAAAGTCTCATGGTTATACTTTATAGTCTGAATGATTTCTTTTTTATTTTCGTTCAATGCGTTAATTTTGATATTAATATCAATTGATTGATGGTCACTCACATTAAATTCTTTTTTTATATTTGCTTTAACACTTGCATTATTAGACACTACATAGTCTATTAGAGTAGACGAAGTTCTCGTTATTCTGGTTGGTTCAGTAACAATTTGTCTGAAGGAATACATTACTTTTTCGGCTTCTATTCTCAATTTTCTCTGTAATGTGCTGCATATACTGTCTCTGCAATCATGGTTTACATTCAAATCGTTGAGATGCAACTTTTCTTTTGCTTTGATGCAATTTATGCATTTAAAAAACTCATTTTTGCATTCTCTATAGGAATGCCCTGTCTTACTGCATTTCGCACATACTTGGTCATTCTCACTGCATACACTGGATTTATGATTAAACCCCCAGCATTTCAAGCATCATATTACATTAAGGCTTTCGTAAGCCACACATCTATCCCATTCAATATTGATTTTTTTTTTTCTTTCATGATCTTTTTAAAGTTTTCCCCATCGACTTCAATCAATGCATTGTACACTCGAGGGTTCTTAAATGATTTATACACTTTAATACATTTTAGTTCTTTGCAGTAGTGGTCATTTTGGTTTTTTATTGCAGCTATAATTTTCTCACTCTCTAAATAAGCACTCATTCCTGACATTAAAGTTTTGGGGTTTCTCATTTTTGGCAGTTGGACATCATATTTTTCACTCATTTTATTTTTAATTTCGTTTGCTAAAATAGCTCGAGCCTCATCACTCTCACAACGAATAGCAACCGCACCGTTTTATCTATTTACAATTACATTTACTCCAACACTCAACTCCGATGGATTTATTTTATTTTTGATTTCGTTTCTTGTTGTTTCACTTTCTTGTTTTTCTTTTGGTTTTAAAATAACAGGCGCACTTGTGACCGTTGTTTTTTTAAGCTTTGAAGGATAGGTTTCGCTATTACCTTCTCGCACATTATTGCTGTTTACGAAATTTTTTAACTCGTCACAAATTTTTTTATTTTCCTTTTCACTTGTTCCCACTTTACGGCTTATTTACTCACATTGCAGTTTAAATCCATTTACAGAGTTTCCTAAGGCACTAACCTTAGCCTCACATGATTCTTGAGCTTTGATCATAGATTTTACTCTCTCTCTCTATATCTCGACTCAATCGCTTCAAGCAAATTTTTTATTTCACTCTCATTAACTTTTAAGGAATTACTAAATTCTTTTTTATATTCTTTCAAATATCTTGCATTCGTGTTAACACTTTCTTGCATGTCTTTCAAAACCAAATCAACGTTATTTATATATAATATACAATCATCACCAATAAATTTCAACATACTGTTTGTGTTAAGAATACTGCTACTATATTGATCTAGACCGAAACATTTGGGTGTGGAGTGAAAATTCTTTCCACATACACCCGCACATCTTATTCCAGTCTCTCCACGTATCGCACTTCTGCACTTTGTACATTCTGCTAACATTACACTCTTTATATTTTTATATTCAAGTTTATTAAGCTTTAACTTTCGAATTTTATTGGAACGATTTAAAAACACGGCTGCACACGTTGAGCTAAACTCATAAACTCGTGTTGCGTTAGTATTTATAATTTTGTGTTAGTATATAACACAATTATGACATAAGGCTATCTCTGGTTTAACCCTCAAACCGGCAGAACCGCCAAAAGGTGGGCTTAATATAAACCGCCAAAAAACATATTAAATAAAAAATTTTCCCCCAATTTTTACTTCCCCCTTTTGTTGAATATTTGCATAGTGTGGCATTATTGGTTTTATTGTTGTGGATGACAGCTGTTAATTGCTGTGCTTATCAGAGCCCAAAGTTTGTTTACAATTTGCAAAAAAAATTATTTGTGTAGAAAGTGAATTTTCGATAAATAAAAAAATTGGTTTGAAGTGTTCTGGTCTTTGACAAAAAATTATCTGTAAGTACATTTATTATTGTAGAATGTGATGAGAAAATAAAAATTTGCATTTCGGAAAAGCTAAGGCTTCCAGGACCCAAAAACCCCACCCCGTCTAAAGGCGGACTTGCCTGTTGTGGGGTAATTTTTTCCGTTTGCGAAACGCATCAGTTTGTCGCGGATGACCGCAGAAGAGATCGTTGAGTTTATGGAATCTGTGGAAGATGACAATGATTCTGAATATGAGTTCAGCGAAGGAGAAAGTGAAGATGACGGGTTTTTGTTATGCGATGATGACCTTGCACAAATGAGTAACTACATTGAGCAATTGGAAAATGCATCCAGCAGCGACTTTTTCACAACAATTAGCAGTTTGGATGCAAACCATGAAGGTACTATAATGAAAAGTGAGCCATAAGTTTATGCCTTTTAAATAATTTTAATTTATTTCCTTTTGGCAGAGGCGCCATCTTGCTCCAGCAAAGCATCAACCAGCACACCACTAGCATTTACCAATAAACCAAAACGGCCAAAGCGTAATCGTTCTCCATTGCCAGAAACTTGACGAAAGCTTACCGTGTTTTTACCAACTGAAGGCGGGTTCACAGGTACTGCTACAGATATAAATCCACAATCTTCTGAATTTAAAAACATTTTATGGAAGAAGAAGCATTTGGAGCTACATCGCAATGAAATTGTTTTTTGCGGAGATAAAAGCTTACCCGAGCGCTTCAAGGAATTGAAAACACCATTTCAATGCTTCATGTACTTCTTCACGAACGAATTTTTTGATAAAATCGCCAAAGAAAGCAATTTGTATGCTCATCAGCAGAATATTGAAAGCAGTGCGAATATCTGCCGATTTGAAGAAGTATATTGGCATATTGCTATACATGTCTGTCTTTGGGTACCCAAATACGGAAAGCTACTGGTCGAAACACGCATTCGAAGCCATCAGAGCAATCATGCCGCCAAAGCGATTTTTTCAGATTCGCAAGTTCCTTCATTTTAACGACAGCTCTTTGATGAAAAAACAAGGTGAAGTAGGCTACGACCAGCTTTATAAAGTAAGAACTATTATTGAACATTTCAACGAACGCTTCGACTCAGTTCCGAAAACACCACGATTGTGCATCGACGAGCAAATGTGCTCGACAAAAATGATAACTGCTTTGCTCCAATATATGCCAGATAAGCCACATAAATATGGAATCAAATTGTTTGTTTTATGTGATTCCTACGGATATTCATACAGGTTTGAAGTCTATAAGGGTGCAGGTGACAATACTGTGGTAGAAAATGCACCCAATTTAGGTGCGACATCGTTATACGTTTATCGCAGACCTTTCCAAATTTTTAAAACCATATATTATATTTCGATAATTTTTACACTTCTCTGCCAGTATTGGTATATTAGCGGAGCAGAGGTATTTATTCGCTTGAAAGCAAAAACCAAGTTGGACGACCCTCTAGGGCCTGCTTAAATTACTCGGAGCCAAAAATGAGAAAAACTTACACACCTCCAGTTGACAAAAGGTACAAAAGGAAAGAAGTAGAAAAACATTGCTTTTTAAATTGGAAATCACATAACTGCAATTCCGCTTTGGTTTTAGCAGAAGGTGTGCTTATAAGATTTTCTAAGTTAATGGACTGCATGAGCCACAGAAGATTACTGATGAGTTGGTGTAGCGACCAACGAAACAGCTGTCTAATCTGCTGGTGGTTGTTCTGCAAAGAACATTGTTGTTGTGGCAACCTGTTGCTTCATGGAATTACTTGGCATAAAGCTCACATATGTAATTCTTAAAAATTAATTTTTTTAAGAATTGCTACAAACAAAATAAAAGTTTAAAAATTCTTTTTACGCTCATTCGGGGAAACCACACTTTTTCTATTTGTATAAGCAAAATAAGAATTTTGAAATCATGTACAAAAAGAGACAGCATATCTGCAAAAGAAACAAAAAATATCGCAAAATCACTAATCATTGTTTCTTACAAAATTTGGTCACCAGTTACCAGTGATTTTTCAATCAGTGATCAAATCACCGGTAGAGATATATCGCTCATCTCTAAAAGAAACGCGTTCAAGCAACCTGAAGTTACTTGAAGACTGTACGGAAACAGAAAGTCTGTTTGAATTGCTATAGACGTTCGATCTTCGCTGGTTATCGAACAGCGAATATCGAATGTCCAATTCTAATTATAAACAGTGCAACCTCGTCGAAATTTTCGTTGTTCATCGAATTTTCAGTCTAATGCGGCCCATACACGCTGCGACAAAAAAAAAGCTGGAAATGTAAGCTGAAAGCGATATTTTCACAAAATTTGCCACACACGCTGCGATGGTTGCAGTAACCAGTCTTGCCTGCGACCAAAATATTAAATGATTTTAATATTGGCGTAACCTGAGTTGCAACCGCCAATGAGGTGCGTAACTTCGACACACACGCTGAGACTTCATTCTGATAAACGTCAAAAACTTCCAGGTTACACTTCTAGCTTTGCTCTGGTTTCAGTGTGTATAGGCCGCATAATAGGATTTTGCTTTCGATGCGGTGCATGCTGGGTGATAATTGTTAAAAATGTAAGTATTTTATTTTTTGTAAGTATTTTAATTTTATGCAGGTCAAAGGTGGTGAGCAACAAACTGCAGAACTGTTGCCAATTTTAATACACTTAAAATTGATTTTGCTCGTGCGCATTGATTTAGAAGTTTGAGTGTAGTTGTCATCAAGTTCACAAACACCTCCTTTGACATTCAAAAGTTGTGATAGTCTGTAAACAAATTTTCTAAATGTTGTGGATGTCAAAACTTCTATGAAAGGCTGCACTTACGCGGTGAAATTCATTTCAATAGGGTTGGAAGCGTCCCTCGCTATCGCTATCTACTTATTGCCAGTTCTGCCAAGCTTTCATCCTCTTCTCACAAATCGTCGAGAAGATAGTGCAATTTTTTATAAAAATTTTTCTATGTCTTTGATATTTCGTAAAAGAGTGACCCTCACAAAAAAACGCCGCTTTTTTATACAAATTTTTCATGTCTTGATTATTTCGTAAAAGGGTGAACTGTCAAGTGTGCATTATATGTGAAATGATGTATCTTCGAAAGTCATGCATGGAATTTTAAGGTTAATAGCTTATTGAATTTTTGATTTGTGCTATATAAAAATTAAAAGAATAGTAACACGTTTTTCAGGCCCATTTTTCAACTTTTGACCCCTATAAATTCTAAACCAAAAGAAAGCGGCCATACATTTTTCAAGATTTGGAATTAGAAGACCTTTATACATATAATCCACGAAAAAAAGTTAAAAAAAATTATTATTAGCTAAAAGTAAATTATTCCGATTTGACAACTCCCGATCGCAGCTAGTGAGAAAATAGGAAGTTGTAGAGGCTACCTGGTAATCATTGTATCATGGATCAGGCCATTTGACTACAGTCGAATATGGAACGCAGCTCATAAGGGCCATTTTATTAAACAAGATTTAAAAATCAGTTGGTAGGTATTATAATGTAGAACAGTGGAGCTCACAAAATTTTACAAAAGAGCAAATTATTTTTAAAAACAAAATCAAACACAAAATATTGTGCATCGTAACTTTTGGCAATGAAAAATAAAACAAAAATAAAAAATGTAAATGAAATTAACTAGACTTTAACTGCGACTAGACTTAATTTCTACTACGGTTTGATGTGATTAAGCAAAAACAAATCCTGTGTGTGTTAACACTAGAGCCCTGCTTGAATATATTCATCAAGTGAATATACCGATTCTCTGCTGTAGCCGTCACTGCAAGCGAATAAATGTAAACAACAGATCGTGTAGCGCAAGAGAAAAACTTTTTATTTGTTCTCTGTTCTCTTTTCATGCAATTTTGCACTGAGGTGAGCTTGCGATCTACGTGGTGTTTCAGTTATTCCTCGGAGTACTTAATAAACTACACGAATACTCAGGAATCTGCTGCAGTGAACTGAATAAGAATCAGGTATGTTGGTTTTTCCCCGAAATAAGCTTTATGTTATTCTTAATGCATATTTGTGTTATTTTTTGTTGCTTTATTCGATACCTTCGATACAAAAAAAACACTAAAACTTTCGAAAATAGTTTATATCGGCCGTAGCTGAACTCCTAGAGGGGTCAAATATATGAGCTGGTCCTATTATTTTTTGCCCCTCAACATTTCTCCCAACACACCTACCTCCTATCTACCACCCTTCTTTGGCTCCCATGCAATAAACACAAAAGCTGTCGAAAATAGTTTATATCGGCCGTAGCTGCACTCCTAGAGCGGTCAAATACATGAGCTGCTCCTATTTTTTTTCCCCCTCAACATTTCTCCCGAACACACCTACCCCTAGGACCCTCGGACCTCTATCAACCACCCTTCTTTGGGTCCCAATACAAAAAATATTCTTTTCGTTCTACGAACGATTCAATAAAAAATATTCGATAAATATTCAGGGTATGAACACTGATATATCTCAGATATATCAGATATCTTATATCTGAATAAAACAAAGAGAGTGTATGATCAGCTATGAGCAAAGCGGAAGAGGGATAGAGGAAATTTTTTATTCTATATATAGCTATAGAGAATAAATTCAGGGAGTCGAATAAGCATACTTATGCGGGGCTCTACTTAACACACAAGCAACGGGATAATTTGCATGCATTTGTTATTTTTGTTTACGCGTTCAAAATTAGATGATCGTCAACAGCGGCTTGTGGTGCTGTTATTTGTTTTTGTAGATTGTGTTGTTTCTTATTCGTGGTTTTGCTTTCGCATAAGCTCAAAGACAAAGCTCATGATAGACACAAAAAATTATGGCGGGTAAAGCGAGCAAGATGAGCTACTGGATGAGCATGTCTGATGTAAAAGGTGGAATTATCAATTATCACCACTTACAAATTTGCATGGAATTGTCAGTTTCGCAAGTTTAACTTCTTAAAGCATTCGCGAGCGACAATTTTTAGCAATTTGGTCTTAACCAGACTGAAAAAATATATCAAAAAATAAAATATGACAAACTTCATCCATTAAAAATATATATAAAATTGGAGCTCACCTATTCTTAATGAAACCATGTTCGGCCGTTTAAACCTTTCCCATAAAACAAAATTTTGATTTAATATACAATCTTAATTTACAAATGTTACTATGTTAACATATCAATTTAATTCATATTTATATACGTATTCAACTCACGAATATAAAAAAAATTATATTCTAATTTCCTTTTATTTTGCAAAATCGTTGAAATCCACTACCTAAGAATTTGCAGTTAAAATCGCACCACTGGAAAATTTAAAACAAAAATAATTAACAGGGATGCTTATTATACAAACAAAATCCCAACATAAGAGGTGCTTACACAAGATAGAATGTTACACGAAGCAAGGTAGAACCCATTATACAAGCCAATCGAACATAATAGAAATAAGATTACGCCATATATATGCAGAAAAAGAAGCACCGTTCTGCGCAATACATTATGTCTTTCGTGACATAGTAAGGAAATTCTAGCTTCTCTATTTCTCACAGTGATTCTCTGTAATTGCAAGAATGAGACGAAATATAGTTCTATGTTAGCTATTTTTCAGTTCGAGTTCTGTTCGTTTATGTTTTGCTTAGTGCCGACCAGCTTCAGTTTACAGTGTTCATCAAGTGTATATTCTTTTGAAATTGAATGAAAAATAAGAACAAAAGGAAATATTAGAGCATAAAGTCAAAACGATCAAGTCTGTTCTCTCTCCTTTCCTTTCCTTATGTTCCTCTTGATATCAGCAATGGACTAGCCTGACTTTTCTATAGGCTGGGGCAGCTTCCCAAAGTCCTGAACTATACACATAAGCAATGTGTAAATCAAGGCATTAATAGTCGGTTATGTATTGCCGCCGATTATCGTTGCAAAATTTAAAAAAAAATGTTTAAATGGTGATTCCAAGAAGCTTACACTCATTCACTTTTTTATAGCAAATTTGTGTATACATTTTTATAACTGAAAATATAGCGAAAATATTCTTTCATATTTTACTAAGACAACCGATTTCTACAACTTCATCAAACAAACTGAAAATCGAAAAAATAAACATTTAATAAGATATTCAAAAATCAATAGCTACTGTCAAACGATTTAATATGCTTATCCAACAAGTAACGGGTCAGTTTTTTTAAGGTTCAAACAATTTAACATGTGCGACCATGACAATTATCTAGGTAATAGTGACAGTTCGCTTGGCGAACATTGCTTGTCCAAAATAATATAAAATATAGAGCGAAAAAATTAAAAACAATAATAAAAAGGTAAAAAATATATGCAAATAAAAATCTATGATCGCTGCTTATGAGAAAAAAACCTGCTGTATTTTCTACCTTGATCATTTTATAATATGTGCGACAACTTCTTCCTTCTCTGATTTCAAGCAGAATATTTATATCAACTTCAGCAAAACTGAAAAAAGTTTTAAATCCAAAGCTTACTTGATTGTAGATGAGGATGACGTTAATTGGTGTTGATTGAAAAAAATAAAAAAGAAATTCAAAAGGCTAATAGCAGGCTCAGACTAGGCTTGTGCTTAATCATTCCGGAGCCAAAATGAACATGGAATGATTCTTTCCCGGAAAAATGTCCGCGGAGCCATTTAGTTCCTTTGATCTGTAAAATGGAAAAATGTGTTTGTGCACTAAATTTATAATGTAATCTGCTAAGCATATGATAATATAATGAACCTCATATGCACTCATATGCATAATATTATGATCCCTATTCTACATTCTTTGGGGGAACCTTAACATGGAAACGTGTTTGACCGCCTCAACCTGGCGAGGCCAGCATTATCCATGTTGAAATCGTCTAAAGTCGACTCAAACCTCCACGTGGTGTTGACGGTGTTGACGGCTAATTTGAGCGGCGGGTCGCTCCATAGACCTTAAACATGGAATGTGCGCAGAGTTTGGATCCCACCACATTACTACTGCCCAATGAAAACTAAACCAGCCTTGGATAACAAAACCAATTACGTTGACGACCACCTCAAACGAAAAACGGACAATGATATTCGGATATGCACCTGGAATCTCCGGACCCTTTATACGGAAGGTGCCATTATCCAATTGGCAGAAGCCCTCAAAACAATAAAAGCTGACATCACCGCCATCCAGGAAATGCGATGGTAAGGGCAACGCTTCTCTAAACAAGCACACTGCGATATCAACTACAGCTGCCATGCGGAGAAGCGCGAATCCGGATGTGGATTCGTTGTTAGCCGGAAACTACGCCACCTTGTTTCCCGGTTCACACCTATGAACGAAATATTAACCACGATTCGCATCAAGGCAACATTTTTCTTCATCAGCCTTATTTGCGCGCACGCCTCGACGGAGGAAAAGGACGAAGCCGTCAAAGACGCTTTCTACGCTAGTCTTGAGGACGTATACGACCATCTTCCGGTCCATGACGTGAAAATAGTCCTCGGCGATTTTAATGCGAAAGTCGGAAGGGAAGGCATCTTTGGCCCCACTGTCGGTCAGTTCAGTCTTCATGAGACCTCCACGAACAACGGTCTAGCACTGATCGACTTCGCCGCGGCTCGAAACATGGTAGTTAGTAGCACCAGATTTAAGCACCTCGACATCCACAAGGCCACCTGGGTGTCCCCGGATCAAAAAACGCGGCACCAAATTGATCATATTGTAATCGACGGAAGGCATGCCTCTAGTGTTCTACATGTGTTTACATTTCGGGGGATCAACATTGACTCCGACCATTATCTTCTTGCAGCCAAAATCCGCATGCGATTATGCAATGCGAAGAACATACGCACAGGAATGCAACGAAAGCTAGATGTCGCTAAGCTGCAATTACAACGGACTGCCGAAGCCTACTCCGCTCTAATATAATATATAACTCTATTGTTATTGCATGTTTTAAATAGCTTGAGTTTAAAGATCACGTAATTGGTGGTGACACGTCCATCGATTGACATCAAATTAGTTCAAATCAAATAGTTGTATTAATGCCTTGGTGGGTATCTTTAGATGGCTCGGGAGATTTGCTTTGATGTTGATAGGCTCACATTGTAGCTGCAGAGGTGAGATGAGCTCTGGGCTAAACTTTCCATGGTGTGAATCTGTCAATATGTCGAGAAGTGGGTCTTGAATGCGTTGAACATATAGTGGTTTGTGGTTTCTCCACTGGTTTAAAGAGCCAGTTTGAAAACTGATTGAGCAATACTTTGGTTGTCTAGTTCTTGTTGCACGCTACCAAATTGATGATCTAAATTGGTCAATAATTTTTCAACCTTAAGAAATTTTCTTTCAATATCTTGTTGGTTCCTTTTCATTATAATTATCGTGCTGTCCAAAAACGTGGTCTGATTGAAAAATTTACTTTCAAGATGATCTTTATTTTGACGAATTTTTTCGATCGTGTTGGCGGCTTCATCTGCGTACTGTGAATCAAGAGTAAAACCGATTGACTGCAATTTGCTTTGATTCCTCTAGCAAATACGGGTTATCTGCAAAAGGTGTTTAGCACAAAATGTGATTCACAGTGTTTTTCAGCTGTTGTAAGCACCTTGAGTTGTAAGCAATCTTTCTACCTTTCGGGTTAAGTCATCGTTATCTTCAGTACATATTCCGCATGTTGCCCATTACGAATTGCTGTCGCTTACCTTCCCGGCCAGAAGCCATCCAAATACTGTGTTCTGCAAGGTGGGGAGTTCTTTGGTAAGAGAGATGTGATAGAATTCTGCTCCAATGAGGACTATTCTTTATAGGGATGTTGAATTGAATTGAATAGGATGTTCAGAAACAATTCGCGATAGTACAAAGGCTTCTATTCGGGTTGAATACTTGCTGATGCGTGATTGTAAATTGACGTTCACGCGTGTGCGGGCTTCTCTCTTCCCATTGCCTATGCCTTCAATCATCATTGTTGCTGGTTTCAGCTGCAACCCTAGTTTCCTTGCAACTTTCTCCATGATAAGATTAACTTGCGATCCTGAATCCAAGATGGCCTTACAGTTTACTGCCTGTCCATTGCTAGCGATGAGTCTGATGACTGTTGTCGTTGTGGTGGTGGCCTGTTGATTGTGGTGCGTTAATTGTGGTTGATGACGTATGTGCTAATTATTCAACATGCATTAGGGTATTGTGTTTTTGGCACACCTTGTGCAACTCCGTGACTTACATTCCAACACGCTATGATCAGCATTGAAGCAGTTTATGCAGAGGTTGTGGGTTTTGACCCAATTCCACCTTTGAGGAATGTTCGCATTTAAAAATGTTTTTTATGCATAGATTTTAGGATCTGTTAGCTTACAGATTACGCACATTTCTTCGTTGTTTGAAGGGATGGTAACTGCCGCACTTGTCGAAGTTGAGGATGATTATGCTCTTCCACTAGCCTCGAACGATTGAAATCTGCGTTCAAAGAACTTGAATATTTCATTTATGGTGAGCAATCGCTTATTGTCGTCCAAGCTCTGCTCAAATGCTGTTTGCAACTCTTGATCCATTTTTTGTAATAGTATATGACTCAGGATGACGTCCCAATGTTGAATCGGAATGCCTCTCTACTGATTGATGATTGTGATATCAGTTTGTAGAGTAATGTCATCACCAGAAGTCGTTTATTGTCATAACGACTAGAGATGATTGACCCAGCCTGAATGTAGTTACTTCCGTTTAATAGAAGGTGCTTGATTAAGTTTCGTGGTTCATTCTCTAAGGAAGTTGTTAAGTAATGCCTTCTTTTTTCATCACTCATGGCCACATTATGAATTAATTCGGTATATAAATCCTTAAAGGCAATCCATTGCATGTAGTTGTCATTAAATTTAGGCAACGTTATCCTTGGCAATTTAACATCTATGTCTACCTATGGTTCTCTCGGTGCGTGTAATGATTGTTCCACTGTCATGTGCTGATGGAGTTGAATCAATACCTCTTCTGCCTTCGCCTCGAGCTCGTTGTATATCTGCAGCGTGTATTCTTCTATGGCATCGTCATCAGTTGACTTCCACATAGCGGCATTGTTTTTTACTAAATCCATCATGTGCTTTTCTATTACTGCTGCCTTGATTGTAAAGTATAATGGAGAGTGCTCTGTTTTTACGCTACCCCAACACTTCATTAAAGTTTTGTGTAAGTGCTTGAATTAAAGCGTGCTGATTCCTCAGCAGCTTTCGTCTTTCACCACTATGTTTCATGTTGTTCGTTGGTTGTCGATCAGCATTCCGTGGAGCAATTCGCGGTGTTTTCAGCGGATCCTGTGCTTGACTGCGTCCAGTGTAATTCGACCTAAAGAGTTCCATTTCATCTCGGAATTCTCGGTCTTTAGTTAAGTATGGATGCTCATCCTTGCTGCCATGAAGACTCCGAATGATATTGTCGACTTTATTGAATTGAACAGGCACTTAAGCCTTGTACAATTTTTGATTTAGATGAAGATAAGTAAAAATTCGTGGTTTTAGTTGTGAGTTGAGTTGTAACTGTTTTTTATTGGTTTCTGTAAGAGGCTTATATACTTTTCTACTAATAATAAGTTTTTAACAATAACAAGAAGAAAACAAAACAAAGAAAAGAAATATTAAAATAAGTTGTTGTTGTCAGCGCAAATATGTTTTAGTTTCTAGTAATGTTAAGCATAATAAGTTGTTGTTGGTGTAATTCTGCGTCAGTGCATATATGTTTCAGTTGTTGACTCAATAGCAATCATTACCAACAAATGCAAATGCAGTAGAACTGAGTAACAAAGCAAAAGTGTGTCATCGTGACCCTTGTCTACACCAGGAAGCAGCTTTTAAGTGATGGCACACATTCATGCTTGGTTTATGTTGTGCGTTGAGTTGAATTAAGTTGGTCAGATGTATTCATCTGAACAATTACCTATATCTTACCTATTACCTATTATCGATAGTATCTATTGCTGAAGATAATTAAATTATAAAATTATAAAATTTTAGTTGCTTGTTAGTTTTGTTATTAATAATTTTCAAGTTTTAAATGTTGTTAAAATAGCAAAAACAGAAATAATTTAATAGGAGTTTGAATTTAGTTTAATTTAATTTTAATTCCGCAATTAAAATTAAAAAATCGATTCGAAAATCGAAAAATCTAACAACATTAAATAAAAAATCAAAACAAACAAAAGGAAACTACATGCTTTCAAATAGACAGCAAAAAGAGGAGCGTGTGAGAGACTTCACGCATTTGTTGCGTTCTTCATAAGCGAAGACAAGAGTGAATGAGACAATTTTAGGACAGGGGAGTTTTTAACGAGAGTGCGAAAGCAATAATTGTAGGAGAAAGTTTTAATGCATTTCTTACTGGAAATGTTTTGAGATTTGCGCTCTTTAATAAAACTATACAACAAAGGTTCCTTAAGTGCTAATAAATGAGTTTGTCATTACCATTTTGTTCAAAATTTGTTTGGTTAAAAATGCAAAGGTTTGTTTTTGAGTGACAACTAAGAAAAAAGTCATAAGTCCATTTTTTCTATTAAGTTCTCAAAATTTCTCCTGTGTGTTAACATAATAATATTTAATAAAATAATAAATTTTGGGGTCATTTTTTAAATTTTTTAAAATTTTATGGCGCGAAAGATTAAGAAACGTAATAGCTAAATATCTCAAAACTACTAAAATGGAGAGGGGAACAGGGTGGAACCTTCAAATGGCAACGTGTTTGACCGCCTCAACCTGGCGAGGCCAGCATTATCCATTTTGAAATCGTCTCTAGTCGACTCAAACCTCCAAGTGGTGTTCCCTGGGCAACGGCAAACTGGCATCCGTCAGTTTGACGGCTAATTTGAGCGGCGGGTCGATCCATAGACCTTAAACATGGAATGTGCGCAGGGTTTGGGTCCCGCCACATTACTACTGCCCAATGAAAACTAAACCAGCCTCGGATAAGAACCCCAATTACGTTGACGACCACCGCAAACGAAAAACGGACAATGATTTACGGATATGCACCTGGAATGTCCGAACCCTTTATAGGGGAGGTGCCATTATCCAACTGGCGGAAGCCCTCAAAACGATAAAGGCTGACATCACCGCCATCCAGGAAATGCGATGGAAAGGGCAAGGCTGCTCTAAACAAGCACACTGCGATATCTACTACAGCTGCCATGCGGAGAAGCGCGAATTTGGATGTGGATTCGACGTTAGCAACCTTGTTTCCCGGTTCACATCTGTGAATGAAAGATTAGCCACGATCCGCATCAAGGCAAAACTTTTCTTCATCAGCCTTATTTGCGCGCACGCCCTGGCGGAGGAAAAGGACAAAGCCGTCAAAGATGCTTTTTACGCTAGTCTTGAGGACGTATACGACCACCTTCCGGTCCATGACGTGAAAATAGTCCTCGGCGATTTTAATGCGAAAGTCGGAAGGGAAGGCATCTTTGGCCTCACTGTCAGTCAGTTCAGTCTTCATGAGACCTCCACGAACAACGGTCTAAGACTGATCGACTTCGCCGCGGCGCGAAACATGGTAGTTAGTAGCACCAGATTTAAGCACATCGACATCCACAGGGCCATCTGGCTGTCCCCGGATCAAAAAACGCGAAACCAAATTGATCGTGTTGTAATCGATGGAAGGCATGCCTCTAGTGTTCTAGATGTGCGTACATTTCGGGGGGTCAACATTGACTCCAACCATTATCTTGTTGCAGCCAAGATCCGCATGCGATTATGCAATGCGAAGAACATACGCACAGGAATGCAATGGAAGCTAGATATCGCTAAGCTGCAATTACAACGGACTGCCGAAGCCTACTCCGCTCAACTCTCGGTTAAGCTCAACCAACCAACCTCTGGACCCGACGACGCTGGCGGACTTTGGGCGCATATATCCCACTCCATGCACACTGCCGCTGAAGAAGTCATTGGTTTCCGGCGCCCGCAACCTCGGAACCAATGGTACGATCAGGAGTGTCGCATCGCGACTGCAGTAAAAAACGCCGCATATAGAAAAACGCTGCAGTCAGCTGCAACGCGAGCCGAGCGAGAAAACTACCGCAAAAAGAGGAAGGCAGAGAGGCGCCTTTTCAGACGCAAGAAAAGAGAGCAGGAAAAGCGTGAGCGTGAGGAACTTGAGGTATACCAGGGCAAGAAGAATGCACGAAAATTCTATCAACAGGTTAAGCGTCTAACCCAAGGTTTCAAGCCCGGAGCATCCACTTGTAGAGACGAAATGAGATCTGAATACGGATACACAGTGTGTGCTGAGATTGTGGAGACGGCACTTCTCCAATTTACTTACTGGCGACGATTCCACCAATGCCGCCCATGGAGAGCACAGTTCAGAGCCACCAATCAACGATGACGGAGTGTAAGTACCACCACCTAGCCATGAAGAGGTTCGAGTTGCTATCCAACGACTCAAAAGCAATAAAGCAGCGGGTGCTGACGGTCTGTCAGCTGAATTGTTTAAAACCGGCGGCGATGAATTGATAAGGCGCATGCATCAGCTCATCAGCAAAATATGGCTAGAAGAAAGCATACCCGACGATTGGAACCTTAGCGTACTGTGCCCTATACTTAAGAAAGAGACCCAACAATCTGCGCAAGCTATAGAGGTATCAGTCTTATTTCCATCGCATATGAGGTTCTCTGAAGCGTACTGTGTGAAAGATTAAAGCCGATTACAAAAACACTGATTTGACCTTATCAGTGTGGCTTTCGACCTGGTAAGTCCACCATAGACCAGATTTTCACGCTACGACAAATCCTGGAGAAAACCCACGAAAATCAAATTGACACACACCATCTCTTTGTCGATTTTAAAGCTGCGTTCGATAGCCCGAGAAGGGATTGCCTATACGCAACAATGTCTGAGTTCGGTATACCTGCAAAGTTGATAAGACTTTGCAGAATGACGTTGAGCAACACACGCAGCTACGTCAAGGTAGGAAATGACCTCTCCGAAACCTTCAATACCGAAAGAGGTTTCAAGCAAGGCGATCCACTGTCTTGCGATCTCTTCACCATCATCATGGAGGGGATCGTACGAAAGGCCGGTGTGCATCGTAATGGCACCATTTTCTATAAAGGTGTCCAGCTCCTTGCGTACGCTGATGATATTGATATTGTTGGCAGAACCAAGAGAGATGTTACCGCTGCTTTCGCCGCTATCGAAAAGAAATCAGTCAAAGTGGGTTTGAAGATAAATGAGGGTAAAACAAAGTATATGCTGTCTACAAACAAGGGAGCTCGGCGTCTAGACTCCCATATTTCATCCGGCAGCTATACCTTTGAAGTACTCAAGGAGTTTGTATACCTTGGCACCGCCATTAATACCAACAACGAAATCAGCCTGGAGATAAAGCGATGAACAATAATTGCTAATAGGTGCTACTACGGGCTCAGTAAGCAACTAAGTTCCAGAGCCCTCTCTCGATCGACAAAACTAACACTCTAAAAGACGCTCGTTCTACCTGTGCTGCTTTATAACGCTGAGGCATGGGTAGTTTCGCAAACTGACGCAGCCGCTCTGGGGGTGTTCGAGAGAAAAGTTCTTCGCAAAATATTCGGTCCTGTTCGAGTCGGCGATGACTATCGCATCCGAATGAACCACGAGCTGTATGAGCTCTACGAAGACATTGACGTAGTTTGGAGTATAACTGTGCAGCGACTACGCTGGCTGGGTCATGTCCATCGTATGGACGACGAAGCTCCAGCGAAAAAGGTGCTCGAGGCGAGGACCGCTGGTCAACGACGACGAGGAAGACAATGCCTCCGATGGATGGACCAAGCTAAGGAAGCCCTAACCGCACTTGGTGTATCCGATTGGAGAAGGCGCGTGCAAAGCAGAGGCGCCTGGCGAGAGCTGATGAGGTCGGTTGAAACCCAGACACGGGGTATTACGACCACCTAAGTAAGTAAGTAAGTACTAAAATGGAGATGTAACTTTCTTTCTTAATGCAAGTATGAACAATAAAACTCTTCAAGCACATTGAAATGACCTTAATAAAATTATGATACAAATTAGTTGAGGGCTTAGTAAAAAATAAATCACTTAAACACATAACGGAGGAGACACCATAATAAAAAATATTTATTTAAGGGAGTACTCCTGGTTGCAAGGCTGTTTTTGGACCCATTTTGAATAGCTTCTCATTTGAAAACGCAGAGTTATTTAAATTCTGTTTTTTGTATTGTATTAAATTAAATAAAAAAATTTTTTCCTTTATTCGTGGGCTGTTCAAAAAGTTGTCGGCCTTCAAAGTTGGGCGTAGAAAAAAAAGGTATGCTGCTTGCGGCCCGGATAACTCGACTTCGGATCATCTGAAATCGAAAAGTAAATGGCGTTAGATTCAGTACAGATATAATTCTACAAAATTGCGGTCATTGAAAAATGAAAACCCGATTTTGGGTCTATATGTTGTAGATTAGTGTAAAAAAAAATAGTAAAAAGTTGCTTAAAATTGTGAGTGAAGAATGAACCGAAATGGACAATTTTGCGTCGATTGCACTTTGTTTCATCAAAATCGGTTCGGAACTACGGGCGCAATCTGGGCCGCAAGCTCGAATAACGTGGTTTCGAGATAAACGCGTTTAAGTTTGAAGTTATTATTTTGCATAAAAAAATTGATGTGAAAAATTTGAGAATGCAAAACTTCGATAATTCTGCGTCGATTGCCATCATCAAAATCGGTTCACTAGAACCGGAGAAAAGTCACTTTTAAACGAAATTAAAAAACGTGATTTTGAAGAAACTCAAAGAAAATTTTAGGCAAAAACATTTTTTTTTTGTGAAATACTTACGTATAGCAATCTGCAATGCCAGCCTCATAAAGAACTCCTTCTTCTTCTTCAAAAAATGAGGACTCAGCGGCTGTTTGTGCTCTTCGGGTAGTTCTACCTTCTTTTGATGCGGGCAGAGCTCTGTCTTCGGACCTTTTCAAACGTTCTTCGTTCCGAGACATGGCGAAATCATATGTGACGTTGCAAATTGGGATGCCCATTAGGTTCATTATTTGAAGTATTGGCAAAAAACCTACGTTAAATATGACAGTTGCAATATAATTGGCAATCTCAATAGTGCGTGCGCCGGTGTGCATATGCTTCTGTGCGACCACAGCACTGCGTGGTCGAAATTAAGATTCGTTGCTGTTTAGAGTTTCAGAGCCAAGGCATCTGTTCAACAAATCATCGGCTGGCACTGCTTCGTAAATAGGTTTGAATGCTTTCTGGACTCTCTGATTTAGTGGTGCATACGTATGCTTGAAACTGTCGATTGTCCCTTCTGCTACCGCTTTTTGCCATGTGCACCAGCTGGACGCACTGGTCAAACAGTTTTGGTTCTGTGGAGCTTCATCGGTCGAGATTTTGTGCAAAAACGTTGCCCAAACAGCCTTCTTCATGTCAGCAACTGACTCTGGATGACGACGAATAGCGAGGCCATAACATGTTGTTAGTTCAGAGATGACTTTATCTGTGAGCTTGCCTGCTCCCTTGCCGCCAATGCCTCTGTTCTCTTTTTTGGCCTTGCGGAGTCTGGTGCCCATTCTTTTTTGCACGTGCGATGTATATTCTTTTTTTCGACGATTAAGTCGCCATCGTACGGATCGTCGTCTATAATAGTTTCGAATGTTTTTGAGTCGCCATCGCCGATATACTTGCAGTATTTTACGCCATGCTTTTGGACTGATATGGCAAACATTTCCGTTATCGTATCCACCTCCTTCTTCCCATAACTTCCTTGATGGTTGGCACGGTATTCCTCTTCGTGGTCTTCGATCCAAATTTCATATGCCAGTGGGTCTTCTTCTTTCTTAGCTTCCCAATACTTGCAACTGTTGCATACGCTGGACTTTACAACAGAGTCGACTATTTTTTTACTGTATTTGCCGATCAACGTTGTAGCGCCGTATAGTGAAGAAAAGCCACGTTTTTTCTAAATGCCATCACCTGATACGGTAAACATTGTTGGGTTGCAATGTGAATCGGCTGTGACCATGACATCTTTATCTTCTTTCGCGGCTTTTGAAAGAGTGTATCCATAGATCGCGCTTGCAGCTGTATGAAAGCTCTCCAGGGCAGTGTAGTATAACGAGTTACCCACACCTCTGCCGATATCCATGAGGCCATAAAACGTGTTAATGCCTTTTGGCCCAATGCCTAAAAGCCTCATGGCAAAAATCAAGCGCCGGTTCATCAAATATGATTTGCCAACCAAAGACTACGAAAAAAATGTATGTAGTGGTTGGGCAAGCGCAGTGAACACCAATTTTGAAGCCAATTCCATACGGCGATGCTTTTTTAAACTCGATTTTTCTTTTACATTTGGCACATATCACCAGATTAGCAATCGCCGAGAAAACTGTATAAAATTCCAAAATGCAATTCTCCGTTTTGTTGTCTATGCTTATGTCTTCGTTTTCATTATTTTTAAATTATTTTGCCGATGTACTTGTGAATTCCGTGTCCTCATCATTTTCGTGTTGGTTACCACGAAACTGGCGTTTCAAGAGACGAGTTTTTCGATTGCTACCAGTGTTTCTTTTATTTTTATTTCGATTACTTTTTCTCTCCATTGCCTTTAGCACAAACAAAAATTTTTATCAAAACTGCACTTTTCAAAACTGTATGCGCGCGCGCGTCCGGTTTATAACTCAATTCAAAGTGAACTAAACGCTGCCAACATTCGAATACCTCAGCTCTAAAATGTGTATTCATTTATTTTTAAAATGCGTATATATACAAACAAGTTATTACCTACTTAAGGACGCGTTGAACGAAATTCGGTGGTTGCTTCAAACCGTTGCATTTAAAAAGTAGCCAAATTAAGCAAATCGCATTTTGGCGAAAACATTGCTGGACAAAAAAGGTCATATCTCCTAAAGTATTCCGAATTTTAAAAAACCCTTTCAAGGACGATATCCTCAAATATCCAAGCTATAGAAATATGCACAAAATGTTTGCCATCCAGGAATACTCCCTTTTGAATATGTGTTTACAATAAATTTACTAAACCTCTGCAAGAATGCACTCGTTTTTTTCACAACAGCAGAGCCAACAGTGCAGAGCTTAACAGAACAGAACTTAGTCAAGCGAGCGTAACTTGTTCATGGAACGACAAAGAACGACCACTGCAGAGAACTCGTCGGCTTAAAAGCAGAACATGTTCGCCGCTTGCTTTACCAGACACGCTGTTGTTCGTTTTATAAAAACAAAAACAAAACATTTCTTAGTGAGTTTCGTTTAGGAGAATTATGTATAACAAATTAAAAATTCTAATAAAAAAATGCATGTAAATAATATTAGTTAATAAAAATTTAATTTTATTATAATAAAATTAGTAATAAAAATATTGGTGAAAAAATCCAAATGAACCAAATAAAAGAAAATTGATATTTATATGTCTGAACTGCTTTAAAAATTTTTTTTTCTTCTTTCGAAATTGCGTTTGTGGTAACTTCTATTTCTCAAATCCTAAGCACAAAACCATAATATAAAGCACACTTTCACCTTCAATCTGACACAAAATATGATTATGAAGTAGTTCCATATTAAAAACAATTACGAGTATTAAAATTTGTTGTTCAAAACGTGATATCTTGCAAATTTAATAAATTTTTTATATAAAGCAGTTGCAGTCATATTCTAGAGCATTTTCAACTGGCGACCCACCTTTTCTTATCGGGCCCTGATAATAACAAAGAAATTGCAAAAACTGTATGATCTACTAGTAAAAATGTGATTTCGAAGGGTATTTTTTCGATCATTTCAAATCGAATTTTTTAGAAACATTTACGCTACCTGAAAAATAACGCCAGTATTTTATGTTTATATAAAATTTACCGCTAAACTCATTTTCGAAATCAGATTTTGAAATGTGAAATTGAAGTCAACAACACTTCCCAAACCATAAGTTTAGTACTTTTTGCCAACATTTTTCAAATTCATCCGTTCCCTACGTACAAAAGAATGCACCTTTTTTTAAATTGAATGCTGTAGGATTGTAGCGAATTAGCTTAATGTAGTTTATTAAAAAAATAAAAATTACAATCGCAATTAGAATCTGGACAAAAAGAATCCAGATTAGAATCAGATTAGAATCTGATTCCATGTCAAACTGGACGCTTTTGTCCAAAAATTGATTTTGACGTTTCCGATATTTTTTACGATTAACACTTTGATAAAAAATTTACATTTTTTTGGCCACTAAATATTTCATTCACATTTTTCAAGGTCAGCACTACTATTTTGTTTCAAAGCGATAACAACAATGAAAAACATAAGCATCAACGCAATAACAAACAACAACACCAACAACAAACGTAATCACATCATAACTAATATTATAATCATCAACAGCACCAGCAACAATAACAACAATCCAACACTATGAGAAACCATAATCAACAAAATAACCACCAATAATAAGAGTAAAAAAACCCATAACAACAACAAGATATCCTAACATACATCACAATAACCCATAAAAACATAGACAGGAATTTTTTTTTGTTACTTTAAAAATATTTTTCTTAAAATTCTTTAATAACTTAATTTTAATTTAATATTTTTATTAAAAACGAAAAAAATTAATGCATCTTCATAATAAATAAACAAGTCTCCTATTATAATTTAAATAAATAATAAGAAAACCCATTTTCTTGACGTTTTAAATGATTATTACTCTACAACGCATTGTAGAAACTATGAAACCTTAAGAACACAGCATAACTCCAAGCGTTCTGCTGTTGTTCACATTACTTTCCCTTCATTTCATTCTGCTTCATTCTCCTTTGCCGACTCATACATAACATTGCTTCAGTTTTCATTTGTTTCTGTTATGCTCACGCGACTAATTTTAAGTTAGTCCAGCTTGTGACGTAAAATTGGATACAAATAGGATAATATGTTGTGCAAATTGTGTGGTTCTGTGGCTTTGGAGTTGTATGTTTCGAAAATTGTTGTTGTTTTCGCTCATAGACTAATATGAAGTAATCCCAAGCTGGGAGTAGAAGAGATTTTATTTACAATACAAAGAGTTTCATTTCTTGTTTGTCAATGTAATGAGGGAAGTTGAGAAATACTATAATTCTTGATAAATTCGATGGTTATATAAATATTTTGTATTGTTTTTGAATATAGAATAGGTCATTGGAGAATTTAATGAATGGACAAATAAAATAAAACTAAAAATAGATACATGAAATTTATAAATTTTCCTAGGAATTCTAGGGTGAGCTTAGCCCAACTAGAATTCTGATTCTTTGATATTTTGTTATATAAATCAACCTTTTGGGGAAGATTTTTTATATTCTTTATAGCGCAAATTTATTGATAATTCTCATCGCGAAGTAATGAAATTAGTCCCGTAAACCTTGCACTAATCTGATGAAAGGGTCAATTCTGCTTGGCATAAATGAATGCTTTTTAAAAATGGTGGACCTACAAAATTTCTCTTTAACACCATCTCGTAGAGTTTACCGCTCTTGTATGTGACTTACGCTGCGTTTACACCAGACAATTGTCATAAATATTTCATAATCTGTATTAGTTGTCAAATTATTGTCAGCTGCAAAAAAATTGTCTAATTATGACGTAGGTGGGTCTAACAATTGCAAGACAATAAATGACATTTGTTTCGTTATTTGACATTTCCTTTGAAAGCGGAAAAAAGAATAAAAAAGAATAAAAAAATCGAACTTTTTGGTTGTGAAAGTTAAAAAAGAATAAAAAACGTGGTTTTTCGATATGAAAGTTGTGAGATTAAAAAGTACCACAAGCAGCACAATTAAGTGCAGCGTTAATTTTTGTTAACATCCTCCAAGTGCCACCACCAGCAACACAAATTTCTTGCTCCTTTGGCAGGCCAACGTCCTCCAAGTGCCACCACTAGCAACACAGCAAATGCAACGTTAATTTTGTTAACAATTGGTACACACTTATTAAATAGTTATTTAATAAAACACTTTTTAAGTTACTTATGCTGCTGGTGGTGGCAATTCGAGAACGTTGGCCAGCGAATCAAGCAGGAAATTTGTGCTGGACTGATTTGTGCTGGTGGTGATGGCACTTGGAGGACATTGGCCAACGAAAGAAGCAAAAAATTTGCGTTGCACTTGCTTCTGTTGCTGGTGATGGCACTTGGAGGATGTTAACAAAAATTTTTAAGAAAAATTTAACTAATATTTATAACTAATAACTAATAACTATAACTATAACTAATAAAAATTTTACTAAAGCATAAAATGTTATCTTAATGCTCTAAACTGGAATTATATTCTTTCCAACTTAGACGTAGATAGCGCTGTCTCTAAATTTTATCAGCACATTTTTACAGCTATCGAAAGTTATGTGCCAAAAATAAAGAAAAAGAAGAAGCTTTCAGAGCCATGGCTAGATAGAAATCTCAGATTTTTGAGGAATCAAAGAAATAAATCCATAAACTTCTCAAAAACACTGATAATGTAAGCGATGAACTCAAGCTAAGGTATGAAGAGCTATCAAAAGAGTTCTCTATCAAGTCAGAAGAAGCGTACAAGTTGTACACTAACCTTATCGGGGAGAAAATCATCCAAGAACCGAAAAAATTCTTTGACTTTGTTAACTTGAAGCGTAAATCTAGCGGCTATCCATCGTCTATGTTTAAAGGTATTTTCAATTCGTCCAACCCTCATGAAATCAGCAACTTATATGCGGATCATTTTAAGGAGGTCTTTTGTCAATCTACTACCCAATTTGAAGCCTCTTCTCCCAGCTCAAATATTGTGGAGGATAGTATAAATTTGACGCAGGAAGAGATTTCTAATGCCATAAAAGAACTGGATTTATTTAAGGGACCTGGACCGGACTTTATTCCTACAAGCTTCCTGGTGCGATGTTTAGACCCACTACTTCTGCCGTTATACATAATTTTTAACGAATCACTGTCTTGTGGGACATTTCCTTCATATTGGAAATCATCCCATCTAACACCAATTTACAAGAGTGGAGATAAAAGGTCTGTTGAAAATTATAGAGGCATAGCAATTTTATCAGCCATTCCAAAACTTTTTGAAAAAATTATTTGTGATAACAAGTATAATCAACCCACGTCTAAATGAGCAGCAACACGGCTTCCGTAAGGGACGATCTACAACATCCAATCTCATGATCATGTTATCGGATGTTTTAATAAATATGGAAAAAGGGCACCAAATAGATGCTGTTTATACAGATTTCAGTAAAGCCTTCGATAGAGTTAATCACAGCATGCTAACATGTAAATTAGAAAAATTCGGTATTAAGGGACGGATACTAAGTTGGTTAAAATTATATCTCGACGGCAGATCCCAGTATGTTAAATTCCAAGGAATTTTGTCAAAAAAAATTGCAGTCTCCTCAGGAGTTCCGCAAAGCAGCCACCTTGGTCCTCTTCTTTTTAACATATTTATATCAGACTTGTCAGAAGTCCTGAACGATATCCCACACCTTATGCATGCAGATGACTTAAAAATGTACTATGCAATCAAATCAGAAATAGATGCAAATTTTTTACAGTCAAAACTGTTGTCTCTTGAGCAATGGTGTATCCAAAATAAACTGCATCTTAATATCAATAAATGCAATGTTATTAGTTTTTCTCGTAAGAACAGCATGGCACTACATACCTACCACCTCAATAGTACCAAGCTTAAAAGAGTCAACATGTAGTGGATCTTGGAGTAGTCTTGGATTGCAAGATGCGCTTTAATTTGCACTATGACAAAATTTTGTCCAAAGCCAGCAAACAGCTTGGTTTTATAAAAAGGCGAGCAAATGAATTCAATAATTTGGAGTCCGTCCTTCGATTCCCATAGCGAAAGAATCGAGTCTATTCAAAAGCAATTCTTACTATACACGTTGAGAGACATGTACAACCCCCGTGATCAGCCTTTTAAACTTGATGACATTGAACTACTTAAAAAAGATGACTCAGCCAACAACATACTAAGTGCTCTGAGGTCTTTGCGTAATGATTTGGAAACCGCAATCCAATCTACCTCAAGAAACCCCGAACCATCACCATTGCCACCTGATCCAATGTTTGAAATATTATTTGAAAAAATAAGTGATATCAGTGACGATATGGTTGTGCTCCGAGCAACGCTTGCAGATATAGTGGATGAGGTTAGATCTGCGCCTAATAGCACGGAAGTCATGACCTCACAGATCCCTCACCATAATTCTTCTTCCGTCTTTCATGAAATTTTGGAAGCGTCCAACCATTCACTATCAGTTAATTCCTTGCCACCAAATAAGCCAGCTTATCTAAACACTTCCACTGCATCCGACTTGGAATTTATAGCACCTATAGCAGCGCCGCGTAGAGTTATTGAGCGATTTGGAACCTCGTGGACTATCACAGAATGGGAAAACAGGATCCAAAAGCTTAAGTCTGCTAATCAATTTGAATCTACCACAGTATTCATCAAAGGTTTTCCCTCGAAGACATCTGTATCCTCAGTGCAAGAATACTTCTTAAAAAAATTTCGCGTCTCCATCTTCGATTGCGAGAAAATATCTCGAAGCCGTGCAAAATTTAGCAGCTTTAAAGTTATCATGCCCACCAAATACGCTTGACTGGTCCTGAGTGCCTCCGATGGAATCCAAACTCTTGGAACTATTACTATATCAAAGTGGACAGATAAGGCCGGAAGTACTCCGAAAGTATATAAAACTAGCAACTATAAGTCAAACTTATACCATTTAAATAAGCAATAATCCTAAGCACAACACCAATAAACCTAAAAATTTGTCTAACTCTAACATAAATACTAATTCCAACTCTAAGAATCCTTCTAAAAGTAATTATAATTCTAGCTCAAACTCTTCTCATTCTAAATCTAATATTAATTCTACCTCTATATCCAATTTGCAATCTAAGTCCCATCATAATTTAGATACTAATTGGAATCTTAAAACTAACATCTTCCCAATATTTTCTCCCATAGTCAACCGGAATACCGCTCCAACTAACAATACGGTGAAAAGCAATCTAATGTCAAAAAAATCTTCCACTTATCCAAGACGGGTTTCATTTAAACAACAATGAAACCAACAATGATAAGTATCCGAACTTCATCCACTCCCATACTCTAAATCCATCACCACCAACCGAAAGTGTCTATAAACCTATTCCGGTTCTAAATGTGCCTTGTGATCAACCTGGTAGCCCTGCGTCATTTCTAGATCCTCTACTTCCTCCAAAAGTCAAATTAATATTAAATTCTTGCGCAGACACTGAGAGCAGATATGCTCTTTCTCGTCTAAGGGAGAACAGTGTGTACAACAACGTTCGTTTATATCTCGCTTATATGCATAAGGCCCCAGATTCAACATGCATTGAAGGCAAGACCAAAACTAATCTTAGAGTATTAATTCAGCAAGAAGGGCTACCAACCGTTGTTGATGACTTACGTAACCTTTTTGTTTGCTTTCACGAACAACTTGGCGTAACGATTGATCAAGTCAAGGCGGATCTAGACACATATGGCGCTCACGTCAGAACTAAACACGTGTCTCTTCTTCAAAAACCACGCAAAGAGCAGCAGCAATATTATCGTCCCTAACTCAAATTTGTTAAACATATTTTACCATAACTGTGGTGGCATGAGAAGCAAATTACAAAAAGGAGGAGGAGTCCTGATAGCATCTCACAATTCTCTCTCAAGTGAGCTTATAGATACACCTACCCACAAGCTCTTCGATCACCGAATAATTAGAATTTGCTTAGGAAATAGTCTATGTTTGTACATTGGTGTCGTTTACATTCCTCCCTGCTCAAGTGAAACAACATACAACGAGCTATGTGAAACACTGTCCGCCTTTATCTCTACACTAAATGAGGAAGATAAAATTGTTATTCTTGGTGACTTTAACCGTCCAAATATATCGTTTGTCACCGATGAAAATGACAACTATCTTCTTCTTCTTCCAGTATATATATATTTCAAATATTATAGATTTCACATTGCTAAGTACCTTTTATGGCAGTGATCTGCAGCAAGTTTCTTCTGTACAAAATCAAAATGGGATATGGTTGGACCTAGTCTTTACTAACGCATATGAGGAAATGAAGGTTAGCCCATGCAGTGATGCAGAAAATTTGTTAGCTAACTCTGTTCACCATACAGCCTTAACGGTTGCTTTCTCTTCTAATGAAGTTACCTTTACCCAATCTTATAATAACTCCATTGCGTACGATTACCTCAACGCCGGTTACGAAAGCATAAAATGTTATCTTAATGCTCTAAACTGGAATTATATTGTTTCCAACTTAGACGTAGATAGCGCTGTCTCTAAATTTTATCAGCACATTTTTACAGCTATCGAAAGTTATGTGCCAAAAATAAAGAAAAAGAAGAAGCTTTCAGAGCCATGGCTAGATATAAATCTCAGATTTTTGAGGAATCAAAGAAATAAAATCCATAAACTTCTCAAAAACACTGATAATGTAAGCGATGAGCTCAAGCTAAGGTATGACGAGCTATCAAAAGAGTTCTCTATCAAGTCAGAAGAAGCGTACAAGTTGTACACTAACCTTATCGGTGAGAAAACCATCCAAGAACCGAAAAAATTCTTTGACTTTGTTAACTTGAAGCGTAAATCTAGCGGCTATCCATCGTCTATGTTTAAAGGTATTTTCAATTCGTCCAACCCTCATGAAATCAGCAACTTATATGCGGATCATTTTAAGGAGGTCTTTTGTCAATCTACTACCCAATTTGAAGCCTCTTCTCCCAGCTCAAATTTTGTGGAGGAAAGTATAAATTTAACAAAGGAAGAGATTTCTAATGCCATAAAAGAACTGGATTTATTTAAGGGGCCTGGACCGGACATTACTCCTACAAGCTTCCTGGTGCGATGTTTAGACTAACTACTTCTGCCGTTATACATAATTTTTAACGAATCACTGTTTTGTGGGACATTTCCTTCATATTGGAAATCATCCCATCTAACACCAATTTACAAGAGTGGAGATAAAAGGTCTGTTGAAAATTATAGAGGCATAGCAATTTTATCAGCCATTCCAAAACTTTTTGAAAAAATTATTTGTGATAACAAGTATAATCAACCCACGTCTAAATAAGCAGCAACACGGCTTCCGTAAGGGACGATCTACAACATCCAATCTCATGATCATGGTATCGGATGTTTTAATAAATATGGAAAAAGGGCACCAAATAGATGCTGTTTATACAGATTTCAGTAAAGCCTTCAATAGAGTTAATCACAGCATGCTAACATGTAAATTAGAAAAATTCGGTATTAAGGGACCCATACTAAGTTGGCTAAAATCATATCTCGACGGCAGATCCCAGTATGTTAAATTCCAAGGAATTTTGTAAAAAAAAATTGCAGTCTTCTCAGTAGTTCCGCAAGGCAGACACCTTGGTCATCTTCTTTTTAACATATTTATATCAGACTTGTCAGAAGTCCTGAACGACATCCCACACCTTATGTATGCAGATGATTTAAAAATGTACTATGCAATCAAATCAGAGATAGATGCAAATTTTTTACAGTCAAAACTGTTGTCTCTTGAGCAATGGTGTATCCAAAATAAACTGCATCTTAATATCAATAAATGCAATGTTATTAGTTTTTCTCGTAAGAACAACATGGCACTACATACCTACCACCTCAATAGTACCAAGCTTAAAAGAGTCAACATGTAGTGGATCTTGGAGTAGTCTTGGATTGCAAGATGCGCTTTAATTTGCACTATGACAAAATTTTGTCCAAAGCCAGCAAACAGCTTGGTTTTATAAAAAGGCGAGCAAATGAATTCAATAATTTGGAGTCCGTCCTTCGATTCCCATAGCGAAAGAATCGAGTCTATTCAAAAGCAATTCTTACTATACACGTTGAGAGACATGTACAACCCCCGTGATCAGCCTTTTAAACTTGATGACATTATCATCAAGAAGAACATTATTGGGCTCATGTTTCACATTCGATGTTATTAATGGTGCTATTGACAGTGAATATATTTCTAGTATGATATGTCTCAACGAACCAATAAGACGTACTAGGCATACTCGGCTGTTAACTGAATATCAGCACCAAACTACATACGCAAACAATGAACCCATCAGTCGATGCTGTAGAGAATTCAATAACGTTTCCGTATACTTCTCACCTTCCATGTCCAAATCCTCTTTCAAGCAAACCCTGTCTAAGTTCCTCGTTAACCAAAATTAACTCAGGCTTAAGTTAAATTACCTGTATAGAAATAATTACCCGTATGTATACCACATTTAAGCATGCCCTCTCTAAACTTGTTGGAAATAAGTACTATCCAAGTCTCTCTTTCTTCCTAGTTAACCCATCCTTTTATCTTCTCTCTTTTTTTCTCCTCTTTCTAGTATGTAAGTACCTTTTACTCTTATTTTTAATTTTCTTTCTGCCCCTCCTTTTTGACGTGTTCGTGAAATCATGTCATTTAGGTGGGCGGATTACGCCCACTTCAATTCGTACATTTTCGAACACCAAAACAAGGAAAGGGGAGAAGAAATAAGATAAAAAAAAAATAAATTTAAATTAAGTTAGAATGAGTAAATTACCTTGTTTGTCCAATAAATAAATAAATAATGTACCGGGAGATCGTTGGCCAACAAAAAAAATTAAATTTTTTTCGGAAAACTTACCTTTCACTCTGCGTTTCTGTTTCAAAGTGTTTTTTAAGTTTTTTAAAATTTCTCAGCATTTTTTCCAAGGAAACGTCAAAAATTGTCAGCATACGTCAAATCGTTGTCAGCTCAATTGTCTGCCTGACAATTGTGCTGCCCTCTGAGAAAATGTGAGTGTGTAAGTAAAAATTGTGTGAGTGTATTGGGATTGTTAAGAAAATTGTCTGGTTACTTAAATATATTACTTTTGTAGAAAGAGTTGTACTCTTGTATGGAGACATCAACTCTTAAAACTGCCTTATAGTGCATTTATTGAGAACAAAGTGTAATATCTTAATTAAATAAAACTTTTAATATTGGTTTTTGTGAAAGGGGACAGCTTCTAACCGAGGTGCAATATGAGATTCGTACGATAAAGTTTCCATCGCAATGAAATGTGATTATGTGATAAGATATTAAACCACGCATATACTCAAAAAATGTGTTAGTAAAATGGCTACGAATGATATTCATGGCAAAAATATTCGTGCATTGTACGAATATTCGTAAAATAAACAAAAGTATTTTTATCGTAATAATTTTACGAATTCATTCGTGAAATGTTACTAATGCCTGTGTATTCGTTTTATATACTAATAATATTTGTGAACAAAAATAGAACAATTCCTATTAGTGCATTGTACGAATTATTGTGTACATATAAATAATAGCATTCGTTAATTTCTCGTACCAATAACATTTCATTCGTAGTATTCACTAATGAATTCGTACTAATATTAGTAGAAAAATTTCATTCGTATGTTGACCGTACGCATTATTCATAGAATGTACGAAGTATTAGTTGAGTTTCCCAATCAGTTGGAAAATATTATTTTGTTTGCGCTTAGCAAACTGTAGTCATTACTTCAATAGTTTCTGTTTTATTTATATTATATTTTACTTATATTTTACTTGTGCACAGTAAATACACAGCAGATAGAACCTCTGAACTCAAATTCACGACTACCAACAGCTCTACTGCAACAACAGCAACAACAACAACTTCAATAACTTCAGCATCAACTAAAACAGCAACAACAACAACGAGTAAGTCTATAACTTCAATATCAACCACAATAGCAACAACTGCAATAACAACTTTAATGTCAACTTCATTTACAATAGCAACATCAGCAACAACTTCAATAACTTTAACATCCCAGTTGTAAAAGAAGCCCTGCTGAATGCCTGCCGGCAACATACCTTGAGAGTTCAGCAGACATGCTCACTTCCAAATTTACTGCCGTAGCAGCAATGATGTCTGAACTCGTGGAATGAATGCTACATTTATCGCGTTATATTGACGCTTTAATCATGTGGCTTCTTACAATCAGGAAAGAATTGATTTTTTATCTAAGAAAAAAACATTAGTTTTTATAGTTATTTGTCTAAAGGCGAAAAAAGTAAACACAAAATAATTTTTGGGCATTTTTTTTAAAATCAAACTTTCTACTTTGAACTCAACTTTCCAAATGAGAGCATCGATAAAAGAACTATACGTTCCCTATTATAAAAATAAAATTTACCGTTTGTTTTTTCTTCGACCTAGCTTTGAAATGACGCAGCAGTTTAATTATCGCTACAAACAACAAATATATGAATGTTCATATATGCAGCCTTGGTTTTTTTGGCCGCCTAAAAATGAACAGAATTTTGAATTGACAAACCTGATACTAATACCATTGCCTAAAGAATTGCAACAAAGTGAGCAAGCTGATTTAAAAATGCTTATGAAGCAATAAAGTATATGAGTGGAATTTATGCTCACAATTACACTATAATGCATAAACACTGCAATACTAAGCAGTAACAGTAAGTTTCTCAAATTTTCATAAGTTGACTTCTGAAATTAGCACTAAAAATATAACCTGTCAAATTCCTTCCATTGGTAGGACTGCTTTGTTTTTCATCTGGGATCAACAAAAATAGCAACAACATCTTTAAAAAATTCAGCTTCAAAAACAATAGTAACCAAAACTAGTATATTTTCTCCTGCTGCAATTTCTAACATTTCTTTCTCCACCTCATCTATTGGATGAGTATTGGAGATCACACTAGCTTCAAATAGCATCGGCGACACACGATATATTTGAGATGGTACTGTTGTTTTAGAGCGGTGGGTACAGTAGCTGTCAAACACATACAATATTAGAATTTGGAAGTTTTTTATTTGTTATTCGCAAAAACCTGATTTTGACAGGTGCTTTACCCACCACAAGAGAAAATTTTAGCTACTTACACTACTTTGTCTTATGGTATAGCATGGTATAGCGTGAACACAAGTCGATCGTCAACATTATCAACTATAACAACAGCTGATACAAGTTAAATTATTTTATGTTAATAATTCTTAAAAAAAATATTTTTTACGAGCAAGTGCTCTTTATTTGTTTAATGCATGACTAAGACTAAACTTAACAGTTTTTATACCTTACTAAAGTAACCTAAATCTGCAGTCAGCTCTGCTGGCGTCAGTTTCGTCATTCTCACGCTATTCCTTTTTATTTTTGTTGGTTGATGTTGTCGACTGCAATTCTCTGGAATTGCACTGTTTTAAGCTAGACGTATCGTCAGCAATTTCTAGCTGGAGCGGATGCGCGTGTGCCTTAAGCTGTTAATATTATTTTCGTTAACTCCTCCCTCCTTAGAATCGATTGTCCCCAATCGATCAAAAATATGGGATATTATTAAGTTTGATGTTTGAAAAGTTTTCTATTGTCCTTGGTGCTATTGGAATTTCCTTTTCAGAAACAATGATAGTGGCTTCCTTTTTGCATAATAGTTTTGGTATCAACATCAGAAGAAATATAGCGATTACGGCTGCAATTGCAATAAATTGACTGGTTATTGCTCCTATCTTGAAGGACTGTATCGCCTTAGTATTGTTGATGTGAACCTCATTCAGGGCTTCTAGTGATAGCAGATGAATTCGTTTTTCCTCTGAGGGAGTTGGTTGTATTGATGCTGGTATGGTTTTTAGGGATGAAGCTTCGATGTTACTGAATACTTCTTTTCCAATCTCAATAGTTGTATTATGAAATTTAATTAGGTATGTTCCAGATAGTGCATGGGTGATATTGTCGACGAGTACTGTTCCATTAAATTCGTTAAGTAGGATAACACCAGGTTGAATCTCTTCTATAGATTTTATGTGTTGACTGTTGCTGATAACGCATGACGAATTTAAACTATTTATTAACTTAGGGATACATGTGCTGTTGCTTATATTTACTAATTGGTTTCTATGACATACACTTACAAAATTAAATCTATTACATTTTGTTTTTATTCCATATATTTCGTTATCTTTAATTAAAATTTCATCGTATACAATGTTTACAATATTCTGTGCTTTTTTAACTGGTCTTAAAATAACATTTTTATAAGTTTCGACTTTAGTTAAAGGTATTTTTATTATGTAAAGAATTGCAGTATTATTGTTTAAAACATTTACATTAGAAAATTCAAGTGCTTCTTCTGCCGTTGCAAATGGCATTTCTTCTTGCCTTAGCTTTTCTAATGCTAGGCTGATTTCATATTTATTTAATAAGACAGAATTTATTATTCCATTTCTTGCCCATTGTATGGCATATTTAATATTTATTATTTCTTCCTTAATAAGTCTTAATCTATTTTGTAAATTAATAGCAAATTCATTATTCAAACCATTATCTTTTCTTATATAATTTGAGATTTCATTCGTTATTTTCGTTAGATTGTTTATTTGCATATTGAATGCTTCATTTATTACTACTTGTTTGTTATTATTGTTAATAAGGCTACTTATATTATTCGTTATTGACTCTAGGTCATCGTGATCTGGGCTTCCGGCAATATACTTCCAGGTGGTCCCAATAAAATTTAATGATCTCTTTGAACGAGTGTGAAGTTTTAGGGAGTTAAGGATATCTATGGTACGGGTTAACTCATGCCTTAAAAGTGGATAAAAAGTATTTGATTTGTCTATGTTTCGTTCTATATAGTCGTTTGTCTTTTGTAAAAAGTCGTCGTACAATTCGATGTTTATTATGTGGATGAATTTAAAAGTTCCATCCTGAATCTTAGCTAATCCATTGTCCATTGAAATCATATGAGCAAGTGTGTAGTCCAATATTTGTACATTGGCCGTAACGGTGGTAAACAAAAATCTGTAAAGAAAAATTAGTAAGATATTAGTTGCGTATACGGTCTTTGTGTACAGTTCGTCCCGATTCTGTTATGACTACCTTGGATTTATTTTCTTTAACCTTTTCTTCTTTATACCGAGGGGTAAGCTTCGAGCCTATTCGTTTATTGTTTCTTACATAAATAGTGTCACCTACAGAGTAATTTTTGGAAGGATGTCTTCGTTTGTTGTGATGTTCCATGTCTTTTGTCTGTTTTCCCTGTAACTTTTCTGCATTATTCTGCCAAATTAGGTTTCGCTGATCTTCTGTCATTATTTGTCTACCTAGGAATAAATCTATTGGTTTTTTCGATGTTGTCGAATGTACTGATGAGTTATACTCGTAAACAGATATGGTTAATAATTCTTGAAATGTGCGGTGTGTTCCTTCGCCTTTTAAACATCTCATTATTTCTGTTAATGTACTGTGAAAACGTTCAACTTGGCCATTGACCGTACTTGTGTAAGGGGGTGTTGTAAATATTTTTATACCCAACTGGTTTTTCATCATGTGAGTTAAAGATATTGAACTAAATGATTTTTCATTATCTATTACAACAAGTTCTGGTTTTCCGAAAGTTAACAAAATTTCTCTTAACGGTTCCTTAATGTCTTCTATGGCTTTTGATTTCAGTAATTTTGCTTGCGCATATTTTGAAAATTTGTCTATAGCGGTCAAAACAGTATTTCTTTCTGTAGAGTAGGTATCTATGTGTAATATTTGTCCTGGAAATTTTGGGATCGGGGTAGCATGAATTTCTTGTTTATTAGGGTGTCTTTCGTATTTATGTTTTTTGCAAATACTACAGGTTTTTATTATTCTGTCTATTTTCATGCTCATGCTAGGAAAATATATTTTCTGTAACAACTGAATTTTGTTTTCCTTTCCATTCCGATGGGCTCTTTTGTGTTCATTTAGAATGGCTTCTTCTTGTTCCGTTTCATTTGTCACGTCTCTAACTTGTGTCTGAGTGTATCGTGTCTTGTATGAACCAAAATGCAGGGGATAAATTTCTTGGATCATGCCCATAATAGTTTCTGCAGAGAATATACCATTTATGACGCTGGGGTTAAGATATTGTTTCAAAATTGATGTTAGATTTTCTTGAGTATAGGATTGTTTTACGATAGTGTGTCTATGATAAGTAGGGAAGGGAATAGAAAATTCATACTTGTCTTCATTTCCTACTTGGAGTATAAGTTGGTTCTTAAATACGTTTATTGGGGCTTCAACAGTGGGGATAAGGTTATGAGCGGAGCTTTCGTCACTGTGAACTGTTACTGATGTTGTGTTTATCTGTGAAGTTTGGGGTGGTCTTGATAAGGCATCTGCAACTATATTACTTTTACCGGGTGTGTACTTTAAAACATAATTGTATTCCTCGAGAATCGCTTTCCAGCGCTTCATTTTACTATTGTTGTTTTTGTTGCTTAATGCGTACGTGAGTGGTTGATGGTCAGTGAATATGTTAACTCTTGCCGATCCATAGAGATAACTTCTGAATGTGTTTAGTGCCCATATAATTGCTAACATTTCCTTCTCATTAGCCGCGTAATGTTCTTCCGCTTTGCTTAATGTTCGAGAAATGAATGATATTGGTCTATCGCCTTGGGATAGTACTCCACCTAAAGCACAATTTGACGCGTCTGTAGTTAATTCAAATGGTTTGTTGTAGTCAGGGAAAGCAAGCATAAGGTCGCTCGATATAAGTGAGTTTTTAATTTTTTCTATTGCATCAATGGCTTCAGAGTTTAATTTAATTAATTTCTTTGCTGATTGAGTTTTGGACACTCGTCCATCCTCTCCTCGTAATAGGGTGGTCAAAGGCTTTGCAAGTTTTGCATAGTCTTTAACAAAACGTCTATAATAGCCGGACATTCCTAGGAATGAGCGGAGATCTCTTAGAGTCCTGGGAAGTGGGAAATTCTTTATAGCTATTGTTTTACCAGGGTTGGTCTTAATTCCTTCTGGGGATATAAGGAATCCAAGAAACTCGACTTGTTTTTCTAGCAGGTGGCATTTATCTAGTTGGATTTTCATATTGGCTTTTGTAAGTGTTTCAAAAATAATTTGGATATGTTTTAAATGGTTCACTTCACTATCGCTAAAAACTATTATGTCGTCAATGTAGACGTAGCAGAATTTGCCTATGTATTCACGAAGAATATCGTCCAACGCTCTTTGGAAAATCGAAGGAGCGTTTCTTAACCCGAAGGGTAATCTCGTGAATTCAAATTTTCCATTGTTAATGGAAAATGCTGTTTTTTCCATATCGGATGGCTTCAGAGGGATTTGGTGGAAACCGCTTTTAAGGTCTAAAACTGAAAATAGTTGGCTATTTCCAAGGTGTGAGAGCACTTCATTTATTTCGGGAATGGGGTAACGGTCTGCTATGGTTACAGTATTTAGTTTCCTGTAGTCTATGACCATACGGTGCTGCTTATTTCCGGATGAATCGGGCTTCTTGGGTACAATCCACACGGGGGAATTGTACGGGGATCGAGACGGTCTTATTATACCGTTGTCAAGAAGTTTTTGAATTTCGTTTTCTACTTCGCCTTTAAGGGCCATAGGAAATGGATAAGATTTTGTATAAACTGGAGTGTCGCTATTGGTACGTATCTCACCTACAACTCGGGTCGTGTAAGTTAACCTTTCATCTGGTTCGGAAAAAAGATGTTTATATTTTGAAATAATTTTTAGTACGGAGTTCTTTTGGGCAGTGGTCATGTGGTCTGTTTTTATGTGGTTCACTGATGGTGATATCATTTGTTTTATTTTGACTTTCGTCTTGTTGAGAATGGTCATGCAATTGTCTCTCGTATGTATGACTGCAGAGAGCTGTTTCAGGCTGTCATTACCGAGTATTCCGTGGAAGGATTTGAGGGTAGGTAATAGGAAAAATTTTAAATTTATGGTTTTTTCTCCGAAGAGGTTAATGAAAGTATGTTGGCTTACTCTTACGTCGCCAGCTATCGATTTAGCGTAAAAAACTTGGTCGTTGGGTAAGGGTTTGTTAACTAGGCATGGTTGGATGTAGTTTTTACTCGATCCTGTATCTATTAGAAATTTTAGAATCTCTCCACTACTGGTTCGGCATTCGAAAAAAGGTAATGAAGAGTCAGTTATCCTAAAAAATGTATGTCGCTATATTCTTGTGGCTCGGTGTCTTTAGTGGTAAACTCTTCGTATTGTTCAACATAGTCTTCAAGTGTTTGTCCATATTCATAGTCTGAATTATCTGTTTCGTCTAAGTTACTTTCATTACTGTAAGGCCCATTAGTTTCGATATGGAAATTCCGTTGGAATTTCTGAGGTGGAATTGTTCCTGATGGTGGTGGTGGTCTCTTTCCTGCCAATTGATTTTTATAAGGATTGTTCATATAATCCACTCTTCTAGAGTGCATACTATGATCGACCTCCATGGGTTCAGGTCTAGGTTGAGGCTTAGGCACTTGCGGTCGTTGTGGTGTTGGATATGGAAACTGGTTATTAAATGGGTTAGAATGTTGTGGTGGACGTGGAACATATGTTAACTGAGGAAAGAAGGGTTGTTGGAATCTAAGTTGGTTGTTATGGTGAAAAGATTGTTGGAACCTAGGTTGGTTATTGTGGTGAAAAGGTTGTTGTGGTCTATGTGGAATAGTTTGTCTTCTAAGTGGCAACGGAGAAGGTTGGCTGTAGCCTTTACGAATTGCTCCTTGGCGATTATTTGCATATTGCGTTCTATAGTTTTGATTCTCTAATTTAAGACAGAGATGCAACGCTTGTGGCAAATCTGCGGGTTCTCTAATACCAAGAAGTCTTGGCAGGTCACCCTTGAGGCCTCTGACGAAAGTGTCCAGAGCCTTTTGTCTATATGTCTGGGTCAAAAGGTGTAATGACTCTTGACCTATTTCCATGCAAGATACTTTATTTAGTATCAAAGAAAGGTGGGAGTACACTGCTTGATAGAACTCTTGCGTGGAGCTGTTCCCTTGTATCAAGCTCGACATTGGGTACTCTAAAGTACCTAAGTCGCGTTTGTCCGCGTAGTGTAGTGTCAGGCATCTGGAGATCGCCTTCCAATCTAATGGAGTATTGTATGACTCCAATGCGGTGTCAGCGTCTCCAACTATCTTATTTCGGATCACGCTAAGGATTCCGAAATATCTGGGTGTTCCCCTTTGTGGTTCATAAATTTTGAGCACGCGATCTACGCTCTTCCGCCATGAGCTAAATTCGCTCGGGTTTCCTGTAAAATCTCGAAGACAACGCACGATGTCTGGGATTTTATCGAGGTCAGTTAGTCGTTCCCTATGCTCCGGTCTGATTGTCTCGTCAGTTACAGTATTAAGGTCAGAGTTAGGATTTAGTGCTGCGTGAATTAGGCTTTGCCCTTCACTGGCTAGCACTCTACCCACTATTTGGGTTATTGAATTTTCCAGTTCTGGAGTGGAATTCACTGGCGGGACTGGGGGATTAGTATTACCTGGGTTAAGGATTGGTGGGCGGATCAAATTTGGATTTGCCATTATATGTGATTATTTTAATATTTATTGTGTATTTTTTTATATAACTGGAGGATTACCTTTTCCGGTGGTGAATCGCAGTTATCGAGAAAGTTTTATAATTAAAAATGTTTTATCTTTTTTATTTTATTTTGTATTATTATCTTTTAGTATTTTTGTTATATAACTGGAGGGTCACTAAACTGTTTAAGTTGGTGAGTCGCAGCTATGTCGAAATATATTTTTTTATAAATTCAGATGTTTATAGGGGGTTTTTCCCTTTTTTTTTTTTTTTTTATTTTAAGTATTTTTTTCAAAAAGAAAATTTTTAAATATTTTTGTGTTATTTATTTGAACTTAAGAAGTAGTTTAGGGTAAAATTTTATTTTAATTTTATATTGAAAAAATAATTGAGCTGAATGTGATTAAATTTAAAGGTTGAACGACAACACTTTATTTGCTTTTTTCCTTGTTTTTTTTCTTAATATTTTCAATAATTTACTTTTTCAAATCTGCACTGATTACTCTTGAACTGGATAGGTATTGTCTGTCTCCGTCGAGTCTTAAGATTATAACCAACCAAAAGTATAGAAATGCAAATATTTCTTTAAAACAAATTATTATCCTAAAGTATAATTTCAAGTTAAATTTTGGCACTATTCTTATAGATTTATTTTATTCGGTTTTATTAATTAAACGATTATATTAAATTTCGCCTTATTTCGCTTCACAAAATATTTAAATCTTTTTATTTCCACTTTTCTTATATTTTTACTTTAAAAAATATTATTATATCCTAGAAAATCTCTTTTAAAAATTTAAATTATTCACTTAAGTTCAATTATTTATGTTTTTGTGTAGGAAAAATTATAATCACTTTAAAAAATTTTGTCTTAAGTTCTGTTTTGGATTATCTTTTCTTTCAAATTTTCTTAATTTATACTGCTTATAATTCTAGAGCTTACAATAACAGGAACATTGTTGTCCCACGACGACGGTGTGGATTGCTTCCCTTTTGTTCGTTCTCACGATCGATGACTCAGGATCCTGCTGCCGTACTTTGCTTCGTGCTTCGTGGTGTGCTATGTCTATAGACTCTAGTACTCAATGTCCTTTTTGGTTCGGGACCCAGGAGAAAAAAAGAAACTACTTTATTTAAAAAGTTTCGCGACGGGGTACTTTACGCCGATTTACACTTCCGTTTATCTTTTTTTCTATTATTTTTCTGCGTTGTTTTACGAAACAAAGCGACGAGGTACTTCACGTCGATTTACACTTTTGCTTGTATTAGCTAAACGCGACCTGGGTCCCTGCTCGGGCGCCAGTTAAATTATTTTATGTTAATAATTCTTAAAAAAAATATTTTTTACGAGCAAGTGCTCTTTATTTGTTTAATGCTTGACTAAGACTAAACTTAACAATTTTTATACCTTACTAAAGTAACCTAAATCTGCAGTCAGCTCTGCTGGCGTCAGTTTCGTCATTCTCACGCTATTCCTTTTTATTTTTGTTGGTTGATGTTGTCGACTGCAATTCTCTGGAATTGCACTGTTTTAAGCTAGACGTATCGTCAGCAATTTCTAGCTGGAGCGGATGCGCGTGTGCCTTAAGCTGTTAATATTATTTTCGTTAACTTACATGCATTAACTCTTCTGGCTCAAGTTTGATTAATACAGGTTAAGTCACTTAAGAGAAGCTAGGTCGAACTGTCAGAATGGATGAAGAGAAATTAAGAAAAAAACCTGAATCTGTACAATTTTAAGCTAACAGCTACTTTGACAGTTAGAAAACAGACGAAAAAAATAGTTCTTTTCTCTCAAGTGACTTAACCTATATTCCTGGCTCTGTTGTTTCAGCGTCCTGTTAGAATGGTTTTGATTTTTCTAGTTCTCTCTCACTACTGGGCTTGCCGAGCGCACAGCATTTTACCCACTATTCTATACATACTACCTTCGTTTGGTAGTCACCAAGGTTGATTTATAAGGTTGTCGCAGGGCTGATCGCATTCTCTTTTCAGTACCCATAATTGTCAAAACCAGCCAATTTTGCGAATGACTACGAAAGAAAAACGGATGATGAAAGAGAGCACTTGCAGATTGTCTTCAAAGATTCAACTTCGATTTGACAATTATGGGTACTCGCTCTCTCCCTTGCGACAACCTTATAAATCAACCTTGGTAGTCACAATGGTATCTCTTCGCATCGTTTGCTCTCTTCACAACAATTACAATTACTCATCGCCTACATGACATCCATGATACAATAATTACAAGGTAGGAGTGACAGTTCTTTTGTCGACTGACATCTGTCAAAAACAGCGACGGAGAGAAAGAATAACGAAACAGAAAAAAGTTTTAATACAATAGTTATCAACATGGTCTTAAATATGGTGCGGAACAAAAACTCGTAAGTTTTGTAGAAAAATGTGATTGCATCTTTTTTGTTGCTGTTATCTTCGCACTGAGGCTCTATATAAAATTTAATGGCTTTTTTGTAATATCGTTTGTATAATGCACGAATGAATAAAAAGAGTTTTAGTAAATATTACAATAATATTCGAACAATATACGAACTGCACTGTACAATCTACGAATGCTATTAGGAGAATGCGTAAATGTAACGATACTATTCGTACAATATGCGAATGTTTTTTTATGAATATTTTATTCGTAATATGTACCAAATTGCGTACATTCTACGAATCCTATTCGTGGCTGAAAATCACGAATAAAATTCGTAGAATTAACGCAGTTATCTATATATATAAAAATGAATGTATGTATGTGGGTATGTGTGTATATCACATATAGACTCCAAAACCGCCGAACCAATCTTTCTAAAATTTTTCGAGACACTGAATCAACATTCTGAAGCAACATTCTGAAAGTGTTCCTGTGAAGTTTGGTGTTGATTGGACAAGAGGGCATGGTACCTCCCATGTAACTCAAATTGGCTCTATCGCCCACAAACCAAAAAAAATGCTATATATCAGACGGTTTTAATCGTATAAAACTAAGATTTGAAAGAAACATAGTAAACAGTCACTATGTATATAAATGTTGCCACGCCCACTTTTACCGCCCACAAACCAGTAAAAATGCTTTATATCAGACGGCTTTTGCCGTAGAAGACTAAGATTTGGTAATTTAGTTCGTATGGTTACTGTCGGCCAATGTACAAAAAATGGGCATGGTCGCAATATATATACGCCCACTTTACCAAAATTATGCTTATTCCTGAGTTGTACACGTTTTGATAGTGAATCTTAGCATGCATGTGCTATGGATCCAAGTGGCAGTCACTATGTATATATAAATGTTGTCACGCTCACTTTAACCACCCACAAATCAGTAAAAATGCTTTATAGCAGACGGCTTATACGGTAGAAGACTAAGATTTAGTAATTTAGTTTACATGGTCATTGTTTGCAACTATTAAAAAATGGGCGCGGTCGCACCATATCTACGCCTACTTTTTTGAAATCATGCTTCTTCCTGAGTTAAACACGTTTTGATAGTAAATCTTAGTAGGCAGGTGCTCTAAGTGGCAGTCAATATATAAAGGGTGGTTAAATTTTAAGGGCCGATGTTGACCTCGGCCGCGACCTCGGCGGCACACCTCCATCCGATGGTCAAAATTTTCGATGACGCTGAGGCATAAGTGATGTTCTATGCAGTGAAAGTGCCAAATTATCTCATCCTTTAACTCTTGAATTGTTGCTGGTGTTTAAACCCGCGTTTGGATTTATTTTAGTTTGGTTATAGACCCAAGCACATAAACAATACAACTCTATAACTCTATACAACTCTATAAGCTCATGACTGTGGAAGGACAATTAACAGAAAGCCACGTCATTTTTAAAATTTCAATACCTCTGTGCGATCAAGAAACATTCGAACTCTACAAAATGTTTCCAGTGCCCACTATGGTCAACAACAGCTTAACTGCAATCAAGCCCTGCGATGACATTATTGCCGTTAACGCACATAGAGATCAATATCTCCCCATTAGTAAACCCCAACTGAATACCTGTATTCTCGTAAAATCAGAATCATACGTATGTACCAATATACATGCAAAATACAACAAGGGTTCTGAAATATGTTCCTGTGAAATACAGCTGTTCAACAACGACACCCAACCAGAGTGCAACGTAGAACTCTTAAAGACAAATTCAACATGGATTCAAATGACAAACAACAACCAATGGATGTATGCGGTAAGCGCTCCCACACGAATAACTTCTGTATGTGAAGGCCAAAGTGAACAACTCACTTTGAAGGGATCCGGCATACTATCTCTGAAGCCCCAGTGTGTTATTAAGCAAAACTCTATCACAATACAAGGTCAAAAAACATATTTCAGCAGTCGACAAGTATCGTACACCAGCCTAGGTAATTTGATAGATGTCATAAAACCCAAGGAACCTGATGCTCTTAGCAAGAAAACTGAGCAATACTATACGCAGCTGCAAAACCTAACCGAACTCCAGAGCTTATTAGCGCACCAAAAATATCTTGATCTACCAGCACAATTTCAGAAATTCAACTACCATTATTCAGCAATTGGATATACAGCATTGGTTTTGTCCATTATAATCACAAGTTATATTATTTGGAAGGAGAAATCAAAAAACCACCAACTCCAGTTGACAGAAACACGATCTCCGCAACCATTACCACGCCAGAGATCAACAACATCAGATTTTGTGGTCACCGTGACATAATTCAACTAAGTGAGACCTTTATAACTTTAGATCTAACCAGGGGGAGAATGTACGGGTTCAGGGCCACTGAACTCGCACGTTTTCCTGGCTATGAAGAGTCAATTTTCATGGTCAGAGAATCGTGCATTTCAAGGTTTTGAATCAGTACATTTCCATCGAAAAAACAACCTTGGTCTTGAACGCGAGTAAACTCAACGTAATAAAGTAAGAACAAAAAACAGTTCAACCAGACTCTTTTGTTTTGCTTATTTTCGTATGCTCGTCAAATATGCTGACGACTCAACTCATGGCCAAGGTTGTTTTTTGTGCATACAGAAATATGCACTTATATTTTAAGTCAATTTTGTTTATGTATTTTTACATATTTCATCGATTTTATTTGTTAATATTTACTGTATATTGTATTGATTTTCGCCTATAAAAGGTCGAAAAGACTTTAATAAAAGGTGAGTACGTGTTTTACAATCAAACCGAGTGTTTCTTATAATCAAAACTTTCCAGTTCCACAAACAGTTCAAGTGCTCTTTGTTACAACAAACTTAAAACCATAGTCCAAGTTTATGTGCTTGGGTCTATAACCAAACTAAAATAAATCCAAACTCGGGTTTAAACATTGGCGCCCCCGGGTGGACTCGAACCACCATCCTTTCGGTTAACAGCCATTGGCGCCCCCGGGTGGACTCACACGCCACCAAATCAACTGTAATCAAACTCCTGTCTTCTATTCAACAAATAAACAAACTCCTGCTGGGTTTCTTCAAAAATGGCTACTTTCCAACAGACCTTGGAAGTGCAAAAGGGAGTTGGAGAAGAAATACAAAATCTGATCAAAAACTTCAAAAAGGATTCACCACAAAGGAAAACGACCACAAGTTATTTCAATGAGCGACTGCAGCGTCTCACAGAATATTGGGAAGAGTTTGAAGAACACGACAGTGAGCTTCGAACACTTACTAATCAGCCCATGGAGCATGACTATTTCACCACAGGATACTATGAGAAAATCAACAATTTAGCAACCAGCTATATCAATATTCTTCAAGAAGAAGTCCATCGCTTAGAAACATTAAGCAAGGATTCTACAGGGAAAGAAGTAGGCTTTTCCACCTCAGCAACAGCAACAGAGCAACGATCTGATTCAGCCGCTGCTCCTCACAGTCGTCCATCATTCGATTCATCGGCAGCAACAAACCTTACCAAGCTGATCAGGCGACAACAAGCCTTGCTGAATTCACTCGACCGTTTATTGGATGGCTTGGCGAAGTATCCAGATGACCAGTCAAGATGTCATGAGGCGAATCTTCAACAAATAAACAGACTTTGGTTGGAAATAGAAACTTTAAATTACAGCTTGTGTGAAAACTGTGACCAACCAAGCGAAATTGGCTACAATTATGAACAATATGTGGCATGCGAAACTCGAGTATATGCTAGTCGGATACAATTTGCACGCCCAGCTGACGTACCACAACCAGAAAACGTTGCAAATGAAGAGCCACTAAAACTACCAAGAGTCACCATTCCACAATTTGATGGGGATATCCTCAAGTGGCAACAATTTTACGAACTTTTTTCTCAAATAGTGGACCAACAAGCATTGCCGAAAATCCACAAAATGTGGTATCTCAAAACAAACCTATCAGGGGAAGCTGAAAAATTAATCAGGCATCTGTCACTCACCCAAGATAATTACGACTTGGCTTGGGGTATGTTACGAGAAAGATATAACAACAAAAGAGTACTGTGCTCCACGCTAATACAAAGGATGTTGGGGCAAGAATTCAACGCCTCATCGGTTGTTTCTATAAAAAATTTACATGACACTACGCAGGAGTGCCTGATGTCACTGGAAGGCCCCGGAATAACAACTTCGTCCTGGGATCTACTGCTTCTCCACTTACTTGTAAAGAAGCTTGATAGATCAACACACATCAGGTATGAGCAATTCCTAAAAAATCCAAAGGAGTTGCCAACAATTAAGGATTTTTTGACCTTTTTGGAAGCCCAATTCCAATCACTAGAAGCAGTAAATCACAAGGACAGACAAGGTTCAGCAAGATCATGTGTGTCAGCAATTTCGACAAATCAATACTCTCAATATGAGTGCAATGTATGCAAGTCTGGAACTCATCCATTATTTGTCTGCAAGACCTTTTTACTCATGAAGTCAGCAGAGCGGCTTCAGATAGTAAAAACCAACAAGCGATGCGTTAATTGTTTAAAAAAGGGACATTTTGCAAACAACTGCGAATCGAGAAAATGCACAAGATGTAACAAAACACACAACACGTTACTTTATCTCGACAACCAAGATGACATGAGGACTCCGTCGTATTCATCAAACATCCTACAACCTATGTCAACAAAGCCAGTCCGTTCATCATCATCATGCAAGCAGCAAAAGGCTATGTCAACAAAGCCAACCAGTTCATCATTATCAACATCCAACAATCAAGGATCAATGTTATTAAAGACAGGAAATGCGCCCACATCGTCATCTAACAAGACGGGATCCATTCCAGTCAGCTTATCCGCAGCAGATGAGGCTAGCTGCAACAAATACGTTATGCTCAGCACTGTTTGTATACAACTAATAACAAACAGTGGTCGAGAGCTTAAATGCAGAGCAGTGTTGGATTCTGGCTCTCAAGTAAATCTTGTTACAGAGAGACTTGTTAAGAAGCTGGGACTCCAACAAAAACACGCTTCATTCAGTATAGAAGGGATTGGAGCCAACAAGAAGGATTGTAAATCACGAATAAGCGTAACAATGCGATCCACAATAAATGGATTCGAAGCACGGCTGGAAGCGCTTGTGTTGCCAAAAATTGTAAGCGCTCAGCCGTCAAAATTTATAGATGTGTCGTCATGGAATATTCCACCCAATATACCACTCGCTGATCCAACATTCTTTCAGCCTAGCAACATAGATGTGCTGCTCGGTGCAGAATTTTTCTTACAAGTACTATCAACTGGTCAAATTAAATTAAGCAACAATCTCCCAAGTTTACAAAATACTATATTTGGATGGGTAGTGTCTGGCAAGGTAGAAGAAACCAAAGTTACTTCTGCTACATGTGGCATTTTTAGTGAAGCTGATGAAGATACAAGTGCACTAATCGAAAGGTTCTGGAAATTGGAAGAAGTTGAAAACCACAAATCCCAATTCACAGCTACAGAAAAGCGATGTGAATTGCATTTTTCTCATAACACTCGAAGAAACTCCGATGGACGATTTGTGGTAAAAATTCCCTTCACGGATAATCCAGCAGCATTAGGAGATTCAAAACAAATGGCTCTTAATCGTTTCTTGGCAATAGAAATGCGGCTAGGAAAAAACCCTGAACTGAAGATTTCTTACACTAACTTTATGGAAGAATATAAGAGTTTGGGACACATGACTGAAGTATCAAGCACAGGCATTTGGCGCAGACCACATTACGTTATTCCACACCATTGTATTAGCAAACCTGATAGTAGCAGTACCAAGTTACGGGTAGTTTTTGACGCTTCCGCGAAGACATCATCAGGATTATCATTAAATGACATAATGCACACAGGGACGATCATCCAAAATGATTTGTTTACCGTCTTACTACGCTTTCGAATTCCAAGATACGTTTTCACTACAGATATTCAGAAAATGTATAGGCAGATCTTAATCAACCCCCATGATCGGATGCATCAAGTTATCATATGGAGGAAAAATCCCGAAGAAGAGATTAAATATTATCAGCTAAACACAGTGACTTACGGGACCAAAGCAGCACCATATCTTGCCATCAAATGTTTGTTAGAGTTATCCAAAGAAAATCGCACAAAATACCCCCTGGAAGCCTCGGCGTTGCAGAACAATTTTTATGTGGACGATGGCTTACTCGGAAGTGATAGTCTAACCACCGCCATCACGGCTCAAAGGGAACTGACAACAATTTTAAGTACCGCAGGATTTGAGTTGCGAAAATGGTGTGCTAACCATCCGCAATTGCTGCAAGGGATTCCAGCAGATCATCAAGAAATAAATCTCGATTTTGACGAAGAATCACGTGACAGTGTTAAGACCCTAGGATTAACATGGCTGCCGAAGGATGATACATTTTGCATCAAGACGAAAAGCAACAGCAACACAAGAGTCAGCAACAAGAGTCACAAAAAGAAGTGTGAGTTCAGAGTTGGCAAGAATATTTGATCCATTGGGAATAATGGCTCCAGTTATCATCAACGCTAAAATATTCATGCAAGAACTATGGAAACTAAAACTTTCGTGGGATGAGGCGCTGTGGAACTACACAGCAAATGGATATCATTTCGAGATCAGCTCCAAGAGTTAAATGAAAAACAAATTCCTCGTCACGTATTTAATCATCAGTTTCCAGAATCAAGTCAGTTGCACATTTTTACCGATGCTTCGGAGAAGGCTTACGGGGCTGTGGCATACCTACGTTCAGTCAATAAGGACGGTAGGGTAGCTGCAAGACTGCTGTGTGCCAAATCCAGAGTCGCACCCATAAATCAGCAGCATTAGACAATTGCTCGATTGGAACTATGCGCAGCCCAACTGGGTGCGCAACTTGCAACAAGAATTCAACTAGACATTAAAGATTGTAGCGAATCCACATATTTTTGGACTGATTCTGAGGTTGTATTATCTTGGATAAATGCGGAAGCCTCATCATACGAGGTTTTCGTAGCAAATCGTATAGCAAAAATTCAGGACTGTTCCATAGCACAACAATGGCGGCACATAACTTCGAAACAAAATCCAGCAGATGTGTTGTCAAGGGGTTGTCATTCAAGAAACTTTATGCAATGTAACCTATGGTTTTATGGGCCATTTTTACTACATGGAAACGAATCAATTTGGCCACAACCATTCTGCAATAATAGTCCAAAAATAACAGAAGAAGGCAAAAGAAAAGCACCAAAGGCTTTAATTACAGCCAGAAATGACGCAGAAAACATGATCTATTTAATCAATCATGGTAACTCATTTAAGAAACTTCAGCAAGTTGTAGGCTACTTGATTCGCTTTGGAGAGCGTGCACGAGGCACAATGCCATCTCACCAAGCCTCATGGGTACTAACACCTTTTGAATTGGATAAGTCACTGAAGGCGATTATACGAACTGTGCAAACGGCCGATTTTAGTACAGAAATGCTAGCTTTAAAGAAATATGGTGTCGTGAACAAAAACAGTGCAATACACAGCCTTAAGCCATTTTTAGACGACGACGGCATTTTGAGAGTCGGCGGCCGACTAAATGCATCCACATTACCATACGAAACTAAACACCAAATGTTTCTACCGTATAATGATCCGATAACAAAGTTAATAATGCAATCTTTACACGAAGATCACATGCATTGTGGTCCAACCGCATTAGTGGCGCATACTAAACAACGGTTTTGGCCTGTGAAAGCAGCAAGTATGGCAAGATCAATAGTTCACCACTGTGTCCGATGTTACAGGACGCGGCCACAACTGGTACAGCAAATCATGGGAAACTTACCAGCAACGAGAGTTACGCCAGCACGGCCATTTATCAACGCTGGTGTAGATTCTTGTGGACCACTTTGGGTGCACTACAAACTACGCGGGAAGAGACCAACAAAAGCAGATTTGGCTATATTCTGCTGCTTCGCCACAAAAGCAGTTCATTTGGAAATTGTAAGCGACCTGTCAACTGACGCATTTATCGGAGCCCTTAAAAGGTTCATCGCTCGAAGGGGGCACTGTCAAAACCTCTACAGTGACAACGCAACCAACTTTGTTGGAGCAAAAAACCAACTTGCTGAACTATCACCAGCAATTCATTCAGCCAACGCGCAAGAAAAGATAATGAACACGTGCAATAGAAAAGGAATACATTTTCACTTCATTCCTCCCAGGGCTCCTCACTTTGGAGGACTGTGGGAAGCAGCCGTAAAATCAGCAAAAAATCTGCTCCAAAGAAGTGTCGCATCGGCATCTCTCACATACGAAGAACTCGAACCCATTGTAGTGGAGATCGAATCAATACTAAACTCGAGACCAATCAGCCCCATGTCAAACGATCCTAATGATTTAAGTGCACTTACTCCTGGACATTTTTTGATCGGCGAACCACTTACAGCACAAGTCGATGCGAGAGCAGTGGAGACGAAGCCATCCTTAGGAACCAGATGGAAAGCCGTGTCACAAATCAAACACGACTTTTGGCAAAGATGGTCTCGTGACTATCTTAACGAACTTCAATATAGACACAAATGGAGGGAACAGGCTAATAACATTAGGGAAGGTACAGTGGTAATCATCAAGGAAGACAACTCCCCGGTTCTTCAATGGCCACTTGGACGGATCACGAAAACTTATAAGGGAGAAGATGACATTGTACGTGTAGTGGATATCAAAACAGCTTCAGGAATATTTAGACGGCCAATCCATCGATTAGCTCCCCTACCAATAGAAGACAACCAAGCAGAGGTTCCTGTTACTACTGGGTCTACCTATCACAAGGCACCTAGTCATCACGACGACAACGACACTGAAGTAGCACGTAAGAGACGAAGATCATCATCACCCACCTTAGCATCGGTATTATTAATTGCGGTAATCATGCTACCTCTTATATTGGCAACCGAAGTCAAGAACTATGAATTTGACTCCAACCTAGGCATCCACTTCGAGGGAACTGCATCAATGAAAACCTCTAGAACACTGGAAACTTATTGTGTATTATGATTTAAACCCTTATTGGAAAGAAACTGAGTTTTTCACGAATGGAACAGCAGCCTTGCGGCACCTTTGTGAAGAACCGAAACTCGTACACTCTCAAACAAGTGTATGCACATCCATTGTACAAACTTTTGACAATCTTGAAAACGTACTCAAACAGGACAATAATCTTCTTCCCATAAACCGATCTATAAGAAGTGCACTTAACACTGCAGACACCAATGGATTCAAAGTCAACAGAAATAAAAGAGGTGCTTTAAACATCGTAGGAAATATCGCTAATTCATTATTTGGAGTTTTAGATTCCGAATATGCTGAGGAAATGGTCAATACTATCGGAAAGGTCAAAGAAAATGAAGGACATCTTCAAATCTTACTCAAAAATCAAACCTCGATTCTTGATGCAACCATTAACATCATCAAACAAGATCAATCGGAGATTAAAAAGAAATTCGACAACATCGACACAAGGGTTAACGAGATTTGGTCACAAGTGCACGATCTTGAAGACATGGACTATCAATTCAAAATGTTCCAAATCTTCATTTCTTTAGCCACACAACTTACAGTCACAGCAGCAAATCTGCAACGGATCCAGACATCCATCATAGACGTGCTAACAGATACCCACCACGGAAAAATCAGTCCAATGTTACTTACACCAAACCAATTACAAGAGGAATTGGTAACAATTCGGAACTATTTGACACCAACACTGCGACAACCTGTCGATCATGAGGAGCGCATACAACTCTATAAACTCATGACTGTGGAAGGACAATTAACAGAAAGCCATGTCATTTTTAAAATTTCAATACCTCTGTGCGATCAAGAAACATTCGAACTCTACAAAATGTTTCCAGTGCCCACTATGGTCAACAACAGCTTAACTGCAATCAAGCCCTGCGATGACATTATTGCCGTTAACGCACATAGAGATCAATATCTCCCCATTAGTAAATCCCAACTGAATACCTGTATTCTCGTAAAATCAGAATCATACGTATGTACCAATATACAGGCAAAATACAACAAGGGTTCTGAAATATGTTCCTGTGAAATACAGCTGTTCAACAACGACACCCAACCAGAGTGCAACGTAGAGCTCTTAAAGACAAATTCAACATGGATTCAAATGACAAACAACAACCAATGGATGTATGCGGTACGGGTTCAGGGCCACTGAACTCGCACGTTTTCCTGGCTATGAAGAGTCAATTTTCATGGTCAGAGAATCGTGCATTTCAAGGTTTTGAATCAGTACATTTCCATTGAAAAAACAACCTTGGTCTTGAACGCGAGTAAGCTCAACGTAATAAAGTAAGAACAAAAAACAGTTCAACCAGAGCATATAAATATGACTCTTTTGTTTTGCTTATTTTCGTATGCTCGTCAAATATGCTGACGACTCAACTCATGGCCAAGGTTGTTTTTTGTGCATACAGAAATATGCACTTATATTTTAAGTCAATTTTGTTTATGTATTTTTACATATTTCATCGATTTTATTTGTTAATATTTACTGTATATTGTATTGATTTTCGCCTATAAAAGGGCGAAAAGACTTTAATAAAAGGTGAGTACGTGTTTTACAATCAAACCGAGTGTTTCTTATAATCAAAACTTTCCAGTTCCACAAACAGTTCAAGTGCTGTTTGTGACAACTAACTTAAAACCATAGTACAAGTTTATGTGCTTGGGTCTATAACCAAACTAAAATAAATCCAAACGCGGGTTTAAACATTGGCGCCCCCGGGTGGACAATGTTTAACCCAAGCACATAAACTTGGACTATGGTTTTAAGTTTGTTGTCACAAACAGCACTTGAACTGTTTGTGGAACTGGAAAGTTTTGATTATAAGAAACACTCGGTTTGATTGTAAAACACGTACTCACCTTTTATTAAAGTGTTTTCGCCCTTTTATAGGCGAAAATCAATACAATATACAGTAAATATTAACAAATAAAATCGATGAAATATGTAAAAATACATAAACAAAATTGACTTAAAATATAAGTGCATATTTCTGTATGCACAAAAAACAACCTTGGCCATGAGTTGAGTCGTCAGCATATTTGATGAGCATACGAAAATAAGCAAAACAAAAGAGTCATATTTCTATGCTCTGGTTGAACTGTTTTTTGTTCTAACTTTATTACGTTGAGTTTACTCGCGTTCAAGACCAAGGTTGTTTTTTCGATGGAAATGTACTGATTCAAAACCTTGAAATGCACGATTCTTTGACCATGAAAATTGACTCTTCATAGCCAGGAAAACGTGCGAGTTCAGTGGCCCTGAACCCGTACAGCTGGCTTATCGACGTACACCTTTTCTTTAAATTAACCCCAAAGAAAGAAGTCCGACGGTGTCAAATCACATGATCTGAGGTGAAAATGTGCCTCATCCCTGAAGATTATTTTCTTCGAAAATTGATCATCCACTGTTGCCATTGACAACGTTTGAAATGGTCAAGAGGCTTTAGTTCTTGAGTCAATTGCACCTTGTAAATGTGTAAATTCAAGTCTTTATGCATAATGTTCATCAACGACGAGCGTGGGAGGTGCAATTTTTGGGCACGACGTCGAGTTGTCCACCTCAATCAGTTGTGGCTCTCCAGCCACACTATCGCCAACAGCAGCAATATTTTCTGCAGTACGAGCTGTACGAGCATGCACTGATGTTCTCACATCTCCTACAGACCCGGTTTGCTCAAATTTTTGCACGATTTTTCCGATTGTACGCACATTTGGACGATTAAATTGACCGATAAAATCACGAAGTGCACGATATGCATTTTGCTTTGAACGCCCATTTTCATAATAAGCCTGAATAACTTTAACGCATTGCTCGATTGTGTATCTTTCCATGGTTGAAATTGAGTTAGTCTGAAATTGAGAAATGTCAAATGAAATGCAGAAAAAAACTTGATGTTTAGGTGTGGTTCACATTCAACATCAGCCTTTAAAATGTAACCACCCTTTATATAGAAGAATAAAAAAAATCAGCTATGTGCTCGAAAATTTTGTTAGTAGCAGCTCCTAAAAATCCAATAATGTGTCTTAAAATTGAAGAATTCATCCCCACTTCGTACTAGAGTAAGAAGATGGATTTTTTTTTTATATATTTATCTCTGGAATTCAGTAGCATAAAATACAAAATTATGACAATTTTGCGAATTCGCAGAGTAAATATGTTTTTTCGCTCTCCTGTAAAGTTGTCGAAAAACACATAATTTATTTTTGAGGCGCAGCGACGATATATTAATAAAACAATATTCAAATAATAAAAGCCCAACTGGGTATGATAGCCCAGTTTTTGAACCTAAAAGAGCATGTTACCCCAATGATTTTATTGTAACTGAAAGTTTTGCCGAAATAAAATTACAGTAGGATATGTAAAGCACAAGAAGAAGAATTGAACTCAAAGGTAGATCTATTTGATGAAATTTTTTATTTTCATAAAATGGGGTTATGATGGCGCTGAACAGAATCGTTACAAGCAAAAATTTTCGGAACCGAACATTTCTGAAGAAAGCTCATTTTTTATTTCAATGGTACCTCTAGAAATGTACGGCACTACTAGGAATACAAAAAAATAGTTTTGTGGCAAAATCCATTCACATCATCCACAAGGTATTGCCGTCCCATAAAATTTATTTTTACAAAGGAAACACCAGATGTAATACAAGAAGTAAGAATACAAGAAGTAATGTAACGATCCCCTTTTCCAGGGTCTATAGCTGGGACAGACTCACGGCTGTCCAGGGTCGTTCCAATATTTGTTTTGTTGGACACTAAATCAAACGCAAATACTTCAATTGATCGTTACAAAGTTTATTCGACTTTACTGAATAAATTAAGAAAATCTTACGACTAACAAATTAAGTTGAGATTAGATGCTCAACAGGCAATTCAAGTTTTCAATTCTAATTTAGCTTAGTAGACCTAGTGAGACACTTTCACTAGCAATATATATAAATAGATCTAAGATAGAGTAACTATTCAATCATGGGTAATAATAAAAGATGAGATCTTAATATACAAAATACACAAATTTGATTTAATATCACCAAATCCTTTGATTATTGATGACCACGGTGTTTCTACTGCCAACTGAGCGAACAGCTTTTCTTTTAGGTGGCGTGCTAGGTCTCGTGGCGGGGCTACCGATGGATGGTCGACGTAGTGGTCTGTACTCTGTGCCGGCGGTGACAATCGACTACGGGCGGGACTGATTTGTTTTAGAAGTTGTACTCTGACGGTGACGTAGCGATAGGGTGTGATACCTCGCACTCGCTAGTCAAATCTGGATGTCCAAATCCCTTGCGGGACGATGCCTTTGAGGCCAGAAATACACGGAAAATATAGGGTAAGAGAAACGGCTGAGTGTGATACCGCGCTACCGTTCTCTTAAACGAGGATAAGGGTACCGTTCAGGTGGAGTCACGCAGTGGCAGGGTGTGATACCTCGGCACCACTACGATCAAAAGGGTTTGAGGAAATATTTGGAATTCTTGATAGGTATTTGTGGCTGAATACTGTACCAAAACCAATCAGCCCCTGTCTTCTTCTTGCTTGTCACAGGCACTCTACTTTCTCTCCGATAATGACTACGGACCTTCGTAGCCCCTTCTCACCTAACGAGGCCGAAATCCTGGTGCTCCCTTGTGTTGTGGTCGATTTACTGAAATTTCACTGAAGTCTCCGATATTGGCTAAGCGACTGTCCCACTTAAAGCATCGTTGACTGTACCTTCCGCTGGCGTTGTTGATTTCAATCCTCCGAAGCTGCTCTGTCAGCAGCTCTGTCACAGATTTAATAGAAATGACGCTGGCGTTGTATGCTTCAGTATTCCTGTCGACGTCGACTTCGGCAGCACGATTCACGAATTTATGCAACTTCGATTTTAACTTGTTACTTCTGCGGCTCGTCAAGACTCATCTCTTTTGAGCGATTCTCTGGCCTTTTATAGTGCCGTTTGAGTGGCCCACTTGAGTGATTTTCTTCACTCAATCGCTCACTGTTGGTGGTGGATTTACGCTCAAATGTCTACTGCGCATGACCGTATGTTGGACATTCTCTCAATTTCTCACCATTTTGGCTGTATGTGTGGTCGTTAATGTCGCCTGATTATCCCGTTAGTGCGGCTATTGTGTTTTAATTTAGCTGGCTGGCTATAAGGGGAAATGTTGATGATGGTGTCTCCACGCTGTTCTCTCAGTTATGATTTTAATACAATCGCCTCGTACGATTGTTCCGTTTGTACTTCGTTGTAGTGGAAATGCTCGTATGACCTTCGAGTGCTGAAATGAAAGAATGAATCAGAGTATATGGTATTCTATTCTACGAGAGTGGCCCTGTCATCTTATCGATTAACCCCTAGGTGCCCTATTTTACTCCATAACATGCCCTGTAGAAAATGATACACAGTTGTTAAATGTAGAGTCTATTTTAATTGTATAATTTTATGCCTATCGATAATGATGTAAAGATATGGCTGTACCAGCGCTTTAGTGGGTAAATAAATAGATAAATATATTATAATGCGTATATTTTCAATGGCAGTTCGTTTCTTGAGTGCTGGGAGTTTTCCAGGGTTGACTCGGTGGATCGGCGGGTAAAGGCCCTGTGTTATTAGGACGCCTACCGAGGGGTATGGCGGCACTTCGGCACTCGACGAAGCTAGAAGACAAAACATGTTGGGTAAAATTTTACTCGTAAAATTTTGTCCTTACATCTCCCCCTTACTTTGCGGGGCGTTCGGTGATATACACGGTCCCGCGCCTGTCGATCAGGATCTTGTACTGCGTGTCATCAATGGTGATCCTGGATCTGACTCTTCGCCCCGGGGTCCAATTTTCGCGTCTTTTATTGATGAACTCGCGCAGCTGGTTAAAAGCCCGCATTTTCGGGTCATGGTGGTGAGGTGGTGATATCTCCGGAGTGCTTGGGGCCGTTATGGACATGCAATCCTCATTGTCGCTCAGAGGATTTTCTGAACAGGGGAACAGGGGAACAGGGGGCGAACCTTCACATGGCAACGTGTCTGACCGCCTCAACCTGGCGAGGCCAGCATTATCCATGTCGAAATCGTCTCAAGTCGACTCAAACCTCCAAGTGGTGTTCCCTGGGCAACGGCAAACTGGCATCCGTCAGTTTGACGGCTAATTTGAGCGGCGGGTCGATCCATGGACCTTAAACATGGAATGTGCGCAGGGTTTGGGTCCCGCCACATTACTACTGCCCAATGAAAACTAAACCAGCCTCGGATAAGAACCCCAATTACGTTGACGACCACCGCAAACGAAAAACGGACAATGATTTACGGATATGCACCTGGAATGTCCGGACCCTTTATAGGGAAGGTGCCATTATCCAACTGGCGGAAGCCCTCAAAACAATACAATCTGACATCACCGCCATCCAGGAAATGCGATGGAAAGGGCAAGGCTGCTCTAAACAAGCACACTGCGATATCTACTACAGCTGCCATGCGGAGAAGCGCGAATTCGGATGTGGATTCGTCGTTAGCCGGAAACTACGCCACCTTGTTTCCCGGTTCACACCTGTGAACGAAAGATTGGCCACGATCCGCATCAAGGCAAAATTTTTCTACATAAGCCTTATTTGCGCGCACGCCCCGACGGAGGAAAAGGACGAAGCCGTCAAGGACGCTTTCTACGCTAGTCTTGAGGACGTATATGACCACCTTCCGGTCCATGACATGAAAATAGTCCTCGGCGATTTTAATGCGAAAGTCGGAAGGGAAGGCATCTTTGGCCCCACTGTCGGTCAGTTCAGTCTTCACGAGACCTCCACAAACAACGGTCTAAGACTGATCGACTTCGCCGCGGCACGAAACATGGTAGTTAGTAGCACCAGATTTAAGCACCTCGACATCCACAAGGCCACCTGGCTGTCCCCGGATCAAAAAACGCGAAACCAAATTGATCATGTTGTAATCGACGGAAGGCATGCCTCTAGTGTTCTAGATGTGCGTACATTTCGGGGGGTCAACATTGACTCCGACCATTATCTTGTTGCAGCCAAGATCCGCATGCGATTATGCAATGCCAAGAACATACGCACAGGAATGCAACGAAAGCTAGATGTCGCTAAGCTGCAATTACAACGGACTGCCGAAGCCTACTCCGCTCAACTCTCGGTTAAGCTCAACCAACCAACCTCTGGACTCGACGACGCCGGCGGACTTTGGGCGCATATATCCCACTCCATGCGCGCTGCCGCTGAAGAAGTCATTGGTTTCCGGCGCCCGCAACCTCGGAACCAATGGTATGATCAGGAGTGTCGCATTGCGACTGCAGTAAAAAACGCCGCTTATAGAAAAACGCTGCAGTCAGCTGCAACGCGAGCCGTGCGAGAAAACTACCGCGAAAAGAGGAAGGAAGAGAGGCGCCTTTTCAGACGCAAGAAAAGAGAGCAGGAAAAGCGTGAGCGTGAGGAACTAGAGGTATACCAGGGCAAGAAGGATGCACGAAAATTTTATCAACAGGTTAAGCGTCTAACCCAAGGTTTCAAGCCCGGAGCATCCACTTGTAGAGACGAAAATGGAGATCTGAATACGGATACACAGTGTGTGCTTAGATTGTGGAGACAGCACTTCTCCAATTTACTTAATGGCGACGATTCCACCAATGCCGCCCATCGAGAGCACAGTGCAGTGCCACCAATTGACGATGACGGAGTGGAAGTATCACCACCTAGCCATGAAGAGGTTCGAGTTGCTATCCAACGACTCAAAAACAATAAAGCAGCGGGTGCTGACGGCCTGTCAGCTGAATTGTTTAAAACCGGCGGCGATGAATTGATAAGGCGCATGCATCAGCTCATCAGCAAAATATGGCTAGCAGAAAGCATGCCCGACGATTGGAACCTCAGTGTACTGTGCCCTATACTTAAGAAAGGAGACCCTACAATCTGCGCAAGTTATAGAGGTATCAGTCTTATTTCCATCGCATATAAGGTTCTCTCAAGCGTACTGTGTGTAAGATTAAAGCCAATTACAAAAACACTGATTGGACCTTATCAGTGTGGCTTTCGACCTGGTAAGTCCACCATAGACCAGATTTTCACGCTACGACAAATCCTGGAGAAAACCCACGAACATCAAATTGACACACACCATCTCTTTGTCGACTTTAAAGCTGCTTTCGATAGCCCGAGAAGGGATTGCCTATACGCAACAATGTCTGAGTTCGGTATACCTGCAAAGTTGATTAGACTTTGCAGAATGACGTTGAGCAACACACGCAGCTCCGTCAAGGTAGGAAATGACCTCTCCGAAACCTTCAATACCGAAAGAGGTTTCAGGCAAGGCGATCCACTGTCTTGCGATCTCTTCAACATCATCATGGAGGGGATCGTACGAAAGGCCGGTGTGCATCGTAATGGCACCATTTTCTATAAAGGTGTCCAGCTCCTTGCTTACGCTGATGATATTGATATTGTTGGCAGAACCAAGAGAGATGTTACCGCTGCTTTCGCCGCTATCGAAAAGGAATCAGCCAAAGTGGGTTTGACGATAAATGAGGGCAAAACAAAGTATATGCTGTCTACAAACAAGGGAGCTCGGCGTTTAGACTCCCACGTTTCATCCGGCAGCTATAACTTTGAAGTAGTCAAGGAGTTTGTATACCTTGGCACCGCCATTAATACTAACAACGAAATCAGCCTGGAGATAAAGCGAAGAACAATAATTGCTAATAGGTGCTACTACGGGCTCAGTAAGCAACTAAGTTCCAGAGCCCTCTCTCGATCGACAAAACTAACACTCTACAAGACGCTCGTTCTACCTGTGCTGCTTTATGGCGCTGAGGCATGGGTAGTTTCGCAAACTGACGCAGCCGCTCTGGGGGTGTTCGAGAGAAAAGTTCTTCGCAAAATCTTCGGTCCTGTTCGAGTCGGCGATGACTATCGCATCCGAATGAACCACGAGCTGTATGAGCTCTACGGAGACATTGACGTAGTTCGGCGTATAACTGTGCAGCGACTACGCTGGCTGGGTCATGTCCATCGTATGGACGACGAAGCTCCAGCGAAAAAGGTGCTCGAAGCGAGGGTCGCTGGTCAACGACGACGAGGGAGACCATGCCTCCGATGGATGGACCAGGCTGAGGAAGCCCTAACCGCACTTGGTGTATCCGATTGGAGAAGGCGCGCGCAAAGCAGAGGCGCCTGGCGAGAGCTGATGAGGTCGGTCGAAATCCGGACACGGGTTGTCACGGCCACCTAAGTAAGTAAGTAAGTTATGAGCTCGCCTATCTGCTCAAAATCTTCGTCATCGGCCTCGGTTTCTGTCAGGGCTCTTGGTGATCTCTGGGTACCGTCTGGGTCATCAGATTTGGAGCCTATGATTTGTTGTATCCATGCTGAGGAACTCAACAGGTCCGATGTACACTCCACCCGCGGCATATGGTTGCCGGGTGAGCTCGAGGTGGTCTTTGGTCCAACGGTCGACGGGTATGCGTCATCGTGGTGCGATGGTATGGCAGAGCTGATATTGCGCCTATTGTCAGGCATTTCCGGAGTGGTGAGCACCGTTCTCTTGGCGCTCAATGATGGCGCGATAGTGGTGCGGCTGGGTGTATTGTTGATGCTGATGCGCAGGTTGGGCATGCATCCTGCGGCTGTGTTGACATCGCGGTGGCTTGACACTTCTCTCATGTGGTCGCCTCCGGGTGTTCTATGTGCTGCAGCGCTGTCGATTTGGATGGGTAGCATTGTGCTGCTCCTGATGCTGGTGCGGCCCTGCACGCATCTTGTGGCTGGAGTATAACTCGGGCTGGTGGCCTTGCTGTATGTTGTTGTCATGTTGACATTGTGACCTGACGACGAAGCGGTTTCGCTCAGGTAAGTACTGTATTTGTCTACAGAGTTGAATGTGATGTAACCCTGGTTGGATGGTGATGACGGGGTCTCAAAACCCAGGAATGGTGGTGACCCTGTCACGCTGGCTGGGCTGGCCATTTGGGAGACGATGGAGCACGAACGTGTGGGTGATATGATGACACTAGTGCGTGAGCTTAGTGATCTTCTTATGACGCCATGTCGATCTTGACTTTCGTTATTGCCGTGGTTACTTGAGGCGTGGTCCATTGGTGTGTCGGTAAGGATACTAATTACGCTGGGATCGCGGCTCGCGCTGTGGCTACCGGTGGTGCTGTCTGGTAACATGGCTCTGGAGTCATGCCTGGATAACCGAGTGTTATGGTAGCGACCGGGCGACTCGGTGGGGCTATCAGTCTCGGAACTACTCTCAGGCTTGTCATTGTTGGATGAGTTGCTACTCGTGCTACTGTATGACGAGTTAGGGTTGGTGGTGCTACGTGTTGAGTGTAAGCAAGCGGTGCCTTTGGCGCCTGACGTGACTGACCCCGGCTGGTTGAAAGCTGAGGCCGCTAAAGCTAAGGTGTCCGGTCGATCAGGTAAGTAGAGGTGAGCCAAACTGGCTCTGATGGGTTCGGTCACCATCTGTTGAATGATAGTGGCCACCTCGTATCGTTTGTATGATGCCTCCACTGGGCGGAACCACTCAGGCCCTCCAACTCTGCGTAGGTCGGCGTCCGGCTGTCGTAGGAACAGTTCCACGAAATGCAGCACGAATGCACCACAATCACTCAGATTGGTCTGCTGGGGCACCGCGACGGCATGACATGACATCGAGCTCTCATCCCAGGTACCCTGTGTAGTGTCGGCATAGATATTCTGCCACTCGCACTGCAGATAGCCACGTAAGATTGGAGCCACATGGTCGCGGCGTGTGTTGGCTAGCGAGTCCAGAATCCATATATATCCCCGCTGCTGAGATGGGCCGGGCCGTCGCTTGAGGCATATAATGGCCAGGTACCAGTGTAATGCTTCATTAATTGGCACAATGATGTATGACTTCTGCGCCAAATTGGTTCGCTTGGTCCAGCGACGAACACGCTCATAGCGATCTTGAGGTGTGAGATTTTCTCCGGGTCGTGTTAGCTGACCAAAGAAGTGTGTGCTGAACACATGCGTGTCGTCCTGTGTAGTCTTGGCCTGTTGGTGCCATAACCATGTCAGGTAAAAGTCTATCAATGTGTCGTTCAAAAACAAACCACACTTTAAGCGTTCATAATCATTATTATAGAGGGTTATGCTGCCTGGCCCTGGAGGGTAGGTTAAGATCACCCTCGGCACAGGTACGATAACCGATCTTGTTGCCTTAGAAATAGCACTTACCCTGGTAACTTCATACGAGGCGTGCGTTGTTGGGTGACGCGATGTTTCTCTCACTAAGTTGGACGGTGCCGGTGGTTCAATTTGAGCGCCGCGAAGTTTCTCTTCGGGAGGCACTGTGTCGATGTCTTTCGGCGCTCTTGCTCTGGTCTTTTCCATTGTGGTTCCGTCTTGGTGATTGCGCTATGTTATTACTTATTTTTTTTTCCCTTTTGTAGAGTAAACACTGCCGTTGGCTATTTTCACTGTAGTCTCTTTTTTTTCTTTTTACTTTATACAGTTTGTAAAATTCCACTAATTAATCTAGTTTCCACTCTCGAATCTTAACACTGTGTAACTTTATCAAATTTTTATTCGCATAAGTCTTGCTACGCACTTGCCAATTAGATTCCTTTTTTTTTTTTTTTTTTTTTCCTTTGTGTAACACTCAGCTAACGACAACGTTTGAATCTGTTGCGTTGCCAGATCGGCGAGTTGTCAGTGTGTGGCATGCAACCACGGTTGCACTTGGAATCGCTTGTTGAGTGTTTAGACGGCAAGTCGGTGTTTACATGGGTTATCATACAGGTTGTGATTCTATTTTCAAGCTGTGGAAGAAACAAATTAGTGAATAGTACTGCCATTAAAGTGTTTGCTGATTAGCTTGTGCAAAATGTAGTAGACTGCAAGATAGGTGGGTTGCTATTGTTTTATTCTTGCTCTTATTCATAATACATTTTGTTTTAGTGGATTTTTTTTTTCTCTACAGGTAAACTATAAATACATTTTGTTTCACTCGACGGGTACCGCACAGAGTGAGGTGCCTCGGTAGTGCTTCCTGCGTGGCTATGGCGGGTTTGTCCAATCTCCTTTAGGCTTTATGGGATCCAGAATTATTGTTGGCTTTATTGTTTTCTCTTCTGAGTTATACGCGGAAGATTGTCATCTTTTATGGGTTCTTCTTCTTTTCTTTCTTCAACTTGTCTGAAACAGTAGATGAGCAGTTGTTTACGGCAGATGCTGCTGCCCGTTTGCAGTTGTTTTGGCAGGTGCTGCTGCCCGTTTGCAGTTGTTTTGGCAGGTGCTGCTGCCCTGAAATGGAAAAGTTGGTGATTTAAACGACATTTGGCTCTTCATAGAATCTTTTAAGTTCACCTATGTGGGCTTTCCGTATTCGAGTCTCTCCTTTCTTCTTGAGTTGAACGATCACCGGGGAAATATATCCACTGACACGGTATGGCCCATCGAACTTCGGCGCAAGTTTGGCTGCAAAGCTGTTGACGGCGCTGGATAATGGGTGTTGTTTCACCAGGACCATTTCTCCCACCTTCGGCCTCCAATCGCGCCGGCGCAGGTTGTAATATCGAGCCTGATCCTGGGTCGCTTGACTGAGCTTATTTCGTACTAGATCGAAGATTTCTTGTAAGAGTTTAGCCTTGTTGGTCGGTGCTTGTGGTTCTTGTCCAGTTCCCGCAGTGTATTCGTCGTATAATGCGCCTGGGAGTCGAGGTTCGCGTCCTTGTACTAAAAATGCGGGACTATAGCCGGTCACGTCGGATTTGCTGGTGTTTAAAGCTAGTGTGAGTTCGGGTAGGTGTTCATCCCACGTTTGGTGTTGACCCTGGCTGAATTGTGCGATCATCGTCTTCAGTGTCCGATTAACGCGTTCAGTGGGGTTCTCTTGAGGTGTGTAGGGTGCCGTGAACTGTTGTTTGGTGCCGATTTTCTGCATAAACTTTTGAAACGGACGGCTGGTAAATTGGGTACCATTATCCGTAATAAGTACCTTTGGGACACCGAATCGGGCAAGTATGCGTTCCCTGAAGCCCTTGCATAGACTCTCGCTGGTGGCTTTTCGTAGAGGAACGGCTTCGGTCCATTTGCTGAACTTATCAACGAGTACAAGAATCATTGTATTTCCATGCTTGGACCGGGGAAGGGGTCCCACAAAATCGGCGCACACGACTGACCACGGCTCGTCTGCCATGTGTGAGAGCATCTTACCTGCCGGCGTTTGTTGGCTCACTTTATAGCGTTGACATATACCGCAGCTTCTGACATATTTGCTCACGTCTCGGAAGAGGCCCGGCCAGTAATATTTGCTGGCTACTCTAGCAATCGTCTTCCGTACACCCAGATGACCTGCACTTGGTTGATCGTGATTTTCGCGTAGGACTCTATCTCGCAGATAGGTTGGGACACATAGCTTCCATGGGGCGGCGTCTTCATTTCCGATTTGATTGGGTATATGCCGGTACAGATGGCCATCCTCCTCGATATAATCGGTGAATTTTTCTGGATTATTCAACACCTCCGTCTTCCGCCTCTCTAGCCAGGAGCACAGCGGAGTCTCCTCTGTTGTCGCTGTAGTCTGGCGCAGATCTTCTAGGGGTTGTCTAGACAGCGCATCCGCAACTACGTTCAGCTTGCCTTTCCGATATTGTACGTCGAAATTGTACTGTTGTAATTCGAGGGCCCAACGTGCTATGCGCCCGGATGGGCTCTCAATAGAGTTCAGCCATTTGAGAGAAAGGTGGTCAGTAATTACCAGGAATTTATATCCCTCCAGGTAACACCGCATTTTCCTGATGCCCCACACAATGGCCAAGCACTCCTTCTCGGTAGGAGTGTAGTTTTTCTCGGCCTGTATGAGGTGTCGGCTCGCGTAGGCTACAACGCGCTCTACTCCGTCAATTTCTTGGGTCAATACTGCTCCTAGGCCGTAGTCGCTGGCATCGGTCTGCAGCACAAATTTCTTAGTGAAGTCCGGACAGGCTAGTACGGGAGCTTCTGTTAGCTTTTCCTTCAGAGTTTCGAACGCCTGCTGTTGGTCTGATGTCCATCGCCAGTGTTTTCCCTTTTTTAGTAAACTGGTCATAGGGTGTACTATGGTAGCGAAATCGGGGACGAAGCGTCGATACCACGAGGCTATCCCAAGGCAACGTCGTAAGTCTCGAATGTTTGTTGGGGGGGTTAGTGTTTTTATTGCTGCAATCTTATCCGGGTCGGTCTGGATGCCATTTTCGCTCACCACATGGCCAAGGTATTTGGTTTCTGATCGGAAAAATTCGCATTTATCCACATTCAGTTTTAAATTGGCCGCTCTCAACCGTCGGAAAACTCTCTTAGATTTTCAAGATGTTCCCTTTTTGAATTTCCGGTGACAATGATATCGTCCAGGTACGCGAACGCGAATGGCTCTAATTCTGGGCCGATCACTTGGTCCAGGGCTCTTTGAAACGTTGCGGGTGCCGAGTGGAGGCCAAAAGGCATTACTCGCCACTGGAAGAGTCCTCGTCCTGGCACCGTGAACGCGGTATATTTCTTACTGGCTCCATCCATGGGTATTTGCCAATAGCCATTTTTCAGGTCCAAACTACTAATATATTTGGCGTTCCGTAGTCGGTCCAAAATGTAATGGATCCTAGGTAGCGGATAAGCGTCGGGTACCGATTTGGCGTTCAATTGGCGGTAGTCAACACATAACCGCCAGGAGCCTCCCTTCTTCCGGACCAGTACTATCGGAGCACTGTGCGGGCTGTGCGATGGCTCTATGCAGCCCTTTTCGAGTAGTTCGTCGATTTCCCGGTTGATAATTTCCTGCATCGCTGGGTTCCTCGGGAAGTATCTCTGTTTCAGTGGCCGGTCGTCGAGCATGACGATCTTGTGTTTGGTGATATTGGTGGGGCCCTGTAAGGTGGTAAATTTTTCTAACTCCTTTTTCAGGAACTCGTCCACTTCTTCAGGTGATAGATCAGTCTCTTCACGTATGGTGGTGCAGGCGGGGATACTTGTTACTGTAGGACCGGCTGACTTCAACCGGACCGTGTGTCCTCCACAACTCAGGCTGGCACCGGCTAGGGTGAGAAAGTCCATCCCTAATAAAAGGTCGTCGGCCACATCTGGAAGGATCAGGAATGAGACTTCGCATTTGTACGAACCCAGTTGTATTTCGATTTCCAGGATCTCGGTTACCCGTCGGAGTGACCCGTCGGCCATGCGGACGTTGATCCTCGTAACTCGATGGTTTCTTGCCGTTCGTAACTCTTTGGCGAGTGCTTGGCTCACGAAGCTCCTCGTGGCTCCCGTCTCGATGGTCGCTTTCATCTGTAGTCCACCAATGCTGATGGTTGCAAATATTCTTTGATTGTCATAGCTTAAGATTGTTGACGTTGCTGAGGTATGAGGGTATGGGTCCCGTCCTCCCCTCGTATCTGGGCGGGACCTCTTTCGTTTCCCGATTCTGGTTTACAGCATTCATATGTTCTTTTCCCAAGTCGTCCGCACCTCCAACAAAAGATTATTCGATCGTTGACACAATTGTCTCTGTCATGGTCCCTTTGGCCACAGTTGCGGCATGCATTTTTCGGATAAGCCACGTATCCCTCTGATTGTGTTATCATTCGGTGTTGTATTGATTGGTTGGGTGTTACTATTCGTGCTGGACTCTCGCTCTCTTCCCTGATGTTTTCAAAGTCTGCTGCCATGGTGAGAAGTTCGCTCAACGAGGTGAAATCTTTCCGCCGGATATATAATTGATAATCCAGGTGGCAATTTCGATACACCCGATCTAATTTTTGTTCTTCTGGGCAGTTTGCATGCCTCATTAAATCCAGTATGTCGAGACAGTAGTCCTTGAATGCCTCTTTCGGTTGTTGCATACGACTCCGGATTTGATCTTCGAGTAGTTCAAAGTACCTGGAGGGTAGAAAGAATGATAAGAAGTTTGCTTTGAAGGTTCGCCAATTACTCCATTGGTGCCGTTGGTTTCGCCACCAGATTAGACCGCGGTCTCTTAGTAGTTCTGGCATTACCTTTGGTAAACTGTCGCTGTCTATGTCGTACACCACGGCTAATTCCTCTATTCGTTCGATGAATTCTAAAGGCTCGCGGCCACCGTCGTATCGTACGGACCATTTCCGTACGCGGTCGATGATGTTGCTGTATTTTACATAGTCGTCGCGCTTGGGTACCACTTCAGGAATCTGGAGTCGATGATGTCCGCCATCGCTCCCTATGGGGTCCTGGTTCTGGGGTACCGGTAACATTCGTGGGGACACAGGCCTTTTCTCCGTATCTTTACTCTCGAGTTCTTGCAGGCGCTGTCCCCTCTTTAATTCATTATCAATGTCGGTGGCAAAAACTGCAAACCACTTGCGCAGCTCTTCCACCGTACCATTCTCGTCGTAGCCAAACTCTTGGGCATATGCGACGAGGTCATCTTTTCGCAGCGCATGGATCCATGAAGCCTTTACCATTTTTAACTGCAATTCGCCTTCCCTCACGGCAGGGTGTAGGGAACGTGTATTTAAATTAATAGCCAATCGGCTACACGCGAGAAGCTGATTAAGTCTCCGGTGTGGTGTGCACGCAGATCTGTTCATCCGCCACGCACACATAGGCCTTCAGTCGGGTACCGAAGGTTCGCTATGGCCTCGTCTGGTGTGATGGCCTCTGAAAAAAAACTTAATATTACTCCCGCTAATCCACCGAATGCGTTCCCTTCGAAACGATATCCACGATCTAGTTATGCGGGATATTTTCCCTTCTATGTATTTTGTATTAAATTTCTTAAAAGAAGATTTTGATTATTATTTCCTTTAGATAGGTATTCTATACTTATATTTTCCTATAAATTTACCCACATCTCTAGGCTCAGCGCTAATCTGTGCATATGGGATATATATTACTCTATTACGTCAAGATTTTACTTTTAGGGCAACAATGCATAGATATATATATATACGAATTTTGTTCAGATTATCGCCTTAGCCGACTAAGGTGATATAATCTAGGTATTTTCCTGTATCTGTCTCACTAAGTCAATGATTTGCTTTGTTCGCTAATCATAAAACAGAACACGGTTAGGTTGGGTACTCGATGTGATGACAGGGATCTCTACCCAACAAATAACGAACAATTGAAATTGATTTAGTGTCCCTGCTCGGGCGCCATGTAACGATCCCCTTTTCCAGGGTCTATAGCTGGGACAGACTCACGGCTGTCCAGGGTCGTTCCAATTTTTGTTTTGTTGGACACTAAATCAAACGCAAATACTTCAATTGATCGTTACAAAGTTTATTCGACTTTACTGAATAAATTAAGAAAATCTTACGACTAACAAATTAAGTTGAGATTAGATGCTCAACAGGCAATTCAAGTTTTCAATTCTAATTTAGCTTAGTAGACCTAGTGAGACACTTTCACTAGCAATATATATAAATAGATCTAAGATAGAGTAACTATTCAATCATGGGTAATAATAAAAGATGAGATCTTAATATACAAAATACACAAATTTGATTTAATATCACCAAATCCTTTGATTATTGATGACCACGGTGTTTCTACTGCCAACTGAGCGAACAGCTTTTCTTTTAGGTGGCGTGCTAGGTCTCGTGGCGGGGCTACCGATGGATGGTCGACGTAGTGGTCTGTACTCTGTGCCGGCGGTGACAATCGACTACGGGCGGGACTGATTTGTTTTAGAAGTTGTACTCTGACGGTGACGTAGCGATAGGGTGTGATACCTCGCACTCGCTAGTCAAATCTGGATGTCCAAATCCCTTGCGGGACGATGCCTTTGAGGCCAGAAATACACGGAAAATATAGGGTAAGAGAAACGGCTGAGTGTGATACCGCGCTACCGTTCTCTTGAACGAGGATAAGGGTACCGTTCAGGTGGAGTCACGCAGTGGCAGGGTGTGATACCTCGGCACCACTACGATCAAAAGGGTTTGAGGAAATATTTGGAATTCTTGATAGGTATTTGTGGCTGAATACTGTACCAAAACCAATCAGCCCCTGTCTTCTTCTTGCTTGTCACAGGCACTCTACTTTCTCTCCGATAATGACTACGGACCTTCGTAGCCCCTTCTCACCTAACGAGGCCGAAATCCTGGTGCTCCCTTGTGTTGTGGTCGATTTACTGAAATTTCACTGAAGTCTCCGATATTGGCTAAGCGACTGTCCCACTTAAAGCATCGTTGACTGTACCTTCCGCTGGCGTTGTTGATTTCAATCCTCCGAAGCTGCTCTGTCAGCAGCTCTGTCACAGATTTAATAGAAATGACGCTGGCGTTGTATGCTTCAGTATTCCTGTCGACGTCGACTTCGGCAGCACGATTCACGAATTTATGCAACTTCGATTTTAACTTGTTACTTCTGCGGCTCGTCAAGACTCATCTCTTTTGAGCGATTCTCTGGCCTTTTATAGTGCCGTTTGAGTGGCCCACTTGAGTGATTTTCTTCACTCAATCGCTCACTGTTGGTGGTGGATTTACGCTCAAATGTCTACTGCGCATGACCGTATGTTGGACATTCTCTCAATTTCTCACCATTTTGGCTGTATGTGTGGTCGTTAATGTCGCCTGATTATCCCGTTAGTGCGGCTATTGTGTTTTAATTTAGCTGGCTGGCTATAAGGGGAAATGTTGATGATGGTGTCTCCACGCTGTTCTCTCAGTTATGATTTTAATACAATCGCCTCGTACGATTGTTCCGTTTGTACTTCGTTGTAGTGGAAATGCTCGTATGACCTTCGAGTGCTGAAATGAAAGAATGAATCAGAGTATATGGTATTCTATTCTACGAGAGTGGCCCTGTCATCTTATCGATTAACCCCTAGGTGCCCTATTTTACTCCATAGCATGCCCTGTAGAAAATGATACACAGTTGTTAAATGTAGAGTCTATTTTAATTGTATAATTTTATGCCTATCGATAATGATGTAAAGATATGGCTGTACCAGCGCTTTAGTGGGTAAATAAATAGATAAATATATTATAATGCGTATATTTTCAATGGCAGTTCGTTTCTTGAGTGCTGGGAGTTTTCCAGGGTTGACTCGGTGGATCGGCGGGTAAAGGCCCTGTGTTATTAGGACGCCTACCGAGGGGTATGGCGGCACTTCGGCACTCGACGAAGCTAGAAGACAAAACATGTTGGGTAAAATTTTACTCGTAAAATTTTGTCCTTACATCTCCCCCTTACTTTGCGGGGCGTTCGGTGATATACACGGTCCCGCGCCTGTCGATCAGGATCTTGTACTGCGTGTCATCAATGGTGATCCTGGATCTGACTCTTCGCCCCGGGGTCCAATTTTCGCGTCTTTTATTGATGAACTCGCGCAGCTGGTTAAAAGCCCGCATTTTCGGGTCATGGTGGTGAGGTGGTGATATCTCCGGAGTGCTTGGGGCCGTTATGGACATGCAATCCTCATTGTCGCTCAGAGGATTTTCTGAAGGTGTTATGAGCTCGCCTATCTGCTCAAAATCTTCGTCATCGGCCTCGGTTTCTGTCAGGGCTCTTGGTGATCTCTGGGTACCGTCTGGGTCATCAGATTTGGAGCCTATGATTTGTTGTATCCATGCTGAGGAACTCAACAGGTCCGATGTACACTCCACCCGCGGCATATGGTTGCCGGGTGAGCTCGAGGTGGTCTTTGGTCCAACGGTCGACGGGTATGCGTCATCGTGGTGCGATGGTATGGCAGAGCTGATATTGCGGCTATTGTCAGGCATTTCCGGAGTGGTGAGCATCGTTCTCTTGGCGCTCAATGATGGCGCGATAGTGGTGCGGCTGGGTGTATTGTTGATGCTGATGCGCAGGTTGGGCATGCATCCTGCTGCTGTGTTGACATCGCGGTGGCTTGACACTTCTCTCATGTGGTCGCCTCCGGGTGTTCTATGTGCTGCAGCGCTGTCGATTTGGATGGGTAGCATTGTGCTGCTCCTGATGCTGGTGCGGCCCTGCACGCATCTTGTGGCTGGAGTATAACTCGGGCTGGTGGCCTTGCTGTATGTTGTTGTCATGTTGACATTGTGACCTGACGACGAAGCGGTTTCGCTCAGGTAAGTACTGTATTTGTCTACAGAGTTGAATGTGATGTAACCCTGGTTGGATGGTGATGACGGGGTCTCAAAACCCAGGAATGGTGGTGACCTTGTCACGCTGGCTGGGCTGGCCATTTGGGAGACGATGGAGCACGAACGTGTGGGTGATATGATGACACTAGTGCGTGAGCTTAGTGATCTTCTTATGACGCCATGTCGATCTTGACTTTCGTTATTGCCGTGGTTACTTGAGGCGTGGTCCATTGGTGTGTCGGTAAGGATACTAATTACGCTGGGATCGCGGCTCGCGCTGTGGCTACCGGTGGTGCTGTCTGGTAACATGGCTCTGGAGTCATGCCTGGATAACCGAGTGTTATGGTAGCGACCGGGCGACTCGGTGGGGCTATCAGTCTCGGAACTACTCTCAGGCTTGTCATTGTTGGATGAGTTGCTACTCGTGCTACTGTATGACGAGTTAGGGTTGGTGGTGCTACGTGTTGAGTGTAAGCAAGCGGTGCCTTTGGCGCCTGACGTGACTGACCCCGGCTGGTTGAAAGCTGAGGCCGCTAAAGCTAAGGTGTCCGGTCGATCAGGTAAGTAGAGGTGAGCCAAACTGGCTCTGATGGGTTCGGTCACCATCTGTTGAATGATAGTGGCCACCTCGTATCGTTTGTATGATGCCTCCACTGGGCGGAACCACTCAGGCCCTCCAACTCTGCGTAGGTCGGCGTCCGGCTGTCGTAGGAACAGTTCCACGAAATGCAGCACGAATGCACCACAATCACTCAGATTGGTCTGCTGGGGCACCGCGACGGCATGACATGACATCGAGCTCTCATCCCAGGTACCCTGTGTAGTGTCGGCATAGATATTCTGCCACTCGCACTGCAGATAGCCACGTAAGATTGGAGCCACATGGTCGCGGCGTGTGTTGGCTAGCGAGTCCAGAATCCATATATATCCCCGCTGCTGAGATGGGCCGGGCCGTCGCTTGAGGCATATAATGGCCAGGTACCAGTGTAATGCTTCATTAATTGGCACAATGATGTATGACTTCTGCGCCAAATTGGTTCGCTTGGTCCAGCGACGAACACGCTCATAGCGATCTTGAGGTGTGAGATTTTCTCCGGGTCGTGTTAGCTGACCAAAGAAGTGTGTGCTGAACACATGCGTGTCGTCCTGTGTAGTCTTGGCCTGTTGGTGCCATAACCATGTCAGGTAAAAGTCTATCAATGTGTCGTTCAAAAACAAACCACACTTTAAGCGTTCATAATCATTATTATAGAGGGTTATGCTGCCTGGCCCTGGAGGGTAGGTTAAGATCACCCTCGGCACAGGTACGATAACCGATCTTGTTGCCTTAGAAATAGCACTTACCCTGGTAACTTCATACGAGGCGTGCGTTGTTGGGTGACGCGATGTTTCTCTCACTAAGTTGGACGGTGCCGGTGGTTCAATTTGAGCGCCGCGAAGTTTCTCTTCGGGAGGCACTGTGTCGATGTCTTTCGGCGCTCTTGCTCTGGTCTTTTCCATTGTGGTTCCGTCTTGGTGATTGCGCTATGTTATTACTTATTTTTTTTTCCCTTTTGTAGAGTAAACACTGCCGTTGGCTATTTTCACTGTAGTCTCTTTTTTTTCTTTTTACTTTATACAGTTTGTAAAATTCCACTAATTAATCTAGTTTCCACTCTCGAATCTTAACACTGTGTAACTTTATCAAATTTTTATTTGCATAAGTCTTGCTACGCACTTGCCAATTAGATTCCTTTTTTTTTTTTTTTTTTTTTTTTCCTTTGTGTAACACTCAGCTAACGACAACGTTTGAATCTGTTGCGTTGCCAGATCGGCGAGTTGTCAGTGTGTGGCATGCAACCACGGTTGCACTTGGAATCGCTTGTTGAGTGTTTAGACGGCAAGTCGGTGTTTACATGGGTTATCATACAGGTTGTGATTCTATTTTCAAGCTGTGGAAGAAACAAATTAGTGAATAGTACTGCCATTAAAGTGTTTGCTGATTAGCTTGTGCAAAATGTAGTAGACTGCAAGATAGGTGGGTTGCTATTGTTTTATTCTTGCTCTTATTCATAATACATTTTGTTTTAGTGGATTTTTTTTTTCTCTACAGGTAAACTATAAATACATTTTGTTTCACTCGACGGGTACCGCACAGAGTGAGGTGCCTCGGTAGTGCTTCCTGCGTGGCTATGGCGGGTTTGTCCAATCTCCTTTAGGCTTTATGGGATCCAGAATTATTGTTGGCTTTATTGTTTTCTCTTCTGAGTTATACGCGGAAGATTGTCATCTTTTATGGGTTCTTCTTCTTTTCTTTCTTCAACTTGTCTGAAACAGTAGATGAGCAGTTGTTTACGGCAGATGCTGCTGCCCGTTTGCAGTTGTTTTGGCAGGTGCTGCTGCCCGTTTGCAATTGTTTTGGCAGGTGCTGCTGCCCGTTTGCAGTTGTTTTGGCAGGTGCTGCTGCCCTGAAATGGAAAAGTTGGTGATTTAAACGACATTTGGCTCTTCATAGAATCTTTTAAGTTCACCTATGTGGGCTTTCCGTATTCGAGTCTCTCCTTTCTTCTTGAGTTGAACGATCACCGGGGAAATATATCCACTGACACGGTATGGCCCATCGAACTTCGGCGCAAGTTTGGCTGCAAAGCTGTTGACGGCGCTGGATAATGGGTGTTGTTTCACCAGGACCATTTCTCCCACCTTCGGCCTCCAATCGCGCCGGCGCAGGTTGTAATATCGAGCCTGATCCTGGGTCGCTTGACTGAGCTTATTTCGTACTAGATCGAAGATTTCTTGTAAGAGTTTAGCCTTGTTGGTCGGTGCTTGTGGTTCTTGTCCAGTTCCCGCAGTGTATTCGTCGTATAATGCGCCTGGGAGTCGAGGTTCGCGTCCTTGTACTAAAAATGCGGGACTATAGCCGGTCACGTCGGATTTGCTGGTGTTTAAAGCTAGTGTGAGTTCGGGTAGGTGTTCATCCCACGTTTGGTGTTGACCCTGGCTGAATTGTGCGATCATCGTCTTCAGTGTCCGATTAACGCGTTCAGTGGGGTTCTCTTGAGGTGTGTAGGGTGCCGTGAACTGTTGTTTGGTGCCGATTTTCTGCATAAACTTTTGAAACGGACGGCTGGTAAATTGGGTACCATTATCCGTAATAAGTACCTTTGGGACACCGAATCGGGCAAGTATGCGTTCCCTGAAGCCCTTGCATAGACTCTCGCTGGTGGCTTTTCGTAGAGGAACGGCTTCGGTCCATTTGCTGAACTTATCAACGAGTACAAGAATCATTGTATTTCCATGCTTGGACCGGGGAAGGGGTCCCACAAAATCGGCGCACACGACTGACCACGGCTCGTCTGCCATGTGTGAGAGCATCTTACCTGCCGGCGTTTGTTGGCTCACTTTATAGCGTTGACATATACCGCAGCTTCTGACATATTTGCTCACGTCTCGGAAGAGGCCCGGCCAGTAATATTTGCTGGCTACTCTAGCAATCGTCTTCCGTACACCCAGATGACCTGCACTTGGTTGATCGTGATTTTCGCGTAGGACTCTATCTCGCAGATAGGTTGGGACACATAGCTTCCATGGGGCGGCGTCTTCATTTCCGATTTGATTGGGTATATGCCGGTACAGATGGCCATCCTCCTCGATATAATCGGTGAATTTTTCTGGATTATTCAACACCTCCGTTTTCCGCCTCTCTAGCCAGGAGCACAGCGGAGTCTCCTCTGTTGTCGCTGTAGTCTGGCGCAGATCTTCTAGGGGTTGTCTAGACAGCGCATCCGCAACTACGTTCAGCTTGCCTTTCCGATATTGTACGTCGAAATTGTACTGTTGTAATTCGAGGGCCCAACGTGCTATGCGCCCGGATGGGCTCTCAATAGAGTTCAGCCATTTGAGAGAAAGGTGGTCAGTAATTACCAGGAATTTATATCCCTCCAGGTAACACCGCATTTTCCTGATGCCCCACACAATGGCCAAGCACTCCTTCTCGGTAGGAGTGTAGTTTTTCTCGGCCTGTATGAGGTGTCGGCTCGCGTAGGCTACAACGCGCTCTACTCCATCAATTTCTTGGGTCAATACTGCTCCTAGGCCGTAGTCGCTGGCATCGGTCTGCAGCACAAATTTTTTAGTGAAGTCCGGACAGGCTAGTACGGGAGCTTCTGTTAGCTTTTCCTTCAGAGTTTCGAACGCCTGCTGTTGGTCTGATGTCCATCGCCAGTGTTTTCCCTTTTTTAGTAAACTGGTCATAGGGTGTACTATGGTAGCGAAATCGGGGACGAAGCGTCGATACCACGAGGCTATCCCAAGGCAACGTCGTAACTCTCGAATGTTTGTTGGGGGGGTTAGTGTTTTTATTGCTGCAATCTTATCCGGGTCGGTCTGGATGCCATTTTCGCTCACCACATGGCCAAGGTATTTGGTTTCTGATCGGAAAAATTCGCATTTATCCACATTCAGTTTTAAATTGGCCGCTCTCAACCGTCGGAAAACTCTCTTAGATTTTCAAGATGTTCCCTTTTTGAATTTCCGGTGACAATGATATCGTCCAGGTACGCGAACGCGAATGGCTCTAATTCTGGGCCGATCACTTGGTCCAGGGCTCTTTGAAACGTTGCGGGTGCCGAGTGGAGGCCAAAAGGCATTACTCGCCACTGGAAGAGTCCTCGTCCTGGCACCGTGAACGCGGTATATTTCTTACTGGCTCCATCCATGGGTATTTGCCAATAGCCATTTTTCAGGTCCAAACTACTAATATATTTGGCGTTCCGTAGTCGGTCCAAAATGTAATGGATCCTAGGTAGCGGATAAGCGTCGGGTACCGATTTGGCGTTCAATTGGCGGTAGTCAACACATAACCGCCAGGAGCCTCCCTTCTTCCGGACCAGTACTATCGGAGCACTGTGCGGGCTGTGCGATGGCTCTATGCAGCCCTTTTCGAGTAGTTCGTCGATTTCCCGGTTGATAATTTCCTGCATCGCTGGGTTCCTCGGGAAGTATCTCTGTTTCAGTGGCCGGTCGTCGAGCATGACGATCTTGTGTTTGGTGATATTGGTGGGGCCCTGTAAGGTGGTAAATTTTTCTAACTCCTTTTTCAGGAACTCGTCCACTTCTTCAGGTGATAGATCAGTCTCTTCACGTATGGTGGTGCAGGCGGGGATACTTGTTACTGTAGGACCGGCTGACTTCAACCGGACCGTGTGTCCTCCACAACTCAGGCTGGCACCGGCTAGGGTGAGAAAGTCCATCCCTAATAAAAGGTCGTCGGCCACATCTGGAAGGATCAGGAATGAGACTTCGCATTTGTACGAACCCAGTTGTATTTCGATTTCCAGGATCTCGGTTACCCGTCGGAGTGACCCGTCGGCCATGCGGACGTTGATCCTCGTAACTCGATGGTTTCTTGCCGTTCGTAACTCTTTGGCGAGTGCTTGGCTCACGAAGCTCCTCGTGGCTCCCGTGTCGATGGTCGCTTTCATCTGTAGTCCACCAATGCTGATGGTTGCAAATATTCTTTGATTGTCATAGCTTAAGATTGTTGACGTTGCTGAGGTATGAGGGTATGGGTCCCGTCCTCCCCTCGTATCTGGGCGGGACCTCTTTCGTTTCCCGATTCTGGTTTACAGCATTCATATGTTCTTTTCCCAAGTCGTCCGCACCTCCAACAAAAGATTATTCGATCGTTGACACAATTGTCTCTGTCATGGTCCCTTTGGCCACAGTTGCGGCATGCATTTTTCGGATAAGCCACGTATCCCTCTGATTGTGTTATCATTCGGTGTTGTATTGATTGGTTGGGTGTTACTATTCGTGCTGGACTCTCGCTCTCTTCCCTGATGTTTTCAAAGTCTGCTGCCATGGTGAGAAGTTCGCTCAACGAGGTGAAATCTTTCCGCCGGATATATAATTGATAATCCAGGTGGCAATTTCGATACACCCGATCTAATTTTTGTTCTTCTGGGCAGTTTGCATGCCTCATTAAATCCAGTATGTCGAGACAGTAGTCCTTGAATGCCTCTTTCGGTTGTTGCATACGACTCCGGATTTGATCTTCGAGTAGTTCAAAGTACCTGGAGGGTAGAAAGAATGATAAGAAGTTTGCTTTGAAGGTTCGCCAATTACTCCATTGGTGCCGTTGGTTTCGCCACCAGATTAGACCGCGGTCTCTTAGTAGTTCTGGCATTACCTTTGGTAAACTGTCGCTGTCTATGTCGTACACCACGGCTAATTCCTCTATTCGTTCGATGAATTCTAAAGGCTCGCGGCCACCGTCGTATCGTACGGACCATTTCCGTACGCGGTCGATGATGTTGCTGTATTTTACATAGTCGTCGCGCTTGGGTACCACTTCAGGAATCTGGAGTCGATGATGTCCGCCATCGCTCCCTATGGGGTCCTGGTTCTGGGGTACCGGTAACATTCGTGGGGACACAGGCCTTTTCTCCGTATCTTTACTCTCGAGTTCTTGCAGGCGCTGTCCCCTCTTTAATTCATTATCAATGTCGGTGGCAAAAACTGCAAACCACTTGCGCAGCTCTTCCACCGTACCATTCTCGTCGTAGCCAAACTCTTGGGCATATGCGACGAGGTCATCTTTTCGCAGCGCATGGATCCATGAAGCCTTTACCATTTTTAACTGCAATTCGCCTTCCCTCACGGCAGGGTGTAGGGAACGTGTATTTAAATTAATAGCCAATCGGCTACACGCGAGAAGCTGATTAAGTCTCCGGTGTGGTGTGCACGCAGATCTGTTCATCCGCCACGCACACATAGGCCTTCAGTCGGGTACCGAAGTTCGCTATGGCCTCGTCTGGTGTGATGGCCTCTGAAAAAAAACTTAATATTACTCCCGCTAATCCACCGAATGCGTTCCCTTCGAAACGATATCCACGATCTAGTTATGCGGGATATTTTCCCTTCTATGTATTTTGTATTAAATTTCTTAAAAGAAGATTTTGATTATTATTTCCTTTAGATAGGTATTCTATACTTATATTTTCCTATAAATTTACCCACATCTCTAGGCTCAGCGCTAATCTGTGCATATGGGATATATATTACTCTATTACGTCAAGATTTTACTTTTAGGGCAACAATGCATAGATATATATATATACGAATTTTGTTCAGATTATCGCCTTAGCCGACTAAGGTGATATAATCTAGGTATTTTCCTGTATCTGTCTCACTAAGTCAATGATTTGCTTTGTTCGCTAATCATAAAACAGAACACGGTTAGGTTGGGTACTCGATGTGATGACAGGGATCTCTACCCAACAAATAACGAACAATTGAAATTGATTTAGTGTCCCTGCTCGGGCGCCATGTAACGATCCCCTTTTCCAGGGTCTATAGCTGGGACAGACTCACGGCTGTCCAGGGTCGTTCCAATATTTGTTTTGTTGGACACTAAATCAAACGCAAATACTTCAATTGATCGTTACAAAGTTTATTCGACTTTACTGAATAAATTAAGAAAATCTTACGACTAACAAATTAAGTTGAGATTAGATGCTCAACAGGCAATTCAAGTTTTCAATTCTAATTTAGCTTAGTAGACCTAGTGAGACACTTTCACTAGCAATATATATAAATAGATCTAAGATAGAGTAACTATTCAATCATGGGTAATAATAAAAGATGAGATCTTAATATACAAAATACACAAATTTGATTTAATATCACCAAATCCTTTGATTATTGATGACCACGGTGTTTCTACTGCCAACTGAGCGAACAGCTTTTCTTTTAGGTGGCGTGCTAGGTCTCGTGGCGGGGCTACCGATGGATGGTCGACGTAGTGGTCTGTACTCTGTGCCGGCGGTGACAATCGACTACGGGCGGGACTGATTTGTTTTAGAAGTTGTACTCTGACGGTGACGTAGCGATAGGGTGTGATACCTCGCACTCGCTAGTCAAATCTGGATGTCCAAATCCCTTGCGGGACGATGCCTTTGAGGCCAGAAATACACGGAAAATATAGGGTAAGAGAAACGGCTGAGTGTGATACCGCGCTACCGTTCTCTTGAACGAGGATAAGGGTACCGTTCAGGTGGAGTCACGCAGTGGCAGGGTGTGATACCTCGGCACCACTACGATCAAAAGGGTTTGAGGAAATATTTGGAATTCTTGATAGGTATTTGTGGCTGAATACTGTACCAAAACCAATCAGCCCCTGTCTTCTTCTTGCTTGTCACAGGCACTCTACTTTCTCTCCGATAATGACTACGGACCTTCGTAGCCCCTTCTCACCTAACGAGGCCGAAATCCTGGTGCTCCCTTGTGTTGTGGTCGATTTACTGAAATTTCACTGAAGTCTCCGATATTGGCTAAGCGACTGTCCCACTTAAAGCATCGTTGACTGTACCTTCCGCTGGCGTTGTTGATTTCAATCCTCCGAAGCTGCTCTGTCAGCAGCTCTGTCACAGATTTAATAGAAATGACGCTGGCGTTGTATGCTTCAGTATTCCTGTCGACGTCGACTTCGGCAGCACGATTCACGAATTTATGCAACTTCGATTTTAACTTGTTACTTCTGCGGCTCGTCAAGACTCATCTCTTTTGAGCGATTCTCTGGCCTTTTATAGTGCCGTTTGAGTGGCCCACTTGAGTGATTTTCTTCACTCAATCGCTCACTGTTGGTGGTGGATTTACGCTCAAATGTCTACTGCGCATGACCGTATGTTGGACATTCTCTCAATTTCTCACCATTTTGGCTGTATGTGTGGTCGTTAATGTCGCCTGATTATCCCGTTAGTGCGGCTATTGTGTTTTAATTTAGCTGGCTGGCTATAAGGGGAAATGTTGATGATGGTGTCTCCACGCTGTTCTCTCAGTTATGATTTTAATACAATCGCCTCGTACGATTGTTCCGTTTGTACTTCGTTGTAGTGGAAATGCTCGTATGACCTTCGAGTGCTGAAATGAAAGAATGAATCAGAGTATATGGTATTCTATTCTACGAGAGTGGCCCTGTCATCTCATCGATTAACCGCTAGGTGCCCTATTTTACTCCATAACATGCCCTGTAGAAAATGATACACAGTTGTTAAATGTAGAGTCTATTTTAATTGTATAATTTTATGCCTATCGATAATGATGTAAAGATATGGCTGTACCAGCGCTTTAGTGGGTAAATAAATAGATAAATATATTATAATGCGTATATTTTCAATGGCAGTTCGTTTCTTGAGTGCTGGGAGTTTTCCAGGGTCGACTCGGTGGATCGGCGGGTAAAGGCCCTGTGTTATTAGGACGCCTACCGAGGGGTATGGCGGCACTTCGGCACTCGACGAAGCTAGAAGACAAAACATGTTGGGTAAAATTTTACTCGTAAAATTTTGTCCTTACAGTAAGAAATGTGGAGCCTCAGATATTTAAACTTACTCCAACACTAATAAATTTAGAAAATTGTTTATCCCAAGTAACAGCTAAGCTTAGTTTATGTATGATTTTTGGAAAAGTGTGTAATGTATTGTCCGCCTACAATTCGTTTTAAAATGCTACATATGTGGAGCAACTCCGACAAATATGAACAGTTTGAGTAACTTACTTAAGAGAGCACTGGATAACAATATGCTGGGTATGGGATTATTGGTCTAATTATGTTTGCTTAACGCGACGTAACTTGAATTTCTGTTATATGAGTTTTTTGTGTATCTGTTTTTGTAGATAAATAAAATAAAATGTAGATAAAAAGAGAATTTTATCTGGCAACCTTAAGATAAACGTAGAACAAATAAAAAGTTAATATTAATTTTGAACTCTACGTAGTTATGCGCTTTTGTGACAGCTGAATTGTGATTGTTTATGTGAGTTTAATTTATGTTCGGCAAATTGACTGATAAATTCTGACTTTTAACGCAGAATTATTTTTTTCTTTCATTTGCTTTTTGTGCCGTGAATTTCCAGTTAAATATTACATAAACTTATTTGTGCGTTCAAAGTTTCTCTTCTGTTGTTTTAAGTGAATATAAATCAAGGGCAATCTGAGTGCCATGAAAATAATGAAAGTTGAAGTGTTGTTGTTGTTGTTGTTGTTGTTGTTCTTCCAATGTAAGTTATACCTTTTTATGAAAGAAATGAGGGTTTCCAGTAGGCAAGTAAATTTTATTTAAAAACAAAAGAGATTTACATTACATTAAATTAAACGTTTTAGTTAAAAATATAAAAAACAAAAGATCCTGTCCGAAAATCCGGACGAAGATGCTAATGTCTTGGAAGCTAAACAAGAATGAATCCAATAAGATTTTGGCTTCCTTTTATATGCAAAAATTATGCACTGAACATACAGAGTTGCATTTTTACAATACTTTGACGTTAACAAAATTAGGTTATGTTCTGAAAGAGAGAGTGTTCTGAACATATGTGTTTTATATAAAGCAATGAACACACTACTTATAATAAAAATTTGATAATGCAGCTGCTTCAGTCTTCCCCTCTGATGCTGAAATCGTCCCGATGAAGTATCACACTTTAAGGAGCTGGTTTTTTGGGACGCCCTCGGCGTCGTAGCATGTTAACTGGTCTCTCTTGGTTGTCGGATAAGCTACGAAATGGTGTTAGTGCTGAGGCGTGGTATATGCCCAGAGGAATATTCAAATCGTTTTCATGTGCAATAACGTAGCTCGTCGATCCAGTTTTCTTGATGATTATATATGGACCATCTCTTTTTGGAATGAATTTTGAACTAATACCCTTGGCGGAATTGCTGAGTACGTGAGTTGTAACAAGTACCTTGCAGCCGATGTCAAATTCTGCCTGATTTCTTCTTTGGCTATTACTGTGCTTCTTGTTGTGGTCCTGTTGTCTCTCTTCCGTTTCTCGAACATTTTTAAATACCTCAATTAATGTTTTCAAGTAAGGTGTTATCTAATAAAATTCTCGGACTGTATAATCGCTCTAACATCGTGTTGTATGTCGTCAATAGTGCGCATTTCTCTACCAAAAGTAAGGTAAGCTGCTGTGTAACCGGTGCTTACTGTCAAAGAATTCATTGCAAAACGTATTGCTGGTAATTTTTCAGCCCAAGATTGAGGATAATTTTCAACTAATATTGCGAGCTGAGTTTTGAGGTCTCTATTCTTCCTCTCGACTGGATTAGCTTCTGGATGATAAACTGGTGTAAACGTTTGTTGAATTTTTAAGCAAAACGTGACTTTTTGTATAACAGCGGAAACAAACTGAACTCCATTGTCGCTTATTATCCTTCGTGGAACGCTGTATCGTAAAAAAACTTCGTTTATTAATATCTTAGCACAGCCTTCTGCTGTTGCTTCGGTTAAAGCAAAGAGCTCGACCCAACGGCTAGCTAAATCTTTTACAATAAAGATCCTTTGATAGTTGTCAGAAGCTGATGGCAATGGTCCAAATAGATCAATAGCGATTGTTTCAAGGCGTTGGTTGCTGGCCACTGTTTGATATAAGCCCATTGGTTTAAGATTTGTTGCTTTGTATCGCTGACAATCAACACCATTTTTGACGTGTTTTCCTATGTCTCTTCTAATTCCTGGCCAAAAATATCTTGCAGTTATATTATGGATAGTTCTATCTATACCGTAGTGTCCCGCTGTATCTATATTATGATAGCTTTCGAGTATATCAGCACGTTCGGCACTTGGTATTACTAATTGAGCATTTTCGGTATCATCGTTGTTATAAAGGGTGATTTTTTAAGAGCTTGATAACTTTTTTTTTAAAAAAAACGCATAAAATTTGCAAAATCTCATCGGTTTTTTATTTGAAACGTTAGATTGGTCCATGACATTTACTTTTTGAAGATAATTTCATTTAAATGTTGACCGCGGCTGCGTCTTAGGTGGTCCATTCGGAAAGTCCAATTTTGGGCAACTTTTTCGAGCATTTCGGCCGGAATAGCCCGAATTTCTTCGGAAATGTTGTCTTCCAAAGCTGGAATAGTTGCTGGCTTATTTCTGTAGACTTTAGACTTGACGTAGCCCCACAAAAAATAGTCTAAAGGCGTCAAATCGCATGATCTTGGTGGCCAACTTACCGGTCCATTTCTTGAGATTAATTGTTCTCCGAAGTTTTCCCTCAAAATGGCCATAGAATCGCGAGCTGTGTGGCATGTAGCGCCATCTTGTTGAAACCACATGTCAACCAAGTTCAGTTCTTCCATTTTTGGCAACAAAAAGTTTGTTAGCATCGAACGATAGCGATCGCCATTCACCATTCACCAAAATTGGACTTTCCGAATGGACCACCTAAGACGCAGCCGCGGTCAACATTTAAATGAAATTATCTTCAAAAAGTAAATGTCATGGACCAATCTAACGTTTCAAATAAAGAACCGATGAGATTTTGCAAATTTTATGCGTTTTTTTTAAAAAAAAAGTTATCAAGCTCTTAAAAAATCACCCTTTACAGTACTCCTTCATTTAATACATAGCCTCTTTTTAACCAATATGCAAGGTTGTCTGACTTTCCTTCAAGGCAATCGATGATAGTTTTTAGGGTCGAATCCTCAATTTTGCCCTCTGGTATTTCTTTGGCTCCTTTTCTTGAAATTTCTACGTCAAATGAACATATATGGCAGCTTTCTGGCGTCTGATAAGAATCTTCGCACGGCGGCCTGGATAGTGTGTCAGCAATAATGTTAGTCTTTCCTGGTGTATATTCGATATTCATATTGTAAGCTTGAAGTAAAAGAGCCCATCTAGCAAGCCGCCCAGTTGGAGATTTAATTGGCATGAGCCAAATTAGTGGTTGATGATCCGTAACAAGTTTCACTTCAGACCCATCAATGTAGCCTCTAAATTTATGGACTGCCCAAACAATGGCAAGAGCTTCTCTTTCAATCGTAGAATAGGTGCGTTCAGCACTCGATAGGAGTCTGCTTGTATATTCTATTGGATGTTCGTCAGGGCCCTCCCCCTGGAGTAGAACTGCTCCAAGAGCGTATCCACTGGCGTCAGTTTTTAGAATAAACGGTAAGCCATCTTCAGCTTGTTTTAGTATTGGTGTCGTTGTTAAAAGATTTTTAAGTTTGTCAAAAGCAGTTTGTTGTCCGTCGCTCCAATTCCAAGGAACGTTTTTTCTTGTGAGCTGCGATAATGGTTTTGATGTATCTGCAAACTTATGTATGAATCGGCGATACCAGAAGCAAGCTTGAAGAAAAGATAGAACTTCTTTTACGTTTTTAGGTTCTCTTCGACTTTGAAGAGCAATAACTTTTCCTGGGTCAACTTTTATTCCCTCTGTTGTTAGGACGTGACCCAAGTACCTTACTTCACTGCAAGCAAAATGACACTTATTTTTATTGGCTTTTAGATTGAATTTCCGCAACTGCTTAAAAATTCGTTCTAAATCATACAGATGCTCTTCAAATGTTGTTGAACATGAAAATCTATCATCTAAGTAGGTCAGAAGAACAGCATCACCTAAGTTTGTTTTGAATCTATCAATAAACCGTTGAAATGTTGCAGGTGCATTTCTAAGTCCAAATGGCATCCTGGTAAATTTGTACATTCCAAACGGTGTGACGAAAGCAGTCTTATCTTGATGTGGTGGATGTACACAAATTTGCCAATAACCGGTTTGAAGATCCAATGTAGACATAAATTTCGTAGCCTTTGCTTCATGCAATAAGTCGTCTACCCTAGGCAGTGGATATCGATCAGGTTTTGTTATAGCGTTCAGTTGCCTATAGTCGATACAAATTCTTATACCTCCAGTTTTTTTTGGTATCATGACAACGGGTGCTGCCCATGGGGATTCACACTCTACTATGACCCCCATTCTAACATCTTTTGGATCTCACCTTTTAATTCTTCTTTCTTTTGAGGTGACAACCTATAAGGAGGCAGTGATACTGGAGAGTGATCTCCAGTTTCAATGTGATGAACTGCAAATGGAGTTTGCTCTTTATTTTCTTCGAAAACATCTGAATTGGTCAATAGTTTGTTATCTAAATTAATTTTTTGTTGTTCTGACAACTCAAGTCCATCTGATTCTTTTAGAAAATGAAAAGTTATTGTATAAAGTGGAATAAAATTTTCTTTATGAAATCTTCATATTCGTTATTTTTGGTTTTTATTAATGGTGAAAAAAGACGAGACATCTGTTGTGGAGTGCGTTGTCCAGCTGGCAAGGCGGTTTCAAAAATTTGTTGGACGGAATGCGGTGAATAGCCGTTAGATTTCTTTGCAGTGTGTGCTATTTATGCTTTGGCGTTGGTCCATAGTTAAATTCAGGTCATATCTCTGGTGTACTGCGTATTGGAATAATGGCTGCAGTATTTTCCATTGTAATAATTAAAATTGTCATTTCTCTGAGAGCTTCTGAAAAAGGAGATGGCGTAATTGATGATGTTGCAATGTGTTCGCCTGCGAATCCATCGATAATGCCTCAACGGAGCTTGGTTTCTTGAAATCAATTTTTGTTTTTTGTCATCTTCAAAGTGCCAGTATCGCTGCGCCATATTTAGAACAATTCCAGCTTGTTCCATGAAATCAGCACCGATGAGCGTACGATTATGTTGAGCATTCTCCAATGCAATAAGGCGTATTTTCCTGATGCGGTTTCCAATTGTTTCCAATTGTTGTCACAAATTGTTGACACGACTGTTTGGATTGTTGTTGATCCGACAGCTAACGTTACTTCAGCCTGTACACTTTGGAAGACGCAACCTTTCTTGGCCAAGATTTTTTTTAAGATCGCGCTTGTAATGCTTGTTTTTGCTCCGGAATCAAAAAGAGCTTCACTTTTGAGACCAAATATTTGGACATGCACGGTTGGTAATGCTCGTCCAATGATGGTTTTTGATACATTGTTGAAAGCTAACAACTGTGGGCTTTCTTTATTGTGCGTACTACACTGCGGACAATTAGCTCTATATATTCCTGGTGCACCGCAACCGTAACATGAAAATGTCGGTCGTCGATATATAGAAGTTTGTGGAGCTTCTTGTTGATGAGATTGCTGTTGGGCTTGTTGTTTTTGTCGTTTTCGGCATATATCTATGGTGTGTCCACGAAGTCTACAAAATCCGCATCGAAGTTGTGAGGCCGTAGAAGATGGTTCTGCTGTGGTTGAGGATGCTGTCGCTATTTGTGATCCTGCTACTGATGATGTTGATACCACTGAAGATGATCCTGCTGATGCTGAGGATACAGTTTTTGTGGCAGTTAAGGTTGTCTAGGACTTATCGGCTACCGCAGACGAGAATTTGGTTTCAGTGAAAATCATTTCTGCTTCTCTGCTGGCAGATATCAATTTGTCAAAGCTGTTGACGTCTTCGCGTCGAACGCCGTATATAATGCTTAATTGCACCGTTTCGCTGAGAGGCTTTTTTAGCTGGGAAAATAGTAGCCGTTTTTTGCATATAAAGCTATCTGTTGGCTCTTTTGGTTGCTGCTTCTGCTCGAAAATATTCAGATAAATCTTCCAATCTGGAATGGATGGAGAAAAGGTGGTTCGCAAAAGTTCGAGTACTTCCTTAAACGGACGCTCATTTTCGTTCACACCAATCCACCAAGAAGCTGCATATTCTTCGAGCAACAGTGGCATACCACGAAGAGCATCTAAATCGGATATTTTTTCTATATCTTTATAAACGCTTACAGTGGCTATGAATTCGTTGACCACAACGCGATCTCGCTGTTCTCTAAAGCGAGCCGTGCATCGTGTAAATGAGCCAGTTTTAACGTTTCCAGCGATAACTGACAGGATTGTGTCGTAGAACTCCTCAATGTTGATATTGGTTGACAATCTTCCGATGTTGGTTGTCGAACTCTCGATGTTGGTTGTAGAACTCTTGATGTTGGTTGTCGAAATCTCGTTGTTGGTTTGACAACCTACGAAAATTTTGTCAACCATGTTGTCAGACAAGTTACTGCTTGTATAATTCTTGCTGGGAAAAGGGCTCTGATGTAAATTTTTTTTGCTGCTACTGGCCACTGAGTTGGGCGCCAATGAAGTGTTGTTGTTGTTGTTGTTGTTGTTCTTCCACCGTAAGTTACACCTTTTCATGAAAGAAATGAGGGTTTCCAGTAGGCAAGTAAATTTTATTTAAAAACAAAAGAGGTTTACATTACATTAAATTAAACGTTTTAGCAAAAAATATAAAAAAACAAAAGATCCTGCCCGAAAATCCGGACGAAGATGCTGATGTCTTGGAAGCTAAACAAGAATGAATCCAATAAGATTTTGGCTTTCTTTTATATGCAAAAATTATGCACTGAACATACAGAGTTACATTTTTACAATACTTTGACTTTAACAAAATTAGGGTGTGTTCTGAAAGAGAGTGTTCTGAACATTTGTGTTTTATATAAAGCAATGAACACACTACTTATAATACAAATTTGATAATGCAGCTGCTTCAAAGTGGAAAATTAAAAAATGTACGGCACAATCACATGGAAATCGCGGAGCTGCTGGCGCATGCAAATGGGAAAAAGCTACCTCAATGATGCACGGCCACAACATACGTCCGCTCCACTGCCAAATGCAATGTGGTCAGCAGCTAAATATCCCTCCGGTCCGCAATGCCAACGTGATTTTTCAAAGCTGCACTTGAAACAGGCATAGTTTTTCTCTTTCAATCCGATTGCTCATGGCGCTCCGATTGCCCTTGGTTCATAGCGAAATTTATTGATTACAAGAACACAAATCTTTCTGCAAAACATAGTTTCGGATAATTACAACATTAAAAATGCTTTTCAACTGAAGGACAGACTCATAAACACAATTCTGGAAGAAGATGGCATTCTAATATCTTTTGACGTTATCTCACTGTTCACAAATATACCGACGTACACCGCAATAAAAACAACAATGCAACAATGGGATACAATTGAAAAACACACAAAAATAACGAGAAAACAATTTTTAAAAATACTCGACTTTTGTTTAAAAGACAGCAACTATTTCATAAATAAATAAAACATATTTACAAACTTTTGGCATGCCCATGGGAAATCCACTATCCCCAACAATAGCAAATATTATTTTAGATGACCTCCTTAAGCAAACCGAAGAAGAATTGAACAATATTAATATAAAAATCAAATTCATCACCAAATACGTGGATGACATCTTTGCAATTATTAAAGCAAAAGATAAAGAAATCATTTTAGAAACACTGAACAAATATCACAACAAATTAAAATTCACAGTAGAAATGGAGGACAACAACAAATTACCATATCTAGATACAGAAATATACAAAATATACAACAAATTAGTCTTCAACTGGTACATGAAACCCACAGGATCAGGAAAAATAATCAATTTTAATGCAACACAACCATTTAAAATGAAATTAAACACAGCCAAAAATCTCATAAATAAAATTTTAGACTTTAGCGACCCAGTATTCTATAAAGAAAACATCATCAAATTAAAAACAATACTCCAAAAAATAACTTCCCTAAACTCTTAACAAATAATTTAATAAACAAAAAAATTAACAAACAAAAAATCCCACACAAGAAAAAAGATAACGATGACAACACTAAGTTCTTCAGCATAAACTTCATCCCCAAGCTGACGGACAACAACACTTTACACAATTTACTTAGAACAGAATACACGACATACGCACACAAATCAAACTCCGCTCTCATCAAACTATTCACAAACTCAAAAGACGCCATAGAAAAACAACAACAACACAATGTTATATACGAAATACCATGCAAAGGGACAGAAAACAGTACATGCAACTTGGTATACATCGTAACTACAAAGAGAGCACTCGGAGTCAGACTAAAGGAGCACAAAGCGGACATTTAGAACAACAGATCGACGACAGCGTTAGTACAACAAATATAAGAAGAAAATCACACAGCTGATTTTGACAAACCGCGAATACTGGACAAGGAGAAGAAAGGAAACACAAGATACAATGAACACAATGAACACAAAGGAGGACAAAGATAACATCAGCTTTATTTATAAAATTGCAATTTAAATTTTTAACCGAGTCTGTGATATTATTTTTCTAAATTTAAGTTTGTCTTTCAATGTTTTTAAATTTTTATTTATTTTTATAATTAATGTTCGTGTCGATTCATCAATGTCAATTTATCTAAATCAATTATATTTTCAAATGTTTGTGAAATCGGGCCGCTGCAATTTTGTGAAAATTATGAAAAGATAAGAAATAGTTGTAAGTCAGACAAAATGAAAAAAATATTTTACAATTAATTGAATATCTACATTTTTTTTTAAAGATTGATCTACCCTGAAGAAGGTAGAAAGACATTACCGAAACGTCGGTAAAAGAATGAAATAAATATTCTTGTGTATTTTCATTTCTCATATTAAGATCAATAGAGCCGCAATAACCAAATCAAATCTTTCTTCTTTGCATTTGTATTTTCGGAGACATTTTGTAATTTATGTAACAATTTTTGCTCCATTTATTTTATTTTGCCACCATTAACAAATTTTTTACTTTTTGTAAACAAAAGCAGCTGATTTGAAGTTTTGCTAAGTAGCTGAACGTTTGCATAGTCAACATTCGATTTGCTATGTACAATCTACGATTTGCCACGGCCACGTTGCGTCGCCTTACGCGAATATAATTAGACCATATCTCCTTTACATGCTTACATTCGATTTATGGAATGTTTACTGCACATTTCGTACAGGTTAAGTAAACGAAAGAGGCAAGTAACTGCTGAAAATAAAGAGAAACTACGTGAAAAACGATTGCAGGTTCAAAGCAGTTCCAAAACTCGAATGGGCTTACTTATTGATATACCGAAGCATAATCCTGGAAATAATTATGGTATTAATGACTGCCAGACGTTATTTCAAAGAAGCAGAAATAACAGCTGAAATAACTGGAATAAACTTGGAATTAATTGTTCGTTTTCGTACATTGCTGTAGTGTATAAATTCTGGTCTTCCTATCAATGTGGATGCTTTTAAAAAATATTTACAAGAAACACTGTACTTCTATTTACGACTTTATCCTTGGTTTTATATGCCACCAACAGTGCACAAAGTGCTTTACCATGGGAGCAATGTAATAAATTCCTGCATTATACCAATTGGCCAGATGTCAGAGGAAGCACAAGAAGCGAGCATCAAGGATGTAAGGCGTTATCGGGAGCTTCTTACACGGAAAACTTCCAGGGTTGACACAAACACTGACTTGATTCATAGACTTCTGATAACATCTGATCCATACATATCAAGTTTGGGCAAAACTCCTAAAAAGAAGCATAAAGAATTAGGTCCGGCAGCGATGTCATTGATTCAAACAGAAAACAATGATAAAGCTGATTTGAGTGAAACCGAAAACGATGAAAAAGCTGATTCGAGCGATTTTGATGATTCTGTGGAGTGATTTGTCCAAATATATGCATTTTTTATTTTTCTTATAATAATTTATTAGTTCATTTATTTTGTACCTATACAAATTGCTTTTTAATAAAATAGATGTAAGCTGTGAATTCTCCGGAATAAGTCTTCTAAGTTGTGATGTGGTTAAAACAATGTGTTCCATAAATAATACAAATTTTACTTTAATTTGCATTTACAGATTTCATGACAGTGATGTAAATGATGTGTTTTTGAATGAACTAAGTGAATTGTTAGAAAATAATAAAAATGGTAACCTGGTTCTACTGGGTGATATAAATCTGAATATTTTAATAGAATCTAATGCTGTAGATAAGTACTTACTGACACTATCGTCCCACGGACTTGAATCTCTTATAAATCAACCCACTCGAATTACATCCTCTTCTGCTTCCTGCATTGATCATATTTTTTTGCGTTTTAAACAATCTTGTGAAACAACCATAAGCAGCTCTGTGTGTGACCTGCAGTTGTCAGATCACTGCTTAACATGTCTTTCTTTTAATAACTTCGCAAATTGTGATAATTTTATGGCCAATCCTTATGATAGAGTTTTCATGAAAACAGATTTTGCTTTATTAAATAGTAAATTAAGATTTGAGTTTTGGGACGCAGTTTATAATGAACCGGATCCATCAAAAGCTTTTGATATATTTATGGAAACACTATTACAATATTTTAATTGCTGCAGTTTCACTTCCAATGCTAAAAATTCAAATGTTAAAAGGTTAAAACCTTGGATGAATAATGAATTGCTAGTAAAAATTTGTCATAAAAATAAACTTTACAAGAAATTAACAAAGCATCCTGGAGATATTAACTTAAAAGCACAATATAAAACTCTTTGTAAGGAAATTCTGAAAGATACTGATGCTTGTAAAAATAACTTCTACATCAATGAGTTCAACAAAGTAAAAGGTGATGTAAAAAAAGAATGGGAGTTAGTCAATAGCTTATTAAACAGGTCCAATATTAGAGAAGTAATTACGCGTTTAAATGTAAATGGTGAATCCTTATCAGATGATGCCGAAAAAGCCAACGCATTGAACAATTTTTTTACGAATGTTGTAAAAAGTGTTATTCCTAACAATACTACAAGAAATTTAAATTGTTGTTGCTTAGAAAATGAAACTTCCTACAGTCAGAGCATTTATATTGAGCCAGCTTCTACCACTGAAATCTATAAAATTATAATGTCGTTGAAGAACTCTAACGCAAAAACAGAAAATAACTTTTCAAATGCATTCATAAAACAAATAGTGCACAATATTGTTGACGTACTTTGCCACCTGGTTAATAAAAGTATTGATGCTGGAGTTTTCCCCGAGGAATTAAAAAAGGCGGAAGTTATTCCTTTGTTCAAGAAAGGTGACAAGCAGTTACCAAATAATTATCGTCCTATCTCTATTTTACCGGTTTTTTCGAAGGTGTACGAAAAACTTGTGAAAGCTAGAATTCTAAATTTTCTAAATAAAACGAAATTTTTTAGCGAACATCAGTTTGGTTTCAGACCGAGTCTTTCAACTGAAGATGCACTTCTGAAATTTTGCAATAATATTTATAGCGGCATTAACAACAAAAAACAAACAGCTGCACTTTTTATAGACATCACCAAGGCTTTTGATACGATCGACCATAAAATTCTTCTAAATAAAATGTATAAATGTGGGCTTAGAGGATCGACTCACAAATGGCTTTGCTCATATTTACAAAATAGAATGCAGAGAGTAAAAATAAACAACGTGTTTAGTTCATTCGTATCAATTGACACAGGTGTGCCACAAGGTTCGGTTTTAGGACCTATCCTTTTTTTAATTTATATTAATTCACTTTTTAATCAAAAATTTGAAAGTGTATCTGTAGCTTTCGCAGATGATATGGCATGTACGTATTCGAGAAATTCTCTTCTTGATCTAACAGCAAGCATTAACCATGACCTAGGCATTATAAGACATTGGTTTTCAATGCATAAGCTAGTCCTAAGTGACAAAACTAAAATAATGTATTTCAACGCGGCTGGCAGAGAATTCCAGTGCAATAAGTGTATATATCATCAGCCAAACTGCAATAAATTTATGTTCGATAAGTACACTTGTGCCACATCAAATAATTTGCAAACTTTCAATGACAGTGTAGCTTGCTGTCCTGATTGCTTTAATATTGATTGCGTTACAACTTTCAAATATTTAGGGATTTTCTTAGACTCGAAGATGACATGGTCAGAACACACGAGTGCGCTTAAGAGATACGCGTCGTCGGCTATACGACAAATTTATCAATTAAAGACATTCTGTTCGAAAAAATTATTAACTTGTGTTTATTACGGTATTTTACACTCAAAACTTGAATATGGACTGGCTTGTTGGGGCGGTACTCATCGTTATAAAATCACCCCACTGCTTATCGCTCAAAAGCACGTTATTCGTATCATCTGCGGTAAAAGTCGACTTGAAAACAGCTTTCCACTTTTTAAAAACCTTGAAATTCTCCCATTAAAACATTTGTACTTTTATAAAACCCTTAAACTATTTTTTTGTAACAGTGGTTTTCTAACAAACAGGAACAACCCAAACTACAATTTAAGAATTAATAGACACAATCAAACCGTAGTTCCACCGCATAGTACACAGATTTTTCTAAATTCACATTGTTCGATAGCTCCGAGATTGTACAACAGCTTGCCAGATACTATTCGTTGCATACGTGATAAGCATTCCTTCCTTAAAAAAGTAAAAGCCTGGCTGTTTTTACACAACTATGAGGAATTAAATTTAATATTTCGTCTGCAAATATGATTGTTACACGTGCTTCTTCTGTATTTTCTTATTTTTTTAAGATTTATTTTTTCCATCCATTAATCAATTAAAAAAAAAAAAAAAACAAATATTTATTTATCATATTAATAAATTAAAAATATGTGCATGTAGCTTTAAGACCCCATAAATGATATTGTGTATTTATTTAGTCGTATACCTGCATTCGCCACTAGCTCTCGAGCTACAGAATGCAGATTTATGAAATATTATTATATTATAGTTATATTCTAAAAGTTGTAACAATTTTTATTAGCTATTTTTCATAATAAAATCATTCATTCATTCATTCATTCATATATAAAACGTTATTGATATCAATACTTTTTTTATGTTTTTGTATTAATTTGATTTTTACGTATTTTCAAAATTACTCACATTTTAATGCGTCTTCGCCAACTTCTCAAAAAAGTTTTTAAGTGAAAATTATATCATAAGCTCTGCAATGTTTCTGTGTTCGTACTACCAAATAAAAATATTAACACTTTTACAAAATTTCATTGATTTAGCTACTATATTTTGCGAGATATTAGTTTAGTGGAGCTAGACTAGCAAAATAATACATTGTGCGTCGAGCACCTGGTTTCATCAATTTGAATAGAATTTTAATTTCTCGCTGGGCTCCTCCTTTTTTTCATATATACCGGTTTCTGTAGTATATATTATCTATCTATATATATAAAAATGAATCTATGTATGTGGGTACGAGGGTATGTGTGTATATCACGTATAGACTCCAAAACCGCCGAACCAATCTTTATGAAATTTTTAGAGGCCCTATCGCCCACAAACCAAAAAAATGCTATATATCAGACGGTTTTAATCGTATAAAACTAAGATTTGGTAATTTAGATCGTATGGTTACTGTCAATGTACTGTACTGCCAATGTACAAAAATTGGGCGTGGTCACACTATATCTACGCCCTTTTTTCAGAAATCATTTTAATTCCTGAGATGTACACGTTTTGATAGTAAATCTTGATATACAGGTGCTATAGGTCCAAGTGGCAGTCACTATGTATATATAAATATTGCCACCCTCACTTTTACCGCCCACAAATCAGTAAAAATGCAATATCAGACGGCTTTTGCCGTAGAAGACTAAGATTTGATAATTTAGTTCGTATGGTTACTGTCGGCCAATGTACAAAAAATGGGCATGGCCGCAATATATATACGCCCACTTTATCAAAATTATGGATATTCCTGAGTTGTACACGTTTTGATAGTGAATCTTAGTATGCATGTGCTATGGATCCAAGTGGCAGTCACTATGTATATATAAATGTTGTCACGCTCACTTTTACCGCCCACAAAATCAGTAAAAATGCTTTATATAAGACGGCTTTTGCCGTAGAAGACTAAGATTTAGTAATTTAGTTTACACGTTTTGATAGTGAATCTTAGTATACAGGTGCTCTAAGTGGCAGTCAATATATAAGGGGTGGTTAAATTTTAAGGGCCGATGTTGATTTTGAATAAAACACAAACTGTTTAGGAAATTACTGTCATTTATTTTTATTATGATAATATTGGTATGGGTCAATTCTTTATGGAACAAAATATCGGCCAAATGGCCGCCGCGACTTCAGCGGCACACCTCCATCCGATGGTCCAAATTTTCGATGACGCTGAGGCATAAGTGAGGCTCTATGTCATTAATGTGCGGAATTATCACATCCTTTAGCTGAACATTTGTGTTTTATATAAAGCAATGAACACACTACTTATAATACAAATTTGATAATGCAGCTGCTTCAAAGTGGAAAATTAAAAAATGTACGGCACAATCACATGGAAATCGCGGAGCTGCTGGCGCATGCAAATGGGAAAAAGCTACCTCAATGATGCACGGCCACAACATACGTCCGCTCCACTGCCAAATGCAATGTGGTCAGCAGCTAAATATCCCTCCGGTCCGCAATGCCAACGTGATTTTTCAAAGCTGCACTTGAAACAGGCATAGTTTTTCTCTTTCAATCCGATTGCTCATGGCGCTCCGATTGCCCTTGGTTCATAGCGAAATTTATTGATTACAAGAACACAAATCTTTCTGCAAAACATAGTTTCGGATAATTACAACATTAAAAATGCTTTTCAACTGAAGGACAGACTCATAAACACAATTCTGGAAGAAGATGGCATTCTAATATCTTTTGACGTTATCTCACTGTTCACAAATATACCGACGTACACCGCAATAAAAACAACAATGCAACAATGGGATACAATTGAAAAACACACAAAAATAACGAGAAAACAATTTTTAAAAATACTCGACTTTTGTTTAAAAGACAGCAACTATTTCATAAATAAATAAAACATATTTACAAACTTTTGGCATGCCCATGGGAAATCCACTATCCCCAACAATAGCAAATATTATTTTAGATGACCTCCTTAAGCAAACCGAAGAAGAATTGAACAATATTAACATAAAAATCAAATTCATCACCAAATACGTGGATGACATCTTTGCAATTATTAAAGCAAAAGATAAAGAAATCATTTTAGAAACACTGAACAAATATCACAACAAATTAAAATTCACAGTAGAAATGGAGGACAACAACAAATTACCATATCTAGATACAGAAATATACAAAATATACAACAAATTAGTCTTCAACTGGTACATGAAACCCACAGGATCAGGAAAAATAATCAATTTTAATGCAACACAACCATTTAAAATGAAATTAAACACAGCCAAAAATCTCATAAATAAAATTTTAGACTTTAGCGACCCAGTATTCTATAAAGAAAACATCATCAAATTAAAAACAATACTCCAAAAAATAACTTCCCTAAACTCTTAACAAATAATTTAATAAACAAAAAAATTAACAAACAAAAAATCCCACACAAGAAAAAAGATAACGATGACAACACTAAGTTCTTCAGCATAAACTTCATCCCCAAGCTGACGGACAACAACACTTTACACAATTTACTTAGAACAGAATACACGACATACGCACACAAATCAAACTCCGCTCTCATCAAACTATTCACAAACTCAAAAGACGCCATAGAAAAACAACAACAACACAATGTTATATACGAAATACCATGCAAAGGGACAGAAAACAGTACATGCAACTTGGTATACATCGTAACTACAAAGAGAGCACTCGGAGTCAGACTAAAGGAGCACAAAGCGGACATTTAGAACAACAGATCGACGACAGCGTTAGTACAACAAATATAAGAAGAAAATCACACAGCTGATTTTGACAAACCGCGAATACTGGACAAGGAGAAGAAAGGAAACACAAGATACAATGAACACAATGAACACAAAGGAGGACAAAGATAACATCAGCTTTATTTATAAAATTGCAATTTAAATTTTTAACCGAGTCTGTGATATTATTTTTCTAAATTTAAGTTTGTCTTTCAATGTTTTTAAATTTTTATTTATTTTTATAATTAATGTTCGTGTCGATTCATCAATGTCAATTTATCTAAATCAATTATATTTTCAAATGTTTGTGAAATCGGGCCGCTGCAATTTTGTGAAAATTATGAAAAGATAAGAAATAGTTGTAAGTCAGACAAAATGAAAAAAATATTTTACAATTAATTGAATATCTACATTTTTTTTTAAAGATTGATCTACCCTGAAGAAGGTAGAAAGACATTACCGAAACGTCGGTAAAAGAATGAAATAAATATTCTTGTGTATTTTCATTTCTCATATTAAGATCAATAGAGCCGCAATAACCAAATCAAATCTTTCTTCTTTGCATTTGTATTTTCGGAGACATTTTGTAATTTATGTAACAATTTTTGCTCCATTTATTTTATTTTGCCACCATTAACAAATTTTTTACTTTTTGTAAACAAAAGCAGCTGATTTGAAGTTTTGCTAAGTAGCTGAACGTTTGCATAGTCAACATTCGATTTGCTATGTACAATCTACGATTTGCCACGGCCACGTTGCGTCGCCTTACGCGAATATAATTAGACCATATCTCCTTTACATGCTTACATTCGATTTATGGAATGTTTACTGCACATTTCGTACAGGTTAAGTAAACGAAAGAGGCAAGTAACTGCTGAAAATAAAGAGAAACTACGTGAAAAACGATTGCAGGTTCAAAGCAGTTCCAAAACTCGAATGGGCTTACTTATTGATATACCGAAGCATAATCCTGGAAATAATTATGGTATTAATGACTGCCAGACGTTATTTCAAAGAAGCAGAAATAACAGCTGAAATAACTGGAATAAACTTGGAATTAATTGTTCGTTTTCGTACATTGCTGTAGTGTATAAATTCTGGTCTTCCTATCAATGTGGATGCTTTTAAAAAATATTTACAAGAAACACTGTACTTCTATTTACGACTTTATCCTTGGTTTTATATGCCACCAACAGTGCACAAAGTGCTTTACCATGGGAGCAATGTAATAAATTCCTGCATTATACCAATTGGCCAGATGTCAGAGGAAGCACAAGAAGCGAGCATCAAGGATGTAAGGCGTTATCGGGAGCTTCTTACACGGAAAACTTCCAGGGTTGACACAAACACTGACTTGATTCATAGACTTCTGATAACATCTGATCCATACATATCAAGTTTGGGCAAAACTCCTAAAAAGAAGCATAAAGAATTAGGTCCGGCAGCGATGTCATTGATTCAAACAGAAAACAATGATAAAGCTGATTTGAGTGAAACCGAAAACGATGAAAAAGCTGATTCGAGCGATTTTGATGATTCTGTGGAGTGATTTGTCCAAATATATGCATTTTTTATTTTTCTTATAATAATTTATTAGTTCATTTATTTTGTACCTATACAAATTGCTTTTTAATAAAATAGATGTAAGCTGTGAATTCTTCGGAATAAGTCTTCTAAGTTGTGATGTGGTTAAAACAATGTGTTCCATAAATAATACAAATTTTACTTTAATTTGCATTTACAGATTTCATGACAGTGATGTAAATGATGTGTTTTTGAATGAACTAAGTGAATTGTTAGAAAATAATAAAAATGGTAACCTGGTTCTACTGGGTGATATAAATCTGAATATTTTAATAGAATCTAATGCTGTAGATAAGTACTTACTGACACTATCGTCCCACGGACTTGAATCTCTTATAAATCAACCCACTCGAATTACATCCTCTTCTGCTTCCTGCATTGATCATATTTTTTTGCGTTTTAAACAATCTTGTGAAACAACCATAAGCAGCTCTGTGTGTGACCTGCAGTTGTCAGATCACTGCTTAACATGTCTTTCTTTTAATAACTTCGCAAATTGTGATAATTTTATGGCCAATCCTTATGATAGAGTTTTCATGAAAACAGATTTTGCTTTATTAAATAGTAAATTAAGATTTGAGTTTTGGGACGCAGTTTATAATGAACCGGATCCATCAAAAGCTTTTGATATATTTATGGAAACACTATTACAATATTTTAATTGCTGCAGTTTCACTTCCAATGCTAAAAATTCAAATGTTAAAAGGTTAAAACCTTGGATGAATAATGAATTGCTAGTAAAAATTTGTCATAAAAATAAACTTTACAAGAAATTAACAAAGCATCCTGGAGATATTAACTTAAAAGCACAATATAAAACTCTTTGTAAGGAAATTCTGAAAGATACTGATGCTTGTAAAAATAACTTCTACATCAATGAGTTCAACAAAGTAAAAGGTGATGTAAAAAAAGAATGGGAGTTAGTCAATAGCTTATTAAACAGGTCCAATATAAGAGAAGTAATTACGCGTTTAAATGTAAATGGTGAATCCTTATCAGATGATGCCGAAAAAGCCAACGCATTGAACAATTTTTTTACGAATGTTGTAAAAAGTGTTATTCCTAACAATACTACAAGAAATTTAAATTGTTGTTGCTTAAAAAATGAAACTTCCTACAGTCAGAGCATTTATATTGAGCCAGCTTCTACCACTGAAATCTATAAAATTATAATGTCGTTGAAGAACTCTAACGCAAAAACAGAAAATAACTTTTCAAATGCATTCATAAAACAAATAGTGCACAATATTGTTGACGTACTTTGCCACCTGGTTAATAAAAGTATTGATGCTGGAGTTTTCCCCGAGGAATTAAAAAAGGCGGAAGTTATTCCTTTGTTCAAGAAAGGTGACAAGCAGTTACCAAATAATTATCGTCCTATCTCTATTTTACCGGTTTTTTCGAAGGTGTACGAAAAACTTGTGAAAGCTAGAATTCTAAATTTTCTAAATAAAACGAAATTTTTTAGCGAACATCAGTTTGGTTTCAGACCGAGTCTTTCAACTGAAGATGCACTTCTGAAATTTTGCAATAATATTTATAGCGGCATTAACAACAAAAAACAAACAGCTGCACTTTTTATAGACATCACCAAGGCTTTTGATACGATCGACCATAAAATTCTTCTAAATAAAATGTATAAATGTGGGCTTAGAGGATCGACTCACAAATGGCTTTGCTCATATTTACAAAATAGAATGCAGAGAGTAAAAATAAACAACGTGTTTAGTTCATTCGTATCAATTGACACAGGTGTGCCACAAGGTTCGGTTTTAGGACCTATCCTTTTTTTAATTTATATTAATTCACTTTTTAATCAAAAATTTGAAAGTGTATCTGTAGCTTTCGCAGATGATATGGCATGTACGTATTCGAGAAATTCTCTTCTTGATCTAACAGCAAGCATTAACCATGACCTAGGCATTATAAGACATTGGTTTTCAATGCATAAGCTAGTCCTAAGTGACAAAACTAAAATAATGTATTTCAACGCGGCTGGCAGAGAATTCCAGTGCAATAAGTTTATATATCATCAGCCAAACTGCAATAAATTTATGTTCGATAAGTACACTTGTGCCACATCAAATAATTTGCAAACTTTCAATGACAGTGTAGCTTGCTGTCCTGATTGCTTTAATATTGATTGCGTTACAACTTTCAAATATTTAGGGATTTTCTTAGACTCGAAGATGACATGGTCAGAACACACGAGTGCGCTTAAGAGATACGCGTCGTCGGCTATACGAAAAATTTATCAATTAAAGACATTCTGTTCGAAAAAATTATTAACTTGTGTTTATTACGGTATTTTACACTCAAAACTTGAATATGGACTGGCTTGTTGGGGCGGTACTCATCGTTATAAAATCACCCCACTGCTTATCGCTCAAAAGCACGTTATTCGTATCATCTGCGGTAAAAGTCGACTTGAAAACAGCTTTCCACTTTTTAAAAACCTTGAAATTCTCCCATTAAAACATTTGTACTTTTATAAAACCCTTAAACTATTTTTTTGTAACAGTGGTTTTCTAACAAACAGGAACAACCCAAACTACAATTTAAGAATTAATAGACACAATCAAACCGTAGTTCCACCGCATAGTACACAGATTTTTCTAAATTCACATTGTTCGATAGCTCCGACATTGTACAACAGCTTGCCAGATACTATTCGTTGCATACGTGATAAGCATTCCTTCCTTAAAAAAGTAAAAGCCTGGCTGTTTTTACACAACTATGAGGAATTAAATTTAATATTTCGTCTGCAAATATGATTGTTACACGTGCTTCTTCTGTATTTTCTTATTTTTTTAAGATTTATTTTTTCCATCCATTAATCAATTAAAAAAAAAAAAAAACAAATATTTATTTATCATATTAATAAATTAAAAATATGTGCATGTAGCTTTAAGACCCCATAAATGATATTGTGTATTTATTTAGTCGTATACCTGCATTCGCCACTAGCTCTCGAGCTACAGAATGCAGATTTATGAAATATTATTATATTATAGTTATATTCTAAAAGTTGTAACAATTTTTATTAGCTATTTTTCATAATAAAATCATTCATTCATTCATTCATTCATATATAAAACGTTATTGATATCAATACTTTTTTTATGTTTTTGTATTAATTTGATTTTTACGTATTTTCAAAATTACTCACATTTTAATGCGTCTTCGCCAACTTCTCAAAAAAGTTTTTAAGTGAAAATTATATCATAAGCTCTGCAATGTTTCTGTGTTCGTACTACCAAATAAAAATATTAACACTTTTACAAAATTTCATTGATTTAGCTACTATATTTTGCGAGATATTAGTTTAGTGGAGCTAGACTAGCAAAATAATACATTGTGCGTCGAGCACCTGGTTTCATCAATTTGAATAGAATTTTAATTTCTCGCTGGGCTCCTCCTTTTTTTCATATATACCGGTTTCTGTAGTATATATTATCTATCTATATATATAAAAATGAATCTATGTATGTGGGTACGAGGGTATGTGTGTATATCACGTATAGACTCCAAAACCGCCGAACCAATCTTTATGAAATTTTTAGAGGCCCTATCGCCCACAAACCAAAAAAATGCTATATATCAGACGGTTTTAATCGTATAAAACTAAGATTTGGTAATTTAGATCGTATGGTTACTGTCAATGTACTGTACTGCCAATGTACAAAAATTGGGCGTGGTCACACTATATCTACGCCCTTTTTTCAGAAATCATTTTAATTCCTGAGATGTACACGTTTTGATAGTAAATCTTGATATACAGGTGCTATAGGTCCAAGTGGCAGTCACTATGTATATATAAATATTGCCACCCTCACTTTTACCGCCCACAAATCAGTAAAAATGCAATATCAGACGGCTTTTGCCGTAGAAGACTAAGATTTTATAATTTAGTTCGTATGGTTACTGTCGGCCAATGTACAAAAAATGGGCATGGCCGCAATATATATACGCCCACTTTATCAAAATTATGGATATTCCTGAGTTGTACACGTTTTGATAGTGAATCTTAGTATGCATGTGCTATGGATCCAAGTGGCAGTCACTATGTATATATAAATGTTGTCACGCTCACTTTTACCGCCCACAAAATCAGTAAAAATGCTTTATATAAGACGGCTTTTGCCGTAGAAGACTAAGATTTAGTAATTTAGTTTACACGTTTTGATAGTGAATCTTAGTATACAGGTGCTCTAAGTGGCAGTCAATATATAAGGGGTGGTTAAATTTTAAGGGCCGATGTTGATTTTGAATAAAACACAAACTGTTTAGGAAATTATTGTCATTTATTTTTATTATGATAATATTGGTATGGGTCAATTCTTTATGGAACAAAATATCGGCCAAATGGCCGCCGCGACTTCAGCGGCACACCTCCATCCGATGGTCCAAATTTTCGATGACGCTGAGGCATAAGTGAGGCTCTATGTCATTAATGTGCGGAATTATCACATCCTTTAGCTCTTGAATTGTTGCTGGCTTATCGACGTATACCTTTTCTTTCAAATAACCCCAAAGAAAGAAGTCAACCGGTGTCAAATCACATGATCTTGGCGGCCAATTGACATTGCCACCACGTGAGATAACACGGCCATTGAATGTGTCGCGCAAAAGAGCCATTGTTTCGTTAGCTGTGTGGCAAGTGGAACCGTCCTGTTGAAACCACATATCGTCCACATTACTATCTTCCAATTCGGGCCATAAAAAGTTCGTTATCATCTCACGATAGCGAAACCATCCACAGTAACTGCCTGACCGGCCTCATTTTGTAAAAAATACGGCCCGATGATGCCGCCAGCCCATAAATCGCACCAAACAGTCATTCTTTGTGGGTGCATTGGTTTTTCGACAATCACTCTTGGATTATCATTAACCCAAATGTGTCAATTCTGCTTATTGACGAATCCACTGAGGTGAAAATGTGCCTCATCACTGAAGATGATTTTCTTCGAAAATTGATCATCCACTGTTGCCATTTCTTGCCACCATTCTGACCATTGACAACGCTTGAAATGGTCAAGAGGCTTTAGTTCTTGAGTTAATTGCACCTTCTAAGCGTGTAAATGCAAGTCTTTATGCATAATGTTCATCAATGACGAGCGTGAGAGGTTCAATTGTTGGGCACGATGACGAGTTGAGGTGGACGGCTCTCCAGCCACACTATCGCGAACAGCAGCAATATTTTCTGCAGTACGAGCAGTACGAGCATGCACTGATGTTTTCACATCTCGTACAGACCCGGTTTGCTCAAATTTTTTCACGATTTTTCCGATTGTACGCACATTTGGACGATTAAATTGACCGAAAAATATCACGAAGTGTACGATATGCATTTTGATTTGAACGCCCATTTTCATAATAAGCCTGAATAACTTCAACGCGTTGCTCGATTGTGTATCTTTCCATGGTTCAAATTGAGTTAGTCTGAAATTGAGGAATGTCAAATGAAATGCAGAAAAAACTTGACGTTTAGGTCTGGTTCAC